>CM049851.1:21790420-22455363 GCA_027422415.1 Schizothorax lantsangensis
AACAATTCTGAAACTTAACATTTAAAATGGAAAAACCAAAAAATAAAGCTAAAACAATTCAAAATATTAAAGAACAAAAGGTATAACAATGATTCTAACCTAACACTAAGCCAAACACCAAAAAACAACTACATGTGTATGCACAACAACATGGAGAGAGATAGAATATATATAAACTATATATATATATATATATATATATATGTATCTCTTATAAATGTGTATATTTAGTTTAAGTATTAAAATAACTTCAATTAAATGAAAGTAAAACTTAAAAGACCCATACAGACATAATGAATTCAGACATAATTTAACAAATTAAAATGAATAACGAATACAAATCAAACGACAGTTTATCAGTACCATTAGTCCGAAAAGAACATTGCCAAACACGCATGCTAAAACAACTTGCTTAACGTTACACATGGTAAGAAAATGGTTATAAAAAAAAAACTGAAACCGAAGTGAAAAGAGAGAGGGGAAAAAAAAAAAAAGGGTGATACTTGTATCCTCTGCCGGGGTCCCTGCCTGGTGGAGTCGCACGGTAGATTGATGGTCTTTACACTCTTCGGTCTTCACACGACAGCTGCCGCGAAACTAAGGTTGTTTTTTTTTTTTTTTTTTTTATTTTTTTTTAATACCAGTCTAACAGAATACTAATTGAATTTAAGCTGGACACTTTCCTTATTTTTTTCCCACAACAAATGGCCAAGCAAGCGCAGACACTGACAAGATAAGTGATACAGAACGAGACAATGCGATATCAGCACATCTCCACACAGCACAAACACTTTTTTTTTTTTTGTTTACTGTCAATCCCAGTATACATTTACCCAAATATTATCAAAAGTATTTCTAAAATACAAAATTTTCTTGCAACATTACGTGAAGTATTATGACAATGCATTATGAAGAAGAATTGAACCTGTTCTGCAGGTGCATTAGAGCTAACATTAGCATCATGCTACATAAGACAATTTATGAGATTAATGGTACACTTTTACTCAGAACTCCCTTCAAACCACCATCAAGTGTTTGTAATTTTCTTTTGCCATCACATGTGGAATTTGGTCGGTTACTGTTAAAATATGCCATTTATAGCCTTTTATATCGCTGCAAAAATTAGCATTTCAGATGTACATCTCAAGAAAATCACAAGCCTTATCCTATCGTAATCGTGTTTTATGATCTATATAATCTATAGTGGCTGTTGTCATGTTTATTTCTGCTGTGTTGTATGCTCTGGCTGAAACTCACGTTGTTTGTTACAACCGCCTCTGTTCTAAGTTGCCAGGTATACAATCCAAGTAGCCTATAATACACATTAGTAAAAGGATCTATGTGAATTTTTATTTGTCTATTTACACTTTGGGGCGGCCACGGTAGATTATAAAAGTAGCCCAAAAAACCGCAACCCACGGCTCTGTAATCTTCCCATGACTGCATTTTCAAAATAACCCACATGTGCGCAGCCGCTAAACCCTTGCTAAACTGGTTCGCTGTACCCTCATCACCCACTGATAGATAACCTCCGTGCTGCGATGACAAGTTGGGGTCAAACATTATCAAATGATTAACTTGTTTTATATATATATATACAGTGAGGGAAAATAAGTATTTGAACACCCTGCTATTTTGCAAGTTCTCCCACTTAGAAATCATGGAGGGGTCTGAAATTGTCCATCGTAGGTGCATGTCCACTGTGAGAGACATAATCTAAAAAAAAAAATCCAGAAATCACAATGTATGATTTTTTTTTAACTATTTATTTGTATGATACAGCTGCAAATAAGTATTTGAACACCTGAGAAAATCAATGTTAATAATTGGTACAGTAAGCCTTTGTTTGCAATTACAGAGGTCAAACGTTTCCTGTAGTTTTTCACCAGGTTTGCACACACTGCAGGAGGGATTTTGGCCCACCCTCCACACAGATCTTCTCTAGATCAGTCAGGTTTCTGGCCTGTCGCTGAGAAACACGGAGTTTGAGCTCCCTCCAAAGATTCTCTATTGGGTTTAGGTCTGGAGACTGGCTAGGCCACGCCAGAACCTTGATATGCTTCTTACAGAGCCACTCCTTGGTTATCCTGGCTGTGTGCTTTGGGTCATTGTCATGTTGGAAGACCCAGCCTCGACCCATCTTCAATGCTCTAACTGAGGGAAGGAGTTTGTTCCCCAAAATCTCGCAATACATGGCCCCGGTCATCCTCTCCTTAATACAGTGCAGTCGCCCTGTCCCATGTGCAGTAAAACACCCCCCAAAGCATGATGCTACCACCCCCATGCTTCACAGTAGGGATGGTGTTCTTGGGATGGTACTCATCATTCTTCTTCCTCCAAACACGTTTAGTGGAATAATGACCAAAAGTTCTATTTTGGTCTCATCTGACCACATGACTTTCTCCCATGACTCCTCTGGATCATCCAAATGGTCATTGGCAAACTTAAGTCGGGCCTGGACATGTGCTGGTTTAAGCAGGGGAACCTTCCGTGCCATGCATGATTTCAAACCATGACGTCTTGGTGTATTACCAACAGTAACCTTGGAAAACGGTGGTCCCAGCTCTTTGCAGGTCATTGACCAGCTCCTCCCGTGTAGTTCTGGCTGATTCTCACCTTTCTTAGGATCATTGAGACCCCACGAGGTGAGATCTTGCATGGAGCCCCAGTCCGAGGGAGATTGACAGTCATGTTTAGCTTCTTCCATTTTCTAATGATTGCTCCAACAGTGGACCTTTTTTCACCAAGCTGCTTGGCAATTTCCCCGTAGCCCTTTCCAGCCTTGTGGAGGTGTACAATTTTGTCTCTAGTGTCTTTGGACAGCTCTTTGGTCTTGGCCATGTTAGTAGTTGGATTCTTACTGATTGTATGGGTGGACCGGTGTCTTTATGCAGCTAACGACCTCAAACAGGTGCATCTAATTTAGGATAATAAATGGAGTGGAGGTGGACATTTAAAAGGCAGACTAACAGGTCTTTAGGTCAGAATTCTAAGCTGATAGACGGGTGTTCAAATACTTATTTGCAGCTGTATCATACAAATAAATAGTTAAAAAATCATACATTGTGATTTCTGGATTTTTTTTTTTAGATTATGTCTCACAGTGGACATGCACCTACGATGACAATTTCAGACCCCTCCATGATTTCTAAGTGGGAGAACTTGCAAAATAGCAGGGTGTTCAAATACTTATTTTCCTCACTGTGTGTGTATATATATATATATATATATATATATATATGTATGTGTGTGCATGCGTGCACACACAGTGGAAGGGACCTAGACACCCTGGAAAAATTTAGATGACATGAAATGAAAAGAGCACACATGAGAAGCTGTCACAGTGTTAAGTGGGATGAGATGACTCGAGGAGAACTAATGGAGCGGAGTCATTTATCGATAGGAAACTGCTCCTTATTGTGGAGGTCTGATTTCACACTTTGGAAATTTCTGTTAGATGACCAAGTGAGGAGATTGAAATTCTCAGGGTGGGAATGATCTACATTGATGCTCTCTTGCATGTCTAAATGTGTTTTTGCCTCTTCTGCTTTCCCAGGGTGGTGTCAATGATGAAGTCACTCTCTCTGCGTACATTACTGCAGCGCTGCTGGAGTTGGGCATTCAGCAAACTGTAAGTAAAACCCTCTTTATGGATCCTAAGAGATTGACTTAGATTTTAATTTATCTGTGACTAGAGTCTATCGAGATAATGTGACTAATGAAGGAAGAAAACATTCATCCAGTCTTTGTGTGCTTTGTAAGGATCCCATGGTGGCAAAAAGCCTTGCATGTCTGAAGGAATCTTCCCATAACATCGACAACACTTATGTGACCGCCTTGCTGTCCTACACATTCACTCTTGCTGGAGATGAACAGATGAGACAGAACCTCCTCTCCAATCTGGACAAGCAGGCCAAGAGAGAAGGTACCATTCAGATTAAATAAGACCCATAACGATACTAAAATACTTCTCTTTAAGGATGTGCAAAATGTGTATTTTCCACAAAGATTTATATTTTATATATACATCTCATTACATTACACATGTGTATATATACATATATATACATGTGTATGTGTTTACTTGAATTCAGAATTTAATTGAATTACTTTATATAGTACATCAGCTAAAAAAAAAAAAAATTGTGGCCATGAATTAATTTATTTCCTATAACTTTTTATTTATTTAGTTTTTAGTTTCTAATTTGTAACTTTATTTTTCTCATTTTAGTTAAGTTGTGGCCACTACTTACTAATTAGTTCACATGTTTTAATTTGGTTTTATTGTGGACACTCCATGTCATGTGCTCAGTAAAGCATGTTTTACAAAAGAAACTCCCTAAAAAGACAAGCATTAACTACTGCATAGTTATCATATTGTATCCAAAAGGTGTATATATCCAGAAAAAATATATTAATAAAATATAAAGTATAAAAAATACTATCTTTAAAAAAAAATAAATAAATAAATACTGCAAATCAAATTAGGTGTACGTTAACTATTTAACTTGTTGGTTTAATTTTTCTTTTCATTGTTTTGTGTACTCCCATTACCAGTTTCTCTGGACCCCAGTTTGAAAAGCCCTGATCTAGATTATTCTGCTTCTTTTAATAAAAACCACAATCACCATCCTTCAATGTTCCAGTTTTCTTGCCCTGGTTATTTCAGGTGTTGGACGATATTGGACTCTGGCTAATAATGCACAACCGATGGGGTCTGTGGAGGTAGAGCTGAGTGCCTATGTGTTGCTGGCGCTGCTCTCGGGACCCTCACTGCCTGGATTTGGACTGGGCTACTCTGCTGGCATCGTGCACTGGCTAAGCAAGCAGCAGAATGCATATGGAGGATTCTCCTCTACACAGGTAATGTTATTTATCTCATGCAAGCTTTTTTAGATCCTCTAAGTCTTTATAACGCGCTTCATTATTATTGACTAAGTGTCGCTCCCTCTCTCTTTGTGAACAGGATACTGTAGTAGCACTCCAGGCCCTTGCTAAGTACAGTGCTGCCACCTACAATGCAGAAGGACTCATTAGTGTAACCGTGACCTCCCCCTCAGGCCAGAAGAACCAGTTCACCGTGAACCGGAACAACAGACTGCTTTACCAGGAGAAACAGCTGCAGGAAGCCACTGGCACATACAAGCTCAGGGCAGAAGGCAAAGGCTGTGTGTTTGTGCAGGTCTGTGCACTGCCTCTTTTGATGCACATATGGAGTTCAAGGAATGGTTCATCTAGGAATGAAAGTACTCATGTACTCGCCCTTATGTCATTCCAAGTCACAAGGATTTGGAATTGCATAAGGATGAGTGTACTGTATGATGTGTATAAAAGTGATATAAGTTACCTCTTCTTTGACATCATTCTGTTTTTTTTGATCAGCTTGCGTTGCACTACAATATCCCGCCTCCTCCAGACTCTTTGGCCTTCAAAATCAATGCAAATACTGGGGTTTGCAGCAACACAAGGAACCCAGCTTTTACACTAACCACTACTGTAAGGTGAGCCACTCCTGTTAAAAAAAAAATAAATACAATTATCGTCTTCATTCATGGAAACCGCCATTATGTATATAATACTTTCAACGTTTTTTTTTTTCCTTTACATTTACAAACACACAATTATTTTTTTTTAAATTGCTTACTCTGCAAGGATGAGTAAGATTTGCATTGCTCAAAAGTGACAAGACATTTATAAGTGTTACAAAAAATTATATTTCAAATAAATGCTGTTCTTTAATTCTTTCTATTCAAAGAATCCTGAAAAAAGAGCATTACACAAATATTAATGAGCACAATTATTTTCAATATAAATGCATTTCTTGAGCTTCAGCGTCACATGATTCTTCAGAAATTAATATGCCGATTTGAAGTAATGATGCTGAAAATTCAGCCTTGAATTGAATACTTAAAACGTATTCAAATATAAAACAGGTATTTCAAATTGTAAATCATTGCTGATTTTGCTTTATTTTGGATCAAATTCTTGGTGAGAAAAAAAACACAAACACAACCTCCCCAAACTTTGAATGGTAATGTCTATAAAAATAAACATCATTTACGTAGAGAAGTCATGCAGACTGCTGTAACAACTATTTGACTCTATAAAGAGAGAATAAATACAGGTTCAACCTACTTTATGGCCTAATAGACTCTTTGCTGTCAGAACAATGTGTGGTTGCGAACTGTTTGTGATTGTTGGAACGATTGTATGACAGGTATAGTGGTACACGAGAGGAGACCAACATGGTGATCATTAACGTCAGGCTCCTGTCTGGGTTTAAGCCGGATGAGACATCTCTGCAGGCTGTGAGTGTCACTTGAAGGGCTCTGGTCCTCTTTTGATCAAGTTGTGTAGCCAGCATTTGATTCGTTCTCATTCGCTCCTCTGTCTCCACAGCTGAGGGAAGACCCCACCATCAAACGTGTGGATCTGGACGAGGATCATGTCATCTTCTATTTGGATAGTGTAAATGTTTTATTCAAGTATCTCGAGGGGTTCAAAACCTTTTTTGGTAATGCAGATATTTTGACAATATAAGAGGAACAGTGGTTCCTCTGTAGTGAATGGGTGCCGTTAGAATGAGTCCAAACAGCTGATTAAAAACTTTACAGTAATCCACACTACTCCAGTCCATTAGTTAACATCCAGAGTAGTGAAAAGATGCATGTTTGTAATAAATCCATCCTTAATCTGGAGTCGTGTGGATTACTTTTGGATTGTGACCAAAATTGTCACCCATTCACTACAGAGGAACCACTGGTGAGCAAGTGATGCCATGCTAAATTTCTCAAACTTGCTATGAAAAAACTAATTTTAGCTTTTGGGTGGATGATTCCTTTAACGGGTTTTCAAATGATGGGTCGCAGAGTGGGACAAGGTGGGTCGCACAAAGCCATTTGGCGGCAGCTAAATGACACGCACAGTTCCTAGGGCTGGACGATATACAAGGATTAATTACGAATTGTGATATTGCTCAGTGCATTTGATTTTATTTTTTTTCTAATCGCAAAGGCTGGGTTTTAAAACGAGTTGTAATAACAGTGAGGGTCTCAGAGCGACGGTTCATTATTAAAATGCTCGGTCTGCATTATAATGAGAAGAAACTCTCACTTCACTGCGCTGTGTTCTGCATGATTGCATACACCGGAAAATTCAAATGTTGTGAAAACTGTTTCAGGTAGGCTGTTCATTCATTTTTATCGTCCGTTTAAACTCTGCACTGTATCTTTCTGAGAGATGTATAGTTTGTTTTCGTTCCTTCCTATGCATTTAATCCATAAACTCTGTAAAAAGCATTTCACATGTACGGGTTGAGCGGGGCACAAATGCGGGGTTAATTGTAACACTATACAAACATTTCCACATGCTAGAATAATTTACAAAGTTTCCTATCATTTCCTTGCCATATCATCACTATATAAAGAAAAATGTGCTGAAGTTAAAAAAATATTTTGAAGATATAGCTGAACATTTATTTAACCATTCCAAAAGTAAATTTCTGGCTGAAGTAAATGTCATCTCAGTTTTTAGCGTTTATTTAAAATGAGACATCCGTTTATTTTTACAATTTTAATCTCTAAACGGTTTCAGAATTCTGCTTTGCTTTTTTAAAAAAAAAAAAAAAAAAGTGTTGGGTTGTGAGGGCTTTTTATTTTATTTTTGTAACACTCCCAGTGCAGATTACAGTTCATAGCCGCACCGGAGTGAGCGCGTTTCGAGGTTTTATGGACATGTATATCATAGACTCATTAACGTCTGTAAATGAAGAAATTAAAACGTAAATATTAGTAGTGAAAGTTTAGTGGTACTAGCCTATAAAATCTTTATTTTTCTTAAATTTAATTTCTGCCATTTATGCTCTTAATTAAGATTAAGCTTATAGTAATGTCAATTGTTTTGTTTCTCAAATTTTGGTGGGTCTTGAAATAGATTATACTTGTCTAGGTGGGTCGTGGAATGGAAAAGTTTGGGAACCCCTGCTTTAACACATTCTTTTATGTCCATGCCCGATAGAAAACGAATATCTCCGTAATCAATGTAATAACTTTTCTCTTCCATTCCAGCTGAAAAAGAATGCGGAGAAGTCCATCAGCCTGAAGCTTGTGCAGGAAGTACCAGTGCAGAACTTGAAACCAGCTGTAGTGACCGTCTATGACTACTACAAGATCAGTACGTGTTTATTCATATGCACTCTGAAAAGTCTGAAAGAACATACAACATGTGACCCTGGACCACAAAACCAGTCATAAGTAGCACAGCTATATTTGTAGCAATAGCCAACAATACATTGTATGGGTCAAAATGATAGATTTTTCTTTTATGCCAAAAATCATTAGGATATTAAGTAAAGCTCGTGTTCCATAAAGACGTTTTGTAAATTTCCTACGTAAACATATCAAAACCTAATATGTATTGGTAATATGCATTTCTAAGAACTTCATTTGGACAACCTTAAAGGCTTTTTTTTTTTTTTGCACCCTCAGATTCCAGATTTTCAAATAGTTGTAACTCCGCCAAATCTGTCTTATCCTAATAACCATACATCAATGGATAGCTTATTTATTCAGCTTTCAGATGATGTATAAATCTCAATTTCAAAAAATTGACACTTATGACTGATTTTATGGTCCAGGGACACATAAGGTTTTTATTATAAACCTGGCAAAATATAATAAATAAAATGAATGAATCACGACAACTGGGAAAACCTATTTCCACTTTAATTTTATTTTATTTTTTTTATAAATCTGAGTGACATGATATAAGCATTGGGTAATTGTGCTTTACGATATCATTTAATAAAATGAAAATGCATTCTGGTTAAGATTGAGACACTCAAGAATATAGTGCACAAACTAGGTTGTGTTTGTTCCTCCAGGTGAATCGTCTGTGACTGACTACACTTCCCCATGTGTGTAAACACCACTGTAAGTACAGTCATTTTAAGTTTTAAACCATTTTATCTAAAACTTTAGTATATTTTAATGAATGTACTCGTAAATGTATTTATAGATTTGGGTATTTAAATTTAAATGTTACAAAATCTTTCAAATGTTCTTTTAAACTTTCTATTCATAAAAGAATCCTGAGGGGAAAAAAAAAAAAAAACATTTTCAAAGAAATAAGATTTTTTTTTTTTTTCTTGAGCACCAAATCATCTTCATATCTGTCTTTTCTACATAATTCTAATGTTATATGATATAAATAGATGTGTGATGTTAATTGACCTATTGTTTTTCAGGTGATGATCAGAAGTGCTAATGGCTGAAGAACTGTAAACTGGACGGATTTAATACTGACTCTGTTCTTCCAAAATCTTGTTTAAAAAAAAAAAAATGCATTTCTGTAATATGCAGTTTAGTTATTAAACAGTTCGACAATTTCTGCATCTGAAATATGTGTCCGGTGATTTTATTATTCCTGTACATATGCAAATATATGGATCTTATAAGAATAAGCTATACCTTTTTATATTAGTGCATAATCAAATATTAAATCCTAATTTCAAGTTTTAAATCTTTCCCAACCAAATTATGTATTTTGGAAAAAATTATACATCTGCCAATTGCAAATGTTTACAATAGTATGTCAGTTTTCCAATCTGTAATCCATATCACATTTCAAATCTCTTGATATATTAGAACTGATATGTTGGTGTGGATTGATTCAACTCTTCTACTGGTTTAGTAGAAAAATAAATCCCGACAACTGGGAAAACCTATTTCCACAATGTTTAAGTCAATTTTTTTTTAAATTGAGATTTATACATCATCTGAAAGCTGAATAAATAAGCTATCCATTGATGTATGGTTATTAGGATAATTGATAATTCTGTGTCTTGATATCTTATCTTATTTTTTATATTTATTATTTTTGTGATTGCTGCTCATGTCAACCTGTTTGCACATTCCTCTCTCGTACAGTTGCTTATCTTAATATTTAATTCTACAGCATACTGTCATGCACATTATTTTATACTTTATATATGCTTTTATCTTTTTTATTCATTTTATTTTATGCATACTTCCCTTGTGTTGTATTCTACAATATTTGCACTGTCCATGGAGCGGACCTGACTCACATTTCACTGCTGGTTCTACAATCTCTGTATAGTCGTGTATGTGACAAATAACTTGAACTTGAACTGAAGTTTTAAACAAGGTTTTATCACCAACACATGAAAGCTGCACAATTCAAAAACTGTTTCTGAACCACTCTGCTATTTTATCTCTGCTTAGCAAAAATCATTCTTTTAAAATGCCCGTTAACTTCAATAATATAATGTTAGCATCTGTAGTATCATTTTAAGAAAGAAAAAATGAATAAATGTAATGTTATAGCAAGAAATACATTTAGATCTAAATGATGGATGGTTTGGAATTTTAATTGTGAGAATTTTCTAAAATTATGTGCAATTTTTCCAGCAAAAACCACATGAAAGCTATCTTTTTTTTTTTTTTTTTTTTTTTTTTTTTGTATCTTGCCTGCAGTTTTGTTAAGTTCATAAGGAATATCTTTAGATATTTATTACTGATTGTAGTGAGTTTGGACTTTTTTTTTTTTTTTTTAAATCCGGAGAATCTGCTCTAAATGTTGTCTGCAGATCTACAATCGAAGCAAGTTGCAAGCAATAAAGTTGCATAACGTGATCTAAATGCTGCATCCATATGTTATTTTCATATGGGTCACAAACAAAATCTCCTTAACTCAATAGTTTTTCAGACTAATGTATGAAGTCTCCTCTAGAATATCAGAAGTGATCTCAAGTGTGCTTTGATTTGTCTCGACATGTTTTTTAAAAGCAGAATTAATTTTAACTTGAGTGTTGAATTTTTAGAACTTGGTCTTTCACAAAACAGTGTAAAAGACATGAAATGCCAGCACAATTGTCAAAGATGTCCATTTAGCATGTTTACATAGAAAACCAATGAAGAAAGTAGCCCTTAGGGGCCATTTACACAGAATGTGTTTAAATGTGAGATGCAGGGCAGTGGAATGAAAAAGGCAATGTCTAGAGACTTAACTTTTTTTTTTTTTTCTTCCACAACGTTTTAATTTTTTAGAACTGTGTATCAAATGGCAATACAAAAGAAGCAAGATGTGATTGAGCACATCCTGTCCAGCTAGTGACACTGTGGAAAAATGTTTTTATTAGGCTACTGTTTGTGGTCCAGCAATTTTAGATTGTTTCTACAAGTCTTTGAGCTCTTTTATAGTGACTTGTGTTTCACTCATACACAAGCACTCTGTATTTCAAGTGCATTACTTTACCAGGTGATCCACTGAGCAAGTTTACTATATCAGAAAGCCATACTGTACATATGGAGCTGGTTATGTGATGCAAACATGTTTTGAGGTCATATATTGTGCAAGAAACAAAATGGAATAATTTTTTATTAATCAATAAACTGCCATTATAATCAATGTGTAAAAAAGGACTTAAAGTTGTTGGTACTTTAACACCACTAGTGTTAAATTCAGTTGGAAGTTAATACTTATATGCAACATACATAACTGAGAGAGAGAAAAAAAATCTGTTAGATCTGGAAAGAGCTGAAAAACATTATAGAAAACCATCACAGATGTGAATTTTGATGCAGCTTTGGACTGTTTGTGTTTAATATAACAGACAAGAAAAACAGAATATGTTGCTCTCAGCAGCTCTGCTGAAATGTGTGTTATTCCTCTGCAGAAATATACTTTCATTTGTTTGGAAAGCAGTGGACTGTTGAGATATGTTCCCTGTTTCTTGCTCTCTCTCTCTAGATGAAGGAGATTCCAGTTACCTGGAAGCCCTGAGTAATCGGAATCATATCAAAACGTATCTCATTGCTCCAAGCATTGGGAAAATACTTGTCAACAACAGCAGTCCCCAAGGGCATGTGCTCTGCCATAGAACTAAAATCATTTGCTGGAATCATTCTTTTATTCTCGTGTGCACCACAAATTTCTAATAAAAAGCATAATTTCACTCATTCTGTAATTTAATTTGTGTTTCTGGACCGCTTTTCAAAAAGAAGAACAACATTGAATCTCTAGCAATAAATAGTATGCAATAGAGTTTTATTGCAGCCAATACTGCAGAATTATTATTGCATCAATTTTAGCTTTTTCACACATAAAAATTCACACATTCTATCACTAAAGACTAATTTCCTGTGCAAGGTCAGAGTGCGTGTACAATATCTGACAAAAACACTAATCATTTGTTTCCTGTTCTGGCCCTGTTCCTGTCCAGACCCAACATGAGGAAACAACCCAGTAACCTGAACCCATAACATACATTACATTTATTATTCTAACTAATGCCTTTAAGAGTCACTCAGAAAACAGCCTGATGACATCACCCAATGCCCCAGGTGATGCTGATGCAAGCCATAAGTAAATAAAAGCCTTCATCTGGCCCACTGTGTTTTTCAAATGACACACATGAGCAACTATTTTCTTTTATTTATTTTTATGTGTGTGATCCATTGCTCAGTTGAATTTTGTGGGTGGGCATTTTTATTTTTATAAAGGGAGTTGTCACATTTCTTACTCAAGTGAATATTTCTTTAGGAAGGTTTATTTGTGAAAGTTATTTTTACACATAGCTTAAAGTGTTAACTATTGAATATTTCCACTAATAATACCACAAATAATCACTTAATTGATGTTCAACAAATAAAAAATGTTTACAATACACAGAAACAATTGATAAAACTTGGCTTACTAAATATCAGGTCCCTTTCTACAAAAGCACTTTTTGTAAATGATTTGATTAATGATCAACCTAGATTTGCTCTGTTTGACAGAAACATGGCTAAAACCAGATGAATACATTATTTTAAAGGAATCTACCCCCCAAGATTACTGTTACAAAAATGAGCCGCGTCCAAAAGGCAAAGGGGGAGGTGTTGCTACAATTTATAACAATATTCTCAGTATTTCTCAGAAGACTGGCTTTAAGAATAACTCTTTTGAAGTAATGGTGCTTCATATAACATTATCTAGAGAAAAAAGTATTAATGATAAATCCCCCGTGACGTTTGTACTGGCTACTGTATACAGGCCACCAGGGCACCATACAGACTTTATTAAAGAATTTGCTGATTTTCTATCAGAGTTAGTGCTGGCTGCAGATAAAGTCCTAATTGTGGGTGATTTTAATATCCACGTTGATAATGAAAAAGATGCATTAGGATCAGCATTCATAGACATTCTGAACTCTATCGGGGTTAGACAACACGTTTCAGGACCTACTCATAGTCGAAATCATACTCTAGATTTAATACTGTCACATGGAATTGATGTTAGTGGTGTTGAAATTCTGCAGCAAAGCGATGATATATCAGATCATTATCTAGTCTTGTGTAAACTCCATATAGTTAAAGCTGTAAATTCAACTCCTTCTTACAAATATGGTAGAACCATCACTTCTACCACAAAAGACTGCTTTGTAAGTAATCTTCCTGATTTATCTCAATTCCTCAGCATATCCAACAGCTCAGAACAACTTGATGATGTAACAGAAACTATGGACTCTCTCTTTTCTAGCACTTTAGATACGGTTGCTCCTTTACGCTTAAGGAAGATTAAGGAAAAGAGTCCAACACCGTGGTATAATGAGCACACTCGCACTCTAAAGAGAGCAGCCCGGAAAATGGAGCGCAGCTGGAGGAAAACAAAACTAGAGGTATTTCGTATAGCTTGGCGGAAAGTATCCTATCCTACAGAAAACCATTAAAAACGGCTAGATCCGATTACTTTTCATCTCTTCTAGAAGAAAACAAACATAACCCCCGGTATTTATTCAATACGGTCACTAAATTAATGAAAAATAAAGCATCAACAGGTGTTGGCATTTCCCAAGAGCACAGCAGTAATGATTTTATGAACTACTTTACTTCCAAGATTGATACTATCAGAGATAAAATTGTAACCATGCAGCCGTCAGCTACAGTATCGCATCAGATGCATTATAGATCCCCCGAGGAACAATTCCACTCATTCTCTACTATAGGAGAGGAAGAATTGTATAAACTTGTTAAATCATCTAAACCAACAACATGTATGTTAGACCCTATTCCATCTAAACTACTAAAAGAGCTGCTTCCAGAAGTCATAGATCCTCTTTTGGCTATTATTAATTCATCATTGTCATTAGGATATGTCCCCAAAACCTTCAAATTGGCTGTTATTAAGCCTCTCATTAAAAAACCACAACTTGACCTCAAAGATCTAGTTAATTACAGACCGATCTCAAATCTCCCTTTTCTGTCAAAGATACTAGAAAAGGTAATATCCTCACAATTATATTCCTTCTTAGAGAAAAATGGTATCTGTGAGGATTTCTAGTCAGGATTTAGACCGTATCATAGTACTGAGACTGCTCTCATTAGAGTTACAAATGATCTGCTTCTATCATCTGATCGTGGTTGTATCTCTTTATTAGTTCTACTGGATCTTAGCACTGCGTTCGACACCATCGACCACAACATTCTTTTAAATAGACTAGAACACTTTGTTGGCATTAGTGGAAGTGCCTTAGCATGGTTCAAATCGTACTTATCTGACCTCCATCAGTTCCTAGCAGTGAATGAAGAGGTATCATATCGATCACAAGTGCAGTATGGAGTACCTCAAGGCTCAGTACTAGGGCGGTTACTTTTCACGCTTTACATGTTACCCTTGGGAGATATTATCAGGAAACACGGTGTTAGCTTTCACTGTTATGCTGATGATACTCAGCTCTATATTTCTTCACGGCCCGATGAAACACACCAAATTGAGAAACTAACGGAATGCATAGTCGATATAAAAAACTGGATGACGAGTAATTTCTTACTGCTAAATTCTGAAAAAACAGAGGTGTTAATTATCGGACCTAAAAACCCCACATGTAATAACTTAGAACACTACCTAACACTTGACGGCTGCTCTGTAAATTCTTCTTCTTCATCAGTCAGGAACCTAGGTGTGCTGTTTGATAGCAATATTTCTTTTGAAAGCCATGTTTCTAGCATCTGTAAAACTGCGTTCTTCCATCTCAAAAACATATCTAAATTGCGACCTATGCTCTCAACGTCAAATGCAGAAATGCTAATTCATGCGTTTATGACCTCAAGGTTAGACTATTGTAATGCTTTACTGGGTGGTTGTTCTGCACGCTTGATCAACAAACTACAGATGGTCCAAAATGCAGCAGCTAGAGTTCTTACTAGAACAAGGAAGTATGACCATATTAGCCCGGTTCTGTCAACACTGCACTGGCTCCCTATCAAACATCGTATAGATTTTAAAATCTTGTTAATGACTTATAAAGCCCTGAATGGCTTAGCTCCTCAGTACTTGAGCGAGCTCCTATCACACTATATTCCTTCACATCCGCTGCGTTCTCAAAACTCTGGCCGTTTGATAATACCTAAAATAACAAAATCGACTGCGGGCGGCAGATCCTTTTCCTATTTAGCTCCCAAACTCTGGAACAATCTACCTAACACTGTTCGGGAGGCAGACACACTCTGTCAGTTTAAATCTAGATTAAAGACCCATCTCTTTAACCTGGCGTACACATAACACACTACTACACTTCTATTATTCAAATCCGTTAAAGGATTGTTAGGCTGCATTAATTAGATCAACCGGAACCGGGAACACTCCCCATAACACACGATGTACTCGTTACATCGTAAGAAGATTGGCATCTACGCTAATATTTGTTTCTTTCTTATTCTGTTTCTCAGTCCGTGTCCGGATCAGATGGTGGATCGGTGCCGGGAGATGATGTCTGCGGCCCTGATCATCAGCGATGAGCCCCAGAGACATATCCCCAGTGAAGACCTCGATTAAAATACAATAAAACTAAAAATAAAACAAATAACTAAAAATATAATAATAAAATACCTAACTACATAATACTATTATTGTTGGAAATTGCAACAATATAAAAATAGAAACAGAATACATTTATACATTTAAAATTTTAATTAAAACAATAAGTAAACAATAAATAAACAATAATATCCTGGCCAGAGGAGAACTGGCCCCCTGACTGAGCCTGGTTTCTCCCAAGGTTTTTTTTTCTCCATTCTGTCACAGAGGGAGTTTTGGTTCCTTGCCGCTGTCGCCTCTGGCTTGCTCAGTTGGGGACACTTAATTTCTAGCGATTATCGTCAATTGGATTTCACAGATACTATTTAAACTATACTGAGCTAGACAATGACATCTCCGAATTCAATAATGAAATGCCCTTAACTGAAAATTGAGTGTTTAATCTTATTATTATACATTACTGACACTCTATCCTCCAACTTGATACTGTTAAGTGCTTTGACACAATCTGTATTGTTAAAAGCGCTATATAAATAAAGGTGACTTGACTTCATCCGATGTTTAAGTGAATAAAATAGCTTTGACAGCCTACTTACTGGAGTCAACTATTGACTTTGTTCTCTGTCACCGGACTTGTGTGTAGGTTGATGCAGCAAAACCCGCCCAATTGACCTATCGGTAAGCCCCTCCCCTCGAACGCAGACTAGCCAATGGCAGTCGAGTCGAGTATCAGTTGCACGGGGAGCGGAACATCTTTAGGTTTCAGCGCCATAGAGAAACATTGGAAGATCCGAAGCTTGCATCGGTTTTATGGGGTTTATGCTTCAAAAATGGGAAAACGATGTGCCTGTGGTACTTGTAACACTGATTCCAGGTATCCTGAGAGGATGGGCAACATAATTTATTTTATTACATTTCCTGAATCCAAACAAAACAGAGCAAAATGTCCCTAAGTATTCAACCCCAATACAAATGAAGACAAAAACGTTAATTTTCTGCTTGTCATACACTCATTAAGTTACAATTTTCATCTGCTCAAGCAGAATGTTAATGTTATCTTGTGCTTCAGCAAGGTATATCTGACTAAAACTAGCTAACGTTAAAGTTAGTGAGTCCATGCTAACGTACAAACCTAAATAGCGGACTGTTCTCACATCATGTAGTGTAACGTTAGATCAAAAACACATAAACAAAGGTCTACATTTCAGTGCCTCTCCATATTAAACTGGTTAAATGTACATTAATTTAATTGTACCCTGCGATACATAAACAGTGTTGATCCTGCATGTTGTCATCCGCGATTGTGATGACCGACCATAATATGAGACTTCTACCGCTTGCATTATGATCTGTAAACCCTCGCTTCGAGTTACCCACCGTATTTATGTTAAAATATTTTATAAATCCCTCCATGGAATATTTAATTCCCATATGGTGGCCTTCTGTGTCCAAAATTGTGCAAAAACATCGTGGGACAAGGTTTTCACACTGCAGGGGCCCGTTTCAATAAGGAGGTTCAACCAACTCTGAGTTTAAACTTGAACTCAGAGTTGACTTACTCTGAGATGGGAAACTCTGAGTTTTCGGTTTCAGAACGGCTGAATTGTGTTAGTTTACTCAACTCTAAGTAGGTTGACTCGGAGTTTAGCGCGTGCACTACGACTATGAAAAGTCATGATCAGTGGAGCGCCGAAATTACGATTCACCATGGCAACAGCTCCCACCAAATAGACGTCAGCGCGCATACTTCCGTCAATGCGTAACTTAAGAAAAATAAAGAAAACCTGCTCCCGACCAGGTTAGGTTCACACTACAGCATAAGTTACCACAGTAACTGACTCTGAGTATAAGTTACCTCTCTTTCAGAAACGCGCTTGACTTACCCTGCTTTCCTGGGTTTGACAAACCTCCCATTTTGAAACGGAAAACCCAGAGTTTCCCTCATTTCAGGGTTAACATACTCAGAGTTTTCACTTAACCTCCTTTCTGAAACGGGCCCCCAGCTGTCTTCTTCTTCTTCTATATTTTTAACATTATACTCTACAATACCTATTTCCCGTAACTGATTCTTGAACTCTTGCCTTTCTTGTATATATTTCTTACATGATATAAAGATATGCTTAATTGTTTCCTCCTCCTGACATTCATCACATAGTCCTGTAGGATGTTTTCCACTGCAGCTGTCATTGTGAGCAACTCCGTTTGTTTGTCCGAGGGAGCAACAGTAACTAAGGGGGGCGGGGCTTACCGAAAGCCCAAAACAGAGTTTCTCAACGGCTCTGGCCTAAAACTAGCCCGTTTCAAGAAGGGTTCCCCGGTAAAATCGCGTTCCAGGGGGTAAAATACACGTTTTTCGGTTGGGTTCCTCCGGTTCGCATTCTTTCACTTATCCCAGTATTATCCAAACAATTCATTAGGAAATTGGGGTCGCTTCAACCCGCGGCAGCAGTAACTTAGGCCAATTCCGCGGGAAAACTGCGGACTTGCCAACACTGAGAGGAAAGCAGGTATTTGGACCAAACCACTGTGAGGCAAGGGGGGGGGGGGGGGGACTCAAAACGTTTCTAAACTTAAAACGCATTTTTGCCCCGTTTACGTTTGTGTTGTTTTACTACTTACAAGTTATTTAAAGGATAAAAAAAAATGTTATTTACAATACAATTGTTATTTACAATGTTATTTACAATACCCCCAGCACCCCCACCCCCCGGGATTTCCGCCTACGGAGGAGGCACAGGTGTATAAGAGTGCGCTCTTGCGTGATGGGCTCAGTGTTCGACTTCTCTGCGCACGTGTCAGACTGACTCCTCAGGATGCTGCTGTCTTTGCTGTCGCTGCTACTGTTGCAGCAATGCTCGTTACCGAGTGGAGCCACCGATCCGTAAGAGCCTTTATGATTATTATCTTCACAAACACCAGATAACACAAGGTAGAGAATAACCGCAGGTCGAGGACCAGGCGAATGTCTTCCACGACAAGACACTGATGAAAAGTTTAGGATAAGTGCTTTTTCTTTGTATTCTCACATCATGCAATACACTGTAAATCAGGGCTGCCCATCTGCCCAACCCTGTTCCTGGAGATCTACCTTCCTGCAGAGTTCAGTTCCAGCCCTGATCAAACACACCTGTCTGTAATTAAATGATCCCTTCAATGGCTCCTTAAATGGCCTTTTTATTTCTATATTGTTATATTTTTATGTTAGTAAGTGGTGTTAAAAATTGCTCGAGCTGGTGGGTTTATGGTGTGGTGGGCCGCATTGTACTAGAAAGTCCAGGGTCACTTTTTAGCCCCAGTCCACCCCTGCATACAAACACAAAACACCATCTGTATCACATAACACTAATTAATGATAAACTAAAAATACAAAGTGGAATCAAATGTCAAGGTTTGTGCAGGGAATTTTTGGTATGTCCAATAAATTATGAAACTTTACCTTTTATTAGTTTGCTCACCAAGACCGCATCAAATTCAGAAAAAAAGATGATTATATTGTGATGTTATTGCAATTTTAATAGATCTGTTTTCTATTTGAATATATTTTAAAATATAATTTATTATTTTGATGCCAAATTTCATTTTCAGCAGGATTAAGCAATTAATACTTCTGTTCCGCAAGGACACATTAAGTTGATCAAAACTGTCATTTATTATGTTACAGAAGATTTCTATTTCCATTAACTGCTGCTCTTTTGAGTTTTCTGCTCATCTAAGAATCCTGAAAAAAGCTTTTTTTTTTTTTTTCATAAATATTAATTAGCAAAATCTGGTTTAAACTGAAATGCTAAGAACTATTTTGAATAATTGAGCACCAATAATAATTAATAAACATTGAGCAACATCCGCATATTAGAATGATTTGTGAAGGATCAAGTGACACTGAAGACTGCATTAATAGCTCTTGACAATTACCCTTTGCTGTCATAGGCATAAATTACATTTTAAAAGTTATTTTAAATTATAATAATTTCATAATATTCAAAAAAATATCAAATAAGTGCAGCCTTAGTGACTGAGACTTTTCAAAATCATTATTCTTAACTTATTTATTTAAATTATGTTGTAACATAACACTATTTATTCATATTGCCTGGTTAAATATAATATTTTTTTACATTCTAAGGTAATTGATAATAGTGCCACGTTTATACTGCACCAGCCACTCACAAATATTTTTATTATACTGCAAGTGCACTCTTCAATAAAGACACCCAGTGAAGATTCTAGACGCATTCATAGAAATTCCAAGTCACTTCCTCAACTGTGTATTAACCCAAAACAACCCTAGGCTCATGCAACACTAAACTTATGCTTTTAAAACCGTTTATTGTCATTGGATGGTTTATGCATTTCATTGTGTTTGGTCTTCTTTCAGCATATACCTGGTGACAGTCACATCCCAGGCGGTGGGTGGCAACACAGAGACTCTGTGTGCACACATCAATGAGCCCAAAGAGATGCTTTCTATAGTGGTAACTTTGACGACTAACAATCGCAACCTGACCATTCTACAACAGGGCTTCATTAAAAATGATTTCTACAAATGTGTTCCTTTTAAGGTCAGTGTACTCAATATACTGTAATATCATGTGTGCACAAAACGTATAACGTGACATTAAGGTTAAAGGGCCTTTCCATAAGATATATAATGCAGTTAATTTGCAAGTAAAACCCTAAAACTTGCATTTATCATTCATCTTGCATATTTTTCACTACTGAGTTGTTCCACGATCCCTGCATTCTTGATGTTGCTTTCAAACCTATAGTTTCCAGTCTGTAAGTGGAGTTATAGTTCAATATTTTCTTGATTCGTATTTTCCAGGTTCCTGTAGTCACCGTAGTGTCTGTGGCATCCGTCAATGTTGCAATCCGAGGGGTCACCGCATCCCTGAACAAAGCCACCGAGATCCTCATAAATCCCCCAAAAAATCTTCTTTTCATTCAATCAGACAAGCCTATCTATAAGCCTGGACAAACAAGTAATGTCATTGTAAATTATTCCAAAACAGTTAAACTTGTCAGTACTCGTTTGTTCTTAATAATGTGAGCCTGTGAGTCTTTCTGCATTGCATACTATGTTAATTGTCTTTTTATTTAATCTCTTTTCTTCCTTCCCCAGTTAAATTTCGCATTGTGTCTCTGGATTCCAGTCTCTTGCCTCACAATCAAGTGGTAAGGTTAATTTAACTTATGTGAAAATACTTTATTTGGTTTTTATTAAAAAAAATTCAGTTGAAGTGCTGGCAAAATATATTTACTCTTTTGATCTAACTAAAATGATGCTTCTGTCTTACTCTTGCAGTTTGGAACTGTAGAACTCAAGGTAAAACCCTTAAAGCAGCCACGAGTTGTTCATTCTTTGTTACTTAAATGCATGTTGATTCCACTGTAGGCTTTTTCATAATGTGCCACTCTTTAGGACCCTTATTCAAATCGCATTGGTCAGTGGTTGAATCGGACAACAAGGATTGGCATTTTGGATCTGTCTCACTCCATGTCTCCAGAAGCCGCTCAGGGTTACTACACGATCACTGCTTGGGATGATGAGAACCACCAAATATCACACGGCTTTGAAATTAAAGAATATGGTCAGAACCAGGATTTAACTTTTTGTCAGTCCAAGACTGATCAGCTTTTAAGGTGTACAATGTTTTTTGAATGTATCTTTTCCCACATGTCTCTTTTAGTTCTGCCAAAATATGAAGTGAACATCGATTTTCCATCTGTTATAACCGTCCAGGACAAAGAGGTCACTCTGAAAGTTTGTGCAAAGTAAGATAGATTTATTATTTTAAACAAATGTTCATTTCTTTGCAGATAAATGAGATGCATACCTGTTACTGATGAAATACTTTTTTTTTTTTTTTTTTTTTATTGTCTTTAGATACACTTATGGCAAGCCAGTGCTGGGGTCTGTGAATGCTGAAGTGTGTGGGCACAGCTATAATTCCTATTGGAGGAGACCTTACCCTCGTCCTGACCCTGGTGTGGTTAATGTATGCAAGAAATATTCAATGATGGTGCGTTACCCTTTGCACACAAAACTGTTACCTTTTGGGCTTGTAATCCTAAACACTATTAATTAGCATCGATCCTCCTTTGTTGTTGAAAACAGCAGAGTAGAGTTTCTTTGAAGAGAAAGATCCAAAGATCAGCATTAATCTGAAATAAAGCTTTTGTAATACTATAAACCATACCATTCAAAATCTTTGAGTCAATTTTATTTTAAATTATTATTTTTCTGTGGGGGGGGAATTATAGAAATCAATACTAATTTATTTTATTATTTTTAATTTAGCGAGGATGCTTTAAATGGATCAAGAGTTATGATAGAGACGTTTAAATTAATCCAAAAGATTTCTATTTCAGATAAACACTGTTCTTCTGAACTTTCTATTCAAAGAAACCTGAGAAATTCTACTCTGCTGTTTTCAACAACAATAATAATGATAACTTTATTTCTTTTTTTCTGAGCAGCAAATCAGAAAATGTAAATAATTTCTGAAGGATCATGTGACTGCAGTAATGCTGCTAAAAATTCAGCTTTGAAGTCACCGGAATAAATTAAGTTAAAATATATTCAAATATAAAGCTGTTATTTTAGTAAAGTGAAATTTCATTTTTTTTTCTCTGTACTTTGGATCAAATAAATGCAGGCTTGAGCAGAAGAGACTTCTTTTAAAAATCTTACTGTTCAAACTTTTGACTGGTAGTGTATATATTTCTGTAATGAGTACTACTTTAACATTACATGTATGCCAAAGTGTACTTTTTCACAAGGGTCCATACTGCAACATATTGTAGAAGTCTAAACCATTTTCTTATTTATTCAGACTGACAAGACTGGCTGTGGGTCTCGGGTGATAGATGTGACAGAATTTGACATTAGTTTCAATGGGTATTTTGAAGTGACTTGTAATGTGGAAGAGACTGGAACAGGTGAGTGTAAAACAAACGGCTGTTGTCCATTTTTATTCTCCAAAATGGAATAATGAAAGATGGTCTTTTGTTCCTCCAGGCATAACTATGCAGGTTTCTACCTCGGCTGGGTTTAACAGGGGTCTTGTCAATGTTTACTTTGAGGACACACCAGATACATACAGACCTGGGATGCTCTTTAAGGGAAAGGTAACAGCTAGCTTGAGGTCATAAGGTTTGGTACTAATTATTGAGCGACTGCTCCAAAAGTAACTCTACAGTCCACGTGTTTTTATAACCATCTTCATAAAAAGTTCATAACTGATTTTTGTCTGACTTTGTAAAATGCAACATTAATAAACAAATGTTTAGCAGTGAAAGCATTTAGCAGTTAGCATAGTCATATTGTGTACAGGAAGAGTTACTTTTGTTTGTGAGCTAATAATTGGCTTTGTTTTTTGTTTAAGATTGTGGCCACTAATTCACAGTCCAGACCAATGAAAAATGAGCCAGTGGTTGTAACCGCTTATTATGGTGATAAAAGTGCCAATGTGACCCTGATGACAGACCTCAATGGTACTGCCCACTTCTCCTTCAACACTCTGAATTGGTCAGAAACACCTGTGCATTTACAGGTTAGTGGTGGTTTTTGTTTTCTAACATGTTTATGTATATAATTTGTGTGTGTATATGTATGTGTATATTTTATTTTTTTTAATATTAGATCAATCATAAGGGAGAACCGACTGATTTCCAGGATTATGCACCTTACCCATCAGGCTATTTTTACGTAAGACCCTTTCACTCCAAAAGCAAAAGTTTCCTGATGTTGATAAAGGCTCCGGGGAAGCTCAGCTGTAACAGTGATGCAACGGTGATGGCCAGTTACATCATTCAGGGCAATGCACTGAAAACAGGCCAGGAAACCTTGGATTTCTTCTACATTGTACGTTTAATTTTAATTTATTCAATTTTTTTTTTTTTTTTTTGGGGGGAAGCATGATGTGTCAGTACCATATTGGTTATTAGCCAATATTAAAGATTTATTTGATTATCTATGTAGGTTTATATTGGAACCTTTATATTATGTATAACTTATAATGTATTGTACATGCTCATTTTCTCAGTTGTTACATTTATATTAATGCCTACTTGCATTTAATTTTAAAAACGCTAAAAATGTAGTAATGCTGTTAAATGTAATTTTTTGCAAATCTCAAAATGTCAGTTTTTCATACTTGATATTAAAATGATATTTAGACACAGTCCAGACTTTTAATATTGACCATTTATTGCTGCCATAGTATGAAATTAATTAGCAGGACTGGACAGAATTTTAATGTGGTTTTCTTGAAGGTTTCCTAAATCTTGTAGCCATAATCACAAAGGTGAAAAGATGAAAAATCACAATACAAGTGAAGGTGTTTATGCATTACATAAATTGTCATACAGTAATCAATAATCATCTACCTGCACTCCAGGTCTTGTCCAGAGGCAGCATGGCTCAAAATGGTCGTCTGTCTGTGAGTGTGAATGCTAAGAAAGGTACACAGCTCTTTTACATTATCAATCACTGTTGTCTTATTGTCTAAGTGTACTTTTATGGTCTTGTGTATATTGTGCTTCAGCATGCGCCTTTTTGTTTCCACATGCTCTCTTTCATAAAAGAAAACAAAGGAGAACTGACTTTCACATTGAAGAAGACGGCAGCTCTGACTCCATACGCTCAGGTGGTGGTTTACACAGTTTTACCCAATAGAGAAGCTGTAGCAGACAGTATGGATTTCCCCATTGAAGAATGTTTGCCAAACAAGGTCAGAAAATAACACCATCTCATTTTAGAACTCAATGTGCCCTTTATGCTTTTGTGTGTCTGTCTGACATTGAGAGCATGCCTGTGCTTTTACAGGTGTCCCTAAAGTTCTCGTCTCGCACCGCACTACCTGGAGAGAAGACCTCTCTTAACCTGGAAGCCAGCCCTGGCTCCTTATGCTCCGTGCGGGCCATTGATCAGAGTGTGCTGCTGTTGAGACCAGAGGCCGAGCTGGATGCTGCCTCTGTATGTTTAACCATAATGTACATTACAGCTATAACTAGTATAATCTTTATTTTAAGAGATGGGTCAGGGGTGTAGCACTAAAAGTATCAATTTTGATTAATTTGCAAAAATGAGTTGCATGCACTTTCATAAGCATATTTTTAATTTCGCAATTAACATTTTAATTAATTTTTTTTTGGGGGGAGTAAAAAGTCAGTGACCCAACTCTCCTGTTATAATATCGAAGAAAAGCATGATATTAATGTAATTGTAATTTTTTTTTTTTTTTTTTAGGTTAACAATTTAAGGTTATTCACAATTTGTTAAACGTGTTTTTTTTTGTTTTGTTTTTTTTAGAAATCTAAAAAAATAATGGATATTTTATTTGAAAGTTAATTCAAATTTAAATGCTTCAAATTTAATTCATTAGAAATATATTTACAATTTGTTTTTTTTTTTTTGAACAAATCTACTGCTTATTAATTTTGAAAAACAATTCATATTTTTTTTTTTTTTTTTTAGAAATACTAAAAATTTTTTTTGGGGGGGGAAATAATGGATATTTTATTTGAAAAGTTAATTCAACATTTGGGAGCCAATGCTTATTGACCGCACAAGACGCAAACGCTTCTATTACCCTCACTTTTACAAAAAAAAAAATGTCCCAAATCGTATTGTATATTTTTAGTTTTTTATTTGCTTTTTCTTATTGGAATCAAAATCGCTACTTTGTAGGTACACCACATGACATTAGAAATATATTTATTAATTTAACACGTTTTTTTTTTTTTAAACATTTGAACAAATTGCTTCACTGCTTATTAATTTTGAAAAACAATTCATATGGTGTAACGAACAGGGTGTTATTAAAAAAATTTTTACATAAGGGATAATTTGTGGATATCAAGCATGACATTTTTCAGACCAGAACGAGACTCATTAAATAGATTTTTTTTTGAATTTTTTTTCGAGAGAGCGAGGGGGGGGGGATTATTAGGCTATTGCCTTGTCACTAAGCCAAATAAAAATGCTCAACTTTGGCGTGTCTATCTGTTAGGGTTGTGGTTATTCTACAGGTCCTTGGAATGTTACGGGGGTTTTTTGGCAGTTCAGTTTGTGTCCTGCTGATTTTGTCAGCGGTTACCCATACAATGTTGAGGAGTGGGAGCCTAACCCCTGCCCATATCCCGGGGGTTAATCCCGTTTGCTGAACGCACAAGACGCAAACGCTCCCGCTTCTATTACCCTCACTATGACAATAAAAATGACGTCTACAACATCTTCAGAGTAAGATACACAACATGTCCCATTTCTTATTTCAGAGCTCCTCCAGTGTCTCACTGTACAATATTCAGCTTACACACAGTAACATTTGCTTTTTCTTAGGGAGTTGGAATCAAAATCGCTACCAACTCTGATGTGAAAGCACCTGTTGTTTGTCATCATTATGAAACGGCGTTGGAATGCAAGTACAATTTTTTTTATTTTTTTAAGGATTTGGAAATGCCCTTTTTATCTGATTGCATTTACAAAATATCAATTCAAACAGCCTCTATGGTCAATGGTGGGGGTGTGGATTTGGTCAGGCCAGAGATGGCGTTTGGTCCAAATGTGGAAAAACGTACTCAGAAGATACGCAAATTCTTTCCAGAAACCTGGATATGGGATCTTATACCTGTGGGGTATGTATCTTGCACCTTGGCATTACTGTGTATATACTGTATGCATTACGGTCCTATTTAATTATGCTGAAAATAAATGTTTAAAAAAATTAAAAATAACAACTGCTTCAGCGCTTTAATACTTAAAAAAGAATTAATACAAAATTCATATTTCTTTCATTGACCAGGATATCAGGATCTGTGGACGTTGCAAAGACTGTCCCGGACACTATCACTAAATGGGCAGCAGGGGCTTTCTGCACATCCCGTGTCGGGTTTGGAGTGGCCCCCAAGACTGATCTCACTGCTTTCAAGCCCTTCTTTGTGAGCCTCACCCTCCCTTACTCTGTTATTCGTGGGGAGACGTTCACTCTCAAAGCCACTGTATTCAACTACCTCCCCAAATGTATCATGGTAAGCCCCCTTAATGCGTTTACTTGCTCATCCTGGAGCGGTTTTGCAAATGTTTGTAGTAAAGGCATTTCCTGTCAATCTCTCTTTTAATAAAGGTGAAGGTCACGCTGGCAGACTCACCGCAGTTCACCGCTCAGCCGTGCAGAGGCTGCACTTACACTCAGTGTGTTTGTTCTGAAGAGAGCAAAACCTTCCAGTGGACTGTTGCACCCTCTGAACTGGGTAAGCCAGACGATTTGACTTCTGTATGAGCAAAAACAAACATTTGATTCCCTAAACTGAAAAGCTTATTTTACGTCTGATCATGTTTGTACCAGGACATATTACGCTTATAATAAAAATGAATTAGGGGATCGTTCATCCACAAATGAAAATGGTAATTTACTCACCCTCATGTTGTTCCAAACCTGTATGAATTTCTTCTACTGATACAAAATATATTTTGAAGAATGTTGGTTACCAATCATGGAAAGACATGGAGGTGAGTAACTGACAATTTTATTTTGTGGACATATTTTACCACGTCCTGCCTTGACTGTCACAGATTTGTTTACTATTGCAGGCCCCAGTGATACTACTTCAGTAACTTACATTTCTTCTATAACCACTGTCACTGCCCTAGTGAAAATATACTATTTGGAATGCATTTATTTTGTGCCAAATACACTACAAATACATTTACTTATTTATGTGCATAATAAAAAATGCCCTGTAATTGTACTTTAGGTACTAAACTGGTATTTAAAATCTGCTAAATTGGAACAACTAATTTCTAAATGCAATTTAATGTGTGTATATACTGAACTAATATATACTGAAGAATGCTTGATTGTGCTTAACTATTGCAAGTATACTTTAAATGCAAGATATTTAAAGTGTACCTAAAGACTGATGTGGTGTGTTTTACAGGAAAGGTGAATATTACAATGCGTGCTGGGGCAGTGCGGAGCCGAGAACTGTGTGGTAATGAAGCGGTGACATTGCCAGACAACGGCAGAGTTGATGCTGTGATGCAGAGCGTTCTGGTGGAGGTACGTGACTGTATGTAACTGTATTTGAGCTTTCAGAAAACGTGTGATTCACTCTTTATTTTCTGTTGGCTTATTGATGTTAATGTACTAGAATTACTTAATACATTTCTGGTCGTAACTGCATTGAAACGGTGCAAGTATTCAAAAGAAAAACACTTAGCTATTTAATATAGCTATTTGGGTATTGTTTTCAGTCTTAAAATCTATCTCTGTAAATTTGCTTTAAAAAAAAAATTTGACTGTTATTTACTCGCATTTTTTCAGGCAGAGGGAACCAAACAGTCAGTCACTCAGAATGAACTCATCTGCTTAACAGGTTTGTGGCATTAGTGTGTTATCTATTAAAAGAAGAATAAAGAATAAATTCAATTATTCCAGCTTTAACAGAAGCTAACATGTCATTTACCATACTACAGACCCTTTTGACATTCAATGTGTAAAAGTAAGCAAACATCCTGTTTACAGTAATGCATTTCAACTGGAAGTCTATAATGCAAGGTGTTGCACTGGATAAATGATAAAATACTTAACATTTCAAAGGCTTTAACAAAAAAGCTTCCGATTCCAGCTTTTAAACCCTGTGTAGTATTCGCAGATAAAGAAAATGATTGTCCTCCATGGTAAAGTACATGATTTTTACTTGACGTTTTTTCTCTGTTCCATTAGACCGTCCACAGGAGACCTCGGTCTCTCTCACTCTACCCAAAGTCTTTGTCAAGGGTTCTGCCAAAAGCTTTGTCACTGTTCTGGGTGAGCCTAAAAATATGCTGGCAAATTTCTCCATAATGTATAAATATTTGAAATACTCTGTAATCAGTAGAATTGCTCTCACTGAGTAGTTTTTAATCATATGATGGTTATATTGTTTTTTTTTTTTTTTGACCATAGGTGATCTGATGGGTCGTTCTCTGAAGAACATCGGTGATCTGTTGGCTATGCCGTATGGCTGTGGAGAGCAGAACATGTTGCTCTTTGCCCCCAATATCTACATTCTTCAGTACCTGGAGAGCAGCGGGCAGCTCACTCCTGAGATTAAAAACCGAGCCATAACTTTCCTGGAGAGCGGTGAGAAACTATGAAATTATGATTTGTGTATTACAGTACAGAAAAAAACATTTGTATTTCCAAATAGCATTTAATTACTGGCAAAAATATTAATTGGGAAATTACTGTCTGCAGTCGGTTTACTTTAGTTAAACTTTAAAAACGATATCAACATGCAGACAATGAAAACCCCCTAAACTAAAACTAACTCACCGCAGAGCTGATGACTGATTGGTAGATTCATCAATTTGATTGATCAGTTTCAAAGTGATATATTTATCAGTTCAATATTTCTCATTAAATGACAATATATGTAATTAACTTGCATTGTTTTATATATACTGTATATGCATGCATAAGGTCCAGGTGTCCCGCTTTTCAACAGCTCTGCCAATAACTTTATTTTATTTTTTTGTGCAGGCTACCAGAGAGAGCTGACATACAAGCATGATGATGGATCTTACAGCGCTTTTGGGAGGACTGGTCCTTCTGGTAACACCTGGTGAGTGTGCTACTGAGAAAATGAAATCATTCGGTCACTAAGCTTATCCTAGTCCACATGGAATTACTGAAAAGTATTGAGGCAGATTTACTGAATTATGGGTATTTTACAGCAATTTCTATTGCTTGTGTGTTCAGGTTAACCGCATTTGTCATGAAGTCTTTCGGTGGGGCAAAGAAGTATATATTTCTAGATCAGGCCAACATCGACCAGGCAAAGGATTGGCTGGGTCGACAACAGCAGGAGAACGGCTGCTTTGCCTCTGTGGGGAAACTCTTCAACAACATGTTGAAGGTGAGGATCCTCTTAGGTCCTGGTTTTATCTGGTCTAACTGGTCTCCCAGCTTAGTCGGGCTGGTTTAAGGAAGTTGAATTGTCAGGCTGAAAGACCAGCTATAGACTAGCTTGGTCAAGCTGGAAGACCAGATGAAAGACCAGGTAGACCAGCTTAAGCTAGACCAGGGGTGTATTCCAGAAAGCAAGATTAATTTACCATTTGCTAAACTCTCGGTTGATTAACCCAAAATCAACCTTACTTGAGGTATGTTGTTCCAAAAACGCATCGGGGAGTAAGTTCATGCAACACAGTATGTTCCTGGTTAAAACAAGACATTCTCAACAGAGTGACTAGTCACTATGGAAACGGATGCTAAGAAAAAGCGTGCTCTACTACTACTGGTTCATATCGCCACCTAACTGGTGGTTGTGCAGTCATTTCTTTTTTTTTTTTCTGTTTAATCTTTAATCCTTGAATGAGAATTATGCAGTTTGTTTGATGCTGATTTTATATATAGCTAGTCATATCAGATATGCATTATAGAAAATGCTGATCCATGATGTATGATGATATAAAATGGCATATATGTATGTGCATCAAAAAATTAGAATATCGTGAATTTATTTTCCTTTTCGTGTAATTTATTTCAAAAAGTGACACTTTCATTTTCTACATTCGTTACATGTAAAGTAAAACATTTCAAAAGGTTTTTTTTTTTTTTTTTTTTAAATTGATTAGAGCTTACAGCTCATAAGTCAAAAGTCCAGCATCAAAATATTACTATTTGCATTTAAATAAATGACCATCCCTACAGTATAAATTTGAGTAGGATTTATTTCTTTTTTTTTTAAATCCGATAAGAGCGCATAAACTACGATGGAAACACATTTACCGAATAAATTCCTCGCGCATAAAGTCATGTGACTTTGCGCTATGAGATGGGATAACTTGACTGACTAGCGGACCGATCTCGTTCACAGCATCCATGTTTTTATGGTCGTTCTAAAATGTCTGAGGAAAGTCTGTCATCGAAGTATTTCTGTATAATTACGGTCTTGCATGACTGCGTTCCCAGACAGCAGTATCCACATCCGAAAGCAATGACAGCATTTATTGTGTCTTGTCTGCTCGCTCTGAGGTGCAAGTAATTTATGTCATATATGAAAATGATTATATTAAGTGGCTTCTCCTAAATTCTTAGTGATATTTAGTGGCACAGTTTACCAGGAAGTAGGGTTGTCACGATACCATAAAAATGTCTTACGATACTATACCAGCTGAAGCATCACGATACCAAGTAGTATCACGATACCATGCAGTACTGTGTTAATTTAAAATTCAATTGTAAAAATGTAAAAATGAATCAATTTCATAAATAGATGTAAATGAAAACAGACAATATTTTTCTCTGAATACTTAATTAATGTGAATGAATGACTGGCTATTGTTATCCATGAAATGATCTAAACAAAACTCATCTTAGCACTGCACAGAAGCTGCATGATGTGACATTTAGATGTGCATTTATAAAGTTCTGAGATTAATGTTTTAAATACATAAATATTGTTCTGAATATAGAAATGTTGGAAAATGTAATATGCCTAAATTCTGAATATAGAAGTATGTTGGAAAATGAAACTTAAGACGGCCTACTTTTAGATGGGAAACTTAAGACGGCCAGAAGTTCAGAAGAATCACGTGATTGAATCACTTCAAACGATTCTTTCAAAACGGCTCAAACGAATCTTTCAAAACGGCGAATCAAATCCTGTTTTTATGAATCAGAAGCGCTCTGTTTTTATGAATGGAATCAGTGATTCAGAGACGACGCGGATTTGGATTCGAACACAGAAACGAAACAAAACAGCACTCTTGCTCGTGTCATATTGCCAAACTGTCAGGAGCATTTTTTGCTCGCATATCTTGAAATTTCCAAGTTAGCAGCATGTATATTAAAACATAACATATAAATGAATAATGTATATGTATATATGATAAGAACCAAGTGCAAAGCCGCTATGTTGATGAATGGAATTGCATTCGTGATTGCAAAGATGCTTCCAGAAACGAACTAGTTCACTTGTTCTAGAAGTGGTCAAATGAATAAAACTGCACCGATGGCACCGCGGGTATTTTTAAGCTTTAGCATCGCGATACTACCGTAGTACCGGTGTATCGTGCAACCCTACCAGGAAGTGACAATTTTGTTCTCTTTGACTCGTTGGATGGAAACGGTGCTTTATTCGCATACGTTTTATGCGATATTCCAGTTTCGCGCACAAATTTAATTAGGATCTTTGGATGGAAACATGGCTATTGACACCCTCCACAAAGAGGGTAAGTTACAGAAGGTCATTACTGAAAGGTGTGGCTGTTTACAGAGTGCTGTATCAAAGCATATTAAATGCCAAGTTGACTGAGGAAGAAATTGGGTAGGAAAGGGTGCACAAGCAACAGGGATGCCCGCAAGCTTGAGAATACTGCAAGCAAATCTGACTCAAACACTTGGGAGAGCTTCACAGGGAGTGGACTGAAGCTGGAGTCGGTGCATCAAGAGTCACCATGCTCGGATATCTTCAGGAAAAGGGCTACCAAGCCACTTCTGAAACGGAAATGACGTCTGAAGCATCTTACCTGGACTAAGGAGAAAAAAAAAAATGGACTGTTGCTCAGTGGTCCAGAGCCCTCTTTTCAGATAAAAGTAAATTTTGCATTTCATTTGGAAATCAAGGTCTGGAGCAGAATCCAAGCTGCTTGAAGTCAAGTGTGAAGTTTCCACAGTCTGTGACGATTTGGGGTGACGTGATGTCTGCTGGTGTTGGTCCATTGTGTTTTATCAAATCCAAAGTCAATGCAGCGGTCTACATCTACATCGTCTAAAGTGATTTTGGAGCACTTTATGCTTCCATCTGCTGACAAGCTTTATGGAGATGCTGATTTCCTTTTCCAGCAGGACTTTAGCACCTGCCCACAGTGCCAACCACTTCCAAGTGGTTTGCTGACCATGATTACTGTGCTTGATTGCCAGCCAACATGCCTGACCTGAACCCCATAGAGAATCTATGGGACATTTTCAAGAGAAAGATGAGAAACAGCCAATCCAACATTACAGACGAGCTGAAGGCTCAATAGTGCTCAGCAGTGCCACAGACTGATCGCTTCCATGACACACCTCACTGATGCTGGAGTTTGTGCTAAAGGAGCCCCGACCAAGTATTGAGTGCATAAATAACACTTTAAATAACTTTTTTCTGTTTTGCCAGATCTTAGGAAATATTCTAATATTTTGAGATACTGGATTTTTGACTTTCATGAGCTGTACGATCCTGTTTTACTTTACCTAAAATATATGAAAGTTTCACTTTTTGAAATGAGTTGCAAGAAAAAAAGACGATATTCTAATTTTGAGATGCACATGTATATTGTCATTTAGCAGATCCAAAGTGACTTACAAATGAGGACAACAGAAGCAATCAATTGTAGAAAGATCCAAAACTAAGCTAAAACTTTATAAATGCTACATGCACATTTTAAAAATAAAGAAATTAAAAATGCATACAACAAGAAACTTAACATTTAAATGGAGCTAAAAACAATTCAAAATATTAAAGAACAGTATAACAATGATTCTAACATAACACTAAGCCAAACACCAAAAAAACAACTACATGTGTATGCACAACCACACTATCTTATAAATGTGTATTTAATTTCCATTTAGTTTAAGTATTAAAATAACTCCTAAAACTTAAAAGACACATACAGACATAATAATTCAGACATAATTTAACAAATTAAAATGAATAACGAATACAAATCAAACGACAGTTTATCAGTAACGTTAGTCCCGAAAAGAACATTGCCAAACACGCATGCTAAAACAACTTGCTTAACGTTACACATGGTAAGAAATGGTGAAACCAAAAGGTGATACTTGTATCCTCTGCCGGGGTCCCTGCCTGGTGGAGTTGCACGGTAGAGTCGATGGTCTTTACACTCTTCGGTCTTCACACGACAGCTGCCGCGGTAAACTAAGGTTTTTTTTTTTTTTTTTTTTTATATACCAGTCTAACAGAATACTAATTGAATTTAAGCTGGACACACTTTCCTTATTTTTTTCCCACAACAAATGGCCAAGCAAGCGCAGACACTGACAAGATAAGTGATTGTGATTCTCCACACAGTAAACCTTGTTTTTGTCAATCCCAGTATACATTTACCCAAATATTATCAAAAGTATTTCTAAAATACAACAAAAATTTTCTTGCAAATTACGTGAAGTATTATGACAATGCATTATGAAGAATTGAACCTGTTCTGCAGGTGCATTAGAGCTAACATTAGCATCATGCTACATAAGACAATTTATGAGATTAATAGTACACTTTTACTCAGAACTCCCTTCAAACCACCATCAAGTGTTTGTAGTAATTTTCTTTTGCCATCACATGTGGAATTTGGTTGGTTACTGTTAAAATATGCCATTTATAGCCTTTTTATATCGCTGCAAAAATTAGCATTTCAGATGTACATTCATCTCAAGAAAATCACAAGCCTTATCCTATCGTAATCGTGTGTTTATGATGTTATATAATCTATAGTGGCTGTTGTCATGTTTATTTCTGCTGTGTTGTATGCTCTGGCTGAAACTCACTGTTACAACTCGTTCTTAAGTTGTATACATTCCAAGTAGCCTATAATACACATTAGTATATGAAAGTATTCACTTTTTGAAATGAGTTGCAAGAAAAAAAACATTCACGATATTCTAATTGAGATGCACATGTGTTACACGCACGTCATTTAGCAGACCCATTTATCCAAATTGGGTGATTTACAAGCCATGAGGACAACAGAAGCAATCAATTGTAGTATTATGATGCTCCAAAACTACCTAAAACTTTATTAAGTTCTATGCTACATGCACATTTGCACAAATAAAAAGCATAAAAATGCATACAACAATTTCAAAACAAACACAAAATAAGGAAAAAAACAAAAAATAAAGCTAAAAACAATTCAAAATATTAAAGAACAAAAGGTATAACAATGATTCTAACATAACACTAAGCCAAACACCAAAATGCATGCGCGCGCGCACACACACAGTGGAAGGGACCTAGACACCCTGGAAAAATTTAGATGACATGAAATGAAAAGAGCACACATGAGAAGCTGTCACAGTGTTAAGTGGGATGAGATGACTCGAGAACTAATGGAGCGGAGTCATTTATCGATAGGAAACTGCTCCTTATTGTGGAGGTCCTGATTTCACACTTTGGAAATTTCTGTTAGATGACAAAGTGAGGAGATTGAAATTCTCAGGGTGGGAATGATCTACATTGATGCTCTCTTGCATGTCTAAATGTGTTTTTGCCTCTCTTCTGCTTTCCCAGGGTGGTGTCAATGATGAAGTCACTCTCTCTGCGTACATCACTGCAGCGCTGCTGGAGTTGGGCATTCAGCAAACTGTAAGTAAAACCCTCTTTATGGATCCTAAGAGATGGACTCTAGTCACAGATAAATTAAAATCTAAGTCAATCGAGATCATGTGACTAATGAAGAAAACATTCATCCAGTCTTTGTGTGCTTTGTAAGGATCCCATGGTGGCAAAAAGCCTTGCATGTCTGAAGGAATCTTCCCATAACATCGACAACACTTATGTGACCGCCTTGCTGTCCTACACATTCACTCTTGCTGGAGATGAACAGATGAGACAGAACCTCCTCTCCAATCTGGACAAGCAGGCCAAGAGAGAAGGTACCATTCAGATTAAATAAGACCCATAACGATACTAAAATACTTCTCTTTAAGGATGTGCAAAATGTGTATTTTCCACAAAGATTTATATTTTATATATATATATTATATATATATATATATATATATATATATATATATGTATGTGTTTACTTAAATTCAGAATTTAATTGATAATTGAATTACTTTATATATATATATATATAAAAATCTTTATGTATGTATGTGCGCATGTGTAATGTATGTGTTTATTTAAATTCAGAATTTAATTGATGATTGAATTACTTTAATTCAGTGGCCACAGTTTTTTTTTTTTTTTTTGCCGATGTACTATATAATTTATTTCCTATAACTTTATTTAGTTTAGTTTCTAATTTGTAACTTTTTTTTTTTTTTTTTTTCTCTCATTTTAGTTAAATTGTGGCCACTACTTACTAATTAGTTCACATGTTTGAATTTGGTTTTGTGGACACTCCATGTCATGTGCTCAGTAAAGCATGTTTTACAAAAGAAACTCCCTAAAAAGACAAGCATTAACTACTGCATAGTTATCATATTGTATCCAGAAAAAATATATTAATAAAATATAAAGTATAAAAATACTATCTTTTAAAAAAATAAATAAATACTGCAAATCAAATTAGGTGTACGTTAACTATTTAACTTGTTGGTTTAATTTTCTTTTCATTGTTTTGTGTACTCCCATTACCAGTTTCTCTGGACCCCAGTTTGAAAAGCCCTGATCTAGATTATTCTGCTTTTAATAAAAACCACAATCACCATCCTTCAATGTTCCAGTTTTCTTGCCCTGGTTATTTCAGGTGTTGGACGATATTGGACTCTGGCTAATAATGCACAACCGATGGGGTCTGTGGAGGTAGAGCTGAGTGCCTATGTGTTGCTGGCGCTGCTCTCGGGACCCTCACTGCCTGGATTTGGACTGGGCTACTCTGCTGGCATCGTGCACTGGCTAAGTAAGCAGCAGAATGCATATGGAGGATTCTCCTCTACACAGGTAATGTTATTTATCTCATGCAGCTTTTTTAGATCCTCTAAGTCTTTATAACGCGCTTCATTATTATTGACTAAGTGTCGCTCCCTCTCTCTTTGTGAACAGGATACTGTAGTAGCACTCCAGGCCCTTGCTAAGTACAGTGCTGCCACCTACAATGCAGAAGGACTCATTAGTGTAACCGTGACCTCCCCCTCAGGCCAGAAGAACCAGTTCACCGTGAACCGGAACAACAGACTGCTTTACCAGGAGAAACCGCTGCAGGAAGCCACTGGCACATACAAGCTCAGGGCAGAAGGCAAAGGCTGTGTGTTTGTGCAGGTCTGTGCACTGACTCTTTTGATGCACATATGGAGTTCAAGGAATAGTTCATCTAGGAATGAAAGTACTCATGTACTCGCCCTTATGTCATTCCAAGTCACAAGGATTTGGAATTGCATAAGGATGCGTGTACTGTATGATGTGTATAAAAGTGATATAAATTACCTCTTTGACATCATTCTGTTTTTTTTTTTTTTTTTTTATCAGCTTGCGTTGCACTACAATATCCCGCCTCCTCCAGACTCTTTGGCCTTCAAAATCAATGCAAATACTGGGGTTTGCAGCAACACAAGGAACCCAGCTTTTACACTAACCACTACTGTAAGGTGAGCCACTCCTGTTAAAAAAAAATAAATACAATTATCGTCTTCATTCATGGAAACCGCCATTATGTATATAATACTTTCAACGTTTTTTTTTTTCCTTTACATTTACAAACACGCTTATTTTTTTTAAATTGCTTACTCTGCAAGGATGAGTAAGATTTGCATTGCTCAAAAGTGATGACATTTTTAAGTTACAAAAATTATATTTCAAATAAATGCTGTTCTTTAATTCTTTCTATTCAAAGAATCCTGAAAAAAAGAGCATTACACAAATATTAATGAGCACAATTATTTTCAATATAAATGCATTTCTTGAGCTTCAGCGTCACATGGTTTTTCAGAAATGTTAATATGCTGATTTGAAGTAATGATGCTGAAAATTCAGCCTTGAATTGAATACTTAAAACGTATTCAAATATAAAACGGGTATTTCAAATTGTAAATCATTGCTGATTTTGCTTTATTTTGGATCAAATTCTTGGTGAGAAAACAAACACAACCTCCCCAAACTTGGAATGGTAATGTCTATAAAAATAAACCTCATTTACGTAGAGAAGTCATGCAGACTGCTGTAACAACTATTTGACTCTATAAAGAGAGAATAAATACAGGTTCAACCTACTTTATGGCCTAATAGACTCTTTGCTGTCAGAACAATGTGTGGTTGCGAACTGTTTGTGATCGTTGGAACGATTGTATGACAGGTATAGTGGTACACGAGAGGAGACCAACATGGTGATCATTAACGTCAGGCTCCTGTCTGGGTTTAAGCCGGATGAGACGTCTCTGCAGGCTGTGAGTGTCACTTGAAGGGCTCTGGTCCTCTTTTGATCAAGTTGTGTAGCCAGCATTTGATTCGTTCTCATTCGCTCCTCTGTCTCCACAGCTGAGGGAAGACCCCACCATCAAACGTGTGGATTTGGACGAGGATCATGTCATCTTCTATTTGGATAGTGTAAATGTTTTATTCAAGTATCTCGAGGGGTTCAAAACCTTTTTTGGTAATGCAGATATTTTGACAATATAAGAGGAACAGTGGTTCCTCTGTAGTGAATGGGTGCCGTTAGAATGAGTCCAAACAGCTGATTAAAAACTTTACAGTAATCCACACTACTCCAGTCCATTAGTTAACATCCAGAGTAGTGAAAAGATGCATGTTTGTAATAAATCCATCCTTAATCTGGAGTCGTGTGGATTACTTTTGGATTGTGAACAAAATTGTCACCCATTCACTACAGAGGAACCACTGGTGAGCAAGTGATGTCATGCTACATTTCTCAAACTTGCTATGAAAAAACTAATTTTAGCTTTTGGGTGGATTCCTTTAACGGGTTTTCAAATGATGGGTCGCAGAGTGGGACAAGGTGGGTCGCACAAAGCCATTTGGCGGCAGCTAAGTGACACGCACAGTTCCTAGGGCTGGACGATATACAAGGATTAATTACGAATTGCGATATTGCTCAGTGCATTTTATTTTATTTTTTTTCTAATCGCAAAGGCTGGGTTTTAAAACGAGTTGTAATAACAGTGAGGGTCTCAGAGCGACGATTCATTATTAAAATGCTCGGTCTGCATTATTGAGAAGAAACTCTCTTCACTGCGCTGTGTTCTGCATGATTGCATACACCGGAAAATTCAAATGTTGTGAAAACTGTTTCGGGTAGGCTGTTCATTCATTTTTATCGTCCGTTTAAACTCTGCACTGTATCTTTCCGAGAGATGTATAGAGTTTGTTTTCGTTCCTTCCTATGCATTTAATCCATAAACTATCTGTAAAAAGCATTTCACATGTACGGGTTGAGCGGGGCACAAATGCGGGGTTAATTGTAACGCCATACAAACATTTCCACATGCTAGAATAATTTACAAAGTTTCCTATCATTTCCTTGCCATATCACTATATAGAGAAAAATGTGCCGAAGTTAAAAAAATATTTTGAAGATATAGCTGAACATTTATTTAACCATTCCAAAAGTAAATTTCTGGCTGAAGTAAATGTCATCTCAGTTTTTAGCGTTTATTTAAAATGAAACCACCGTTTATTTTTACAATTTTAATCTCTAAACGGTTTCAGAATTCTGCTTTGCTTTTTAAAAAAAATAAAAAAAGTGTTGGGTTGTGAGGGCTTTTTTTTTATTTTTTTTTATTTTTGTAACACCCCCAGTGCAGATTACAGTTCATAGCCGCACCGGAGTGAGTGCGTTTCGAGGTTTTATGGACATGTATATCATAGACTCATTAACGTCTGTAAATGAAGAAATTAAAACGTAAATATTAGTAGTGAAAGTTTAGTGGTACTAGCCTATAAAATCTTTATTTTTCTTAAATTTAATTTCTGCCATTTATGCTCTTAATTAAGATTAAGCTTATAGTAATGTCAATTGTTTTGTTTCTCAAATTTTGGTGGGTCTTGAAATAGATTATACTTGTCTAGGTGGGTCGTGGAATGGAAAAGTTTGGGAACCCCTGCTTTAACACATTCTTTTATGTCCATGCCCGATAGAAAACAAATCTCCGTAATCAATGTAATAACCTTTCTCTTCCATTCCAGCTGAAAAAGAATGCGGAGAAGTCCATCAGCCTGAAGCTTGTGCAGGAAGTACCAGTGCAGAACTTGAAACCAGCTGTAGTGACCGTCTATGACTACTACAAGATCAGTACGTGTTTATTCATATGCACTCTGAAAAGTCTGAAAGAACATACAACATGTGACCCTGGACCACAAAACCAGTCATAAGTAGCACAGGTATATTTGTAGCAATAGCCAACAATACATTGTATGGGTCAAAATGATTTTTCTTTTATGCCAAAAATCATTAGGATATTAAGTAAAGCTTGTGTTCCATAAAGACGTTTTGTAAATTTCCTACGTAAACATATCAAAACCTAATATGTATTGGTAATATGCATTTCTAAGAACTTCATTTGGACAACCTTAAAGGCTTTTTTTTGTTTGTTTTTTTGCACCCTCAGATTCCAGATTTTCAAATAGTTGTAACTCCGCCAAATCGGTCTTATCCTAATAACCATACATCAATGGATGGCTTATTTATTCAGCTTTCAGATGATGTATAAATCTCAATTTCAAAAAATTGACACTTAAGACTATTTTATGGTCCAGGGACACATAAGGTTTTTATTATAAACCCGGCAAAATATAATAAATAAAATGAATGAATCGTGACAACTGGGAAAACCTATTTCCACTTTAATGTTAGTTTTTATTTTTTTTTTTATTTTATATATCTGAGTGACATGATATAAGCATTGGGTAATTTTGCTTTACGATATCATTTAATAAAATGAAAATGCATTCTGGTTAAGATTGAGACACTCAAGAATATAGTGCACAAACTAGGTTGTGTTTGTTCCTCCAGGTGAATCGTCTGTGATTGACTACACTTCCCCATGTGTGTAAACACCACTGTAAGTACAGTCATTTTAAGTTTTAAACCATTTTATCTAAAACTTTAGTATATTTTAATGAATGTACTCGTAAATGTCTTTATAGATTTGGGTATTTAAATTTAAATGTTACAATCTTTCAAATGCTCTTTTAAACTTTCTATTCATAAAAGAATCATGAGAAGAAAAAAAAAAACCTTTTCAAAGAAATAAGAATTGTATTTCTTGAGCACCAAATCATCTTCATATGTCTTTTCTACATAATTCTAATGTTATATGATGATATAAATAGATGTGTGATGTTAATTGACCTATTGTTTTTCAGGTGATGATCAGAAGTGCTAATGGCTGAAGAACTGTAAACTGGATGGATTTAATACTGACTCTGTTCTTCCAAAAAAAAAAAATGCATTTCTGTAATATGCAGTTTAGTTATTAAACAGTTTGACAATTTCTGCATCTGAAATGTGTCCGGTGATTTTAGTATTCCTGTACATATGCAAATATATGGATCTTATAAGAATAAGCTATACCTTTTATATTGGTGCATAATCAAATATTAAATCCTAATTTCAAGTTTTAAATCTTTCCCAACCAAATTATGTATTTTGGAAAAAATTATACATCTGCCAATTGCAAATGTTTACAATAGTATGTGATATGGATTACAGACTGGAAAACTGACATTTCAAATCTTGATATTTTAGAACTGATGTTGGTGTGGATTGATTCAACTCCTCTACTGGTTTAGTAACTGAAGTTAACAAGGTTTTATCACCAACACATGGAAGCTGCACAATCGAACTGTTTCCAAACCACTCGCATGCTTTATCTCTGCTTAGCAAAAATCATTCTTTTAAAATGCCTGTTAACTTCAATAATATAATGTTAGCATCTGTAGTATTTTAAGAAAAAGAAAAAAATCTAATGTTATAACAAGAAATACATTTAGGTCTAAATGATGGATGGTTTGGACTTTTAATTGTGAGAATTTTCTAAAATTATGTTGTGCAATTTTTCCAACAAAAACACCATATGAAAGCTACTTTTTTTTTTTTTTTTGGTTGCCTGCAGTTTTGTTATAAATTCATAAGGAATGTCTTTAGATATTAATTACTGATTGTAGTGAGTTTGGACGTTATTTTTTTTTTAAATCCGGAGAATCCGCTCTAAATGTTGTCTGCAGATCTACAATCGAAGCAAGTTGCAAGCAATAAAGTGACATAACGTGATATAAATGCTGCATCCATATGTTATTTTCATATGGGTCACAAACAATCTCCTTAACTCAATAGTTTTTCAGACTAATGTATGAAGTCTCCTCTAGAATATCAGAAGTGATCTCAAGTGTGCTTTGATTTGTCTCGACATGTTTTTTAAAAGCAGAATTAATTTTAACGAGTGTTGAATTTTTAGAACTTGGTCTTTCACAACCGTGTAAAAGACATGAAATGCCAGCACAATTGTCAAAGATGTCCATTTAGCATGTTTACATAGAAAACCAATGAAGAAAGTAGCCCTTAGGGGCCATTTACACAGAATGTGTTTAAATGTGAGACGCAGGGCAGTGGAATGAAAAAGGCAATGTCTAGAGACTTTTCTTTTTTCCACAACTTTTAATTTTTTAGAATTGTGTGTCAAATGGCAATACAAAAGAAGCAAGATGTGATTGAGCACATCCCGTCCAGCTAGTGACACTGTGTGGAAAAATGTTTTTATTAGGCTACTGTTTGTGGTCCAGCAATTTTAGATTGTTTCTACAAGTCTTTGAGCTCTTTTATAGTGACTTGTTTCACTCATACCCAAGCACTCTGTATTTCAAGTGCAATACTTTACCAGGTGATCTACTGAGCAAGTTTACTATATCAGAAAGCCATACTGTACATATGGAGCTCGTTATGTGATGCAAACATGTTTTGAGGTCATATATTGTGCAAGAAACAAAATGGAATATTTTTTTATTAATCAATAAACTGCCATTATAATCAATGTGTAAAAAAGGAATTAAAGTTGTTGGTACTTTAACACCACTAGTGTTAAATTCAGTTGGAAGTTGATATTTATATGCAACATGCATAACAGAGAGAGGAAAAAAAATCTGTTAGATCTGGAAAGAGCTGAAAAACATTATAGAAAACCATCACAGATGTGAATTTTGATGCAGCTTTGGACTGTTTGTGTTTAATATAACAGACAAGAAAAACAGAATGTGTTGCTCTCAGCAGCTCTGCTGAAATATACTTTCATTTGTTTGGAAAGCAGTGGACTGTTGAGATATTTTCCCTGTTTCTTGCTCTCTCTCTCTAGATGGAGATTCCAGTTGCCTGGAAGCCCTGAGTAATCGGAATCATATCAAAACGTATCTCATTGCTCCAAGCATTGGGAAAATACTTATGAAAAGGCTGTTGTCAACAACAGCAGTCCCCAAGGGCATGTGCTCTGCCATAGAACTAAAATCATTTGCTGGAATCATTCTTTTATTCTCGTGTGCACCACAATTTTCTAATAAAAAGCATAATTTCACTCATTCTGTAAATTAATTTGTGTTTCTGGACCGCTTTTAAAAAAGAACAACATTGAATCTCTAGCAATAAATAGTATGCAATAGTTTTTTATTGCAGCCAATACTGCAGAATTATTATTGCATCAATTTTAGCTTTTTCATAAAAATTCACACATTCTATCACTAAAGACTAATTTCCTGTGCAAGGGAAATTATAAAAGATATGGCGGAGGTCTTAAGTAAATAAAAGCCTTCATCTGGCCCACTGTGTTTTTCAAATGACACACATGAGCAACTATTTTCTTTTATTTTTATAATTTTTTTGTGTGATCCATTGCTCAGTTGAATTTTGTGGGTGGGCACTTTTATTTTTATAAAGAGGGAGTTGTCACATTTCTTACTGAAGTGAATATTTCTTTAGGAAGGTTTATTTGTGAGTTAGTTTTACACCGCTTAAAGGGTTAACTATTGAATATTTCCACCAATATTGTCCAGGAAAAAAGATACAGTTCATTGAGTAGTTTGTGGCTTTTCGTCAAAACTTGAACAGTAAACAATTTATGAAACATGAAAAAGGTCATTATGATTATTATTTTTGAAATACTGTAAGTATTTTACACTCACTAAGGCTGCATTTATTTGATCAAAAATACAATAAAAACAGTGATACTTTTAAAATATAATTTTAATTTTAAACAACTCTTCTCTATTTGAATATATTTTAAAATGTAATTTATTCCTGTGATGCAAAGCTGGATTTTGAGCGGCTTTATTTCAGTGTCACATGATCCTCAGAAATTCTTATGTTGATTTGCTGCTCAGGATTATTACACAAATTTGGTGTCTGCTTTTATATATGATAATATATATATATATATATATATATATATATATATATATATATATATATATATATATATATATATATATATATATATATATATATATATATATATATATATATATATATATATATATATATATATATATATATATATATATATATATATATTAGAAAATTTAAATGAACAGCCTGTATTTGAAATAGAACCTTACAGAACTATTATTTAGAATATTATAAATAACTTTGTCATTTTTGATCATTTAATATATCCTCGCTGAATAAAATTCCTAATAAAAGCCTATTAATTTTTTTTTTAATCTTATTTCTGTACAAAAATATTATAAGTAATATTCATTTAAATTTATAACATTTAAAACATCTGATAACTTGACTTGTTTTTGAATATATTCTAGTATGATTTAATTGCATATACTGAGACTTTGTAACAATTTCCAACTTCCTTGTAATAACTTCCCTGTGTGACAACTTGTACCAATTTCCCCTACGTTTTAACTCAATAAAAATCTGATCCGCAGGTTCAAAGCTCTGAGAAAATCAAATACACATTTAATTAATACATTAACCAACCTACCCTCCGTAAACTGGGCCAAAAATAGGGTGTAATATTACATTTCTCTCTATGACATGCTGAGATATGCTGTGAGTGATATAACAGGATTTGGTGCATTATGGGTTTGAGAGCAGATTCAGTCAGGCATCTGAAAAATCCTGTTTAATGTGAGAATGATAAATTGGCCACAGATGTTTGAGTGGGATATGCTGGGATGAGCGATATGCTTGAGAACAGGTGATGCCATATGTTGTGAAATCAGATCGCGTGTATCTCTGATGCTCGTGGCTCATATTGTAACTGATTGTTACGCCTCGTTCTGCAACTGACTTTGAAGCCAATGAGATTCAGATGCTGCGCCAATGCAAACAAGGGGTGAGAGGAAAGGTTTCGAAAAGTAAACTATGCTATCACCCGGAACCGAGTCTGAGAAGGTTGATGTTTGTGAGCATTGGAGTCTGGAGAGAGTGGATAAGGAAAGAATAGCCAAAAATGAACGTCATTTACTCACACTCACATTCCAATTCTATATGACTTTCTTTCTTCTGGAGAGCACAAAAGGAGAAATTTTGAAACGCTCTTTGGCATGAGATTTTAATGTGCACACTTTATTGTCGTGTTACCAATCACCTCACAATGATTTTTCTTAAAGCAAAATAAAATGCAAAACTTTAGAAACGTGAATAAAAAAACAATAATAATAATTGTTACAAAACAAAATTATACAATTAGAAACATATACAATACATAAATTATAATTAAACTGCACACTGTTAGTGGAAAAAAATATTTGTATTAAAATAGATTTTATCTTTAAATATATTTATATATAGTATTACTTTGCATGATGTATTAAAGTAGATAAAATATAAATACTTTTAAATCAAATGATAAAAATAGATTATGAATTTTAAAAATACATAAAAATATTATAATAAAAAGTATAATACAATGTATGTTATTGAGAGCAAAATATATTTATATTCATTATTATTTTGTATTTTTTTTATTATTAAGCTTCAAAGTGACACACCATAAGTATCATGCAAGTGGTCCATATGATTTTTGCACTATATTTCAAGTCTTCTGAAGTCATACCAGCTTTAACAGCTTTATTTGAGGAAAAGACCAAAACAAATAGTTATTTGCTTACAGTCTGATCTGTTAAACCCTGCAACAACATACTGTAAGTACCGAATCAGTCGGATTTATGCATGAATCATTTATGTTTTGTGAACTGAGTCAACCATTGCATCGAAAGCATGCAACTGATATGCAGACTGATTATTTCATGAAATCAGACATCACTCTTTCCCTCATAAACTCATGAATGCAACAAAGAGTCTGTTTCTTCCACAAAGCTATTGTATGATTTTGGAAGACTTGGACTTTATGATACTGTACATTGAATGTGGATGAACTAATACTTTAACAATCATATAAAAGGCCAATATGACATAAAACCAATAGAACTGATACAGCTTGTCCAGCTCATTTAAACACATAAAGCTCTGAAACTCTAGTATCTCTATTCCACTCACACATCTCCTCCAGCGGTTGAGGTGGACAGCAGTATCTGCATGTGTTGGGTAGAAAGATAAAGAGCCAATATAAAAATGGATTTACTGGTGTCTTCCACAGAGCAGATGTTGGCAGGGCACGACTCCATTTGACTTGTAAAAGTCGAGCGGGAAGACAAGGATCTGGTGCAAATTCCTAGACGCTCATTCCATGGAATTGCCTGTTGGGTTTTTATGAAGGAAATAGCAGCATCTCTGAATCCAGGAGCACAGAGAGTTATTTAGAGAGTGGATACATAGGCCTTCAGTTCATTGTAATTCTATTGTTTGTCTTAATGAGGTGGCAAAGCCATGGAAGAGCCATAAAGTGAACTTATTATTTTAATACATCTGTTTTGTATTACTTGTGGGCTGCCAACTGTAGCAAATATGATTTTTTTTTTTTAAATAGCCACTGCCCGAGGTTGCTGAGATGAATGTGAACAAGCGTAAACTTACAACAATGTGACAACTTGAAATATCTGCTGTTCCTGTGCTGTTTATTAAATATGTTCCACTTAGCCAAAGACGGCTACTTCATCTTCAGTGCTACTCAAAATCCAGCTTTAAACTGTTAAAATGCTTCTGTCATAATAAACCTTGTATGTTTGAAAGCAGGGCCTGTGTCTAGTGATCCAAATGATGATAAATATGCAATATTAATTTCTGAATGGGAGAGAAACATGAATTTAACTTTTCATTGGTAACTTTTTAAGAGCTGATAACAGTGTATCTGTAGGATTAAAGTGATATTCCACACAAAAATGAAAACTCTCTCATCATTTCCTCACCCTCATGCCATCTCACATGTATATGTACTTTCTTTCTTCTGTGAAACACAAACAGAGATTTTTATAAAAACAATCCATCTCTGTGAGTCTATATAATGCAAGTGGATGGGACCCTCAACACTGAAAGTCCCTCAATGAAAGTGTGAGAAAATACTAATATTTTAAACTTAATAAACTTAAAAAAAAAACATTGCTGGCCTGTTGGCTGGAAGCAATGATTTATAGTTTAAGGGCCAGATTTACTAACAGCTTGCGCCAGCGCAAACCATCTTTTGTCGTTAAAATAGTACTGTCAGGATTTACTAATCACGCAATGCAATGTTTGAGCGTTTCAAATTACTGGTATTTGCGCTATTATTTAATGCCCCAAAAAAGCAAGTCTTAAAGCAGGCGGCAATTTGCCATGCTCTTGATTGCGCTGGTCATTATGGAAATGATCTGGCTGTGTCTGTGTTCTTTAATGTGTGCATTGTTAGTAAATCACCCTGCAGAATTTTCCCCTCCCATCGGTGGTTTTATGGAATTGTGCTCTAACGCTAATTTGCCCTGTTTAGTAAATCTGGCCCATTACCTTTTAATATTTTTTTTTTCCCACAAACTCCAAGCGTTTCTCTTTAGCTGTGTTTCCATTACCCTTCAAATTGCACAAATTGAAATTGCGAATTGAAAATATGGCCAATGGAAACACGTCAATTTTGCTAACACTACTATATATCTGTCAGGGTTCTGTCGTGTGTGTCTTGTGTTCTCGCCTCATGTGTCCATATTTGGTTTGTTTCCTGTCCTTGTTTCATGTCATTATGAGTTAAGTATGTTCCAGCTGTGTTTGTCTCATTATGTGTTAATTACCCTGTGTATATTAGTCCTGTCTTTTGAGTTTGATTTCGTCTGGTCTACTCGTTACTCCCCAGTGTTTCTGTCCATGTCAGCCTTGCCTTGTATTGCCCTGCCTTGTTGGCCGCCAGAGCTGCTCCACCATGGCCACCAGCTCCCTGCAGATCCAGAGCTAGCTCCGCCATGGTCCCTGTCTGTCTGTTCCGCTCTGGAGGTCCCCGTCCTGTGTTCCTGTCCGTGTTTGTCCTGACTCCAGAGCGCCCATTATTTGAGTTTATGTCAGTCTGTTGTGTGTGTCATGTGTTCGTCTGCATTTGGTTTGTTTCCTGTCCTTGTTCATGTCATTATGAGTTAAGTATGTAGCTGTGTTTGTCCATTATGTGTTAATTACCCTGTGTATATTGTCCTGCTTTTGAGTTTGACCGTCTACTGTTACTCCCCAGTGTTTCTGTCCATGTCAGCCTTGCCTTGTATTGCCCTGCCTTGTTTGTCAAGATTAAAGACTATTATTTGAGTTTAAGTCCTCGTCTGCATGTTCCTGTATCCTCCCTCGTGTGTACACCGTGACAATATCGCAAAATTTTTTACGCTCGCATGAGTTTGTTTTTAGGCAATTCTAAAAAGGAATATTTCTCAAAACTGCAATGGAAACAAGTGGTTTTTTTTGCATTTACAGGTCACCTGGCATATGCAAAAGTCACATGATCATTCTTTAAATACAATAACCTCCAATAAACACCTCATATGTGGCTGCTCTCAAAGTATAAGGGGCCTTCCTTAGCTGTAAATGACTGGATAATTTTCATTGCATTACAGCTCTGACACAGCCACCGGAGCTGATCGTGGCCACTCGAGTCAAAGCTTGTGTTTATAAAAGCTGCGCCCATCTGTAATGGAGTATCTCTTTAAAGACTCAAATTTCGAGTTAAGTCAATGTTAAAAACATTTTCAATATAGACCTATTCATAGCATATCCAATGGAAAAGGGCAGAATAACACTTGAATCTATTGATTAGGAATTGAAAAATTGTGATGTCCGCTGAAAAGACAATGTTTTTTCAGAAGACAAAAAAAGTTATGACATTTTTTAAGAAAATTACAAAGATTTACAAAGATTATAAAGACCATGGATATACAATTGGGAAATATGAAATCAATTTTCAAAAATATTAAAAAAAAAAATCTGTCTAAAGAGAAGTAAATGGCATGAACCAAATATTCATAAACATAATATGCAATAATATTCTGAATAACTATCCTACTACACTGAAAAAAAATTATACTACATTTTTTTAAGGTAAGTGGTCACAAACAATTTATTTTAGCTACATTTAATAAAAGAAAATATGTTGAAAGTTAGTCAACTAAATTTGTTTATTTAAATGTATAAAATAAATTGATTGCAACCACTTACCATAAAAAAAAGTGAATTCAATGAATAATTTTTTTTCAGTGTAATTTCAGTACAAAATTTTGTGATTTTATCTCATTAAATTACAGCTGTAAATTTATTAGACTGCATGAATTTAAACTTATTGTTGGCCTAGTGTGACCCATTCAGGTATGTTTACTCCTTTAACAAGTATGTTTTATAGTTTTTAGTTGAGTGTTTCCCGTTCCCATGTCCCACGAGGCTCTACAGTTGAGAACCTTTGAAGCAGGAATAGGAAACACTGTTATAGGGCTTATGAGCTCCTTTCTAAGCCTGAACATATTGCATGTTAAATCTATTCGAGGAGGTCAGTCAAGGGAGCCGATGTGTTTTAGACCTCAAACTGAGTGTTGAAAAATGAAATGGACATTCATAAGCGATCTATATCTTAACCCCCAGGCTGTAATAAGTTCTGCTTGAATTTCTTGAAGATGATATTGAAGTCGAGTGTTCGTTGCATTCCTTACCCTGAGACTTCCCTTGGAGAATCCATCGTCAGTCTTCTTTGATCCATCTGAATTGTAGAGGAAGAATGAGACAGTCAGCATAAACTGTATAACATTGGGTTCTCATTGATATCATCCAACACAAGCACAACACCAAGCAAATCGAATAAAAAAAGAATGCATGTTATTATGGTTTACTGCTAAAATAACAAAGATCACTGAAGATCACTGAAGAGCTTGGTTGGAGCGGTTAGTATCTGTTTTCACTGCTAGTGGGCAATTTTAACGCAACATGGTTCTGCTAATACACATGATAGCATATTTATATAGCAGCAAGCTTGGCTCCATATGTGAAAATAAACAGAAGAATGGAGAAAAGAAAGAGCTCTTGGATGTAAAGCAAAAACTTGACCCCCGCCTGTCGCCGGATAAAGTGTAAATCCATAATATGCAGAGACATTCACTTTATAATGTTAATGTTAGAGTTGGCTAATGTTGGGAATTTTGTCATTATAAAAAGAGCACAATGAGAGACATTTTTGAATTTTCTTTTATTTAGGTTTTTATATATATATATATATATATATATATATCAGCTTATATTTCTAGTGTGTTGAAAGAACAAAACCAGCCATTTCTGAAGAGCCTAAGATGATTAAAACACATTTCCCTCATTGTAAAACCCGTCAGACAGAGTGATTTTATTATGCTTGCTAGCCGAAATGCCAAAATTTAAAATCATATTCCAGTTCAACTATTCAAACTTGTTTTGCAAGCTTACTCTCAATGGACATTACATCACCTGTACTGCAAGGTAATGTACGTTTGTAGAGCTGACACAAGTCAGCGGCACTAAAGGATCATGGGGGCTTGCATTGGCCAATGTGCTGACAGAAAGACAGGGCACATTTGGCGAGTAAATAAGACTCAAGATAACATTCAAATCAAAATTCTGACTATAAGGCCACTTATTCATAATTGTAATAGATGGACAAAGCATTATTGTTATTGGAAACAAAGGTACATGCTGTTGGAATGATGCTTATAAATCTAAAACATGCTTTTCTTTAGCTAGCAGCCCTCATCATGCCCTGACAGTTTAACAATGGGCGGGAGGCTGGGGAGGGGAACGGGAACGAGAATGTTAATCCATCTGTGATGTGTTTCACAATCTTTAGATGGTGTTTTTGCAGTTCACTACAGCTTTTGAATGACAAAATGAGCAGAATGTGGATTACAGATGCATGGATCAATCACGCTGCACATGTGAACACATTTGTCTGGAACGAAATCAGAAAAGAAATCATGGAAATGCTGAGCATTCTTATTTGAAATGGTGCCCTGGTTTAACACTGAAACACATAATTACATAGAGCTCATGCAAGGTTTTGTTGTTGTATCCATTGACTACATAATAGTTCTTGCTCATTCACCTTTGCCACCAGACTCGAAACAAACCACAAACCAAAGCTGCAAGTTCCCTAGGAAACTCCATAGATGGTCAAACCTTCAACAAAGAGACATCTACACTTTTGAACTGGAGTTTAAAACACTGTAAAAGTAGAAGAATCAATCTGGACCTGAACTTTACAGGCAGGTAAGAGAGCAACCTTCTCAAACAACAGATTGAAGCCTGTGAGGAAATCTTCCTACATGTTTCCCCAATTCTCAAAGGAACCGGAGGGGTTTTCATGAACAATCCCTTTTCAGGGTTGGGCCACATGAAAGAGAATGTATGTATCTCTCTGGTTGGTGTATCATTTAAGGATTTGCAGATGTTACAGATGTGTATTTTGTGGGAGCGTGAGAAGGACATAATGAGGGTCCTTCTCCATGTATTTCCTCCTATTTTGAACATCACAGACTAGATACATTGTCAAACCTAGCTTCTGGTCGCTTGTGTAAACAATATAAGTCAGGGAATAAGAGGCACACTTAATTGTACTGAATGTCCACTTGTATGCATTTCAAATCTAAAAAGTGTATGTTTAAACAAAACTGTACTTGCAGGTAATATATTATTATTACTGAAATAAAAGGCCACAAAGTGTACTTTCTGTACAATTCCATGTATTTAAAACACTTAAAGGGATAGTTCACCCCAAAATGAAAATTCTGTCATTAATTACTCACCCTCATGTCGTTCCAAACCCGTAAGACCTTCGTTCATTTTCGGAACACAAATTAAGATATTTTTGATGAAATCGGAGAGCTATCTGACACTCCATAGACAGCAACGCAACTGAAATGTTCCCAGGTCCAGAAACGTAGTAAATACATCGGTAAAACAGTCCATGTGACATCAGTGGCTCAACTTCAGTTTTGCGACGCTACTAGAATACTTTTTTTTTTGTGCAAAGAAAACAAAAATAACTATTTACTCAGCCATTCTACTCCTCCAAGTTACGTCTTCTGCCATTTTGGAGAGTACCCAAGAACGTATTTGACGTAATCAGCGTTGTTTACTTTCAGGGGGAAAGCGCACGCATGAACGAAAGCTGCATAAAAAGCGTTGTTTACGCTTAGGCAAAAGCGTGCGTATGCATTGTGATACTCTCTAAAATGGCGGACGACGTAATTCGGGGGAGAACAATGGTTGAGTAAATTGCTTTTTTTGTTTTCTTTGCACAAAAAAAAAAGTATTCTCGTAGCATCGCAAAACTGAAGTTGAGCCTCTGATGTCACATGGACTGTTTTACCGATGTATTTACTACGTTTCTGGACCTGGGAACATTTCAGTTGCGTTGCTGTCTATGGAGGGTCAGGTAGCTCTCCGATTTCATCAAAAATATCTTAATTTGTGTTCCGAAGATGAACGAAGGTCTTACGGGTTTGGAACGACATGAGGGTGCGTAATTAATGACAGAATTTTCATTTTGGGGTGAACTAACCCTTTAAGCACTTAGAATATAAATAACGTCAAATTAAAAGTTCTACTTTTCTAAGCAGATTTTAAATCAGTGTTTCATTAATCTCTTGTCATGCTTTAAAGAACCATCTACACTTATTCTGTGTTGACTAACATACTAAAGCACATGTAAAGTACTCGATCGTAATTTGAATTGTAGTGTTAAACTATATTACATTTAAAGTTTATATATTTTAAATGTACTAAATAGCAACTCCATCATTCATGTATAATTGCAAATATATTTAAATACATAACATACAAGTTTCAATAGATATTACATTAAAGTATATTTTATTTTCACAAAATTGCTTGTCGGTCCACAGTACAACCATATTTCAAAGACAATAGAAGTCATTATGAAGTAACGTATAAAGATTAAGTCCTATTTAAGTGTCAAAAACACTCTTAAGTACAACTAATTGCATTCAATATGGATTTAAACTATAATACATGTTTTATTTAATTGCAAATAACATGCAATTAAATGTCCAAAAACATTACATTCAATCCACATTTAAGTACATTCTTTTAACCAGTTTTCAGTTACACTTTATTTTAAGGTGTCCATGTTACAGTGTTATTAAGTACTGAGTAATATTAATTAGCATGTACTTACTATATGGTTAGGGTTAAGATTAGGGTTTGGTTTAGGGTTACTTGCATGTAATTATGCATAATTGATTGTTATTATAATAATAAGTACATGTAACTTGTAACAAGGACACCTTAAAATAAAGAATTACCCAATTTTCTTTACATTTTTAAATGCATGCTTTCTTTTAAGCCTTCTTAAATGTCCTTCTTTTTCATAAGAGAATGCTAGTGCAAGGCAGACATTCAGGCCTTATGTATGATGAGCATATGAATGCATGCAAAACATAAAAAAAGCAGCTCAAAAGCAGCTGTGTAACATACAGTATAACTGCTCTTTATCATGTTAAGCATATAAGGAATAGAATTATAGTTAAGTGCCAAAAGCTTGTCTGAAAGTCTTGCTGCAACATGGGGCACAGAGAGAAAATTAAAACCCACACAACTTCACACGATGAGCTAATTATAGACTAATGACGATGCCCTTATTGGTGTACTGTTGACCTCACAATCCATATGCCATCCAGAAGCCTTTTCATCATGGGATTATAGCTTAACTGACTGTCCAAAATCATAAAACATCAAAACGCTGAGCGAGAGGGTTGGACGCAGAGAACACATGGGTTACGTACAGCAGATGCAGCTGTGATATACATTCCTTAAACGAGTCATGCTGGCACACACTGACAGATAATCCCGGCTTAGAAGAGTCATTCCTCATTCTAGTACATTTTCATGACCCTGTTTTATGTCTTAATATATAAGATAAAATATTAAACCCACAATTTTTTAACACGGAGACCATTTTAGTTAGTATTATATTATTACAATACAACAATTATGTTTATCAAATGTCATTTTTGTCATGAACCTGGGTGCTGCACTAATCTCTAACATGAAAAATATATTTTTTTATTAAATATTTCAGATAATTCTCCATATTTTTCCTTTCTGTAATCGAATTGTTTGAAATTTATGAACATTGTTTTATTTGGTATTAATTTTTTTTAACATCCATTTGCTTTTACTTTTCATCCATCCAGAATACTTTACATTCACTTGTAAAACATTCACATTCTCTTATAAAAGTTCTGTGTTAACACAAGAAACTTGTGCTCACTCACAAATGCATTGAAATATAGTTTTTCCATAAACTTTTGCATTCTCTTGCAAAGGCATTCACTCGCGAAACTAAATATTTGGGAAATGAATGCTTGCAAAGTTGCAAACAAACACAAAAGCATTGAAATATAATTTTTGCATTCAAATGCAAAAGTGCGAACACAAATTTTCGCAGTGGAATGCAAAAGTTTTGCAAACAAACACACAAAAAATGTAATATAAATTTTGCTACCATTTCACATTGTTTCCATCACCAGTTTTGCATTTACATACAAAGTTTTGCGAGATAATTTGAATGTTTCAAAAGCAAACTAAAATGTTCTCGGTGTAATGGAAAGGTGTTTTCCCTTTAGATGCTCTGTACATTCCAACCTGTTTGAAATATTATAGAAATTGGTATGATAATGATAAAATTTCAAAGGTAATTAAAAATATATATAAATGGGTACATTCATCTCTTTATATTCATCATGTTTATTTTCTTTCTGTTGTGTAAATAATCAAGTCATCTTTATTAAAGTTGAGTTTGACCAGAACATATTTTTGGAAGTCTGGCATAATTATAGAAATATGTCCTTAAGGGCATAGTAATTTTGTTAAAGTTACAGTACACAGTTCAAAAGATAATGCATAACCGAAATGACCCAACACATGATTTATGTTTATAATTTACTGTATGTTTTCTCTGTCATTCTTCTTCTTACATTCTCTAGGTGTAACTTGTAAGCAATCACATTAGATTCAGCGAGGTGCCCCATGTTGACCCGTGAACAAAAATGGGCAGCCATGCGATGCATTTCTGTCCTGTGAGACGTTTCAGAGAGCACTCAGGACCCAGAACAGCAGGCTCAATGGCATGGAACTCCATACTGAAACAAAGATTACAGCTCCAAGTCACAAACCAGAGAGGGGTCCCACCTCTTAAAACATTTCCAGTACATCAACATGGATCATCTTCTCCAAACATTGGTGCCTATAGCAACAGCATGCTTCAGGGGAGGTCCCTTAGAGACTCAAGAAACCTCTCTGAAAAAAACACCAGGAAATCATTCACAGCCAAAAAAGCTCTGCTCATAGGTAATTTGTCAATGCTTCTCTAAAATGTGAGCAAAATGTTAAGCAAAGGATTAAATATACAGTATATTGTACACACCAATTAAACGGATACTGTGTATTATATTATTTTATAATATATCTTATATTAAATATTACCAGAAGTATCTCTTCAGAATGTGTTCAAAACATGCATTATGCATTACACATTATCCATTATATTATATTATATTAACCATAAGTATCTGTTTGCAGTGTGTTTAATACATGTATTGCACGTTACCAATTATATATTATTAATATTATTAATTATTATATTATATCATATCATATCATATTATATTATATTATATTATATCATCTCATATCCTATTATATTATATTATCAATCTAAGTAAATACACACACACACACACACACACACACACACACATATATATATATATATATTAGTGCATCCAAAATAAAAGTTTTAGTTTACATAATATATGTATGTGTACTGTGTTTATTTATTATGTATATATAAATACACACACATACAGTATATATTTTGAAAATATTTACATGTATATACATTTATATATTTATATTTTATATTATATTATATATAAATATATTTAATATATAAACATAACATATTTTTCTTAAATATATACATGCATGTGTTTGCATTTATACATACATAATAAATATACACAGTACACATATATTATTTAAACAAAAACCTTTATTTTGGATGCATAATATAACGCTTATTATCTGGATTTAACTTACATTGCATTAAATATATATATATATATATATATATATATATATATATATATATATATATATCACAGTCAGCCGGTGATTACTGCAAAATAAAACCCATAAGGGTGATCATATTAAAGATGTTTATTTTGCAATAATAACCATAACTGCACATTATGCTGCTTATTATTCAGCTACTTAACAGTTAACAAATTTGCCTAGTACTTTACTGGGATTCAGTTGTTGCTAGAAGCAGGTGCAGTTAAAGCTGCTTAAACCCTATTAATCAAGATCTCTGTTTATGTTCTCACAGCATGTGGAGTGCGATGTGTCCTGTCACCACGACCCTCCAACTGCTCCACATCATCACCCCATAAAGACGAGAAAGACAGAGCTCATTCCACCTCTGCAAGAGAACAGAAATACAGTAGAGACTGTGTTGAAACAAAGAGTGAACTGAAAGTATGGGATGCATACACTGTGATTAAAAGAACTGGGGAGAGAGAAAGAGCGAGGAGCAGTATACACAGACAGAGAATCCCGCTGGATTCAAGCCACCGGCCTTCTACTGTCCCACTGGAGAATCAGACGGGACGCCGAGCACTCAGCACACTAGGTACCACTATGAAGCACTTCAAGGTGTCTCTCTGTGTGAGGCCTATACCATTTATTGAACCATTAAAAGCACAAACTGAACTAAATTGTTTTTGTTTAAAGGAACAGTTCTTCAAAAAATGAAAATCTGCAGAAAATTTACTCAACCTCAGGCCATCCAAAATAGTTTGTTTCTTCATCAGAACAGATTTGGAGAAATTTAGCATTACATCACTTGCTCACCAATGGATCCTCTGCAGTGAATGGGTGCTGTCAGAATGAGAGTCCAAACAGCTGATAAAAACATCACAATAATTAACAAGTAATCCACACCACTCCACTCCATCAATTTATACCTTGTGAAATTAAAAGTGGTGTGTTTGTAAGATACAAATCCATAATTAAAGCATTTTATCTTTAAACCATCACTTTTGGCCAAAATACCAGTCCATAATTCATAGTAATGCTTCCTCCAGTTAAAAAGTCAGTCCCCTGTTGTCCTCTCACATCAAAATCCACCAACATATTTGTTTAGAACTGTTTTGGACTGTTCAAACAGTGCTTGATCTGTGCTTATTTCTCTCTTGATTCAGACATGACAACTTTTTTTCATTGGAGAAAGCAATATTATGGAAAGAGGACTTGAATTTTACCAGTAAGCAACCATTTTAATAAAATAAAAATCTTGATGGATTTGTTTATTACAAACTTCCAGATTTTTACGTCACAAGATATTATTTGTGGACTATTGAGATGCTGCCCCCCATTGGTGAGCAAATCATGTAATGCTAAATTTCTCCAAATCTATTTGGATGAAGAAACAAACTCATTTTATTCTGCATAACACCTCCTTTTGCATTTGACATAAGAAATAAACTGATTTGTTTGGATATATATATATATATATATAAACTATTTCTACATTGATTTGATCTCTTAGTTCAGGAAAAGTGCTTTTTACTTTTAAAAAAATTGAAATCATCTTTCTAAAATAAACGCAATTAAATGTTGAAAATACAAAAAGAAGCTAACATTCCCAAAACTCCTACAGAAATGTATTTCTCCTGAGATTCAACAGTTATTCTGTAAGCAAAGGCACTGAGTTTTGTATGGCATCTGAGATTGTTTATGTCATCTCGAAGGTCTCACGATCAAAGTTATAAACTAGCGGAAGAACGTTGTTGCTATGTTCTCCTTCTCAGAGTAAATAGTGTCAAATGCTTACAAGACACAAAACATGAGCAGCAAATTTGAAGAACATTTTCACAGTCCATTTCTCACACACTAATTCTCAATAATCTCATGCTTTATGGAGAAACTCCCATGTGTAGGATTCTCTGGAGAAGAAAAGATGACCAAAATGTCCTTCAAGAGAGACCTCAACATTTTTCTGAAGATGAGAATCTCAGTCTAACCCCATTATTACATCTCTACCTGCCTTCATCATATCAGCCGCAGGAGCAGAGAGAAGATACAGCACCAGGACAGGAAAATAGGTAAAACTAATACTTAACTGGTAGACTATCATCCGTAGAAAAACACAATTTTTAAAACAGAGCTAGGCCTACAACTTCAAAAAGAGAGCCTGGAGCAAGCACATAATGAAACGGACAAGTGACATCGCTTACAGAATGCTCCACTTACTTGATAATATCACTTTAACCAAGGTAAACAACCCCGTCCGAAAATGCCATATAAAAACACACCAGTACCGACACGAAAAGTGTCTTCCCCCATTCATCTCATTGAAATGCAAGTAAGAAATTTAGCGTTTCGTGATCATGAAACATGAGCTGGCTAGGGCACCTATTAAGCCCCTTTTTACAAGATGTAATATTGGTCTTGGGTGTCCCCAGAATGCCTGTGAAGTTTCAGCTCAAAATTCCCCACAGATCATTTATTATAACATCTGGAAAATGTCATAGTTGGGGCATGTCTAAAAAAAAGAGCTGTTTTGGTGTGTATAAAAGCAAATGAGCATTTAGAGACCAGAAGAGGGTGTGGCATATACTGCTTTGCATACCTACAGCAATAAACAGCTGGTGTTCAGCCGTACATATGGGAAACCAAATGCACTGAAAGTGGGACGAAACAGTGCAATGTTACTGAACTTGCGCAAACGGACAGCGCGGCGCGAACTAATCTCATAAGCGTGGCGCAGATCAATTAAAATACTTCAATAACGTTTGCACACAAACACAGTTAAAAGGTTAGCTAAGCACTATAATGACATGACATTCACAAAGAGTGAAATGATTTGTGCAGACATATACATATTTAGGTAGATTTTGAGGCGCATTACCTTTAAAAATAAAAGTAATCCACTGCGTCCTCAGTGGCTCAGATGTTGGGAGAAAATGAAGACTCATGTTCAGTCTTACATTCAGACACAGAACACCGGGATTGATTACGAGACATTGTTGACGTTACGGCTGTTTGAGCATGGAGAAAATGGAGGATAGCGTACAACTGCTGAGGGCAGAAACTATGGCATGCAGGACTGTCAATCAGCCGCCGTGGGCGGGGCCTAAGCAATGTGATGTCATATTGCTTAGAGAATCAAAATGGCATGCCAAGTGAAACTGATTTGGTTTAATGGGGATTAAAAAATAAGGAGTGGGTGGATTTTTATCATTGTAGGGTGGTTGTGTTCACACACTGCCAACACGTTTTCATGTTAGTACAACCATGTAAAAGTGGATTTTGCATAATAGGTGCCCTTTACACGCTTCTACAGGTGGCAATTTACAATGAAATCGGCACTTGAATTCCATAATCAATTATTTGAGTATGTTTTACTTTTAGCTGTATGCTACGTGTTTTATATTGAGTTCAATTTTGTTGGTTAGGTGTTCAAATTAAAAACCTCAACATCTTGTCATGGTGACATAATTATTCCCCAAAATTCCCCTGACGTATTTTTGTAGGCTAAAACACCAAAAAATGAGCTAGCATTTTAGCCCATAAGGTTCCATCGTCCTAAATTCAATGGGGTTTTAATGAGTTTTTGTTAAATGCCTGAAATAAGGTCTGTGGTTAATAGGCTACACGCTTTTATTAGATACTTGCTTGCATGATTGCTAAGTAGCAGCTAAATGTTGTTGGGGACAATTACATTCTTTGTAAGAATCAGAGACGTTTGTTGGTCACTGAGTTTTTTTTTCTGCAATGCAAAAATGATGCTAATTTCTGGGTTGGCCTACAAAAAATACCCCTTACAAAAATTAACCATGGTTGTACTACAAATAAAACCAAAAAACCATGGATACTATAGTTAAACTATGGTAACCACAAATTAACCATGGTTTTGTTACACTAATCATAGTTTAACCATGGTATTTGTAGTAAAACTGTGGTTGTTATACAACTGTAATCAATATGCCAAAAAAACATGGTTACTACACTTTTACTATAAAAAAACATCCCTGAAGGCTGTGCAGCACCCTATTGACGGCAAATGTTTCTCATTGACAGCCTGTCTGTTAAACATGCAGCAGTATTAGATGCCTTGGGAGTGAGAACATGTTGAGGCTAAAGACCTTGTACTGTAAAAACTACATGACCTTGTACTGTAAAAACAAAATAGATGGCTAGCATATTCAAATGCCAAAAATAATGGAATCGTTCATCCATGCCTTTGAGCGGTTAATGAGGATACTTGAGTGACATGATGAGTCCTCTGTGCCACTGAGGCCATATTAAGTGTCATTGTGAGCTGTGTGGTTAGTGTCTGGCATTCAGCTGGTGACAGTGTAATGTTCTCACTTCCATGGAAACACAATAGTGGAGGCCACACTAGAGTAACTCATGTTAGGAATGGCATTAACCTGATGCTCACAGATGAAGTAAATTTAACTCAACGACTGCTCCCAACAGACATTACTAAGCTACAAGGCCATCATCAAGGTAGGAATATTGTCTGAGTCCCTTTATGATAAAGGCTATTCATTTGGCCAGGATAGAGGGTCCCACTCAAAACATTTTCAGAGCGCTAATAGTGTGTAAGTTCTCCAATCTACTCAAATTACAATGGACAATTGTACATATTTTCATGTACATGTTTTCAGTTTCCCATGACTACCCTGTTCACTGCATGTTTTCAGTGTATCTCAGTATCATAGCAGCTGTAGGTCAGGCTGCAAATATCATTTCACATTTGGTATTTTCAGGTTTCGCTCATGTTCCAGGCTAGCAAAACTCGTTTCTCTGAACATAGGTCTCCAGGGTGCAGCAATCGAGAAGGGATTTCTGGTTTACCTTAGGATGTAATCACTCTCTTTATGACGTTTGGACATCTGAAACCTCATAGTTTTAAAAGTAATATGCTGTAAAATTATTTTGCCCTGCAGACAAGCAGTCTTTTAATCTGTGAACAAATATAGTGCACATGCATTGCGTGTTACTTGGCTGGAATTTTCTTTTAGGTTAAACAAGATGTGGTGTGAACACTCAGCTGAAAGCTGTTTTCCACCTTTTTCCTTCAAGTGTTGACAATTTGTTTTCCTTATAAGCAGCTCAGAGGTATATGAGAGGCAAGACGTCACACAGGAACTCAGAGAGCATGACATCACCATGGAGAGCCAAAAACAAGACATCACCATCAATAAAACAGCAGATGAAGGACAAAATGATTTCACAGATGGCATACGATATGATATTACAGATACCTGGGAGAATAACACTCCTGAGGAAACTTTTGAGAATGACATGACTGAGGAAAGACGTCCACAAGACGTCACAGATGACAACAGACAACATGAAATCATGGAAAATCAATGTGACATTGACAGATCGTTTAATATTGTAGAGGACAAGCAAGAATATGACATTACAGAGAAGACTGAAGGTGCATATAGGAGAACCAAATCGAATAGAAGTTCATACAAAGCTTCTGATCCCAAACTCATCGTCAAAACACGTTACCCGGCCACAGCTACAGCGCTAACGTTCCCGTCTACCCTGACGGACAGAAATCCCTCTCCCACTCTCAGTGTCCTGCCATCATTTTATGGAACTTCGTTTGGCTATCGCATCAGAACCACATCTGAGCCCTGCCGATCCAAAACAAGAACCAGAAAAGCCTGTGATGACAGCAGATCTACAGAGCCCATGAATGACATGCGACATACCATAGAAATAAAAGGAAATCCCTGCTTATTGAAAACAAGGGCTGGAGTGCCAGTCAGCCCCCACCCCAAAATAATGAGCACTGAGAGGGTGTCCCAGCCTCGTAAAATCAAAACCACCAAGACGTTTTTGTGGGGATCAGAGGGGCCCCTAGAGACTAAGACAGAGTGTGAGCTACACAGTCCTGTGAACAGGTGGAGAAGCCTGGATTAAGTCTGAGAGCGATTTGATGGCACAATTGTGTGTGGCCTTTCATTCCTTTCCCATACAGAAAATCTGCTTTGCAAAATGATGTTTGATTGAATCAAAGCAGTGCAGACTGGCGTGCTAGACCAATTTGGGTCTAACAACTTAAAGGTCTTATGGCTTTGAGAAGAATGGCTTTAGCACAGGCTGTAATGTTGAGTTAAGTCCAGCAAGGAAGAGTGATAGACTTTTTAGGTTTTCTGACACCCATATGGTGTTCCTCAGTGTCTATTGACACAGATTATTATGATTCATCAAAATTAAATCCCTGCAGGTTTTGGTGTTTTTTCTCTCTCCCTGACTTGATAAAAAACTAGTACATCGTCTAAAACATGTAACTCCATCCAAAAATGACGTCTGGTGACTGTCTTTCAGCACTGGGGAATGACGTTACTTTTGAAACTAAGTAACTAAGTATAAGACTTTTGAAGGCTGAAAAGAAAAATGCCTCTACAGCTGTTGGTTTTGAAACTAAATGGCACATTTAAGTGATGTATGGTGCACACTAAAAGGTCAGTCACTGATAGTTTGATATTAGTTTCATGAGTTGTTTTGTGAACATATCCTTTTAATATATCAATATGCACTGTTCAAAAGTTTTGGGTTGGTCAGTATCTTATGCTCAGCAAGGTTGCATTTATTTGATCAAAGTACAGCAAAAATAGTAATGTTGTGAAATATTATTATAATGTAAAATAAGAGTTTTTTATTGAAATATATTTTAAAATGTAATTTATTCCTGTGATGCAAAGCTGTATTTGCAGCATCCTTTCTTCCAGTCTTCAGTGTCACATGATCCTTCAGAAATCATTCTGATATGCTGATTTGCTGCTTAAGAAACACATTATGGATGAATAGAATGTTCAAAAGAACAGCATTTCTTCTCTAAATCACAGTCATTCTTTTTTAGTCTGTTTCATTGTATCCATACGCTATACTGTTATATGTTGAATGAATTATTCAGATTCTGAACATGTTCAAAGAGTGTAACTTGAGACTCTTATCAATGCAGTAGATGATCTGATTAAATGAACACTATAAAGCAGCAGGGTTGTGTGGAAAATCTCCCAGCATTCCCTTCCAGTTCAGACTCTGAGTAAATATTTGCATTGCCCTCAGAAAATGAGAGAGAGGATGTTAGCTGGGTATTGATAAAGCCTGTGCATACACATTACTTAGCTGCAAGGCACAAGAAACAATAAAATATAGAAGCAAAACATACATGTAGAAGTAAAAAAATGATAACTGAAAGTAATAACACTGATGTGATGAAAATGAATGGATGGTATGGGAACAGACCGGGTCAGACGCTCCCAGTGATCTGCATGCTATTTCATGAAAGTAAAATGTGAGTTAAGCATCTTTTTTAGATTCTATTTACTTGACAACTTAGTTTATTTGCTTGTTTTAAGTTTGTGTTTTAATGAATCCAATTATTTATTATGAGGCAATGAATGGCGTCATCGAGCTGCATGTCTTACCATGTCAAACAGCATAAAAAGAAGAAAAGGTTTTGAATATTTTTCAAACAAATAAAACAAATTTGTTCAAGATGGTGTACTGGTTTGATTTATGATCCATCTGTAATGTTATACACATTAGATGTACTAGGAAGAAATGTAAAACATTAATATGAAAACATCTGCTGTCCTCTAGTGGTCATTTGCTGCTGTTGGCCAGGTAGGTAAGAAAAGCTCCCTTACTGTAATTCAAAGCAATGTTTAGTCTAGCTGGTAACACTTTAGAATACTGTTCCATCTTTAATGAATAACTACACAAGAACACATGAGTAACGCAATATTAGCACTCTAGTAACTACTAGTAATAACAAGAAACTCTGATTAATGAATTAGTAAGTGATAGTGCTTAGTCGAATGTGGTAGTTCACTATTAGCTAATCAGTAACTATTATTTTTTCATACCTCCCTAAGAACTACTGTATACAGGTTTATAATAAATATGAATAATACATAATGTATAATTAATTCTAAAGTAAAGATCATAACCCACTAGTAATGACTCAAGTATTACCAAATTCTTCAGAAGGAATTACTAATTATTTGGATCAGTATTCTAAAGTGAAGATCGTGATAACTCGCTAGTAATGACTGAAATCATTGTAAACTTTTGAGGTTTTTGTAAAGTATTGGATAGTAACTATTCAGGTGTTACTACATCCTTCTGAAGGAATTACTAATTATTTGGATCAGTATTCTAAAGTGAAGATCGTGATAATTACCTAGTACCGTATTGACCCGAATATAAGACGATGTTTTTTTCTTGGAAATACATCTGAAAAAACGCGGTCATCTTATATTTAGGGTCTAGACCAGTGGTTCTCAAACCTGTCCTGGGGACCCCCAGCCACCACACATTTTGTATGTCTCTCTCATAGGCCACACCCATTTCAAGTCTTGCAGATTCTACAAATGAGCTGATTAGTTGATTCAGGTGTGTTAAATGAGGGAGACATACAAAATATGCTGTGGTTGGGGGTCCCCAGGACAGGTTTGAGAACCACTGGTCTAGACCAGGGTTCCTCAAATCTTTCCCTGGAGGTCCAATCTGCTGCAGAGTTTAGCTCCAACCCTGATCAAACTCACCTACCAGTGATTTTCTAATGATCCTGAAGACTCTGCTTAGCATGCTCAGGTGTGTTTGGTTAGGGTTAGAGCTAAACTAGACTTTGACATGTCAATAATACACCCACAGCAATAGGTGGCGCCAAAAACGCATAAAACGAGTTTGAAAGAAAAAGAAAACTTACAGCAGCATGAGTCGTGACTGTCATGTTAGTCTGATGGAAATAAACTTCCTCTGTAAGTGATTTTAAAACATAAGACAGTACCCAGATTGAAGACTACAATAAGATTTGACTTCTACTGTTAATAACATTTTGGTAGGCTACTATGAGATGGTTAGCCTAAATGTTATATAATTCAGATGGGCTACCTGTTATTTTTATGGCATATCAAAAAGTGTATATTTTGAAATGTCATTGTTGGTACATTTTACCAGTATTTACCATACTTTCAAAACTAAAATTAAAATAGGCAAAATATGCAATATGACATTTTTTTAAGAAAAAAATGTGTTTTACAGAGAGAGAGAGAAAAAAAAGGATTTGGTTTTCAAAAAGCCTTTTTCCAAAAGGTACATCTGGAAAAAGGGGGGTCGTCTTATTATCAGGGTCGTCTTATATTCGGGTCAACACGGTAATTACTGAAGTCATTGTAAACTTCTGAGGTTTTTGTAAGGTTTTGGTTAGAAATTCATTTTGCTAGATTTGGTAACACTTAAATCATTACTAGTGGGTTACCGTGATCTTCACTTTAGAATACTGATCCAAATAATTAGTAGTTTCTTCAGAAGGATGTAGTAACACTTGGGTCATTACTGTCCAAAACCTTACATATATACAAAAGCTTACAATGACGTCAGTCAGTATTAGGGAGTTATGATTCTTTTCACTTTAGAATACTGATCCAAGTAGTTATAGTTCCTTTAGAAGAATTTGATAATTCTTGAGTCATTACTAGTGGGTTACCATGATCTTCATTTTAGAATTAATTATACATTATGCATAATTCACATTAATTATGAACCTGTATACAGTAGTTCTCCAGGATATATATAAAAAAATAGTAGTTATTGATTAGCTAATAGTGAACTACCAGTTTCAACTGAGCGCTATTACTTACTAAATCAATAATCATAGTTTCTTGTTAGGTAATAGCAGTTACTACAATGTTAATAGTGCATTGGTCACTTGTTCCTGTGTAGTTATTCATTAACAAAGATCAGTATTCTAAAGTGTTACCGTCTAGCTTTCTTACCGTTTCTCCAAATGTATTTATTATTTAAATGGTATTTGCCACAAATTCTCCAGACTTAGCAGTTTATAACAGTTTCAATTTCCAAACAGCTTGGAAAACAACAGATATAAGCTCGTCAAATAGAATATGTTAATAACAAAAAATAAATAAAAATAAAAATAACAGTTTGCATTAGAAGACGCCATATATATTTCAATGGCAATTAAATAAAAAGTACATTGCACAGTTATTAATATTATTAGAATTATGTATATGTAAAACGAAAACAAAAATATATTAGAGCATGTATTATGAAGATTAGTATTATTGATAAAAATATATTAAAATGTAATAACATATTTCAGTGACCAATAGAACATAAATAAATAAATAGAGTGTTTAAAATGCATATAGTTTCTAATATTATTATATAAGTTCTATTTACGTATAATGAAAAAAAGGATAGAGCATGTATTATTATGATTATGATTATGATAATATTATTGTAAATAAATAAATTAATTAATTAATTAACAAATACATAAATGAATGCATGAAAACAGTATCTATAATGTTATAGTCCATAATATGCATACCTTTCTTTTTCTGTTCTTTTCTTTTCTTTCTAAATAAATATGAAGATACAGTAAAATCAAATTAATTCAGATTGTCACTAACACTTTTTTGTTGTTAATTCTTGTTATGCATACCTTAATATATGCTGCAGAATTCCATCGTTGCATCACAGGATACGGAAACACCGTATGTCCGCGTAACCATGGTGTGTAATTCCGTTTCCGCTCCAGTCGGGATTCTTGTGCGCTCTGCAGGAATGTGTGGAGGAGATGCTGTCGCTGGGGGAGAGGTAACAGCCGCACCTTCCTGACAGATGAACGCAGTAACGGCGCTCCGTGCCTTCGGCTCTCGGCACTGACACACTCGCATCCGCGCGGCTGCGCATCGGTCCCGTTACCGCACATTCCCGGACTCGCATGATTGACTGAAGCTGCTCCTCCTCATGGCGAAAAACACCCTGTCCTCACGATTCCGGAGAGTCGACATCGACGAGTACGACGAGAATAAATTCGTGGACGAGCAGGACGAGGCGGCCGAGCAGCAGGGACCGGACGCGTGCGAGGTGGACGATCTCATCAGGCAATATCCTTCAGATCAGACCATGATCGATTATACATTATCTCTCTTAAACATGCCAGGAGTAAGTTCACCCCAAAAAACAACCTTGTCCATAGGCATAGAGTGAACGTTAATAAGAGTGAACCTGTCAAATAGTTGCACAGCTTTAGCTTTATTCCAAATTATTGTTACAAAAAGTTTTGTTTTTGTATTTTTACAGTGAGTTATTGGTGGTGCTGATTACTTTATGTTCTAGTAATTTAATAATATCTATATTAATATTTTAATCTATAAATATTTTGAAGTTTAAGTTTTATTATTTTTATTTTTTTCCTATTTAATTTTTCTGTACAGTAGTTTTAGTAAGTTGTTGGTCTGATTATTTTTCTGGCTTCAGTTTAGTTAGCTTCAGCTTTTAGCTGTTATAGATCAATTCTAAGTTATTTTATGTTGTAAATTTTGATTTAATATCCTTAAAGGCCTGTTACGTTAACACACTGACTGAGAAGAAGTAATCATTTTAATGCCCTTTTTTAAAATAATTTCTTTACTTTTGGTGCCTCAGAGATTTTAGTTTCATTTGAGTTTTTTTATAATTAGGTCCTTTAAATAACCTCTGAATAACCTTGAATATGATAGGGTCATGCAGTTTTGACCTGTGATATATATAGTCTTTGGTTGTGTTTTTAAGTGACACACCAGAGTTGCCAAATCAGAAAGTAAACAATTATTTAGTTTTGAAGAAAAATCTCCTTCTCTTTCCTCCCAACTGTTTCTAATGTCATTTATTGAATCAGGTCATCAGCGGTTGTGACTGGAATGATCCATTTTTGGTGCTCAGAGGCACATTTTTAGACTGTAGGAGCTTTAAAGAGGTCTGACTCTGACATCTCCGCTAATATGATAAAGACATGAATTGCATGTTTGTATCATCAGCATATGGACTATGCTTGTGTTTAGATGTTTGTTTTGACGGCAGGTTTTGCATTTTCTTTTAGTCATTATTGATTTCTTTAAAGGAGGATGGTTTTGAGATGACTGTGCATAAAGGTAGTGAATAGTAAGCCTCAGATCTTTAAAATCTTTGAGTGTGTAATAATGATTGTTTTCAAACTGGTTTCTTAAACACTCCCTCCTCATCTTCCATTGGTCAGACAGGAAACATAGGCCCGCCTCAAATTAAGTGTTGCTGTTTTGGGCTGTTCAGGATGATTAAACACGGCAATGTTTTTATATGCCACAAAGAAACAGTTTACACTTTTCAAAGAAATCAACCTATAAATGGTTTATTTTTAGTTGTCTCTGCATATAACACTGAAAAAATTACAGATTTAAACATCATACATAAACAGCCAGTGACATACTACTTGACACCAGCTTCTCTGTAAACTTTAATACTTTCCAAAATTTTACCCACACTAAAAATAAGATGTTCTCCACATCTAAAGAATGCTCTTCAGGGTTTTTAGGAGCTACTGGCTGGTTGGTCAGCTTTCCTTAACTAACTGTGATGCACAGGGGACATGATGACAGCATTCCACATCGCCTTGAGGAATCCACCAATCCACTCCAAGAACCCAGCAGTGAAAGTAAGAGCCAATTCTGTTGCTCAGACAGCTTGATGTATTGCTTTCAGATGTTCAACATCACTGTTATTAGGGGCCCTATTTGTGCATAACAGGTTGTCACAAAAATCTCATCATGTGTCTGGAATGTGTTGTTGATTTGCCTTGAGGGTGTGAAATACAGCACTCTTAATGCTTTAAGGGAATATTACGGGTTTATTGCAAAATGTTGATTACCACAAAAATAATTTTCACTTGTCCCTCCTTTTCTCTAAAAAAAGAAAAAAGGGCTGTTGTTGAGGCTCTTGACAATGAAAGTGAATGGGGCCAATTTGTAAACATTATTTCATTCGATTATTATATAAATATATGAGTGCTAGTGCTGTCAAATGATTAATCGCGATTAATCGCATCCAAAATAAAAGTTTTTGTTTATGTAATATATGTCTGTGTACTGTGTATATTTATGTATATATAAATACACACACATACAGTATATATTTTGAAAATATTTACATGTGTATACATTTATATATTTATATTCTTATATTTTATATTATATATAAATATATTTAATATATAAACATAACATATTTTTCTTAAATATATGCATGCATGTGTTTGTATTTATATATACTTAATAAATATACACAGTATACACACATTATGTAAACAAAAACTTATTTTGGATTCGATTAATCACGATTAATCGTTTGACAGCACTAATGAGTACATTAACATAATTTAATTTCAGTGTTTTTTATAAAATATATTTTGGTGCATCACTAGTTATTCTGCATTTAAACAGTCCATTGAGTATATATAGACATAGTCTTTTTGATCCGTGTTTGTCTTTTCCACCACCTACACTTGTTTGTTGTGCTTCCTCCACCTCCTCTCTCAGGAGCGGGCACAGGCGGTGGTGTTACGAGTGCTGACTGCATTCAAGAGCAGCGATATCGAGCCGGCCGTGAAGTCTCTGGACGGGAACGGAGTGGACCTGCTGATGAAGTACATCTACAGAGGCTTCGAGAAGCCCTCAGACAACAGCAGCGCCATCCTGCTCCAGTGGCACGAAAAGGTCGGTCTTGGAATAAAGACATGATCTCTTTGGAGTCTGTTTTTCATCTCACACGTCTATTATTGTCTTCTCACTCAGGCTTTCGCTGTGGGGGGTCTGGGGTCTATCGTACGGGTGCTGACTGCGAGAAAATCTGTCTGAGGAGCCGAAAGAAACCGAGAGATAACCAGCCACGGGATTTGTTTCTCTTTCTTAGACAAGGACAACTTCCTCTCTCACAGCTCAACCTTATCCGAGGGAAAACCACTCATGCTCAACCGATTAAAAACAGAGATATTGTATGATATTTAATGTAAATTATTGATTCTTCAATATGTTACGGAAGAATGAAGGTGAACGGTTGTGGGACAGAAGGACGAGGAGTCTCGTGACCAGACTTTGCTGTCTAAGCCCTGAGCTGCAGTTTCAGGGAATGAAATACTGTGACGAATATGAAAGTTGTATTTGCTTGTTTTACTTAGTTGGCACTCTCGGATGTGTAGTTCTCATTTCTTTAGTTCCGGTTCTCATTTTTTCATATTGTACAGAAAGAGGATGATGTTTAATATATAGTATTTAGGTGGTGGATTTATGGTTGAAATCGTAGTGTGGGGTCGGGTCGGGAGGGTTATTGTGAAGTGCCTGGTGCAATAAAGAACATTAAGAGTGTATTTCTTTTCTTTAACTGACTATAGTTTAAAAAACGTTTTATTTCAGCTAATTGATTAACATTTCTCATTTTCATTTAACTTGATGTACTAAAATAACAAAATATAAAACAAATTAATATACAAAAGACAAAAACACAACAATATTACTAGAACTTAAATTCAAACTATCAATAAAAACTAATAGTATATCAATGAGTACTAACGGACATACTTTTTAGACACTTAGGCGTTTAAAAAAAAACTGAAATCATGTCCTAATATGCATATGTCAAGTCCGTTTTAAAACAAGTGACACTGCAGTTGTATTTTTATAAGGTCTTTCTGGTTTACCTGGAAAAGTCTCTTTGAAATTGTGGTCCCTTGTCTCGCGTTAAACATCACTGGGAACATTTTAACCTATTTTACTATGTCTAGTTATTTGGAACCGTAATATACCTCTCCTCAGAAAGCATGTTTTGAGGCATTATTCATAAACCCTACAGACTGTGGATTGAGTTATGTCAAAGTTTAAAATGCAGGGTTGAGGTTGTTTTAATCCTGAATCCTAATATGAGGAATACTAATAGTGATACTCAAGCATACTGTGATAAAGTTCACAGGGCTTAGGAAAAAAATTGTGGCTCCTCTTATCAGAGGGCCCGGGACCATGTTTCTGGTTATTGCCCCCCATGGTGTAATTATACATTTAAGTACTGAGCAATATTAATTAACTACATGTACTTACTGTATGGTTAGGGTTAGGATTAGGGTTTGGTTTAGGGTTACGCGCATGTAATTATGCATAATTAATTATTATTATAATAGTAAGTATATGTAACGTGTAACAAGGACACCTTAAAATAAAGTGTTATCGTGACCCCTAGCATGGTAATACCATAGTAACACCACTTATTAATTACCACATATAGGCCTGGTTTCACAGACAGGGCTTAGACTAAGCCAGGACTAGGAAATAGTTTTAGGACATTTAAGTAATTTTTATTAAAGTGCCTTAGAAAAAAAACATTACTGGTGTGCATCTTGAGACAAAACAAAGGCACTGATATATTTTAAGATCAGTCAGTGCAAGTTTATTTCAGTTAAAACAGTTCAGATTTACACTTTAGTCTGGGACTAGGCTTAAGCCTGGTCTGTGAAACCCGGGGCTAGGGTTTCTGCGGTTCTTGAAATGTCTTAGTTTAACCTTTCACAAATTAAGGCCTTAAATAGGTGTAGGATGTCTTATTCATAGTCAGGTACATGTGGTGCAAAAAAATAAATAATATAATAAATAAAAGAATATCTTCCTCAGTATTTTTTCCCAGTTCAAATATGTAAATACTGTATCTTTAAATCAAGATACATTTACTTGAGAGCAAAATTAAGATATTTAGTCTTGTTTTCTGAGAAACTGAACAAAATTAAGAGTATATGCTTAAAACAACAACAAATATCGATCAATGGGATATGACAACTTTTTCTTTGAGCTCATTGGCAGATATTTGTTCTTTTTGAAATCATAAACTCACTTCATTTCTCAGGAAGTAAGACTTAGGTATTTTTCTTCTTAAGGTAAATGGATCTTGATTTAAGAATATTTAGACATTTGCACTAGAAAACAACAAAAAATACTGATGAAGACGACACTTATTTTGTGGTGTGATCAGAAGTTGGTGAAAGTTATTTTCATATTCCAGCAGAGCTATTCATTAAGTTTTTTTTTTGGAAAATGAGTTAAAAAGTAATTTAGATCTGTTGGAAGCACATTGGGTTCCTTTCAATTTATTCCTTACATTTTCTGATCATTGATCTTATGTTAGTTCTGCTCTGCAGTGATTCAGAAATGCTTTGTCTCATCACTTTCAGATCCACATTTAGAAGCACTGAAGTCAGCACTGGTAACCACACAGAAGCACAAATGCATCTTCAGACAAAGTCACTGAGAAAGATTTTCATTTTTATCAAGTTTTGATATTCCTGACATACCATGAAGTGAAACCAAAGGAAGGATGTAGTGGTATTTTTCTGAAAGCAGAGGCAATGGATACTGTGACAACTACAGTATCATAACACCAAACAAAACATGAATACAGTTGTAGAAAAGTGCATTTTGGATCTTTCAATAGAAATCTCATTCCTAAGCGGTTCATACACAGGCCATTAACCTTCATTCTCTGAATCCACTGATTCAAGCTTCAGGAATTCGATCAGTCTTTACACATAAAACAGAAATCTTTGGGTTTCTTTTTCTAAAAACAAGAAACATGTTAAGCATCCTGCAGAGATGTTCAAGTCTCTGGTCAGCTGTTTTTACCAGAAGAGTCTGTCATTCAGAATGTTAACCTTAGTGCTGCTGAGGTGGCCTTAAAGTGTTAAAACACACAAAATTACATTGTTCTGACAGCAAAACACTGGCTTTGACCGAAAACCACTTTGTTTTCACAGGTAAAAAGGAAAGACGTTTCTATTGACGTTCTCAGAGTTAGCCTTGAATGTTAAGGCTTCAAGTGTACTCAAATGCTTCAGTATACACTCAAAACCAAAGTACAATCAAAGCATTCGGTATAAGGCATGCATGCTCGTTTCCACAGTCTGTGCATATATGCCTCTATATTACAGTTTCAAGCCCACAGTGAAGAATCTCACACACATATACATACACACTCATATGAACACAGATTTGAGACTAATGCATGTGTATGATGACAAAACAAAAAAAACATAAGTTACGTATCCACTGATTTATAAATCCTCTTATCACTTATATACAGGTATCCATATATAAATACTTGCATGGAATGTACGTAACTAATTTACACACAAACAAGGCAGATTAAAGTAAGATGCTTCCACGTATTCAAAATCACGACAGCATGACATCCCATTCCTGATTTTTACTGACGTACAGTACTAGAGGAAAAGGATAGACATTTATTGTCTTCATTAAGTACCACTGAAATGAAACAGCGGATATGATTTGTCCAACTTTGATTTCAAAGAGCTCTGATTGGAGTAAAAAAAAAAGTAAATGAAAGCAAGAAGTGTTTTCCATCCTGTTCCAGTTGAAGGATGTTGGAAACAGCAGTTTACAGAGTACATGAGTGAGACGGATGACCAATACTTAAAAGATGATGTTCCCCAGTCACGAAAAGATGATGTTCATAAAGCATTTGTTTCCAGTCCCTGCAATATTTTAGTGAAAAATGGACAGTTGTTTTTGTGTCCCGTTGTTTAAAGGGCATGAGCTACATAGGAACTGTTGAGGCAGAGATTGAAACTGCGGAGTCGGCAATCACTCCCTTCAGACGTCAGTAGTTTTCTACTGAGATTATTCACTGTTCCCTCTTTCACTTTGTCTCAGAGTATTTGTCTTTCAGCTCCAACTTGAGGCTCCTGAGATGGAAGGCCGTATGATACCTTTGGGTGAGGGCTTGGAACCAAACCACGACATCTGAAACACACAAAACATGAGACTCAAACAGTGCTTCCATCATTCAAACATCATTCTGTCACTGCACAAGACGTGAATGCACTGCTATAGAAATGTTCAGGAATTTCATAAATGGTTCATACATTTTTTTTGTAAATTGTATTAGATTATTTTTTAATTAATAAAACATTTGTAGTTCACAGTATTTTAAATAAATAAATTTAGAATAAACATTAAAATATATTATAAAACAAAATAACTGGTATTTTGCAATTTCTATTCAAAGCAGCCTAAATTTTTTTTAATTAAAAAAAAAAAAATAAAATCAAGCAGCACAACTGTTTTCAACATTAATAAAAAAATCGTTTAAACCAATTTTAATGTATTTTTGACCAAATAATTGCAGCCTTGTTTATAGTATGAGACTTTTCTAATACAAAAATCTTACTGTATGGTAGTGTACATTGTTTAAATTCAAAATTAATGTGACTACTGAAAACGAGTAATGAACCGTCAATATGATCAATAAATTATCATTATTAATAATAAATACATTATTGTTGTTATTAAAAAAAAATTATTAATTAAATTATTTTCATTACAATTAATTTAATATTATCATTAATGTTTATTATTATAATTAATACTATACTTTATTATGACTTTATTTATATTTGCTAACAACAATTATTAACACTTAAGTCATTAATTATCCCCTTTTTTATGCCAATAGCTGATTATTTAATTGATTATTTTCATGTTTTGGCCTGTAACTAATGAGACAAATTGATTTTTTGATAATATGATGCACAGTATCAACACAACAGCTTCAATCTACAATTTTAGATGCTTGAAATGAATTTAAATGTCAAATCATAAGTCTACAGTAGAACAGATGAATACCAATTTCTCTTTTGAGATGTCACAAAGAAAGAGACAGAAGTGAAAAATAATAATGACCATTTAAAAACTGATAATATGTACATCCCTAGTGACATTCAACCCCATTTCAAATAAGGTTAAACTTCTGCAACAAAACAATCAACTTTTTCTACATAACCCCCACACAGACCACAGGGCACCTTTGAAACGGGGCGTCAGGGAGTGAAGCGGTGAGCGTAATGTAGCACGGTGATGTGCAGTGATTTCCAGCACAGTTGCTGGGGTGAGCTATAAATACCTGGCAACTGCTATTCCTGACCGTGTCACTGAGTGCTAATGGTTTGATTCAGAGCGGTGAGCCAGATATCCTGACCCACATTAGTGTTAGCTGCCTTAGCAGAGTGGCCTAGTTAGCTCCCGGGTGCAGAGGAGAGCGCTGCTGGGTGTGATGAGGCTTGAGAAGAACGCACGCTGACCTATCCACATGTCGTCCTCCAGATTTATACACATAGATTTGTTTTTCTCACACACCTTGTACTCCAGTGTCTGTTTGAGCATGTCCTCCTCTTCTTTTGTGAAATGCAGAAGTACAGAAATGGCTCTGATGAGCTGGAAAGCCTGGAGAGAGAGACAGAGAGAGGTAACCTCTCATGGAAGAATTCATACAAGCATCACTTATGCTGTTATAATCAAGAGTTAGCAGAGGACTCTCTAGTGTTTGAAAATCAGTGATGCACACATCAACTGGATTGTACTGAAAGCTGACTTTATGGTCAATAATGTACCAGAAAAACTCTATTGCTTCAATAATCTGCATTATAAACCAAATGCTACTGCAACAAAAGATGACTGGATGTGCGTAATGTTTTTGCAAATGTAATGCTTTTTTCAGGATTCTTGAATCAATAGAAAGTTCCAAGGAACAACGTTTATTTTAAATATAAATATTTTGTGACGTTATAAATGTCCTTACTGACACTTTGTCAATTTACAGCATCTTTGCTGAATAGAAGTATTAACAGCATTCACCCAAAAATGAAAATTTGCTGAAAATTAGTTTCTTCATTAGCACAGTTTTGGAGAATTTTAGCATTACATCAATTGCTCACCAGCAAACAAAATGCTCCATTGTTTGTTATGACCAGCTCATCAATTGATCCTCTGCAGTGAATGGGTGCCGTCAGAATGAGAGTCCAAACAGCTGATAAAAACTTCACAATAATCCACACGACTCCAGTCCATCAATTAACATCTTGTAAAGTGAAAACAGGGCTCTAGAGCATGCAACTATGAAAAAATATTAAGGAGCACCAGTGCGACTGACGCGATCAGCGTATTTGTGTTTGCGCTCAGGGGAGCTTCAAAGGTTTCTACTTGCAACGTGTTTTTGCGGCGTTGAGTAGTGTAACACAGGCTCTATTTTATTGCAGCTAAGCCGCTGCGCATCTCTATTCAAACACAGCGTTGTTTCGTTTATGAATGATCGTGCGTTTTTAAACAAATCTAGTGAGTCAATGATTCAATGACACATTCATAAAGACAGTCACTTGCTTAATTGCTGAATGAATCAGCCGTTCGAACGAATCAATTGAATGAATGATTCAGTGATAAAATCAGTGACATGCCGCCACCTACTGGCAGTTTTATTTTTATTTTTACAGTTCCTTTTCAGTTATTTAAATCATTTAATATTTCCATTTTCAATATTTTATTTTTAAAACATTAATCTCAACATAAATTTAATTACACTCTGAGCCTAATTAAATGTCTGAAAATACTCCCACAAGCCACTTTTGTGTTCTTCTGAGCCACCTCTGTAGTACAAATTTTGTTAATACTGATTTAATTTGATTGGTAACTTATTCTACATGTTCTTATTCTATTGTTTAAATTAGACATTTTAAAAAGCTTATAAATATATATTTTTTAATTTGACATAAAAGATGACATTTTTAATAAAGTCAGAAAAATGCCATTACAAATGTAAAAAACAAAATTCCCCTGTGAATCACTTTAAGGAGTCAAATATCACATCGTAATGGAAATGCTAACTTTTGATCACAATTTTTGATTTTGGATTAGAAGGTACTCCAGAAATTTTTGAATGTGCTCCTAAATTTTTTAAATTTGCTCCTAAAAAGAAGAGTAAGCGTAGAGCCCTGGAAAAGCTGCTGGTTTGTAAGAAACAGATCCACCATTAAGGCGTTTTAACTTTAAACCATCGTTTCTGGCCAAAATACCAGCTATTAACCATAATTTGGTTAATTTTACTTATGGATTATGATGTTTTTATCAGCTGTTTGGACTCTCATTCTGACGGCACCCATTTACTGAAGCTGAAAAAAAATAAAAATAAAATAATCATCTACATCTTGGATGGCCCAAGAATGAGTAAATTTTCATTTCTGTGTGAACTATTCCTTTAATTTCTTTGAAAAAAGAAAGAAAAATCTGACCCCAAGCTTTTGAACTGTAATATATGTTTTTACTTTGTCACTTAATCATCTGCCATGTTACAAGCTAAAGTTTACTTATTTCTAGGAGTTTGTTCTAATCCTGAACTCCAATGAATGAACAGCAGTAATAGTGACACGTTAGCAAGAAACACTAATCACATCAGTCCGCTGTAGCAAACAGGTCAGATACCGATCGAGCCCTCACCTCTGCCTCTCTGGATGACATGAACTTCAGCACCACGTGTTTGAGATACTCAAAGTTGATCTCTCTTGTGTCGGTGAGGTCTGAACTGTTGGTGACTGTGGTGTTGGAGGTGATGGGAGGCGGGCCTGAAATTTGAGGGAGTCCTGGGCCTGGGGTTGGAGCTGCGGTGGGCATCGGTGTCTCTGAGACCGTCTTATCGGTTGATTTCTCCTGCCTGCTTTCCTGGAGTCTCTCCTTCATCTCAGAGTCAGGATCTGGCTTCAGTTTCTGTTGCATAAACACATTGTGAGGAAATGTTTAGCTGACGTGGACTGTGTTGCATACACTGACATAATGCTTCTGAATAAATGCACTCACCAGCTCTTTCTGTAATGTCCTCTTCAGTTCTGCAAGCCTCTGCTGTAGCTGCTTTATTGTCTGACAAAAAAATACAAATACATTTTATATATAAGCAATCTACTCTGATACTAAATGTTCTAGTTCATAAACATATTTACTTCCATAATGTCAGGTGCAACAGAATAGACAGTTTTCACATTATAATTCAAATAATGTAGGGTGACTTGAAATAATTTGTAAATATTTGTTTGTTTTTTTTGCATCCAGTGCAGGATTGGTTATGTCAGCAATTTTTTTTCAGAAAATACTGTAACATTTGTAATGAAAGTTTGTTAAAAATGTATAATTTTATTTGTAAAATGTATATGAAATGTACAATAATATGTACAAATGAATAGTGCACAATGAAACTAGACATTTATTAAGAAAAAAACAACTTTTGTCACATTCTTGTTGGATTTTAAAGCCCATAAAAACCCTCTCCATTTATGATTGATGTAATTATTTGAAATAACTTATTCTTGTAAAATATGTTCTCTATAATTATAAAAGTAAAATAAGTAAAAACTGAAGTTATAAGAGTATACATAAAATATGTTCTCCATTTAACTATGTTCTTTCATTAAATTCAAGTTCATAATTTTAAAATCTCTGCTCTTCTTTAAGCTTCTGTTCTTTCATTTCAGTGGTTTTCTTTGCTCTCACCTTGTTCTTTTCAGCCAGCTGTTGCTCCAGGTCTTTATTGACCTTTTGTAACTGGTCAAGATCACTTACAGTAACCGTCCCGTTCTGCTCACCATCGCACTCATCTGCATGTGACTGTGCTGTTAAACTCAACACCTCACCCTCGAGATCAGACACCTGTTACTCACAATGAAATATGCCAATACAAAACCATCAAATAGGTAAGACAATGCATCTAACAGCAACAGGCAGCTGAGATGAAGCACACACTGACCCGTGACTGGTAAGACGCGAGTTGTTGTGTTTTTGTGAGGATTTCCTGCTGTAGTGACGTCAGCTGAGAGTTGTGTTCTCGCTCTCGCTCCTCAGCCTCCAAACGACGAGACTCACACTCAGCCTGCAGAGAAGACAGACTGCTACGGGCCGCCTGCAGCTCTGACACACAATAAGAAACACAAGCTTTTTAATGCAACCATTTTGCATCACTGGATTTAATCTACAGTGCCAAACACATCTATCTATTGTATTGTCTTTGCAGGCAGAACTCAAAAACATCATGACTGTAGCCCATTTATCAAAGAAGTGAAGTTCCTAAGTAGGTTCTGTAATACATTGCAAGTGAAGGCTTTTAATACAAGTCAAAACAGTTACTAAATCCAACCTACTCACTGAAAAACATTAATTTTTTTCATGTCCAAATAAAAATGAAATTAACGGTTTCATGTTCTCTTAAGTTTTGAGAATCTTTGTATCATTATCGTAAATATTATTAAAACAATATGATTTGGCTAGTAATATAAAACCATGTTAAGATACCTTTCTTTTTTCTGCAATAAAATCCAATTACTCAATGATTCAAAAATTACACATGAAAAAATTAAAACATTAAAGTATATTTAAAATCTAAAACAACAATAAAATGTATAACCAAAACAGTATTTTTTGTATTTTTATAAATGTTACTAGGAGTTTGAACCAGTGATATTGAGGCACAATTATGTATTTTTTGAATCAGTTTTTATTTATATTCTCTATTTTCATTAATATTTCAAAATTTTAGCAATTTTGTTACATGTTTTTGTCATTTTTAGTGTTTTTTATTTTTATATATTCAGTTTTAGTTTTAGTTATTTTAGTACATCACGTTAAACTAAATTAAAATAAGTAATGTTGCCTTAGCAACATAGATGAAATAGTATAAAGGCCCGTTCACACCAAGGACGATAACTATAAAAGACAATGATAAAGAAAGATATAGTTCTAAAAATGTTTTCAATTTTAAAGAACAGCAGAGTTCACACCACAGCTATAACGATAAAGGCACAGAGAAACGATATCGTTGGAATCACTTTCAGAATAATTTTTCCAGTTGATGAATGATAAAAACATTGACACCCAATCAGAATCCATCCTGCTATAACGAGCTCGAGAATTTAAAGCGGCAGACAAGCTTGTGCTAAGAATAAACAGATGTGTGGATGCTAATATTGTTATCTTTATAGTTATCGTTATTAGTGTGAATGGGGCTTAACCCTGTTAACTATAACTATAATAACCCTGGTTTGAACCAGTTCTTAGGGTTTCTGAGAGGTGGACAGGGGCTACAAAAACACAACTGGTCCCTCACCTTCCTTCAGCATGTTTAGTTCCTCCTCCTTTGCTCCTAAATCCTGAGAAAGACGACTCACTTCATTTTCCGCCTTCTCAAGAGACTCTGTCTTTTTGCTGACCTATCAAAGTCAAGCAAAACATCAATTTCCTAACACAGGTAAATGGCTTTATGAGTGAAAAATGCATGTGAAAAATGGATGCATGTTTGAATAAACCAGTGAATTAACCTGTTGTTGGAGTTCTTCTCTCTGTTTTCTGGTTTCCTCCAGAGCTTTGGCAATTTCAACGCTTACCATCTGTCTGCTGATCAACTCCGCCTGTAACATCAACAAATATGTCACATAAATGTCATACTGGTCAGCAACATAACTCAAGCTCGGATGATCAACCAGTAGGGATTTTGCTTGACTGTTTTATAATATTACTTTTACTTTCTTTTGTTTTTAACTTACACTACACCTTTCATATGTTTGGGGTCAGTTAGAATTTGTTTTAAAGAAATGTATACTTTTATGAATATTTTATAATATAAAATTATTTAGCAAGGACATATTAAATTGATCAAAAGTGAGAGCAAAAACTGTTACTTTAAAAGATTTCTATTTTAAATAAATGCTGTATTAAGCAGCACAAAGCATATTACCACTGGTGGTGGTTGAGGAGAGACCCCCCCCCCCCCACATGATTGTAAAGCACTTTGGGTGTATGGCAATACACAATAAAAGCGCTATATAAATGCAGCATTCATTCATTCATTCATATTAGAATGATTTCTGAAGGATCATGTAACTATACATTTTTTAAATATTCTACTTTAAATTAAATACAATTTATAAAAATAGAAAACACTTATTTTATACTGTAATCATATTTCATAATAATATATTTTTGATTAAATAAATGCTGCCTTGGTGAAATAAATCTTATCAACCCCAATCTTTTGAATGGTAGTGTATGTGACAGTGAATCTGTGAAGTGAATCAGTTGTGGCGGATGATTCTCACTCTGGACTGCTCTAGATCTGCGGTCAGTCTCTCTACAGTGCTGTCAACCTCAGCTTTGCTCTTCAACAGTGAGGCTTTCTCCTCCTCCAGTAACCGCTTGAGAAAAAGAGACAAAAATCAGATAAACTTTTAATAACAATCCCATGTTAAGTGAATGATATTTAAAGAAAGATTAGTGATGTTTCACACACCAGGTTGTCCTGATGCTTGCTGGCCTCGGTTTCTCTCTCTCTCTGTAGTGCAAGAAGTTCCTCCTCCAGCCTAGCTGTTTTCTCCAAGCCTCTCTGTCTCTGTGTCAAGACCTGCTGCTGTAGTCTCTCTCTCTCCTCAACCCAGTCTGCCTGCTGTGGGACCAAAGGTTAGAGGTCAACACTCTAAGGCAAAAATAAAAGGAGTTAGCCAGTCGCTGAGCTTCCTGATAAGTCAATTTTTTAATAACTCTAAACCCCATAAGTTATTTTCCTGGTCTAATGCTAGCGTCCCAGTAGGTATGACTGATATCTCACAGAAGGGGGCGACATTTCAGCAAAAACTGTCTGTGACAAACCAAAACTGAGCTAGCTATTGAGACGTTTGGTGACTTTGACCGACAGCACGTACCAGCTTTTCAGCATGCGTTTCACTGTCTTCAAGTTGCTGTTGCAGACTCTTCATCGTCTCAGTGCAGTCAGCCAGCCTCTGCTCCAGATCTGATATCTGACACAACACACATCATTCAGATCATTCAGCCACAGTCACGTGACGTGTGGGTTAACTCACCTGTGCGTCTGTCCTCTCTCTGTAAGCTTTGGACGAGTCGTCTTTGTGCTTGACCAGAGTCTGCAGATCTGTGATGCTGGCGTTTTGCCGAGAGATCTGGAAAAAATGAGAAGCTTTTGAGGAATTTTCTCACTGAATTAAAGTTATTACAACACAAGAATTTTACAGAGCAACACAGCATTTAACTGTACAGTACAGTAGAGCAGAGTCCAGTATTAGAGGTGTAAATATTTAAGTACACAGAAAATCGATAAGATTCAAGATTACATTTTTCAATTTAATTCAAAAGGGTTTTTGCAAATTCACTCAATTCACAATGAAATTTTGATTTGATTCATGATTAAATTCTTAGAGCATTCTTTAAATACTTTTTACACTACCATTCAAACATTTGGCATCTATAGATATATATATATTATTATTATTATTTTTAAGAATTAACACTTTTGAGTAAGGATGTTTTAAAGTGATCTAAAGTGTCAAAATTCAGCCTTGCATCACAGGAATAAATACATACAGGCTACATGAGTGCAATGTGTCAACAAAATACTTTTACATTTCAATATTCAATTATAAAAAAAAAAAACATTTTTAAAAAGATTATTTATTTCCATGACTTTTCCTGGCCTGGAAATCACCATTGTAAAAACATTATGTAGAGCAGCACGAGTTTAGATGCTGGGGTTTACCTGGGCCTCCAGTGAACTGACCGCAGTCGTGTGATTGGTTCTCTCCTCCAGTAACTCTCCTCTGGCCTCCTCTAACCTCTGCTGTAATGAAGACTTCTACACACACAAACACAATATGTGGTTTTTAGATGACTGAAACTGCAGTAAGATGATAGGTGTGTACTGTATACTGTGTCCTCTGACCTCTTTGAGCAGTTCATGAAAGTGCTCATCCTGAGAGAGGTTCGCTTCTAGTCTCCTCTCTAAAGAAGCAGCCTTCTCCTGCAGATCAGCCAATAGACGCTCTCGCTCCTCCTCTGTCACTGCAACCTGACCAATCACAGTAAGGTATGAAGAGTTCTAACAATGTGATAATGAAATGGTATTGCATTTAGAGTGTTCGGCACAAAAAGACGTATACATTTCTCATATACACGTCAGACCGAATCAACAGCAACCCTGACTAATCACTTCATGAACATCTGAAAATACCTAGTATGCAATATATACACCAATAACTACCATAAGTAAAGATTAAAATAATCATAATAACATTTAAAATTAATTAATAAAAACAGCTAGATGCAGTGCAATAAAATAGAACAAAGCACATTATTATAATAATTTTTAATTAATAAAATAAATTAATAAAAACGGCTAGATGCAGTGCAGTGATAGTATCTCAAAATGCATTATCAAATTTATTTACATATTTATACTGCATATAGCCTACAGGTGGGATGCCACTCACGTGTGTGCCTGCATAATTTAGCACATTCGCAGACAGTAATTTTCACTTGCAAATGCGAGTGAAGGCTTTAGTATCAATGGATTCTTTGTTGAGTCAATCAGACCTTGTTCTTGTGCTGATCGTGCTGTAGCTTCAGCTCATTGTGTTCAGACTGGAGCTGCTCCATTGATTTCTCTAGTGCCTTTGCATTGTTTTGTGCCTGGAAAACAAAGGAGAAACAATCCAGAAATGATTTCTATCATACCATTCAAGCAAAACATATTCCTTATTCTTTAAACAGATCTTGACTGTTTTCCTCAGGAGTATATGGTTACTTCAGGGGCAATTTATGAAAGGAAGGGTTTAAAAGTTTAAATATAACAGATTATGCTAAAGTTTTATGAATTTAAGCTTTTTTCTTAGATATTAGTCTAGAATTTCACAATACCAAATGTTCCATATTCAATTGAAATTGCAAACCACAGCAAACCTAACATGTTATTGCACACATATGGCAACAAAACAATTAAAAATAATATAACATGGACAAATTGGAAACAATATATTACTTGGGTTTAAAAAAACAAGCCAAGAACTCTCCATTAATTAAATCATGAGCAATGCTATAACACTCTTATAAATGTATAAATACAATACATATACATATATGGTGAAGTGAAGGAAATGATAAAGTGCAAGGTGGGCTGAAAACACTTTGAAGGGAGGTGTGGCTCTGTTCTCAAAAGTGACCCTCTTGGTTTCTGAGTCTCATCTGTACTGAAGAGCTGAAGGTTGCCAAGTGCTCACCTTCTGGAAATCCACTGACACCTGCTGGATCAGCTGCTGTAACTCCTGCTCTCTCCTCTCCAGAGCCACAACCCTCCTCTCAGCCTCTGTTCTCTCATTTAACAACTCATCCCTGAAAGAGACAGGTGGACAAACTGGAGATTTGACTTGCATCCTTTAGACATTATTATGTTTTCTGAAAGAAACATCTTCAGAAATAAGAATTCCTTCAAAGCCAAAGTAGTTATATATTTAATGAACGTCTCAACAGCCTTTGAAACATTTCCATCCTATTCCAAATATTTTTGTAGTAGGAATGAATCAGGGTGTGAACTATTCCTTTATGGAAGTCAAGTTCTTCACACACCTCTGGGCCTGTAGCTGTGAGTTGACCCTGCACATCTCCTCGTGTTCCTCTCCCAGCTCATACAGCTTGTCTTGGGTTTGGCTCAGAGTCAGTCTCGCTGTGTTCAGCTCCTCTCCTCTCAGTTTGAGCTCTTTCTCTCGCTGACTTAGCTGTTCCTCTCGCCTCAGCAGCTGCAGGACAAATTTTATGATCAGGCCGCTTAAACAGTTTGGGAATAAGATGGAACTTCTTGTCTATTCTGCAATGTATCTGAGCTGCTCTAGTTTGAGTTTTCACACGCTGCTTGGTGTTGGATTACATATTCCTTTAACTTGGATAGGTAAAAAATATTGTTGAGTGAAGGAATGTGAAGAAAGGTGGTATGTGTAATTTTCTAAGTCTGTTTTAATGCTACTCTTGCTATAAATAACTAATAAAATAATACACTGTGCTGACCATGTGTTTGACTTTGGCCAGTTCCTGCTGCTGAAAGCCCTCCAGCTCATCCAGGTCATCTCTCTTCTGGAACAGACTTAAACTCTGCTCCGTCATCTCATCTAGCCGAGCAGCCAGTGACAACTTCTCCTGTTCGAGAGAAAGAAGACAAAACAATTATAAAATAAGAGGTTATTAACACGGTTTGAAATAATCATTTATCAGATGCTTTTAAAATGAAAGTGACCAGTCAGACTCGACAGTCCTGCCTAAAATCTTTATCCAATATGTTACAAAGGATCTTTACCTGCTCCAGAGTAGCTAGCTTTTCCATCCACTCCTGGTCCTTCTTCTCTAATGCTAGGGCCATGCCTTCTGTCATCTTGGCTCTGTTGGCCTGGTAAGATTCATTCTGGTCTTGAAGTTTGCGCATGGATGCTGATTGAACACAGAAATAAGACAAAAGACGTAATCTTTCTAATTTCTGCTTTAATCTTTCTGATTTTCTTCTTAAAGTCATATTCCAGATCATTTTCAGCATAATATCTATAGGCTGCATCTATAGTTTTCACAGTTGATACTTTAAATATGTTCCTCAGCTTGTGTAAACTAGCAGCAAACATGTTTACATTTAAATATACTTGCATTGACAGTTTAGCAAGAAAGAGATTTGGAGGGTTTAAAAGCAGAAATGTGCAGCTTATATTTTTATTAAAGGACATTAAATATTCAGTAAAAACCCTTAAAAGGAATAGTTATAACCCTTAAAGGATAGTTCACCCAAAAATTAAAACTTACTGAAAATGTACTCACCTTTAGGCCACGCAAGATGTAAACGAGTTCATCAGAATAGATTTAAAGAAATGTAGCATTACATCACTTGCTCACTAATTGATCCTCTGCAGTGAATGGGTGCCGTCAGAATGAGAGTCCAAACAGCTGATAAAAACATCACAATAATCCACAATATCTTGTGAAGCAAAAAACTGCAAGTCTGTAAGAAACAAACCCATCAAGACATTTTAACTTTAAACCATTGTTAATTACATTTTCTTCTGTGGATTACTTGTTGATTATTGTTTTGCATTTATCAGCTGTTTGGACTCTCATTCTGATGACACCCATTCACTGGTGAGGATTGATGAGCATGTGATGGAATGCTAAATTTCTCCAAATCTGTTCCAATGAAGAAACTAACTTTTCTACATCTTAGATGGCCTGAGTACATTTTCAGCAGATTTTCATTTTTGGGTGAACTATTCCTTTAAAACAGATAGATGTAACATGAAATTAGTGGTTAGGTGTTACCACAGATGTAATGTTAGGCCCAACATATGTAAAGTACCTAACATATCAATACATAAAATATTAATTTTGCTATCTTTGTTAATTTCATTAATCAAACTTTATTGGAAAAAAGCAACAACATTGCCAGTAATGTCCAGATGTCCTTGTTAGTACAGCTGTAAAACAGATTGTTAGTATATACACTAAATAATAAGTATTTTTTAGTTGATTATAATCAGTGTATTTTTCCTTTTACTTTGGGTATGTCTAGAAATGGGATCTGAGCTTTTAGAGATTAATAACACTTCTTAGTGAATTATCTTATATTAGGTTGCTACAGGCACAATTTACAAAGAAAAAAAAACAATTCACCCTCAAAAAAATTGTTTAAAGCAGCGAATTTGCTCTATAGATTTCACCTCTAAAACTCAGAAGCCATGGCCCCAGACACATATTTCCCAGGCGTAGAAAACTCCCAAAGAAAGAGGTTAAAGAAATATTCCAGGTTCAACAAAAGTCAAGCTCTATCAACAGCATTTGTGGGATATTTTTGATTAATTCACCAAAGAAAATCATCGATGCCTCTTTATCTATACATTTATTTAAAAAAGCAAAACTTACTGCTACAGTTACAAGAATAATAATTATAATTAAGCTGTAATAATAATAATAATAATAATAATAATAAGTGTAAATTCTTGTGATTCTATTACAGTATTCACATCTTCTTTGAACAACTGGGGGAGAAATAATATTCGGTGATAATCATCATTATAAAAAAGCTTAACTTATATTAAATCCTGAAGACAGTTGTGATAAAACAATCAATTAAAAGAGAACAAACCAATTAACTATATTAATTTTTTGCTTTCTGATCAACCACCAACCTTATTTGTCTGTAAGAATGCATGTTTGATTTGTGTGAGGTTTGTGTAAAAGCATCGGACAAACGAATGGAAAACAGAGCAGAGGAGAGAAAGCCAAAAGAAGGAAGAGGCGAAAATGGGAGGAAAAGAACGGTACGTACAATCCTGATACTTCTCTAATGCAATCTCAAGCTTCTCCTTGGTCTTCTGCATTAGCCGAAGCTGCTCAGCGTAGTCTAGGGTTGGGGAATGGGATACCGACACACACACAAACACGACCGGAGGGAGGCAGAGGAGGATGAGGGGGAGGGTGGGAGGAGGGACAAAACAGGGGGGAGAAAACAAAGGGATAAATATGATTGAGAAGATAAACAAATGGAGGGAAAAACAGAATGATTTTCTGAGATGAGAAAACCAGACTGATTGTGAGGCTGAACAATGACTGACCTTTGACCTTTACACTAACAGCTCATCCCTGATCAGGTCAATTATGCAATCTTATCTAGTACTGCTCATTTAGGGTTAAAGGAGTTTCTAGTTCAGGCTATGTAATCGCATACCATTGCAAGGCTGATAGCGAGAGCTAGGTATCTATTATTTATGCGGATTTTTCCAGGCTGTTACAGTGGAGTCATTTGCATTCATTCCTGGCTTGTTTTGTGGCAAATCTGTCAAATGTCATGTGCTTTATACATTTCCACTGTGGCAAAAGGTATAAAGGGTTTAGAGGTGTCCAAATACAGACTGAAATAGACTCAGCACGTAAAAGTGGCAGGTGAGAAGGATGTACACGTAACAGCCTGTCTCTAGTTTTTCCTTTTCTCATTGATTTTCACTGACGTTTTGTAAAGCCGTCACATTGGCCTTTCGTATCTTTTTCCTCCTTTCAGTCTTTTTCTCTTGTTGTGTTTACATGAGCTTCACTGTATTGTGTTGGTGATACCTGAGAGTTTGGTCTCCAGCTTTCGTATCTGATCGTTTCTGCGCTGAATCTGAGAAGAAACATCATCTCTGGAGCTGCTCCCATCAGAAGCCTAAGATTCAATGACAGAGATGGAGACATATATTTTAAAATGTACCATAGAAAAAAAAAAAAAAGGAAAAAAAAACGCATCAATATTAAAATTCTAGCTAATACTGATTAGTATTATTTATAATTTAATACTGATTATATATAATTTATAAATAAAAATAAATAAATAAAAATAATTAAAAATAAAATAAACCGATTTAAAGCAGAAGTGAATTTAGGAAGCAAAAATAATGTACAGTAAATATATATATATATATGTGTGTGTGTGTGTGTATATGTGTATATATATGTATGTGTGTGTGTATGTATATGTATATGTACAGTATATGTATATATACTGTATGTATATGTATATATGTATATATATATATATATATATATACTGTATATATATATATATATGTGTGTGTGTGTGTGTGTGTGTGTGTGTGTGTATATATATATATATATATATATATATATATATATATATATATATGTGTGTGTGTGTGTGTGTATGTATGTGTGTGTGTGTGTGTGTGTGTGTATATATATATATATAAACATTTTTAAAGATTTTATTTAACAATTTGGTAAATATTCACTATGAGCATTAAACGACAGCAAAGACAATCTAAATGTAAAAACAGTGGAAGTGAGCATGAACAATTAAATATACAATATTGACCAATTCCAATAAATTAGAAAAACACAAAACGCTAATATCAGAGAAATATAATTGCACATCCTTTATTAGAACTACAGAATGCAAAAAGGGATGTTTATTTATTTAGTTAAAAAATGAAACCTAAAAGTTTATCAGCACAAATACAGAATTCTAAGTTTGTATTTACATTGTCGTTGGGGTTCAAAACCACTGGTTTTTCTCAGCAAAACATCTACTATATAAGGGTGACTTTGATTTAGACCTGTTACTGATACTACTCTCATCCTCCAACAAGCCTACGGCATTAATAATTTAGGGTGAGAGACAACCTGAACCTAACCCTGAGAGTGTTTGCCTTTAATTGCTAGAGGACAAGAGTGTCAGGTTACACTGGTTTGTCGAAGCATGAGACATTATTTAGCACTCACTAGATTTCCCTGGTTTCCCAAGAAGTCAGACTAGACTTCGTCACACTACCAGGTTGTTCAGGTGCAGCACTGTGCAAACACAGTCAGCAAACAGTCATATAACTTTCTCTAGAATGGATACAGTAAATATGCCAGTCATTTGAAACAGGAATAATTACTATGCTGATTTATTAGGGCAATTCTGCTTTTGTAATAGGAAATAATAAAGTAATTACTCTGTCTGCATATCAAAATGTGTCAGCTGGCACTTTACTGATACCTAGATGTGAATGTACACTTGGAAGGTGTAAATTTAGTTAGAAAAGGGAGAATTTGAATTACAATATTATATTAATATTTTCATAACATTTTTCATGATTTTTGAGCATTTGACCAAACATTTTTGAGAATGTTTTTTTTTTAAAGATTACCCACCATTCAGTGCAAGCCTGAGAGGAATATGACACAAAATTATTACTTTTTGACCAAATTCCAAACTCTAAATTAGCCATGAATAAACAGTACAGTGGATACTGAATATTCATCTTCGCCATCACAGGAATAAATTATATTTTAACATATATTAAAATAGAAAACAGTTATTTTAATTAACTGTATTTTACACAAATAATTGCATCCTTGATCTTACCAAAAATCTTACAAAGCCCAAACTTTTGAATGGTAGTGAAATGCACTAATAATTGGTGTAGTAGATAAAAGCACTCAATGCATTAACATTTGAAAAAGTATACATTAAATATGAAGAAAGCGGTAACATAGTACTATGATCGAGATATCCTATCATATCCAATTCTGGAATGATTACTGTGTATTCCTGGTATCATCACCAGCTAGAAATTTTAAAACAGACCAAACTACTTTATGGGTCTCAATATTGCATGAAGATATGATATCGCAAGAAGCTGGAGACTCAGAATTACACAAAAGCAGAGAAAGATCTACTCACAAAGTCATCACCAGAATCTGCGCCCACAGAAGTGATGGACTCTTTGCTCATGGAGCGAGGGATGCGGCCTGATCGAGGGGCAGTGGCGGCCTCCTCCGCCAGCTTCTTCTTCAACTTTGCGAACATCTCTGTAGTATAGATGAAGCGTATAGCTGTGTGTGTGAAGCAATGATTTGAACGTCTTCCAAACTGTCAACGAGACACTTTAGGGTCCTCGGAAAGCTGAACGGCATTTATCCACAGCGTATGCAGATCTCATTCTGGTGTTACTCTCTGCTGCCTTGACTCTGTGGAGAAAATCACAACATTAACATTTAGTGGTCAAACTAATCCAATCAAACAAGGCTTCTAATCAGCAGATACTTTTCTGAATGAAATGAGTTTGCTGTGCTGGTAACCTGCATGCTGAGAGTGAACTGCTTAGTACACATCACTATCTAGTGTACATCTGTGCCTGTTTATATAGTTAGTGGAGGTGACATATCAAAATAATACTACACTTACATTATTAATACTCAAGTTCAGGATTATTTAACGCAGATTAGTTGTTTTAAGCAAGACATGGACAATACAGTAAAATTAAACACTAATATCAACTAAATTCTGATGCGTTTTTATGGTTTAGAATAACGTTAGACTGAATGTGCAAAGAGACTCAATGTTTGCATGGCTTGATATGCTACATTTTAGTAAGCTAACCAGTGTCAGATTTGATTATGACACGTAAGCTTGATGCCTGAAACATTCATCCATCACATGCTGACAGTGTATGACAACATCCACCCCAAAATTGTCAATAAAAAGCCCAGAGACGAGCAATAACAGACAAATTGTAAACAGAGCTAGCTAATGTTAGCTCTCGTCCATCCCCTCAACAAAACAGATGACCGTAAACCTACGTTACCGTAAAAACTCCATAGACTCTGACAGAGCTGGGGTTCATTGTAAAGGAAATCACGTTTAATGCTAATATTTCTCCAGGCGTTACATCTGTTCTGTTTGTCGGAGCTAGCAGCTGGCTAACTAACTTCACACGTAATCTTCAGTCACCAGATTCCTGATGACGTTCCAGGAACAACTTGGCCATTGTGCTCGTCGCTGATTGGGCGACAACAGGAGGGAGGCGTGGCTACAGATTCGCGTGATTTCATGTCAAACTTGAAAGCTGTCATACTCACAAAGGGTCACAGTATTAGTCCTGTACCGCATTGATAAATTATTAGACGTATAATATTATTAACATTTCTGTTTTCATATTAATGTGTTTACATTTATAAGATATTAAAATAATAATTATTGATTGGATATTAGATTTTACTTTCAAATGTAGGCTATTCTAATGTTGGAAGGATTTTTTCAGCCAAAAATTATATTTAAGGCCACTTTAAAGCAACTCCTGAATAATAGCTTGCTATTTTGTTTCTTAATAAATAATCTGAACATGAGCTTTCACTTTGTAATTACGTACCTAGATAGGTTCCTATTTGAAGGTAAAATAATTAATGCAAACTCACCTTTAATATAAAATGTCTGGAAGAGCCAGTTAACGCACCTATATGGATTTTCAGGTTGAAATTTATTTTCTTCTATACAATAAAAGCATTTCAAACAAACCTCAGATACCAGAAATGCAAGATAGGAATCTTTTTTTTTTTAAATGACAATCTCTAAGGGCTTAACATTTTTAAACAGTTTAGAGGGATAAAAAATATACAAATAAATAATTTTAAGTAAAAGTAAATGTCATGATTTACTCACCCACCCTCCACTTGTTCAAAACATTTGATGATAGCCATTAACTTCCATAATATTTTCACTTAATATTAAAGTCAGTGCACCATCAACTAACATAGTGACCAACATTCTTCAAAATACCTTCTTTTGTGCTTAACAGAAGAAAGAAACTCAAACAGGTTTGGAACAACATGAGGATGAGTGAAAGATGACAGAATGTTCATTTTTGAGTGAACTATCGCTTTAAGGTTGCCTCCATGCACAATCCTCACCGAGTAGGCCTACATGCCCTTTAAGATGATTCTCATATGGGTTGTGTAATCACCTCCAACAGCGTGTGAACTGTTTTAGCCATCATTGTCATTTGTTGGCCAAGACCTGCATGTTACACATCAGTATTCTGAGAAACAGCACTGTCCTTCGACAGTTTCTGTTAACATTGTGCATAATTTACAATGTCATTTGGGACTCTTTTAATTGGTTTATTATAATAACCACTACCTGAAAGCATCTTTTAGCTCTAAATAATTTAAAAACAATTAAAAGTTATTTTGATAAAGGACAAAGTACACTCCTACACATTCATACTTTGGAGAATCACGTTGAAGACCTATTCAATGTGTAGGCCTTATAGTCAGTGCTAAATATAAATGCACTGCTCTAAAATTTAAAGGGCGAAAAGGATCAATGTAAATAGATGAGCCTATAACAACACATTCCGTAACAATGTTATGTCTATAAATATTTACATTGTCTGTACTGTATACACCTGCCTCCTTTTGTTTTGTTGTCTACCTTTTTTTTCTTTGTTACAACATTTAGAAGACCCATATCAAAAGCAATTTCTGGTTATCATTATTATGTGTCTCCACCTGTACCTTGTCACAGCTCACTGCCCCGAGCCCCAGGTGTTCGTCCACACATCCATGAGATGTCCATATGGATGTTGGCCTTCACCTTGATGAGGTCTCAGAACAGCAGGAATGTGGGTGAAGCGTAAAAGAGGCTCTGTTGTAGGACTATACAATCTTGGAAATAATTTTGTTTTATTGTTTTTTTCTTTTCTTTTTAAATTGTGTATGTTTCTTACATTGCAATCATTCTGTCAGGTTTTAGATACTACATGTAGCAGCATATCCATCACACTAATTTATTTATGATCTTTAAAATAAAAGAGCAAACATTTTCATTATTTATACGCAAATGCTAAATTGAGAAGTGTAGAACATTTATGCAAAAGAAAAAAAACATGCATAGTCAATTATTAAATTGCAATTATTACTGTAATTTGAAGAGGTTTCTGTTATTGAAGGCTATTTTACAGTCTTGCTAATATTGGTGGCTCAAGATATTATCACAAAATTGTTCCTCATCCTTTTGCACAACCAGAAGATGGTGCTGCTGATGATAATAACCTATACTGACAGTGCTCAGCAATTGATGCCGCAGAAAATCAACCCAGAGCTCCAAATACCACCACAAACAATAAATTAACAAACAAACAAACAAATAAATGCAAGCAAACAAACATGAATAATTATTTATTTTTAATAACATAAAAGCCAAAATATAGAATCAAATAATTTATATAAAAAAATAATAAAATTGAATAAAACTATTAAACTAGTCGTTGTTCAGTGCAGATAAATATCAGTTAGACAACCTTTAGTTCGGCAATAATAGGCTACATGAATAATTGCTCACAGAGACGCAGAATGAAGTAGCATTGTATGATGTTGTTGTTTTGAAAGACCTTAAATATTTTAAAACGTGTTTTCTTATTTTTATCCACGGTTGATTCAACAATAGGCTATAAAATGAAAATATTATAATGATCGCCTGACTGCATGAACCAGCCAGCGAGGTTTCGATGCGCCTAATTTTAACCAATCAGACGCCTCACCGTCTGTCAAGCGCAGAGAAAAAACACACATCTCACCACAGCGGTTGTCTCGTCCTGCATTCTGATTGGCCAGTGAGTGTGCCACTCCAACGCGCTTCGCTGCTACTACAGGTCGGTGCGGATCAAACACCTTGCAGTCGGTTCAGAGTCATTGAGAAAAAGGGGGTCTCTCTCGGATATGGTGGAGTAGGCTACATCGGGGCGGCTTGAAACCACCTGGTTTGGAATAACCCGATGGCAATTGGAGGACGGGAGCCTTGCGAAGTCCGTCTCGAGGAGGTTTTCATGGAGCGTTGAGATTATTATTATGTGGTGGCTTGCCTTAATGATGTTTACATCTCCGGCTTTCCCATTCATCTTGTTTGTGTGCATGGGGTTATCCGAGGCGGTTCATTCCTATGATGCGCTGCCTTTAGTAATAAGGAAATCTCGTTCAGTCGCCGAAGAGCATCCGAATACGAGCGCGAACGGGTTTCCAGGGTACCGGCTCGGTATTGTCGCATTAACACCAGCGCCCACGATCGCGTCCGCCAGAAAACCGATAAATGTCGCCGCACCAGCAGCCACCATTAAACCACCAACAACGGAGCCCACCACCCCATCTCTGTCTAATCCCAGCTACATGGCCGCATTTGCTCGGAGGAAGCTCAGCTCTGTTGAAGCACGGATGAAAGAATCGCAGATGTCTGATAATAAAGCGGACAGATCGGGCGTCGTGCCCGGCTTTAGCACAACCTCTGACAATTCTCAAGGTGAGTTCAAATGATAACGAAATAGCGGAATACGGAAATTAAGAAATCACATTTCTGGCAACAGACATGCTATTAAAATACAGAATATTCTTAAAGCTTATGCTATTTAGTCTATCTAATCAGTTATAAGCGATTATCAGGCCTTTGCTGCCTTCTGCTTCGTGATCTGTCATTTTAATCTCGTACTGTACATCATTCCTGCAGTCCGCCGTCTGCCTCCCAGCAATCACTTCATTAGCAGTCATAGCCATGCAACATGATATATTGATGAGATATGATCAATAGCACGTTCACCCTCACTCTACCGGTATCTATCTATCTATCTATCTATCTATCTATCTATCTATCTATCTATCTATCTATCTATCTGTCTGTCTGTCTGTCTGTCTGTCTATCTATCTGTCCTATCTGTCTGTCTGTCTGTCTGTCTATCTATCTATCTATCTATCTATCTATCTATCTATCTATCTGTCTGTCTGTCTGTCTATCTGTCCTATCTGTCTGTCTGTCTATCTATCTATCTATCTATCTATCTATCTATCTATCTATCTATCTATCTGTCTGTCTGTCTTTCTGTCCTATCTGTCTTATCCAATCTATCCTTATATACAGCTTGATTCTTGACCTTTATTTTATTTAGGCCTACATAAAATTATTATACAACAGGCTGATGTCTAATGCTGGGTAAGTGCCTATTCAGTGATATAATATTGCAAGTCATACTGTAATGTGCCCATACAGGCCCTTCATTGATTGAGCTGCAGGGTATTTGTCCTAATTAGTCAGTTGTTTATCTGTCCTGACTTTACCCCATCAGTACAATCAGATTCAGGACCTGTGGGCTGTGTCAGTTTCGCCAATCACTATTACATATTCAGGTCTTTAGCGACCTGGACCTATATATCCAGCACGGATGTATCTCTAACTGCTGCAATAGCAAAAAACTCTCTTGATATTTTAAGAACAATTACAGAAGAATAAAATAAAGCATATTTCGTTACCTTTTGAAACTTAGAAGTGTTCAATTTGAGCAGATGATTGTACCATCGCTGTCATCATCAGAGCGCACTTCCACAGTACATTCAGCATCAGGCTCATATTCGCAATCTCAAACATATTCGCAAAACTACCATTTTCAGTGACTTCAAAATCAATAGTTTGATCACTGGCATCTTATTCACCACGTCCACCATCAAATGACAGTGACATTTATATTTTATGGCATATACAGTAATTTCTCTGCAGTATAGCCATTCAAACCAGTTACATTTTTGCTTATGATATTCTTTTGTTTATGCCTGCGGTGATTATGAGTGAAACGTCAGGTCATTATTGTCTATTAAACAGTGTGCATGCATTGAGTCAGATATTTGAATATTTTTTGCGCAGAAAAAATATACTTACACTAATACACACCTCGGGTCTCCAGCGACCATATACACTTTTTATAAAAAAAAAAAAATCAGAAAACAGACATTCTTTTATTTTATTTTTTTCTTGTTTATAATGAATAGATTGAGGAATTCTAAGAAAGTTGATGCCTAACTTTAAAAAATGAAGGAGGGAGAGGGTAGTGAATGACGTCCCGGGTCGCTAAAGACCCGAGGTATGCATTTAAGGGTTAAAAGACATCATCAGCCAGTATTTTTTCTGGTATATATCCAGATGAGATTATTTACATTTCTGTTAGAATGGTTTCATTAGTGTGTAGCTGGTAGGAAATAAAGGCCACATATTATCCGTTGTGTGTATGTGTTAAAGAACCAGGTCACACTGTTAATGAGAGTGAGGTTGACATAAATCTTGCATTTACATGATATGGTCGTTTGGGTGCACCAATTGTTCATATGGAAGTATCTATAGACTTGGCCTACTTTTCTATAATAATGCTAAATCCCCAAGATAACAAAACCAACAGTTATCACCAGTGCACTGACAAAGGGGTCATTGACCCCAGTGATTTTGCACTGCATAGGTTTAGATGTTTGCACACATTTATCTTGATAAAAAACTCCAAATATAATTCCAAAACAGAAACAAGCAGCATGTAGATGTTTAACCCTTCTCTGCCCTGCCATTGTGATTGGACATTCCACAGCCATTGTTCCTGATGCTGAGTTTATAATCGGGAGACAATGTTCAGAAAAGCATGGACTGTGTCTAAGCCTGCCTTTATTAGGACACAGGAAGTGTTAGGGGAGCCCTTTAGATAACAGACTTAGGGCCAGAGAAAGTGGGCTAGAAATCAAGAATAGACACTATATGGAAATAAACTTCCATTTAGATTGATATTCTTCAGTATAATACAGGCATCTCATAAATAAGTGTCTATAATGTCCAGAAGGCATTTTTATTGTGAAGAGACCAGGTTTGGGCAAATTCAGAATTTAAGAATTGACTCTCTTTACATTCATGAGTTGGAATTTTTGGTTGGAATCGGCCACATCCATTTGTTGCACTGGAATTTAAATTAGATGACATTTTGTTGGAATGTTAGACTTGTGCAATTCTTGAATGTCAATATTTATGTACTGTATATAAATAATATATATATATATATATATATATATATATATACATGCTGAATATAGGCTACTGTATGTACACACACATATATATATATACACAGTATATATAAGTTTTACTGATTTTGTTATTTGATTTGGCTACTTTTATTAATTGTTTTAATAATTCTTCTTTGCATTAATTTATTATGTAATTTCGTATTATCTAATGGAAATACTCCATACAGTATATTATGATAACATGGGTAATTCGTACAGAAAAAATAAATAATTATTGAAAACTATAATAATTTTAGTTTATCTTTAATTTTTATGTTTAATTAAAAAATTATTTTAATTTTATTCCATATTAATTTGACTTTCTTAGAATTACAATTCAGTTTGTTACATAAGTTCAAATTCAAGAATTAATGTGGAATTTTTCAATTCTCAATGGTGTACAACCCTAGAAACGACATCTGTTTACGTTTCTTTTACTAATTCAGATGCATTTGCAGTAGTCAGAGCTTTCCTATTATGTATAAGACTTTAGCTAGAGGGGCATCTTACTGCACATCTCAAATATTGTAATGGAAAAAGATAAATCCTTTATGATTTTTGAGGTGAGCGACGTTGACCTAGATCATAACAGCTGTGCATTAGATGGCCCAGTGAACTCTCTTTACCCCCTGCACTCGAGTCTGTATGCTGGAGTCAGTGGGATGAGTGCTGTTTCCACTGGAGCTAATGGACAGAAGAATATGTTTGTCTGAAAGATGTGTCTACAGACTCACTCTTTCACACTGAGACACCTTTGTCAAGTTATTTCTTTTGTTGTCTGACACTCAGTGTCCGTCTTGTCTTTTAGCTCTGAACAACCCCTAATATACAGTGGCACCCTACTTCAAAATGAACAAATCATTTAGTTCCTGTGTTTATTTGCTGACAGTTCATTATCACATCACGCCTGAGGTCAATGAAGCCACATCACATCAAAGGTTCATCCTCTCATCTGGTTCAGTTGTAATCGCTCTGTCATACTTAATATTTTCATAATATTGTCATAAAGCGATGAGTCTGGTCGGCAGCCTCATTTACATGGATGTATGTATAATCTGTCAGGCTGGGATGTGTAAGCTTCTTATCCGCACCCTCCACAGCCCCCCTCAGGAGCAGAAGGTGTTTACGAACACACTCCACAGCTCCGTGTGGTAGAAGGTGTGTCTGTCTCTGCATACAAATGATGTTTTTCCCTTTCGGCAGGTGCCCCTCTGGGTGACCTAGTGCAGTAAATCTGGTCAAATGGGTTCTTGGGGATGAAGGCATGAGAGATTCATAGAAAGACGTCTGGCTCTTAATGGAGTTCATTGATCTGAATCTTCAGCCATATGCATTAAACTGCACGTTGAACATGCCATTGTTAATGTTATTTGTAACATAGAAACCATGCAACATATTTTTTTTTTTTTTGGATGAATACAAAAAAAAAGGACAGCATTTATTTGCTATAGAAATCTTTTGTAAAATTGTAAGTGTTTTTATTATGATTTTGATCAATTTAATGCATCCTTGCTGAACAAAAGTATTAATTACTTAAAAAAAAAAAAAAAAAAACGGACCGAAACAGTTGTGCCTGTTTAATATTTTTTTTGTGAAAACCATGCTACCTTTTTGTTTTCAGGATTCCTGGATAAATATAAAGTTGAAAAGGACAGCATCAATTTAATACATACTCTCTAAATAAAATAATTAATTTCTTAAAAAAAAAACATACTGACCCCAAATTTCTGAACAGTACAGTATATACTGCAGGGGGGACATTTTAGCAATGATGCTTCTAAGGGAATTGCAGTGGTATAATAATAATTATAACATATTATGATCCAAAAAAAAAGAAAAGAAAAGAAAAGTCTGTCAACATTTACTCACCCTCATCTCATTCCAAACTCTTTATTTTTTCTTTCTTCTTGGAATCATGTATATGTGAATCAATATTTGTTTTATGAATAAATTACTCTTTTTGAGTTGAATCTTTTCAATGAATCAGTGGATCCAGTTCACAGAATCAGTCTGAATGATTTGCTCATCAATCAGACTGATCTGATTCTCAAGTTCATTTGGGTTCATTCCATGATCCAGTTACAGCTCACTGGATTATCATCAAACAACAGTTCCTCACATAAAGCTGTCAAATATCCCCAGAAGACATAGTGCATGAGTATGAATACCTTTTTTATGCTGTTTTTTCTTATTTTTTGAAGCCTTTGTATCCATGGAACTAATTGTATATAAAAGACTGACTAAAATTCAGGCTTTGAATGAAGTCAGGCTTTGGAACAACATGACGGTGAATAAATGATGACAGAATTTCCATTTTTGGATTAACTGTTCCTTTAACACCTCGCCTGGCTTTGATTTCTGTCCTCTGAACTAAATGACCCACCAAAGGGAATAAGCCCTCTCTAAGGGATAAGAGGTTGCTTCTGGGACATGTGCATAAACAAAGGCTGATGAATAAAAACATGTATTACATGAAAGATGGATTCAAATGCGCTTTTTCAGATTTACATTTTTAGGCCACTTTGCTTTTTGAGATCAAACGCATTTGATCATGGCCCGACATAGAGGAGCGGTGGCCTTGCATTTAGCGCATGCTGTTCATGTGGGAAATGCAGGTTCAAATCTGGCTCTTTCTACTGTCTCTATCAGTTGTAAGTATATACACAACTGAACATATACAACTAACTATTCCATTCTAGATCTAATTGCAGCTGGTCTCCATATCCAGATGTTGCTGGTCAACGCAATAATTCTGAGCCAAATAATTCAGATCGATTTTTTTAAAATGCAGCAGCTCTGCTGGAAAATCATCTTTGATTTAACGTCAGTTGGTATGGATTTGGAATTACACAAGCTTTAGTTGTACCCCCAGCAGCTGGAATTTGCCTTTAGAATTTGTGTTTTTCCTCCATGGAGCTACATCCTCTCCTGCATACTAAAGATCTGCAGTCTAATATCAACTTAATGAACTATCAGAATCAGGCTGCAGGGAGTCATTTATTACAGCCGGCAGAGATCAGCAAGATGGAGTAGTGTGATGCGTGGCAGACTTGAACTTGAAGGAGAAATTTACTACAGAGCAGCAGTGCTGCATTAACAAGACTTTATGTTTCAACGCTGTACGGGTGACAGTTTTTTTTATGGATTTCTCCATTAGTATGGGGTATGTGTACCCCAAAGGGCCACTTGGAAAATGTTTGCTTTGTTAAACCTACGTTGTAAAAAATAGTAGCTGTGGTTGCCATAAATAACTATTTAAATCTGATCCAACTCTTCTTACATTTAGTTTTGTTGTTGTAATCTAAAATTCAGTGATAATCAATAATATTTTTGTCATAAAGTTATGTTTAAATTAAGGTTAAAATCAATTAAGTTAGATGTTATTGCATGAAGTTCATTTTTTAGGATAACCTTTTTTTCCCCCGAAGTGTATAAAACCAATCCGACCCCACGAGGAAACATAACTATTTTATGTTTTGAGAAATAATGGCTAATTTGTATGAATACACTGTAAAAATTATCATAAGTTTAACAATAAAGACTGTAAAATGCTATGGTAAAAAAACTGTTAATTGTTTAATGCTAAGTTCCCTTATACAGTAAAAAACTGTTTTTTTTTTTTTTTTTTACTATATATGGTTTTTGAACAAGCCTTTTTATAATTTTTAGTGAAATAAAATGTTAAGTGTCAATTCTTGAATTCCCTTTGTGACACTTTAAATTTGATATTTTTTTATTGAAAAATTCTTATTCTTAGTTTATTCTTTTTTAAATTTAAGATCAATCTGTAAAACCTAAAATGGTTGATACTGTATTTTTATGGTAAAATTATGGAAATCACAGCTGCCTGTTTTTTTTTTTTAAATTTAACAGTAGATTTTACATTTTTTACAGTATAGTTACGAATTGCCATGAGAGTGTGTTGTACAAAACAGAACAAAATGCTAAAAAAAATAAAGAAACATGAATTATTCAATATTTGTATCCGCTTCTTTTAATGTGCAGTGATAGATTTGTAAAACAAATCAAATGTAAGAATTTTTGTGTGAATGACATTCATTGCAATATATGTGCAAGTTTGTGAACCTGTTTTTTTTCACCAGAGTACTTTTTTGTTATTTTCATGTGTCTTCAATGATGTTAAATTATTAAGTTATGTCAAAATCTGAAAACATTACTGGTTTGATGTTAATTAAGGGAGCCGTACTAAATAGCCTGTGGGGTTTTGTAAGACAAAAAAAAAAGGCTGAGAAACGCTGTCTTGAACCATTAAGGTATTAGGGAGAGCAGATATATGGGATGACTTTGTTGGAGTTTTATATCAATATTTGATGATCTTAGCATTGCCCCTCTTTGCTTGTCAAAAATTCATAAGCAGTCGTTTGTGTGTGTTTCCTCTGAAGAGCTGGTGTGTAACTGCAGCGGTGAAGGAGTGTCGGACCCTGACGAGTGTGACCGTGAGACGGGGCAGTGTGACTGTATGCCGGGGTACACTGGGCTGCAGTGTGAAGAGTGTGAGGAAGATCACTTCACCAACGGCACCATCGGCTGCCTGCCCTGCGCATGTGACTCCTTCGGTGCCGACGGCTCCAGCTGTGACAGGTGAGAGGCATTGTGGGAAAATTCAATGCTTATGTGTCTTGCTATAGGAGTTGTTTGGACAGTTTGCAGATTTACAAAAGTAGACAACAAAAACAACAGAAAACATTTCTTATTGTTATCATTGTTGAAAACAGTTGTGGAAATGGTTTCTTTAGGATTTTAATTTTTTTCTTTAGGATATTTTTGAATATCTTTACTGTCACTTTTGATCAATTTAATGCATCCTTGTTTAATGAAAGTACTTCTTTCTTGTATATAATTTATATGTAACAAAAAAGGTACTACATAGGGTATCTGCTCAGCCATTTACAAATATGTATGAAATTACAGTTTTTGGCTGGTGTTTTCTTTAAAAAATTCATACAATTTCCATTTCTATCAGCAGCTCTGACATAATAATTTTTTAAGCCTTAAATTATGAATCAGTTTTCACTACAGCAGATTTCTTTAAAAATGTATGTAATTTATGTCCATTGTCCTTTTAAAACAGAAACATGGACAAAAAATACTTTCTACATGATTGTTTTCATATAAATCTAATTATATAATTATTACATATTAACTTGATCTCTATCTTTTACATTTTTTTAGATAAAAAATAACATTTGCTTTATTTATTAATGATTTTTAGCTTTGAGCATGTTCTCCTCAGAGGAAGGTTTTTGTCAGATTTAGCTCATTTTCTCCCTAAGGTATGTAAGTAAACCGATAATCAGGCAGATTAGCTCAATCTCTCACTCAAAACCTTGAGGGCGTATCAGTGTTTCTCCAGTGCTTTAATTGTTAAGTGGGTTTACAGTGAGGCATGCTGAGTATTGCCAGTTTGAGCCTAATTAAATGACATTGCCTGCAGGGAGCAGATTGTTGTGATCCCGGCTTTGTTTTAGGACATGTGCGCGAAACCATAACCAAAATCAGGATTAAGCCTAAATTTTATTTCTTTATGGATGAATGTAGAGTTTTGTTGGATACAGTTGAGAATATGAAGCAATATCAGTTCTGAACTGTTGCATATCATACGCTTCAGCCTCAAATTATGAAGGTCATATTTTATGATCTGCTCAAAAAGCACCCAAGCATTCACGGTTATGCTGGAGAAATAGCTGATGCCTAGCTATAATTAGTCAGTCATTATTCAGGTGGACCACTGTATTTTAAATCAGTAATAAAGCTTTGATGTTGTGCGATCTTTGAAATGAAGCTTCTAATAATAATTCTCATTATACTGTACTTGGGAGGCTAGAGTTTTGTGTGTGAAATCACTGGTCTGCTAAGGCCGGTATCTTACTGTGTTCATACCTCAAGAGCTCCTTAGGGAAATTATAACAACCAATATGTATCCAGTGCATATTATGAATTCTTATATTAGCATATCCTTATTGCCGTATCAAAATTGAACTTGCAATGCTTTTTTTAGAGATTAGCTTCCCATAGTGCACAAGTTAAGGTGCAATATTGAATAACACACTATAGTTATAATATTATAATCAAGTACTTTACATGTGCTTTTAGTATGTAGTTAACACACCAAAATAAGTGCACGTGTTTAAGTCCCAACAAAAGATTGTTAAAACATTATGACTTAATATGTGCTTTAAAATAAAACTTTTAATTTGACTATTTCAAAAGTGAAACGTATAAGTCTGGAATGGGCAAATACACAAACAGTACAAAGTCTCAGTCAAGCAGCGCTGCTCAGCCAATCAGATTACAGGACTGGAATATACTGCTCTATAACAACCCCAAATCAGTCACCAATTAGCATGCATTGTATGACATATCAAAATATAGAGAGTTGTGTGATTTAAGTCAGTGAAGTATGATGCAAGTGAAGGTTTTAGTAAATGCGCAGCTTCGGTTGCTTAGAAACCGGATCTTTCATGCATTCTTCCCCCTTTACGAAAACATCTAAGTCTTTCACTTTGAAAGCATCAGGCGAGGTTTAGAGCAGCCCAGTTCCATGGTTGTCATGGTTGTGAAGGATGCAGGCAGGAGAATGATGCTGGCATCTCCATGGCAGCAGAGAGAGCGAGGGAAGGGAAGGGGGTCCAGTCGTTGTGTAACACTGACCTAGTTAATATGCAGCTGATCTGCCCCAGGGTCTCTGAAACATTAATGAGCTTTCTGCTACTGCTGCCTGCTCAACGCAGTTCGTCTCTCTGAAAACACACGCGTACACACACATACACAACCAATCCAAATGATTAAGGAAGCCACTGGTGATGGTATTATGATATATTAAGTGTCAAGCCGGCAGTGTTGGAGTGCTAAAAACTGGCTGTGCTGCCTGATGCTGGTCCATTTTTGCTTTTATTTGACCAAATTACATTTTAGTGTGTGAATTATAGGGTTACAAATGAAACAAGCACAGTCACTCATGAGTAATTAAATCATTTTAATTAATTCAGTTTTATTAAATCCTCAATCTCCAATTATTAAATTCAGTTTCATTTTTCATTAATTCACAATGTGATCCTAATTAAACATGACTTTAAATGCCATGCATATTATAACTTAAATACGTATTAAATAAGTATTTTAACTAGTGTTGTGAAACGATTAATTGCGATTAATCGCATCCAAAATAAAAGTTTTTGTTTACATAATATATGTGTGTGTATTGTGTATAGTTATGTATATATAAACACACACAAATACAGCATATATTTTGAAAATATTTACATGTATTTATTTATATTCATATAATTTATGTCATATATAAATATGTTTAATATATAAACGTAACATATTATTCTTAAATATATACATGCATGTGTGTGTATTTATGTAATAATAAATATACACAGTACACACACATATATTATGTAAACAAAAACTTTTATTTTGGATGCGATTAATCACGATTAATCATTTGACAGCACTAATTTTAACTTACATAAGTTACGTATTTAGCTTTAATATATATATAAAAATGTACAATACCATTTAGAGATTTGGGGTCAGTCATTTTTTTATGTTTTTGAAAGGAGTCACTTACAGTATGTTTACCAATGCTTCATTTATTTCATCAAAAATACTGAAAAAAACAGTAATATTGTGAAATATTATTAGAATTTAAAATGACTCTTTTCTATATTAATATATTGTATAATTTAATTTATTCCTGTGATCAAAGCTGAATTTTCAGCATCATTACTCCAGTCTTCAGAGTCACATGATCCTTCAGAAATCATTCTAATATGCTGATTTGATGCTCAAGAAACATTTTTATTATTATCAATGTTAAAAACAGATGTGCTGTGTTTTTTTCCCCAGAATTCTATAATGAGTAGACAGTTGAAAATAGAAAATTGAGGCTGTGGGAATACCCATAATTCTTTGCACTTGAATCATTTTATCAAGTATTTGGTCGATTTAATTCACATGTAATAGTATTTTAGTTTATTTTGATTATTATTGAAGCTAATAATGTAATGTAAAATTTGAATGTAAAACTTAATGTAAAGTTTAATGTAAAATTTAATTTAATTTAATTTCAATGCTCTCAAATGTTTATTGTGAAATGTGCCGGGAGTCTTATGTGACAGAGTATCGTATTACCGATGATCTGTCAATACCATCATGCCATGCTCACACAGCTGAGATGGTGCTAATGGCCAGTTTATTTCTGGTATTACAGGTATTTTCACTGATATTATGACAACAATTAACCCATATCCTTTGCCAGCCTGGATTTTAATAATCATTTTAAAAATGTGTTGTAAGCCGCGTTTACCAGCTTTTTCTAATACACAGTGCTGTGTTTCTATCCATACACTTGGCTTTTTTAATAAGGCTAAATTTATTGCTCTGGAATGGGGGTGGATGCATTTAGATAAGCATCTTGATGCTAACAGCAACAAAACGCCACCCTGTTTGGTGTTTACACAAATGCTAAATGTGCCGCCCTAATGAATGGTTCTGTTCAACAGCTGGCTTTAGAGACACACAGACGACGGCTCTGTCTGCTAATGAATGTCAATGCAAGGGAAGGCCATCAGACAGGGTGTGATTGATCATTATCTGACCTTGATAATCACTCTGTTTGTGTGTGTGTGTGATACAGTGTGTGTGTGTGTGATACAGTGTGTGTGTGTGTGTTTGGGAAACAAGCATCTTTATATGCTTTCACTGACTCATCTTTTGAATCCATGGTGTTTTTAGGAAGGGCAGATGTTTGTGTTTTGCATCTGCCACAAGAACACTTTTCTCTGGTTGCATTAAAGTGTTAACAGACAGCCTTTTTCTCTGTTTCTTGATCTCCCTTGCTCTTTCTCTGGAGATTGTGATTGATAGGTCATATATGTCACTCCTCACTCTCATTCCCCAGAATGCTCTGGGAGCCGAGCCGAGCCGTCGCCATGGCAACCTGTCTATTGGCCCGTGCACATCCACATACAGTATACACGCACACCCACCCACACGCTCTGCCACAGCAAGTGCAAATGTATCTACTAACACCCTACTAATGTTAAAAGGATGTGTGTTAGGTAACAATGCCAAGTTTTTTTTTCTTTTAACATATATCTGTCGTGGTGGCAGCACACATTAAGATGTGTTAGGATGTGTTACACCATTTCTAGTGAATGGGAACTACAGCAACCAACTTGATATAGATTTTAATCAGAGTAGATGCCATATTCAAGATATATAAGATGTGATATATTCATTCATTCAGTTAGATGACAATTATTCATTATTTTGTTGACAATTACGCACATTTTCCCCATTAAATTTTCATTATTTATTACATAAAATTAGTATAGGAAAAATAGTATATAAGAATATATGAAAATCATCCTGATAATTTTTTAATTAAAGTCAGCATTAAATTAGTACAGCAAATACAACAAATAATTAAATTACCGGTATATTTTATATTTAATTATATTATATTATATTTAAATATAAATTATATTTATATTTTTATATTATATTTAAGCAAAATGTTAACAAAAATATTACAATAATGATAATATTTTTCTATAATGTACAATAGGCTACTGTAAATCAGGCTTAATTGTCATGAAAATAATATAACTATTATAATTATATAGATATAATTCATGTGTAAATATATGTGTCTCTGTGTTGTAAAGTATATTTATGTGTCTTTTTATTTATTTATTTTAATGTATTATTTATATTGTGTGTGTGTGTGTGCGTAGAGTACAACATATTGCACACACTGTGTTTCTCACTAGCTCATTTTCACTTGCATCATATTAAATATGTATCTTCTCTGACTAAGATCTAGTCAAAATAGGGTGTAGCACTCTTTGTCTTTTTCCCTCTGTCTGTTTTTTTCACTCCCCTGCTTCCTCTAGGCCAGTAATGTATAATTTAAGATGTGTGTCTGTATTTATTCATTCAGATTACAGACTGTGTGAGTGTATGAAGGTGCAGAGCAGGTGTGATTCTTCAATGCATTGCAGGAAGCATCTGTGCGAAACTCAAGTGTCACAATTTCCATATGTTACAGACAGTATATCGATAATGCGCCTGTAAATGTGGGTGGATGGTGATGATACTGATGATGTTGATCCTGTCACTATTTTAAGGACGATTTATTGGCATTATTTTGACAATTTGCAGACATCTTCCCTTTAAATCTCATTACTGTATTATAAAAAACTTCTTTAATAAATTAATTATTAATGTCTGTTTATATTTCATTTATATTTTTAAAGCATCAAACTAACTACCCATTGAAAAAAAATCAGCTGTGATGCTTTGTTTTTTTTTTTACCCTCTTTCTCTCCCTCTTTTAAAATCTTCTTACTTCCTCTCAGATATCCTCTTTCTTTTGTGCTTCATCCGTGGGCTCTTTTATCGCTGCTGTTGTTGTTTTTCTGGGGTCCCTAGCGTTGAGCTCCTGTCAGCATGGCTGAGCGCTTTAAGCTTGTCCCACGGGTGTCATCATTATGCCCCTCTCTCATCTATCACTCACCCCACTCACACACAAGAACCAATCACACAACCCCTGGAAACCCCACCTCACCTCAACTTTCACCCCAGACCTCACGCAACAGCCCTCGGGTGTGAGAGTGCGTGTGTGATTGGGGGATATGGAGGCGTGTTTATGTGTTTGGGGAGTCGACTAATGACTGTTTTACAGGAGTGAGGACTAAAGCATCCATTAAATGACATTATAATCAGCAAAATCACTAAATGAAAGAGTGATAAGCATAAGGGGTCATAAGCGGACTTGCTAAGGCAAGCATCCCTATTGCTATTGCTTAAACACAGTGTTTGGGATTTTATCTCAAAGGTAGTTTCTCTGTGGGTGGAGGAGCCGCTGGAAGTACAGTTTGAAATCTGACATCTTTGCTAATGGATGCTAAGTTCTGGCCAATCACATGAACCGCAATTGCCATGTGACACTTAAGAAAATGTAAAAATACTGTATAATTAGTGGTTGTGTGATTTTTGGTTCTACATAAACATAGACGAACTGTAAGGTGATCATTCTCTGTCAATCTTTTTTTCATCTGGGTGTCTGATCCCTGTTGACTAAACCAGCATATGCTGGTTAGGTATGTTTTGAAGCATGGCAGCTGGTCTGAGCTGGTTTATGCTGGTCTTGAGCTGGTTCTAAGATGGTCCTGAGCAACTAGCTCCTGTTCAGGACCAGCTCATAACCAGCTTATAACCATCTTAGGACCAGCTCAAACTAGTTGCCATGCTTCAAAACATACCTAACCAGCATATGCTGGATTTTTTCAACAGAGATTTCCTCTGTTGGTTGGTTCTGTGATTACCTACATATGTAACACTTCCAACAGCTTCTGTAGTTTCGGTAGTCAGACTGCTGTTATTATGGGTTGACAACTTTACAGGCACATTGAGACTAAACACAGTTAGCATGTGTGTGTGTGAGTGAGTGAGAGAGAGAGAGAGAGAGAGAGAGAGAGAGAGAGAGAGAGAGAGAAAGAAAGAGATGCAGAGGGATCCCTGGAATCCGGTCTGAAGCAGCAGATGGGTTTCAAATGTGGTCTGGGCCACAGGTCCCTCATGTGTACCCACATGTAGAGATGGTGGAATTAAAAATGAAAGGTCTAGACTGCTTTAAAGTGTGCATGACTGCGTTTTAAACCAGGATTGTTAGCTGTCTAGGGCAAAGCCATGTGTGTATGGTCAGAAATCACAGGAACTGGATGCACAAGAAGGATGCAAAATTTTCAGGCTGCCAGTGTCATAAATGTTGTCAAGCAGTGATATAGTGTTTTTTCATGCGTGTTTTTTGTGTTTCTCTCTTGCAGCTCAGGGCTGTGTAAGTGTAAGACAGGTGTGTACGGGCCCAAGTGTGACGACTGCCACCCTGGATTCTTCCACTTCAGCAGCACAGGATGCCAACCGTGCCAATGCAACAACCACTCGACCTACTGCCACCCTCAGTCAGGTCAGTCCAGCATGCTTTCAGCGTCATTTAAATGGGTCATGACATGAGAAACCAAATTTCCCTTGATCTTTTGATACAGAAGAGGTCTTTGTATGCTTAATACATCCTGCAAGTTTCATAACTTAAAATGTCCTCATCATCAATTAAAAAAAGCATTTATGTAATAACCCTCAGAAAACGACTCGTTTTCGATCCTATGGGACAAGGTGACGTCAGCTGGGCACAGTCGTTTGCATAAACACTCCCTCCAGAGTGACATGTCGACATAGGCCCCGCCCACTGACGTTCAGTTGCTTAACGGCTTGATATTTGATTACGCTGAATGTGAGTGTCGCGTCGTGTCAAAAACAAATAGATATTACAATCACTGCTGCTATCTTGTGCGTGTTTCTGACACAGTCTACACGCTCGAGTCTGTCGTCAAATGGACAAATGGAGTGAAAGAACGTTTGGTTTAAACAGCTGGTTCACGTCTTTGTACAGATATCAGAAGGATCCCAGCGTAAGGAACAAGTGCATAGTTTATTTTTAATGGCACCCCAGATCGTGTCAAAGGATTGATCGGAGCATTTTGTTTTGTAAACGAGGCACAGTGTAATGGAGAGTTCACAAAGAAAAGATGAAGTGGTACTAGATATAACTTCAGCTGCATCAACTGTAAGTAGATGATTTAATAATGTTTTGTCCGGAAATTACCGTTTTAGTTTATGTTGTCAAACCATTCAAAACATGTAATATCGTGGGGGTGTTGATACTGTTTCCTACAATGACATTAGCCAATCATAACAGTGGCCGATTCCTGGGAAGCCTTAAAGGACCCGACCCTTAAAAACAAGCTGTTTCTGAGATGTTCAGAGAGAGGTTCAAGGTTCAAAATAATAATTTTTCCACGTATTTATTTGTTTTATTGTGCAAAAACTTTATTAACATTATAAGTAAACCTCAAGGAACATATATATATATAAAAAAAAAATCAATGTCATGACCCTTCAAAGGCTTGTAAAAACACCTATTTCAGAACTGGTTAGACAACACAACACACCAACTGCTTCTGATCCAATCAGTTTCACAAATGCACATTGTGATTCACCAATGCACACAACAAAATGATCCAATATAGCATACATGGTTTTGTAAGTTCACTGTACATTGCACAAATACATACAGCTATAGTTGAATGCTTTTGTACTCTCTGCAGAAACTATATATGAGCACACTGTTGCATTTTTATAACTTTTGGAACTGTTATTTTGCAGTGTTTATTCAAGCTGTGTGATCATTTATATCAAGAAGTTCTAAAGACCGGTTACACTCATGGTATGGATGGATCATGGGCATGGCATATATGATAGGCTATATATGATGAATTTATGGCACTCTTTCAAAGCGAAAGTAAACACTCACTTGCGATCCATGCACGGATTTCTCACACATTATTCATGATCTCAGTTTGAAGCATCTGTCATAGTGAAGCATCACCATAGGTGTGAGAAAATATACATACTCAACACATGCTATGGTTAACACGAAAAATATTTTAAACCTGGAAGATGAAAATAGCACAAAAAAGCTCCAAATTAACTAGTTCCTCCTACAATTAAAATGAATGGATCTAACATTGTCTGCTAACATAAACAACAACAACAACAAAAACACATCTCTCATCTCTCTGTTAAAATCTCAGAAAATGTAGTTTAGTGTTTTATGACTCTTTAATATCTCTATATTGAATATTGAGCAACTTATACCACTTCAACAGGAATTATATCCATAAAATCATCCACCTTGAAAAGAACTGAACTGATCTGGTTCTTGTTTTCAGTTCTCTGCAGATGAAGATTGTCAATATTTCAGTCAAGCTATACTTTCTCTTTAGAAGACTGGGAATAACAAATATACAAGCAGACTTCATATTAATACTTCATATCACCATAAAGCATAATATGAACAAAAAATCAAACCAGAAAGAAAGAAAAAAAAACTTAACAAATACTCACAAAACATGACATTCTCCTGAATATTGTTTGTTTCTCAATTTGAAGGTATAATTAACATTACAAAAAGGTATAATTAACAAAAAAGTACTACAATAAAATAATTAAATCATGTTTAATGCGATTTATTTGAATAACATTTATTTACTTGTAAAACGGCATGTGACTTTAATATAATATAATATAAGATATTTGTGGTACAAAAACAAACTACTTATCAGTAAAAAAAAAAATGTTTTTAAAAAAATTAGAAATATATTTTTACTATAAATGATTTATTTTTTATTTCATTTTTTATATTTTTACAAATTCATATAAAAAAGGTCATACAAGAGTATGAAGAATATATTGAAATGACATGAATAAATACAAATGTTTTTTTGGGGGTGAACCGTTCCTTTAAAATGATATCTCCAGACTTGAGATTGACTCACCTAGAGCGATTCATCAGAACATCCTCCACACTTCCCTCTCTTTTTCTCTCTTCCTCCCTGTATCCTAGGCAACCTGGACTTAATTAACCTAAATTTGAATCAGGACCAAAAAACCCTATCAACATAATGCTCATGCTGGTTTGTGTGTGTGTTAATTTGTTAAGCAAACCTGCTGACATCTGAGAAGTGTAGGCGTGTTTGTCTTAAATCATTTCACCCGGGCCTCAGTCTACTGATGTCACAGACGTGTTTGTCAACTGCTTGTTCAAGTGCATGTGCATGTGTGTGTCTAGGAACCCATCTGTCTCTGTCTTTCCTTCTCTGCGGTGTGTGTGTGCAGATGGTAGCTGGTAACCTTTCCTCGATGCGGAGAGCCACAGTCAGATTTACAGCCCTCCTCAGTCATAAAACCCAATCAGCATCTCCAGAGACTGCTTACAGTTCATAGACTCACAGCCGCCCCGCAGCATAATACCACACACACGAGACGCACAGTAACTCACAGAGCCAAAACAATAGTGTGCATATAGTACACAAAGGCTTTTGGTCTTTGGCCAGTTAGATTGTGTTATCATTGTCCACGCAAAACTCCTACTGGAAAACTGTAACATACCTCTTCAAATGTGATAAAGCACAAACCAAATGCAGTGCTTTCATGTAACTGAAACAAAGAACAAAGAAGAAAAATATAAACTCTGACATTAAGAGTGAACATAATTAAACCATAAAATCTCTCTAAAATAACAAAGATATACTGACAAAAGTTTGCATATTTTCATCAACCACAATATGTACCATATATGTACAAAATATGTATTAATTAAGGTACTAATACGCACACTTTAGCTATATGCACCCTTATGCGGTAAATAAGGTACTTTTATTCCTTTTTTTTCTGAGATACTTTAGCTTTCAGTGTAAAAACCTATTTTTTCTGTAATAATTTTAGGCTTTCATTAACATTGATAAACATTATTATAATAGAAAGTACATAATGCATAATGTTTTCTGTTAATTTATATTAATATTAATATCTAATATAATATATTTTTAATATAAAAATAAACTACTTGCCTCTTAAAAGATGAGCTACACTTAGTAAAAATTGTAATACATATTTAATGCATATATATATACAGTCATGTCCAAAAATATCGGCACCCTTGGTAAATATGATCAAAGAAGGCTGTGAAAATTAATCTGCATTGTTAATCCTTTTGATCTTTTATTTAAAAAATTCACAAAAATCTAACCTTTCATTGGAGAACAAGAATTTAAAATGGGGAGAAATATCATTATGAAATAAATGTTTTTCTCTAATACACATTGGCCACAACGGCACCCTTTTATTCAATACTTTTTGAAACCTTCATTTGCCAGTTTAACAGCTCTAAATGTTTTGTGCTCAGTGACCCATTTTTGTGTTGTTTTTGAGGTTTGTGTTTGGATTATTGTATGGTTGAAAGATACAAACATGGCCCATTATAAGACTTCTAACAGAGTCAGTAACTTATTGATTTTTTATCTGTTGGTATTTGATAGAATCAAAGATGCCATGTGTCTAAACAAGACATTGTACACACGAGGCACTTTTTTATCCCTGTGTTCACCAAAGCCATCTTGAGTGTTTGCTGCTAAAAAGCTCATTTTTTAGTTTCATCTGACCATAGAAGCCAGTCCCATTTGAAGTTCCAGTCGTGTCTGATAACTGAATATGCTGGAGATTGTTTTTGGATGATTGAGGAGAATTTTTCTTGAAACCCTCCCGAACAACATGTGGTGATGTAGGTGCTGTTTGACAATTTCTTTTTAAGGTTTTCTGACCCCGAGACTCAACTATTTTCTGCAATTCTCCAGCTGTGGTCCTTGAAGAGTCTTTAGCCACTCAAACTCTCCTCCTCACCGTGCATTAGGACGATATAGACACACGTCCTCATCCAGGCAGTTTCGTAACATTTTATGTTGATTGGAACATCTTAATTATTGCCCTGATGGTGGAAATGGGAATTGTCACTGCTCTAGCTCTTTTCATAAAGCCACTTCACTAATTTGTGAAGCTCAATTATCTTTTGCTGCACATCAGAAATATATTCTTTGGTTTTTCTCTTTGAGATAGATGATTAAGGGAATTTGGGCTTTGTTTTCCCTCCTATTTATATTTCTGTGAAACAGGAAGCCATAGCTGGATAATTTCATGTTCATAATCACCCTGGAGTGCTCAAAATTGTGAATATGAATGGGAATATACTTCAGAGATATTTTACTCATAAGAATTTCTAGGGGTGCCAATAATTGTGTCCAACATGTAGTTGAGAAAAAACATTTATTTCATAATGATATTTCCCCCCATTTTAAATTCTTATTATACAATGAAAGGTTAGATTTTTGTGAATTTTTAAAATAAAAGATCAAAAGCATTAACAATGCAGAATTAATTTTCACAGCCTTCTTTGATCATATATATATATTTTTATTATATACTTCTATAGTATTTATTAGGACTTTAAATTAGCTTTAATTTTATATTTTAAGTTTTCATTTAAATTTTAGTTAATTATGTGTTTTATCATACTATTTTTTAATATTTATATTTATATATTTTGTTTCTTATTTTACTTTCAGAAATGTTTGTACTTCAACTGAATATAAATGAATATTTGTATTTTATTTTAGTTCATCTTAATTTCAATTAACACAAATAATAATAATGATAGTTTTTGATAACATTAACAGCACAGAAATGTCTTTGTTTTATCTCTACACTTGAAAACCCTGATCTTGAATATGTTAACTAGAGCTCCAGTTCAGCATTTCTCAGATTGAGGCCTAAATCATCAATAAATGACCTAGTGCCATTTAAGACTGAGAGCATTTTAAACATAAACTTTAAACTGGTGATACTAGGTTTCTTTGTTTTAGAAAGAGCTTTTCAATGCTCACTGTGCTAAACTAGTCCTTACCTTATATAATGATAAGACTCTCATGTTCAGTCAATATTATTGCTAATGATCAGTTGTTCTGTATGTTCTCCTTCTCTTCCTCAGGTATTTGTTTGGACTGTCAGCACAACACTCAGGGCCACAACTGTGAGGAGTGTCTGCCCAACTTCTACCGACGTCATGGTGAGGGGACCGCGGACGCCTGTCTGCCTTGTCCCTGCTCCTCTGAGAGCTCCAGCGGCATCTGCCATCTCGGTGAGTCTGTGTCTCTGTGACACGCTGACAGGGGTCAGGGCAGCTTCTGCACTCAGCACATGATGTCCTGAAAGTGACTGGGAATTATTCAGCAGGGCACAACAATAGTAGGCACAGAAAGTTCGATTTTGATGTGAGATGTGATAACAATTGTTTTTTCCTTTTTGCATAACATGCACTGAAAGATCATGTACAAGAGGACCACGACATTTACATTTCCAGTCAAAAGTCTGGAATAATTAGGATCTTTTGATGTTGTTTAGTAGTAATTAGGATCTTTTGTCATTTATTATACACGACCTGGTTGTCATAGCTAAAAATTTGTATGATACTGAAGAGCCAATCAGAGGCTTTGTTTCCATCTCAGCTGCCTTTCCATTGGATGCAATTGCACAGCAACAACTATGGTGATGTGGCTTTGGGTTGTCACTTTACATTTACTGTCACTGGAGCCTGAGGAGGAAAGTCAATGAGCCAGTGTGAGGAAGAGAGAGAGAGAGAGGGCACTGAAAGTTCAGAACTCTTATATAAGTGTACTCAGTATTATTTATTTATTTATAGGTCAAATATGTAATGCATAATATACAGTCAGCCGGTCATTATATTTGTACTGATAATGATTGTCAGACTGCCAGCTATTACTACTTAACAAACCAACAAATAAATAAATATATGGACATGAAGTATTCATTTGAGTAGAAATGTTATTGTCTTATAGAGGAGAGAGTGGAAAATGAGGGAGCTGAAGCGGTACACAAGTGATTATCAGTTTGTCAACAGACACACAGCTGTGTCTTTCACTGTCCACAAAAGATGGTTCATTTTAAGTTTATATTTTGTGGGGTGGTGTAGTTAAAGATTTGGGCTAATGACTGAAAGGTTGTAGATTTAATTCCTTCAAGATTCACCAATCCACCATCTTGAGCTAAATGACTGAACCCAGGTTACTCCTATAAATGTACTTGACATTTCCATGGATCTGCTAAGTTACTACCTGTTTAGCTGGGTATCCACCAAAAAGTCCAGAGATAAATTGCACAAAAATGTAAATAAAATAATTGAATAAATAATTAATAAATAAAATATAAATATAAATACAATTATTTAACAATAAATGTTACAAAATAATTTAAATCAAATCTTTAATATAATAGTTATGCATAAAAGTATTAATTAAAATAATATTTATAATAAATAAATAAATTGATAAATACTAATAAAGGATTGATTATAATATTTATATAAATAAAATAATTGATTAATATAATACTGACAAAAAACATAAAATAAGCTAAAATATAGATCTTGACATCGGTACTGTTTAATTTGGCTATTTAAAGAGGTTGAAAATCATGAGATTAATTTAATTTATTTTTTTTTTTTCAGTTTTGTGTCTCTTCAGGTTTATACATCTAACAGTACTTTTTACTGGTTAGAAAATACAATATAATAAGTTAGTCAAATTTATTATCCCCAAAGGGCAGTTTGTTTCACAGACAGCGGTAAACCATATGCAACAACAAACAAGCACCACAACACACAAACAAAAACAATGACTTCTATTAATAATATACACTGCCCTCCAAAAGTTTGGAAATGCCCTAGAAAAGTGGGATTTTGGACGATATCACACTTCCAAGCTTGACCCCAAGCACACTTCCAAGCTGTGCAAATCCTATTTGGAGAGGAAACAGTCAGCTGGCATCATGTCTGTCATAGAATGGCCTCCCCAATCACCCGACCTCAACCCAATTGAGCTACTAGGAACTGGACTGTGATGTCCGTAAGAAGTGTCCAACCAGTGTGAATCATCTTTGGGCAATCCTTCAGGAGGCTTGGAGTAATATATCAAGTCAATGTTTGAATAAACTGACAGCTCGGATGCCCAGATTATGCAGAGCTGTAATAGCTGCTAATGGTGGATATTTTGATGAATTTTGAAAATTTTAGTTTTTTCTATGTATAAACTGTTTATGTTTTCGTAGTTTGTGTTGTCCCTTATCAGTGCAAAATTATCACAAATTAAAAAGGATTCATGCCAATATTGTCCAAAACCCCATTTTCTAGGGCGTTTCCAAACTTTTGGAGGGCAGCCTTCTTCAGAGTCCTGGCCTTATACAAGTCGTTCAAATCATTTAAAGTGGTGCCAACAATCTTACCACACACTTTAACAATACCTTGCAGTCTGTTTCTGTTTTTAACATTAAGTGACCCATACCACACAAATGAGAAAGTAATGACAGATTCAATACAACAAGAGTAAAACATCTTCATGAAAGCACTGTCCACTTTAAAACTACAAAGCTTTCGCAGATAGAACATACGCTGGTGGGCTTTCTTACACACAGCATCCACATGAGCCTCAAAGGTCAACTTTTCATCTATTACAGTACCAAGGTATTTAAATTGATGTACAACCTCAACACCGTGATCATTAATAACCACAGGAGAGATGACAGTAGGATTCTTCCTAAAATCTATAATCATCTCTTTAGTTTTAAAAGTACATTAATGTCCAAAAAGGACAATTTACACCAATCAATAAAACCTGTCAGTACAGGACCATGATCAATATCCTCACTATTTAAAAGGGAAACAATCACTGAATCATCCGCAAACTTAATGATATGACGCCTCTCTAGTTGCGTTTGACACTCATTAGTATACAGCACAAATAAAAGAGTAAGATATGCACACTGAAAAATGAATGATAGAACAATAGCTTGCTAGCTAGCTAGCTAGCTAGATAGATAGATAGACAGTTAGACAGACAGACAGATACATACATAGACAGACACAGATATGTCCCACCGAACTTCCTGTTTTAACAGGAAATACCTCAACACAGGAGAGAAACCTGATGTCAAGCCATTTCTCGGGGTCTCTCATGGTCACAGAACCCTCAAAACACTCAAAAAGAGCACAAATTCTAGGCCAAATGTGTGTGTGTGCATTTCTAAACTCTTGAGTCGTCTCCCCTGGTGACGCTGAAGGTGGTAAAGCCTCGTCTTTTGGCATCACACTGTCTGTAGCTGGAGCATGAGGCTGGCACAGGCACAGCCTAGAGTTCTCATGGCAGGAACGGGAGGAGTGCCGAAATGAATTCCTCCACCTTCTGGCCGCTTCCTTCTGTCACTGGCCGGCAGTGTGTCTGCGTCTCTCGTGTCAGGCTGTGGCAGCGAGGGGGTCAGTGGTGTGGTGTGGGGGGAGATCTGCTTCAGGGAGGGGTTGCCCTGGCAACAGCGGCCATTGAGAAAACGGATCAGCGGTGTCATGTCTATTGAAACTGCAGAAGCCTGCATTACTGCATGATGTTTCTGCTAGCAGGCGGTAGTAGGTCAGTCAGTGAGTGCTGCAGCAGTCAAGCAGGTCAGGATGTTAATCCAGCGCAGTCACTCAAACATCCTCCTAACTGGCTTTCTTTCCAATCATGAATATTTCACTGATGACACCGGCTGTGTTTGTGTGTGTGTGTGGTGTGATGGTGTGGTGTGTGCAATACCATGTTTCTGGGTGGGGTAATACCTTGGGTATCTTGGAGTCCAATGTAATATAGAAACATTGAGGTACCATAGTATTTCTGTCTGTTTCCATCAAATACCATCACTGTACCATTTTGTCTTTGAATATATATATATATATATATATATAATGGTTTAAAGTACCACTTCATGTCATCATGTCATTTTATTCTGCACTTGTGTAGAATATGGTGTCAGACTTAAATTTGGTGCTGTGGCGCCACCTAGTTGTTGGAGTTGGAACTAAAAGTTATCCTTAAAAGTATTTTACACTGAAGTTACCCAGCAGGCACAAAACAGGCACACAACGTCATAAGACGTTGGTATTTGGTTAAATTTTGGTTGCGACGTCGGGTGACCAAAATCCAATGTAAATCCAACGTCTAATGTCAATGTTAAATTGATGTCCAATACCGATGTCAGCTGACGTTGAGATTTTGTTGTTTTTAGGTTGTGTAACCAAAATCCAACGTTAAGCCAACGTCAAATTGACGTCAACCCGATTTTCATTTTCAACCAAAATCCAACGTCTGTTTGACGTCATGTCCAACGTCAACCTGACGTTACATAGACATCTGGTGCCTGCTGGGAACCTAAAGCTTTTCCCAGAAATATCTTCACTTTTCAGTAAGATAGTGTACTAGTAATACACTAATGTGTTTATAAGAAAAATCTAGAAAGAATATAGTTGTTATCTGATACCTTTTTTGTTGATAAACCCTAATTTGTTTGTTTAAATTAATAAATGTTCATGTTTACTTAAATGTGGTCAGTTTTACATGTTCTTGTACAAATAAAATTGTCAACTAAAATGTTATTTTCATTGACAAAAATTTCAGAATTAAATGTAATACATTACAGTTTTTCTCCATCGATTTGACATATATCTCCAAACTCAGGTCACTGTTCTCAAAACAGTTAACACAGTGATCTGAACACTTTGACATTGTCCTAAACAGATTGTATGTTTTTATTCACTTCATACAAATAACAAATCATGCAAATAATTTGATCAAAACAATGTGCACAAAACTCTCAAATGTTTTCACAATAGTTAATACAACCAACCAATGTCCTACATTAAAATATCTGAAAAAAATCTTTTACACAAATCACAAACATTTATGAACCATTTGTCCAAACACAACAAAAAAGTAGAAGAAAGATCTGCACACTGTTATTCCCTTTATTCAATTTTTTTTAAAAAAAAAACAACGTTTCGGTCCAAAGACCTTCGTCAGGCAAACTCATACAAGCAAAAGCAACAGCTCAATAAGTACTAAGATTCAAGTAGAGTTCCAATTGATTACACCTGTTGGTAATCAAGGTCAATCACGTGAGCAGCTATATCACAATTAAAACAAGACAATCACATTGAGGCAAAAAAAAAATAATTGAATACAAACACAATATCAGGAAATACCCAAAACATCCCAAAACAACACTCAAACAATCCCCCATCCTTTTTGTAATTTACAATTGCTTATCCTAAAAATAGAAAATACATAGCCATACAACACATGATGTTCTATTAACAAAGTTCGGGAGGAGCACGTTCAGATAATTAACCTAAGTAACACGAGATGAGAACAATCAGTAATCAACCCAGTTAACAAGATAAGAGGTGTGTATATACGTATACACAGCAGACTTACCTCTGTTCATTGGCAGTTTTCCAGCATCCCTCCGCCACCCCTTCTCCGCACTTACAACTATTCCTGTCCTAATGTGTAGGGGGGTATGGGTTCTGGCCAAAATTCCGAGCTCGGAGCCCTCCCCTCGGACAGCACGCCAAATACGCATAAACTTTATTCTATTTATTATATGTAAGTGTGAACTCGTGAAACATATTAGGGTACAAATGAAGCTGTATCAACAACAATCACCTTTCAATACAAAATATATCAATTAGAAACATGAGTTAAAATCAAGTTCTAAGTTCAAACCCTTAGGAGAAAGAGTATTTAGTGTGTAAATATAATAAGCTTCTCTTTTTAGTAAAATCTTATTGACATCACCACCTCTCCTGGGTACTTTAACATGTTCAACTCCAATATACCTCAGTGTGGAAAGGTTGTGTCTTTTTAAATTAAAACATTAGTTTTTGTAGTAAAGTTGCATTGAGCACAACGACCACAGCTATAGTTACCTGAGGGGATAGATAAAAAGTGAGAGGGTCGTTCTACAGATGAACTAACATCAGCTCTTACAAGGAGATCACGTATATTAGAAGAGCGTTTATACACAAACCTTGGCATTTTCTCAAAGATATCACTGAGGAGAGGGTCAGATTTTAAGACATACCAGTGTTTGTCTATAATCTTTTTTATATCTGAGCAAATAGGAGAATATTGAACACCACATACAGTGGTTTTGTTTTCTGATTTTGACTGTTTTTTATATAGAGATGTCTCTTGATTTTCATTTTCAAATCTCCCAACTGCAGACTGTATCCAATCTTCATTGTGACCCCTCACCCTAAATCTGTTAATCAAATCTGTACTTTGTTGTGCATATGACTGTTCAGAACTACAAATTCGGCGTATCCGATTAAATTGACTAATAGGCAAGCTACGTTTCAACGTTGTAGGATGGTAGCTCTGTCCATGCAAAAGTGTGTTTCGGTCAGTAGGTGTTCTATAGAGATCTGTGATTATTTTCTTACCATCCCTAATAATGCGAATGTCCAAAAAACTAACACATGAATCATCATAATTAACTGTGAAACGCAAGTTTTCATCACTAGTGTTAAGACTGTAAAATTGTAGCAATTGATTTTCAGTACCTGACCATAACAAAGATATCATCAATATACCTTCGCCAAAGTACAATGTTTGGGAGAAAGGAATTTTGTAGACCATTGAAAATAAAATTCTGTTCAAAGAGGCCCACATACAAATTTGCATAATTTGGGGCCATGGTGCTGCCCATGGCGGTACCCTTAATCTGTAAAAAGAAATCGTCTTTGTATCTGAAAAAATTATTTGTCAGAACCAACTTAGCTAATGTTTTAATACAATTGGTACTAGGGTTTTTATTTTGGTGTGTCTCTAAGAAAGAATTCCATTGCCTCAATCCCTCCTTCATGTGGAATATTGGTGTATAAAGACTCAACATCGAATGTTACAAATAGTATTTCATCAGGTAAATCAATAGTTTTTAAAATTTGTATCATATTGATAGAGTCTCACGTTTTGTAATCTCACCAGCATTTACAAACTCTTGAAGGATTTCCTGAATTTCATTCTTAAAAACATTGGTGGGGTCAGTACTCATTTTTTTATAAAAAACATTATCACTTAAGCCCTATTCGGACGGTAATTGTTTCTCAGGGGGACGTAAGTGATTTTCACCATTTACAGGGGGTAGTTGGTGATTTAATTGCCGTCCGAATCCAGGATGTCAGTGTTTTTCTCTCACCACCCCCGTGAAAATCCCCAGCCGAATTACCTACTGTTTTTTGACAAACACTGAGGTCGTGTGGTAATTTAATTGCCGTCCGAATCCACATCCCTGAGTTTACGAGAAGAAATCGATTTAAAATTCAGTGTTTAATCCCTTTTTGAGCACTCCCGAACACCGTAACGTTGTACTTCGGTGTAATTTACATATTATTTCTGAAATGCTGGAAAGTATTTAAAAGAACAATACTTCATGACTGCTCAACCACAGCGACTGGGAGCAGAAAAAGAAGAAAAGCACATAAACTTTCAAATGGGTCTTTATTATGGCAGCAGCAGGTATGCAATACAATTTTAAAATGTGTATTATAAACAGATATATATCGCGTATAATTATATTCAACTATAGCGCGTCTATTTTCCTATTTTTAAACCGGAGATTTAAATAATCAAATAATAAATATTATAAAATATGCTTGGAATGATAAGAATATATTTTACATAATAAGTATTTTAAAATACATTTTACACTATAATAAGAATACATTTGTAAATAAAATTCATTTTATTTACAGCAGACAATCACGTGAGCAGCGCGTTCCCGGGTGCGCAGGATCACAGAACTCACTCCTCCACTGTGAATAAATCTCCATCCGAATCCATGAGTTTTATCACTGAGGTGATATGTAAATTTATTTTTACAGACGTCCATATGAGAAACAATTACCATCCGAATCGGGCTATAGTCTTATCTTTTCTTAGATCTGACAGAGCACTTCGTTCATCCTTAGTTAAATTATTAAAAACTTTGTACTCACGCTTATTGGAGAATACCTCTCGTACATCCCCCTCTTCAAGACAACAAAACGTTTCTAATGAGGCATTTCTGTTCTTAAAAGGAACAAATGATGATTTACCTCGGAACTTTGTAGAAATTCTCGTTGTTTCAGAAGGGGAAGATTGAACAGAAAGAGGGGCATCTTCAACACTAGAGGGGGTATTCAGAGTTTCCACAATAGATCTATTACCAAAGAATTCTCTGACACGTAAAGTCCTAAAAAACTTTTGAAGGTCCACATAGGTGTTGAATTCATCATAATTGGTTGTGGGAACAAAAGACAATCCTTTGTTCAAAGCAGTTAAACCTGCAGGAGAAATAACTTTATCAGACAGGTTAATCACATTAGATGTTTCCTGCTCCGAGTTTGGTATTGCCGGGGAGAAAAGTCTATTTTTCTTGCCCCTCCTGCATTTTCTCCTCTTCTTCCTCTCACATGACCTCTGGATATTTGTCGCCTTCGTGGTGTCACATCGTCTAAAAATGAAGAAGAAGAGGAGGAAGCCGTGCTCAACTGAGTCTCAGAATCTGTCTCCATGGATGCGTGTTGACGAGGGAATCTTTTCTGAGTTTTAAATGAGGCATTTCTCCATGAGTACACCCTCCCAAGACGATAATCCTCTGCATCTCTTTTAAACTTGTTCTTTTTGATGGTTCTGATCTCCATTTCGATCTTCTCTTTATATTGGTCACACTCCAGGAACCAGTCTCTCAGTTTCTCTTTGTCAATACAATCCTTCTCTAAAATGGTCCACGTCTCTTGTATCTGTTGACGAATCTTGTCCAACTGATTAGTGGTTTCTTGAATTATTAGGACCATCAAGTCAAAGGAACATTTATTAGTGATTTCACACCATCGTTCACAGAATTCAGGGTTATTAAAACCAATGCTTGGTGATTTTTGAATTCGAAGGCCCCGAGGAATCCTCTTGTTTCTAAGGTAATCACTGAGAGTAATAGCATGGAGAAGAAATCTGGTCTCTTTGTTGTAGAAGTTTTTGAGCTGCTTCCTCATATCTTCAAGGTTCACATTGTGAATTGTCGAGTTGTCATCAAACAGGGAATCTTTAAGAATAATCCTTGCATAATCTTCTTTACTGAATTCAAAAGTCTTACTTGAGGTTGCCATTTTAAATCAAAAATCAGGGATTTTTATGGAGTGCTGTACAAAGTAGTTCCACATAAAAGAAAGGTGAAAGTACACACATCCAAAAATATCTTAGCCAGGTGCAAGATCAAAGGACATCAAAAAAGTAGAAGAAAGATCTGCACACTGTTATTCCCTTTATTCAATTTTTTTTTTAAAAACGTTTCGGTCCAAAGACCTTCGTCAGGCAAACACATACAAGCAAAAGCAACAGCTCAATAAGTACTAAAATTCAAGTAGAGTTCCAATTGATTATGCCTGTTGGTAATCAAGGTCAATCACGTGAGCAGCTATATCACAATTAAAACAAGACAACCACATTGAGGCAAACATTTTTTTTGAATACAAACACAATATCAGGAAATACCCAAAACAACACTCAAACAATCCTTTTTGTAATTTACAATTGCTTATCCTAAAAATAGAAAATACATAGCCATACAACACACATATTAGGGTACAAATGAAGCTGTATCAACAACAATCACCTTTCAATACAAAATATATCAATTAGAAACATGAGTTAAAATCAAGTTCTAAGTTCAAACCCTTAGGAGAAAGAGTATTTAGTGTGTAAATATAATAAGCTTCTCTTTTTCAAGATATTATCTCTTATTATATATTCCAAACACAACAAACAAAACTCTGTAATTTGTCATTCTATTAAATTAACATGGTATATTTTCGATTGGCCCTAAACTGAAAACTACTCAGTTAATCATCAGAGATGGAAACTCGAGTCTGCGACTTGGACTCGAGTCGCACTTAAGTCGCATAAATAAAGACTTGGGACTTGACTTGGACTCGTGAACAGCTGACTCGAGACTTGACTTGGACTCGTGACTCGTAAAAAACGCAAGTCATTTGTTATAGGAGTTTATATCAATGCATCTCTGAGGGAAACTGGCTGTCTTAAAAAAAATTAAATGGTATTTTCTTTTCATCTTGCCTCCGTATAATGCATATTAAAGTAGTGTTCATAACTGCAGCTCTGCTTTGTTTACAGCGGCAACCAAGGAAACGATGTTTAATTGATGTTCAAGCGCCACCCGCTGGCAGAGAGTGAATCTGCATTAATTCAGCCTGTCTTCTCTGTCTGCTGGTTTGTTTTATGTAGAATAGTTTCACAAAACTAAAGTCAGACCATTTTGTTTTTGTTCCAATTAGATGAAAAACTGCTCATGCTGGATGTATGCAGCCTCTTTGTTTGGATTGTGTTGTTTAAAACACAGTGGTTGCCTCTCATTTTAAATTGAAAAAGAGCACAGACAAAGCCTTAGTTTGTTTATATGAGATTTATTTCATTTGTGTAATTCATTTGATTAATTGGGGTTTGTTTTAAAATTTAGTTTTGTTGTTTGACATATTTCAATTTTACAAAGAAATGTGCAGCATTCTTTGTCTTAAATTTTGTTAAAGTTTTTTTTGTTGAGAATCATATCGTGAAATCAGTATTTCAAAACTGATTTAGCCTCAATAACTAGCTGAAAGAACTGTTGCTAATAAATAGAACAAAGACTTGAGACGTGACTTGGACTTGACCTCAAAGACTTAAGACTTGACTTGGACTCCGCTTTAAAGACTTGAGACTTGACTTGGACTTGGACCTCAGAGACTTGTGAACATGTCTGTTAATCATACACTCAACACAGGAAATGCAGTTTTCCTAATCGTTTACACATTTATCACAACTACTTTAGAGCAATAATAAAAGTGAAAGTATACAAAGAGCAAGAATGAATATGCATAATAATAATAAAATATAAATGAAAATAAAAGAAATAAAAACGGGGGGGGGGGGGGTAAAGAAAGAGGTGTAAGTCTATAAGGTGGTGGAGTGGGTCGAGAAAGGGGTGTAATGAGAGAGAGAAGAAGAAGAGTGGAACAGGTAGAAAGAGATGAGCAGAGAGGAGGATGTGAGAAAAGAGGAGAAGACAAGGAGAGGGAGAAGAGATGAGTAGAGAGGAAGATGTGTTAATAGTGAATAAGTGTTCCCTATTCTAAAGTGTTACAGTATATAATGACATCCATACATTTTCAAGTATGGCACAACTATCCAAATACCTTTTTGGCCCTCTGTACATTAAAATGAGTCCAGCATTAGAAAGGAAACTGAAGGCTGTGCACGTGGAGACTAAAATACTACTGTATAATGCTTCATAAAATAAACTTCAAATCCCTTGTTTGTACATTTATGTCATTATGTAACTCTAGTTTTTGATCAGATCTGTTTAACTGCATTTCCAGATTCCAGTGGACGACCTGTATGTGACGAATGTAAGCCTGGCTTCTCCGGCCCGACATGCAACGTGTGCACGGACGGTTTATTTAAATCTGCAGGCGCGTGTGTGCCCTGTCACTGTAATGGGAACGCCGACCCTCGCTCCATGCCACAAATCTGCCACCCTGAGACTGGCCACTGCCACCGCTGCATCAACCACACGGCGGGAGCACACTGTGAGAGCTGCGCTCGTGGATACACGGGGGACGCCCGCTACCACAACTGCACCCTGAGAGGTACGACACTGTGGGAACATACACTACTGCTCAGATGTTTGGATTTTTACAAATGTTTTCAAACATATCTTACGCTTACCAAGTCTGCATTTATTTGATCAAAAATACATTTAAAATAGTAATATTGTGAAATATGATTACTGTTTTATATATTAATATATTTTTAAAATGTAATTTAGTCCTGTGATGTCAAAGCTGAATTTTCAGCAGTAATTACTTCAGTCTTCAGTGTCACATGATCCTTCAGAAATCATTCTAATGTGCTGATTTGCTGCATAATAATTATTAATCATTATTGGTGCTCAGTTATTAATTATGCATCTTATTATTATCAATGTTGAAAACATGCTGCTTAATATTCTTGTGGAAACAGTCATTATTTTTTCAGGATTCTTTGATAAATAGAAAGTTCAACAAACATCTTTTGTAGCACTATAAATGTTTTTTTTTTAAATTGCTGAAAATATTATTATTATAATTGTTGTATTGTGTGTGTGTGCCTATATATATATATATATATATATATATATATTAGTGCTGTCAAACGATTAATCACGATTAATTATATACAAAATAAAAGTTTTTGTTTGCATAATATATGTGTGTGTTCTGTGTATATTTATTATGTATATATAAATACACACACATACAGTATATATATTTTGAAAATATTTACATGTATGTACTTGTCTATATTTATATTCATATAATTTATATGAGAAAGTAAATATATTTAATATATAAACATAACCTATTATTCTGAAATATATACATGCATGTGTGTGTATTTATATATACATAATAAATATACACAGCACACATACATATATTATGTAAACAAAAACTTATTTTATTTGGGATGCGATTAATCACGATTAATCGTTTGACAGTACTATATATATATATATATATATATTTATATAATCATATTAGAATGATTTCTGAAGGATCATGTGACACTGAAGACTGAAGTAATGATGCTGAAATATGTTAAAATAGAAAACACTTATTTTAAATTGTAATAATGTTATAATAATTCATAATATTACTACTGTATTTTTGATCAAATATGTAGCCTTTAAAAAAAATGTTTCCAAATATTTTAGTGTAGATAAAATATTCCTTGACATGTTGCACAGATAGGGTGTTTGACATGTGATATACCGCAATCTCTGTCCATCTAAAATTACCAATTATTTTTAACAGACACTCATATGATATCATGAAACTTGCAAACGTTTGCAAGTCCTGTGATTCTTTCTTCCTCAAAAGTGGGATCTTGCAGCCAGTTTCATGCAGACTGGTAAAAACGTCCAGCCAGATTCTCTGAAACTGCACATCTGCCAGTAAGTCAGAATGGAAGATTTTAGCGAGTGCTCGCTGTTTTGTGGGTAATATCAGGTGGTCATTGAATAGAGAGTGGGAGTGTGTCTTCCCACTGATGAAAAAGCATGTCACTGCATTTTTTTTTTTATCAGTAACTCATGTCAAACTCACGGTCATGTCAAAAATATGCGGGTGCATTTGTTTCTGAAGTGGTTGCTGGGATCCCATCACATGAGTCATGAATAAGGAATGCAAGTGTTGATGTAGTCTGGATAATTTTTAATGATTTTATTATGCCGTTCGCACTTTTACCTTAACTAAGGATAAGGATCCTTGTTGAGGCGGTTGTTTATGGTCAGTGTAGACTTCCTGTGTTAGCACTCTATGCTTTTGACAATGCCTTTTTAAAGTATTAGAACATTAGATTAACTTTAGGGTATAGATGACAAATGGACGTGGACATACAGATGACAAGGTTTGAACTTGAATGTATATATTTGCATTTTTCTTCAACTCTTTTGACATAGATTTTAACACTTAGACACCCATATGCTAAATCCACACAAATCAGCAATTTTTTAACATCTTTAATGCTTGTTAATGCATTAATGTTTTCCGTCATGTGGAGGCATCAGACCACAGAACTGAAAATATGAACAAACTTCATGTTAATTCATAGTAGCTCCACGTCAAATATTACAAATGTGATTAATAGTGGTAGAACTTGACATGCTTGACGTGTCTCATCTGCTTCCTGTTGGGGTGCCTTTTTTTGTTTTTTTCCTTGAAATTTAGCCCATTTTGAAATGGATTCTGTGAGTCACATGATGCAATAATTGATTACAAAATAGTAAACCCATTTTTATGGAAACGCGTAGTACTTTCTTAAAATAGATCCTAATAACTGAATTGCATTTTATCCAGATTTTCATCATACAAACAGCCAAACCACAGAGCAGTTTCCTTTTTCTTTTTTTTTCTTTTTCAGTTTACTGGAAATAATTCAATGAGTATTTTGGTTTATGGTCAACACCTGCATTCTTTTCTGTCTAAAGGATGGAAATATACAAGAAAAAAAAAATTGGATCTACATATAAAAAAAAAAATGTCATGTCGTTGTTGTTTTATTTGCAGATCCTCATCACACACACACACACACACACACACACACAAAAGAGCTACAAACTGTGTTCCTAAATGAATGTATTGCTGTTTTAGATGTTGCCTAAGCAGACCACTTTACACTGAAAAACAAAAGAGTTATTCACATTTTAAATAAATTATATATGCCATACAATTGTGACATCTTGTACAAAATATAACAAGCTGTCATGACAGTGTGCTGGAGGATATATTTCCCATTTACATTGATTTTAATGGGAGTGTTCAACAATAACAGCACTATTGTTCTATTCTGTAAAGCTGCTTATCACTGAATTGAACTTGTTTCATAATTGATGAACTTTACACGGTTATAGATGCAGTCCTAATCCTAATTTAGTTTGGTTTATTGGCTGATTTGCGATTCATCTTGAATACTTATTCAGCTAATGTTCAATCATTTTTCATTTATAACCTTTATCATCTGTTTACACTAACCATTTAAATCATTGACTCTCGTTCTCTCTTAGCTGTGAGAATCCTCCCGACTCAAGACATCAAGACTACAGAAATCCCCAAATCCACACATTCTGTTGCTTCTACACCTGCTTCCCGCCTCCTTACTTCCTCCTCCTCCCCTACCACCCACCCAAGCCTACCAACCCTTCAGTCCGGCACGGGAGACTCCTCAGGACACAACAGCACGGCCTCTGCCCTGACAGTAGTGTCCTGGACGCAGTTTAACATCATCATCCTGGCCGTCATCATCGTGGTGGTCGTTCTCCTCATGGGCTTCGTTGGAGGCGTGTATACGTATCGAGAGTACCGCAATCGGAAACTCAACGCCCCGTTTTGGACCATTGAGCTGAAGGAAGACAACATCAGCTTCAGCAGCTACCACGACAGCATCCCACATGCCGACCCTAACGGACTATTGGAGGAGGAGCCATGTGTGGTTGCGGCCAATGGGCAGTTAGCACTCGCCACTGCTGCCAACATGTACAAAGCGTGAAGTCGTCGGTATGATTGTATCTTTTCTTAAAGGGATAGTTCAGCCAAAAATTTACATTCTGTTATCATTTTCTCATTCTCATGTCGTTCCAAACCTGACTTTCATTTTTTCAGTGGAACGTAACACTGAAAATCAATCCGCAACTACATTGGGACAATTTCAATAATGTTCCGCTGAAGAAACAAAGTCATACACGTTTGGGAAGATATTAAAGGGATAGTTCACCCAAAAATTAAAATGCTGTCATTAATTACTCACCCTCATGTTGTTCCAAACCTGTAAGACCTTCGTTCATCTTCGGAACACAAATTTAGGTATTTTTGATGAAATTCGATAGCTTTCTGACCCTGCATAGACAGCAATGTAACTACCACGTTTAAGGCTCAGAAAGGTACTAAGGACATCAATAAAATAGTCCATGTGACATCAGTGGTTCAAGCATAATTTTATGAAGCTACGAGAATACTTTTTGTGCACAAAGAAAACAAAAATAATGACTTTATTCAACAATTTCTTCTCTTCCATGTCAGTCTTCGTGGCACATTCATGGCGTTCTGATGTAGAATATCCATCTCAGCTCATCACCTGTGTATTCTGGTTCGAATAAGTAAGGCTGGGCAAAAAATTGCAAGTCATCCTCTCTGATGAAATCTTTAGGCATGTTTACGAAGATTGTTTTATGTACAGTGTGCATCTTCCTCTGCTTGCAAACAAGGCACAGTGCATCTGGGTTCTGTCAGAACGCCGGCTCTCGTGAACGCACGTCGAAGAGAAGAGTTTGTTGAATAACGCCGTTATTTTTGTTTTCTTTTCACACGAAAATATTCTTGTAGCTTCATAAAATTAAGGTTAAATCACTGATGTCACATGGACTATTTTAAAGATGTCCTTACTACCTTTCTGGGCATTGAACGTGGTAGTTGCGTTACTGTCAGAAAGCTCTCGGATTATATCAAAAATATCTTAATTTTTGGTCCAAGATGAACAAAGGTCTTATGGGTTTGGAATGACATGAAAGTGAGTAATTAATGACAGAATTTTTCTTTTTGGGTGAACTAACCCTGTAAGGGTGAATAAAGAACCAAATTTTCATTTTCTGGTGAACTATCCTGTTAATTTTGATGATTATTGAAAGAAGGTAGCCTGGGAGCAAAACTTGATTCCACACACTATTTAGCTCCCCATTGCTTCCTATGTGATATCCTAATGCAAATGTTTTCACGTACAATATTTCCTGTAACATTTCAGAGAGGACTCAAAGAAATACAAGACAAGCCATTAACATGTTAAAAAAATGATAAAATGCGAATACATTGCCTCTTAATTGAGCCTCTGAACTCAGTGCGTTTGGGTTTAAGGATGCTAAACTTCAGTTAATAGTTACATGAATGGGGATTCCACTATTTCAGAGGCAACTGAAAGACCTTTGAACCCACATGCCAAGATAATTTCACCTAAAACTGCAGTTTGTATAGAAATCTCGCAAGGTTTCAGTCTGTCCCAGTTGCTTCACCTGGGAAATTCACTTTGGCTTTACAATTTTCAGTGGAAATCAGAGGAAGTTAATTCAATCTGCAAGGCTTTTGTAAAGGAAACAAAGACGGCCAGTTTCAAGTCCCGTGTATGTGCGTGTCTTTGACAGATACTATTTCATACAACACTTTGGATTTCTTTGGAATGCAGTCTCGCTTCAATTTCCGCTTTACACGATTCCTGTCACAGATTGGTACCAAACTGATCATGCAACATAACAGTCATACCTGTTCCACTAGCACCTGTTTCAGCCTTATTGTATTTTTGCGCGAGTGGGTGGATGTGTATGTGCGTGCAAGGGAGAGCGAGAGAGAGAGAGAGAGAGTTGGTGTTGTGTGTGGGAACAGTTTCAGATCTAACTGTGTAGAGCTGGATTCTACGCAGGAATGTACAAAAAGACTGGATTGATTCTGCTGCATAGTTTCACGAAAACTGATCAAACGTTTGACACAATATTGTAGACATGAAAGCCATGAAAGCGTAATATGACCCAGGAGGAGCGTGTTCAGAGGACTTTGTGAAGTGGAAAGACTGTTTTTGGGAACCTATAAGATACGACGGTGGACACAGTGTGTTTTTTTCCTCCATTTATCTGCAAGGACCCTTTTAAATGTGATTCAGGATCATTTTGATGATTTGGACAAACGACCAGTGTTTGAATTATTGTGTGTTGTTTTGGTTTTTTTCTATTCAAATTTGTCTTGTTAATTCCTATTTATTTATCATTTGTGTTTGTCTCTGTGGTCTTATTTTACTGATGTTTTTCAATCTTTCAATCATTGTACAGTGTACCATACCGAATGCAAACTCTGTAGACTCTGTAGAGTTGTGAGCACAACCTCAAAAGATGTGTTGGAAGTCTTATTTTCTTTCTAATTTATTTAGTCAGGTTACGTGTTAATAACTCACAATATACAACGGGATTTCAGTGGAAAATACTGTATTTTCTCATTCCTGAGTGGTCAAATGACTGAAATTAAAGGATTATTGAATCAAAGGACATTCTTCAATGAGATGACACTTTTCAAGGCTGCTTGTGGGGGCGTGTGTCTCTTTTGGATGTTAACAGGAAACCAAAAACGAAAATTCTGTAAATCATGTCACTCCAAACCTGTGTGAATTTTCTTCCGTGGAACATGAAAGAAGATATAAAAAAGTTTTTTGTTTTTGTCCATACAATAAAAGTCAGTGGGGCCTGATGTTGTTTTGGAGCCCATTCTTTTTCATTTTACAGACAAAACATATTGGTCATACTGGTTTGAAACAACAAATTTATGACAGATTGAATTTTTTTGATGAACTATCAGTTTAAAATATCATCTCTCTTTCCCACTTTAATGTGGACAGTCAACTCTAAGTTGGTTGCATCTGTGGTGCTATCCAAACATTGCTCTGTTTGTTTGATCATCCCGACCAGCCTGACACAGCAAATGCTCAGCCAATCAACGTGTGTTTTTGGTGGTGTTATCTGTTTGACAGACCAATGGAAACTTCAACATGTTTATAAAACATTTTTGAAAATAGTCAGTATTTTTGCAGAAATTACACATTTTACCTTTAAAGTTATTTTCACACCAAGAACAATAACTATATTAGCATCCATATCAATGCATGATAACGTTTAGTCTTTTGTAACGTGCTACAGTTTTGTCATTTACTGCTTTAAATGCTCCAGCTCTTCAAAGCAGGATGGATTCTGATTGGCTGTCAGTGTTTTTGTCATTCGTTAGCTGGAGAAAAAAAAAATCAGTGTGAAAGCAATTCCAACTATCATTCAGCACCGTTATCGTAATAGTTGTGGTGTGGACTCTGGTAAATTTAGAATGATTATTAAAACTATATCTTTATTATTATCATTATAGTATTTTGTCCTTGGTGTGAACGGGCCTTAAATCTAAGAATTTGCCATTTGGAAGAAAAAAAATGTCATTTTAGACACTTGAATATTTTAATTGCATAATTCTTAAAAAAAAAAAAAAAAAAGAAGCAGCACATCAAATTAGCAGAATAACTTATGTTGCAACCCCGATCAGCCTGTAGCTGTGTGTTTAGGTTTCACCGTACTTTCCCAGTTGTACACAAAAATACTGTAGAACTGCTAATCAGAAGGCATCTGACTTTACAATGAACTGAATACAATTAGCCAGTTGGAAGTTTTTGTATTCAGGATAGCCTTTGTTCCTCGAGGGTGTAGCTCCGTCCAGCTCAGCCAAGAGTAATTCTGACCCAACCTTTCTTTTATGCGAGAGCTGTTGGATGACGGCCATCTGTCAGGAATCTTTATACTGATATGACTGAATGATATTGACGGGTTATGTGTGCATTGTTTCCTGATGGGTGAATGTACATGTGAATCATTCAAAGTTTTTAAATTACTTTCTTTTAAAGGCTTATCGAGCACATTTTGTGCACTTGTCAATGACAGATAGTGACAGGCTATAAAAAGAAAACATACTGTAAACTGACAGTACATATCCAGAGGCTATATATATACACACACACACACACACACACACACACATATATATATATGAAAATAATATTACAATTTACGACTCACAAAAAGTATATATACTGTATATATATATATATATATATATATATATACACATACATACATACATACACATATATATATACATATATACAGGTGCATCTCAAAAAATTTGAATATTGTGAAAAAGTTTTTTTTATTGTAAATTATTTCAAAAAGTGAAACTTTCATATTCTAGATTTATTACATGTAAAGTAAAACATTTCAAAAGTTTTTTTCTTTTAATTTTGATGATTAGAGCTTACAGCTCATGAAACTAAAAAATCCAGTAGCTCAAAATATTAGAATATTTACATTTGAGCTTCATTAAATTACCATCCCTACAGTATAAATTATGGGTATCTCTTGTTCTTTTAAACCACAATAATGGGGAAGACTGCTGACTTGGCAATGATCCAGAAGACGATCATTGACACCCTCCACAAAGAGGGTAAGTCACAGAGGGTCATTACTGATAGGGGTGGCTGTTCACAGAGTGCTGTATCAAAGCATATTAAATGCAAAGTTGACTGGAAGGAAGAAATTGAGTAGGAAATGGTTCACAAGCAACAGGGATGACTGCAAGCTTGAGAATACTGTCAAGCAAAGCTGATTCAAACACTTGTGAGAGCTTCACAAGGAGTGGACTGAAGCTGGAGTCAGTGCATCAAGAGTCACCACGCTCAGACATCTTCAGGAAAAGAGCTACCAAGCCACTTCTGAAACAGAAACAACGTCAGAAGCGTCTTACCTGGGCTGTGGAGAAAAAGAACTGGACTGTTGCTCAGTGGTCCAAAGTCCTCTTTTCAGATAAAAGTGAATTTTGCATTTAATTTGGAAATCAAGGTCTGGAGTCTGGAGGAAGAGTGGAGAGGCACAGAATCCAAGCTGCTTGAAGTCCAGACTCCAGTGTGAAGTTTCCGAAGTCAGTGATGATTTGGGGTGCCGTGACATCTGCTGGTGTTGGTCCATTGTGTTTTATCAAGTCCAAAGTCAATGCAGCCATCTACCAGGAGATTTTGGAGCACTTTATGCTTCCATCTGCTGACAAGCTTTATGGAGATGCTGATTTCCTTTTCCAGCAGGACTTTAGCACCTGCCCACAGTGACAAAACCACTTCCAAGTGGTTTGCTGACCATGATATTACTGTGCTTGATTGGCCAGCCAACATGCCTGACCTGAACCCCATATGGAATCTATGGGATATTTTCAAGAGAAAGATGAGAAACAGTCGATCCAACATTACAGACGAGCTGAAGGCTCAATAGTAATAATAATAATATTAAAGCATTTTATTTATAGGTGCCTTTCTTGACACTCAAGGTCACCGTACATCATTAACAAGACAAAAACAATAAAGACAATAAGATATAATACAATTAAAAACACAATGCAGTTGTGATCAAAGGGAGTAAGCTATGCTGAACAAGTGGGTTTTGAGTTTGGATTTAAATTGTACAAGCAAGTCATTGTTACGAAGGTCAGAAGGGAGTGAATTCCAAAGCTGGGGAGCAGCGCGGCTGAAAGATCTGCTCCCCATAGTAACAAGGCGGACATTAGTGCCTCAGCAGAGCCACAGACTGATCGCTTCCATGCCACACCTCACTGATGCTGACATTTTTGTGCTAAAGGAGCCCCGACCAAGTATTGAGTGCATAAATTAACATACTTTAAAGAACTTGAACTTTTCTGTTTGGCAAATAATTTTTTTAATTGATCTTAGGAAATATTCTAATATTTTAAATAATTTTTTTATGATTGCTCTAATCATCAAAATTAAAACAAAAAACTATTGAAATGTTTCACTTTAATATGAATCTAGAATATATAAGTTTACTTTTTTAAGTTACAATAAAAAAATGAACTCACGATATTATAATTTTTTGGATGATAAGCTTTTAACAATTGTCAGAAATCATGTGTTTTCATTGTGAAATGAAAATAAAAAAAAAACGGAATCTGACTCTTTGTATTGGAATATGAAAAACACAGAATTGTTCACAAGTTCAGACCCTTTGCTCAACAAGGTCAGGTTGGATGGTAAACGTTGGTGGACAGACATTTTTAGGTCTCTCCAGAGATGCTCAATTGGGTTTAAGTCAGGGCTCTGGCTGGGCCATTCAAGAACAGTCACGGAGTTGTTGTGAAGCCACTCCTTCGTTATTTTAGCTGTGTGCTTAGGGTCATTGTCTTGTTGGAAGGTAAACCTTCGGCCCAGTTTGAGGTCCTGAGCACTCTGGAGAAGGTTTTCGTCCAGGATATCCCTGTACTTGGCCGCATTCATCTTTCCCTCGATTGCAACCAGTCTCCTGTCCCTGCAGCTGAAAACACCCCCACAGCATGATGCTGCCACCACCATGCTTCACTGTTGGGACTGTATTGGACAGGTGATGAGCAGTGCCTGTTTTCTCCACACATACCGCTTAGAATTAAGGCCAAAAAGTTCTATCTTGGTCTCATCAGACCAGAGAATCCTTCAGGTGTTTTTTTAGCAAACTCCATGCGGGCTTTCATGTGTCTTGCACTGAGGAGAGGCTTCCGTCGGGCCACTCTGCCATAAAGCCCGACTGGTGGAGGGCTGCTCACCAAGGCTCTTCTCCCCCGATAACTCAGTTTGGCCGGACGGCCAGCTCTAGGAAGGGTTCTGGTCGTCCCAAACGTCTTCCATTTAAGGATTATGGAGGCCACTGTGCTCTTAGGAACCTTAAGTGCAGCAGAATTTTTTTTGTAACCTTGGCCAGATCTGTGCCTTGCCACAATTCTGTCTCTGAGCTCTTCAGGCAGTTCCTTTGACCTCATGATTCTCATTTGCTCTGACATGCACTGTGAGCTGTAAGGTCTTATATAGACAGGTGTGTGGCTTTCCTAATCAAGTCCAATCAGTATAATCAAACACAGCTGGACTCAAATGAAGGTGTAGAACCATCTCAAGGATGATCAGAAGAAATGGACAGCACCTGAGTTAAATATATGAGTGTCACAGCAAAGGGTCTGAATACTTAGGACCATTGATATTTCAGTTTTTCTTTTTTAATAAATCTGCAAAAATGTCAACAATTCTGTGTTTTTCTGTCAATATGGGGTGCTGTGTGTACATTAATGAGGAAAAAAAATGAACTTAAATGATTTTAGCAAATGGCTGCAATATAACAAAGAGTGAAAAATGTAAGGGGGTCTGAATACTTTCCGTACCCACTGTATATTCATTTAATATTATAACAAAGACATAATGTTACATAAGATTTTATTTCACACAATTGCTGTTTTTGAATGCTCTTTTAATCATTAATTTTTCAACACCGAAATTAATAAGAAAATTCAGCTTTGCCATCACAGGAAGATATTACATTGTAAAATATATATGTATATAGAAAACACTTATTGTAAATTGTAATATTATTTTAAAATATCACTGTATTAATCAAATAAATGCAGCCTTGCTGACCATAAAAGACTTCAAATTGTAGTATTTGGACCAACAGCAGCAGTGTGAACAGTGTGAGATATTGGTTTTATACAACAGTTCAACAGTAAGTTAATACTGAGTAACTTACATTTTAGACAAAAACTGTCACTTACTTTAGCTAGTTTGGTTATGCCAACCTAAGAAGTTCCAAACAAAGCAACAGTGATGCCTTCTGATTCTTGAATAAATCAGTAATGAATCTGTTGAGTGAATTATTTAATTACTTACTCATTTGTCACTACCTATTAACATAAAAATGAAACAGAAAGAGTCACCAAAAGTGTGTATCCCACCACTAAAGCACACATCCCAATGCAGCTGGACTGTATATCAGCACTCTAGAAACACCATTCGATCAATCAAATATACGTAGTTCAAATGTAATAAAATAAATATATTACACAGAGTGTTGTCCCAACCCATGGATAAACTGGGATTCAAAATGTATTATTAAACCTGGAAATACAGAAATGCTGCATGCTGTACTATGTCTAGGTCACTAATCAAATAAGTAAATTTGTGATGTTTGGATGATCAGATATTCTCGCACTTTGGATCATTCTTTTTTTTTTTTATCAACAGTTTTTTATTTTTTTCACACATAACACAACATAACATCCAAAATATAACAAAACAAAACAACAGACACATACTCAACATCTCAAGGTCCAATCAAAAGGGAGGGAGAGAGGGAAGGACAACAAAAACACAAAAGTCACTCCTCTATACAATCACGTATGTCCAACAAAAAACACTGCCAAGCATCAATGGTCGAAGGCTTGGCCCCACCTACTCGCGCCGTTGCACATTCACACGTCACTATTTGCAGGAGGCTACGGATCCAATATGTTTTTTCACACGTGTGGTGTAAACCAGTTCTGTATTATTGTCTTCTTCGCAGCTGTAAAACCAGCAAACAACATTCTCTTTTGCATTGAATTAATACAGAGACCTGAATCATCATTAAGAAGACACAAACTTGGGTTAACAGACCAATCAATTCGCAGTAATGATGACAAAACCAGGTTTACATGTGTCCATAGACTGATGACGACAGAACATTCCCAAAACATATGCAGAAAAGTGCCTGATGATGTAGTATTACTTATATGGCAGTTCAAATTTGACTGTAGTTTCATTTTAAATCTTTTATAAGGAGTTATGTATGCTCTATGAATGACTTTGAAGTGAATAAGACGATGAGCCAGATTTTTAAATGTTAAACTGAGATTAGACCACACTCTCTCCCAGTTGACAGATGAATTAAGGTCAGATAGTTCCCTATTCCAAATAGTTTTAAAAGAAAGAGGTCTTGTAATGCAATCAATAATTTTATTATATATTAAGGAAACAGATGGCCGACCAGCAGATGGTGCAATCCAGTCCCGCATAGGATGAGAGGAAATGGGAGAAGACCAAGGAACGCCATACGCTTTGAGAGCAGAACGTAATTGAAGAAAGACAAAATATGCGGATGCTGGTAGACAAAATTTGGTTCTTAATGTCTGAAATGAACAGAGGCCCTGGTTATCATATATATCACCGCACGTGTTTACACCTAAAGAAGACCAAAAGGGTTGGACAAATGGACGATTTCCACATACAAAATTAAAATTGTGCCATAAAGGTGTACTGTTACAAAATTTGAAGGGTCCACCTATCCGACGTTCAACCGTTTTCCATATTTTAATAGAGTTAGCAACAACTGGACCAAATTTATAATTATCCCCTTTTTTTCCTGTGCCAGTAAATAAAATATCTTGAAGTCTATTTGGTTTAACCTTGTCAGCTTCAATCACCCTCCATGAAACTGTAGATTGAGGAGGATCATTCTCGTGTCATTCTGGCAATGTGATCATCAGGATATTTACAAACTTATGGAATATGCAAATTTCTGGTCAAATTGTTAGCACAAACTGTAAAAAAATGCAACACGCGTTTCACTTGTGAATTTATACTTTTTTATACTGAATCAATGATTTGCATCACAAATGCCAATTAGTCAGTTGGAGCTCTATGCGTCTGATCATTATATGGCAATCTTTGACGTTTAAACGGTGTTGAATCACTTCAATAAACCATTCTTGATAGTGATACAGCCACACTTATTTTTTATTGTGTCTGACTGCACTAACTCTGTTGAATCTAATAAAGGGGTAATTTAAGAGTTAAAGGTACTGCCATGATAAGAGCTGCAATGAATAGCTGGAAAACTTTATAACAAATGAAGTGTGACTGATCTGTGTATATCAGTATGTCATAGAAACTATCAATTATCGTCAGACCTGACTCAAGAATGCTATGAATGGCCTACCTCATGCACTCACGTTTGAATATTTTTGTCTAAAAATGATAATAAAGACTTTGAACTACAAAAAAGGATGGAAGTAGAGTTGAAAAGCAGCATTACTTTTTTGCAAGACTGGTCTAAGCTTCCATTACCTAAATGGAAAGTCTAGGCCGAGATAAAATCCTGATTGTGTCAAGCACTGTAACGACAGCCACGAGCCCAAACAGTCAAAGTGAAACCAGGAGATGTTTAATGAATAAATGCAGAAAAAAGAAAATTAGACAAAAACAAAGCATTTTTATGTTTTGCTTCCAATGAGAGGACCCACAACCTAATTGATACCAAACAATGAAGTCTTATATGTTTAATAAAAAAAATATTCAGCAGGTCAAATACGTTACAGGAAAGCTGCTTCGAAAGCAAAATAACAACTAGGCTAAATTAAATTTTAATGCAGACTTGGCCAGATTTGAAAATGTGATTCCCCTAAGTTCACTAAACCCTTCCAATGAAAGGAGGGGAAAATGCCATTACTCACAAAAAAACTTCACATTTCTAGGTCTTTTTTTTCTTGCCAAACAATAAAAAGACAACTTGACAACAGTTTTGGAGCTTCATGCAAACAAGCAGTTTGTAATAATGTAATCAACACTTTTTGCCAGAACTTTCTCTTTGCAGCAGTTGTTTGACTGTTCTACATACCTAAAACCCCACATGCACGGTAATGAGTCATTCCTGGCCTTGTGCCATTCTTGTACCATTTTCCTGGAATCTTCCTCCAGAGTATAAAAGTTTTATGTTCTGCTGCAAAAATCATTTTAAAAAGGGTTAGAGGTTTTAATTAGAAGTTTAAATGTAATATCCAATTATTTATGCATCTAGCAGTGTTTTTGGTCTGATTTTATTTGGAACTTAATGTGACTTCTGTGGCTATGATAGTGTTTCATAAATATGTCTTGGTAAATATTTTGGATCACTTACATTTTAAACAACATTCAGGGAAGAGTCAACTACATAATGTGTTCTGTGGACAAGCGTATTGTTTAGAAATATCAAGTTGTGTGATAAATGTTCTATTTTTTAAATTATGTTGGCTTGAGAGAGTATTGTAGCTATTTAATATTCTGAGTGGTGCTTGTGAAGCGAATCATCTCACGTGCTTATTATTAGTGGTGCTTTACTGGAAAGTATTCTTTTCAAGTCAGAATTGAGAAATCGAGAAATCCTTCATCTTCTGATATGTAAGAAATCTCAGTACTTCCTCATTAATCCAAAAACAGCTTCCATTAAAAAACAAGTCTTGTTTCATATCGTCTTAGTATGACGTCATATTGTGAGAAAAGACCATCTCTGCAGATGATCAGTGCCTACTTCTACATCATTGTCTCTTTAGCCCCGCCCATGAATCCGTGTATGTAGTAGGAGATGAGTAATACGATGGAGACAGCTTTAAAGCTTTTAAAATTGTATAAAGTTCTCTGACGTCCACTTACAATATTAGCAAGATACATCGGAAAACATCATTTTGAAGTGATTTTTTCTTTTGTTTTTTAGGTGTGCCGCATTCAAGACTTGGAAGCAAATGCAAATTGCTATGATTGGCTCAAATGTGAATTTGTGTTGGGATACAGAATCACAGATTGATTATTAACGTATGAGCCCTGTTAATATTATCAATCATTATGTTTTCTGTGGGAATCCAACTTCAAAACCTTGCTTAAAATATGTTTCATAGTGATTATAAGCACAATTCATGTTTCATAAAAATATTGCATTACTTACAGGCTAATTGTCACCTGGATAGTTTCTGTATTGGCATATAATATAATCTTGGCCACAGAAAGAAAAGGTGTTGCGACATTGCTGTCTGATCCAATAATGGTACAGTATCATCGCCAAGGTGTGTCTTGTTTAAAAACAAATCCAAGGTAAAGTGAAGCGAACAAAGGAAAAGCCTCTTACTGAAGTGACCTGAACTGTTTTAAAGATAAAACTGTAAACTGATATCCCATTTTATTTCTGACCTACTTAGACTGTTCAGAAAATCCTAAAACCTTCTAACTTAAAACTTTCAGTCCTCTGGCTTTCTTCTGGCCACCACAAGGTTCATCCTGATGATTTTTATTTATTTATTTTTATCTAGGTCCAATATTTGTTGGCCACAACAACAGTGCATTTTATTTGTTCATCTTAACATCTCTGTTTCCCTTGTGACAACTTACCCCATACATGGTGTATATTAATGCAGGTTGTCACAAAATTTTAAATAAAGTGTATCTTTTTTTTCTCCTAGGCAATAATAGCAGAAATGTCCACAACCCCTTTTTTTTCTGTGGCCAAGATTATAGTATATGCCAATACAGAAACTATCCAGGTGTCAATTAGCCTGTAAGTAATGCAATATTTTTATGAAACATGAATTGTGCTTATAATCACTATCAAACATATTTTAAGCAAGGTTTTGAAGTTGGATTCCCACAGAAAACATAATGATTGATAATATTAACAGGGCTCATACGTTAATAATCAATCTGTGATTCTGTATCCCAACACAAATTCACATTTGAGTCTTTAAACACAGAGTAACCTTCATTTTGTGTTCTGGTCATTTTGACCTGGAGGGGTTATTTTATTTAAAAAAAAAAAAAGTTATTGCATTGGACTAAAACCTAATGACTTTGCTCACACGGGTTTTTACCAGCCATTTATTATTCTAAAACCAGAATAATAATCAACAGTAATATTCAGAATAGACATTTAAATAGGTGGGGGGCGCTAAGGGCCCTGGATGGATAGAGGTGTGCTGCTTTACAGCTTCGAACACTCACTAGCTATGACGAAATGTTGTCGTGTAATTGTTTATTTCCTCAGGCTGTAAGAATTTGGCTCGGAGTCAAGCAGGTCTTGCATGATCAAAGCAGGAAGCGACACCGGATCGACTGGACTGAGAGCTCATGTTTTCATAGTGCCGAAACTCCACGCGTAGGCTGTTTGTTTTGGGCGTTGAAGAAAACACGTGGGAGAAATATACATATATATAGAGAGGAGTCTAAGGGCATGGAGCGGCACTTTTAAACTGTCCGTTATGGAGATGACAAACGAAGAGGCAGCCTGTCAATTCCACGCAGTTTTAATGGAGCCCGAGCCCGAGCCAGTGAGCCGTCTGAGGACAAAGTACCACTCACTGCGGCGACAGGTGTACCTCATCCAGTCCATCAGCGTGCTCTTCTGCTTCAGCTGCTGCCTGTTCACGCTCCTGTATCACACCTTCCCGCCGACCTGCAAGGTAAGACGCATAGGCTGTACACATTCAAATTCAACGACAGTCACGAGTACTGCTCAGTGACCCGTTGAACGTGCTTTAGAAACCTTTGCAACGATACGAGTTCATTTATATGTAATATTCATACATGGAAACACTACATTACAGTATGTTATAACCGTTTTAACATAGATTGCATAAAATATAAAATGTGTTTTAAATGACATATTTCATTTACATTTTTATTTTCTTCAAGTTTTCATTAAGTTTTCCAGTAGTGACTATTTATTAGATGTCAATACCTTAGTTATGAGACACTAGTATCTATACTGACTGATTTGTACAGATTTATTTATTTGATACAATGATTAAAAATGTAGTTATTAATTGAATTATAATTCATAGTTGAGCCTGAAGTAGATAGCCTACTATTGTCACTATTAATAAGAAATAAGTTACTAGTAAAACTAGGACAAGTAGCTAGTGACTGAATTGCATACTGGTCAAAAGTGAATATCTGATGCACCGAGAATTCAATGGTACATTTTTGCAATGTGTTATTAGTAATGGCATATCATAATGACTAATTGACTACTTATTTAAAAGGAATAAGGGTAACACTTTACAATAAGGTGTCATTTGTTAACATTACTTAATGTATTAATTAACATGAACGAACAATGAACACTACATTTATTGCATTCTTTATTAATCTTTGTTAATGTTAGTTAATAAAAATACAGTCGTTCGTTGTTTGTTCATGTTAGTTCACAGTTGTGTTAACAAACACAACTTGCGATTTTAATAATGCATTAGTAAATGCTGAAATGAACATTAACTAAGATTAATAAATGCTGTAGAAATATTGTTCATGCTTAGTTCATGTTAACTAATGATGTTAACTAATGTTAACTAATGAACCTTACTTATTGTTACCGGAATAAGTGCTAGTATCTAATAAATATGTAATAATACATAGTTACTAGTGTTATGGGAAATAAATATGCTGCTCACTATTTGATTACTTAAAAGTACTGAAACGTACATTTATAGAATCAATACCTTGATCAATTAAGGATTCATTATGTGTGTATTAAACTCTTTACAATTGCTCTCTTTTTATAGGAAAATGGAACCAAGGAGGCACCTACATTTGGTAAGTTCATTGTGTACTAATAAAGATGAATTCTATTGTAATTACTAAATTTAGTGTCTTCCACATTGTGGTTATGTTAATTCACAGTAATCAAAATTCATTTTTCATCCATATAGGAATGCAGTATCAAGGCGCTGAATCGCATAACAGAAAAGAAACAATCCCGACACAAAGAAGCACTTTCACATCTTTCACTCGCTTGACAGGTAAGAAGTAATACATTGACTGCAATAAGATGTAATGCACAAGTAGAAGTGAATACAAAACATAATTACCATTAAGATACGATGTTGTAACTGTAAGCAAGAGTTGTACTCTTAATCAGACAACTTATGTCTACACTCTTAGGAAAAAAAAGGTACAATGCCATTTTCATTCTCAGAGATACTTATGAATGCATACATTTTTTTGACCAAGTGTATTCACACATTTCCCTTCTCTCTAGTTAAAGACAATTTCAGGTTCACTAAAGAAGAAGGATATGTGCCGTGGATGTATACACCAGAGTATCCGTCACCAAACCCTACCAGATACTTCATCCTGGATGATGATAATGAATCTCTGAAAGTCCTTCATGACGGAACATACAAGGTTTCTCTTCAGGTTACATACAGAAAATCAAGTGAAAATTCAGAGGATATACCTCTGCAACATGATATTCGTCTTTATACTGACGCATATGATAGACACCTGTCCCTGCTCTCCCACTGGGAAACAGTCAACCTCAAATACTGGAGGAAAAGTCTGTTCTCTGAGGGTATTTTTTCTCTTAAATCTGGGGACAGACTCAAGGTGTGGTCCAGCAATCTGAACCTCATTGACGTTGGAGGGACAATTTCGCAAAAAACAGCCTTTGTTGCGTATCCTCTTTTTTCCACATGAGGATATGGCTAATATAGAAATCAGAAAAGCCTGTTTCTTCTATAGCTTTGCATTAAGATCAAAAGGGCTGCCATGAAGTATCAAATTCTTCTGAGATGACCTTATTGTCTAAACAGGTTCTCCTTCTGTCAACGGAATAATTTGAATCTTATATATATTTGTGCTATAATATAGCAGAGGTATGTACAGAAGAAAACCATTATGAAAAAAATAATGCGGTACAGTAATGGTGTCACAAGGTAATACCAGGGTACTTTGATATCAACTATGGTACTGAAAATCATTCCTTCCAGGATAGTTTTTCAAGAATATCATGGTACATGTAAAACAGCATGCTAATACCATAGTATTTTTTGGTATTTTCTTTTGTATGAGAAGACTGTTCTGCTTCACGGCTGGGGACAAAACAGGCATAGGCTTAGGATTTTAAAAGCTACATTTTTTAAGCACTACAACTGTGGAAGAATTGTAATTTAGTAATGCAGTTGTATTTATGTTTCATTTTGATTGAATTTGGTACAAATTATACTGTTGTATGCATAAACATACTGTATACTATAATATTTATGCCACTGTAATCTTATTATATGCTTTTGTATTTTATTATTGTCTGATTAAGGATTTGGGCTGTTAATGCAAAGTTTACAGGTTCAGTAACATTACAGAGTGAAGAGAATGATCAATACTCTGTATTGCTCTGTTCCCTAGTGTGTTTTTGAGGTACTGTCTATGGAATCAGTAGGCTATAAGTTACTTTGTATTAAAAGGGTTTGCAATCAACAAATATGACCTTGCATGAAAGATAATTTTATGTATTTGAATTACATCTTCATAAATCCATTATTCTTTGAACATGAAAAATCAATAAATACTATTACATAAAGCTGTCTGTCTTCATAATATTATTTATTTTTTTCAGAATTTTTACAGTATATCAAGTGAATATTTTTCTGCTGTATTTCAGACATTTCAGACAACCACTTCAACTACTATTTTGGAGATATTTAATTTAAGAATAATATTTTTGACATTTGATTTACGCAGCATTAGAAAATGTCTATACAGTATAGTTTATTTACACACTAGGTTTAGGTTTACGAATGGTTTATCACTGTTAACACAGTATCACATACATTAGTCGTAACTCCTGATAGAAACTGCTCTGAAGGCATTTGCTTCAGAATTGCTGACAGATAAAAGACTAAACCCATAATTATCTGCTTACTAAGCAGCCCTGTTGGCATTGAGGACCAGTCAATTGGTTCTAAATAAACATAATACATTTACATTAGTTTTTTTTACAGCACAACTACACTTGTGGCGATCTCAGTTAAATTCCTGTCTCGAGGTGCCAATTCTTTGCCAATTCCAGCCCAATGTTGTTCTGTCAACTCTCAAATGTCCTGTCCCAATAAAGGCATTAAAAAGCCCATAAATATAATTTAAAACAATTATCTGATTAGTGAGCAGTCCTATTGTCATGGCTAGATGACTGAGTCAGAGCATCTCAAAAACGCCGTCTTGTGGGACATTTTGGAATGCAGTGGTTAGTACTTACCAAAAGTGAAGCAAGGAAGAACAATGTGAAGCAGTCATACGATCACGGGTGCCAAAGGATCATTGATGCTTATGGGGAGTGAAGGCTAGCCTGTCTGGTCCCATAAAAAAAGAGCTACTGCCATGATAGGAAGGTGTCTGAACACACAGTGCCTCTCAGTTGTGAATGGCCAGGTGGGTGCATCATTTACTTGGAGAAGAGATGGCAGCAGCGTTATGCTCTTGGCAATGTTCTGCTGGGAAACCTTGTGTCCTGGCAATCTTTTGAATGTTACTTTGACGTGTACCACCTACCTAATTCTGATAGCTTGCATAATGTTTGGTTTCTGTTCTAGGACTCCGTTCATTTGGTTCTATTGTTTCTGAGTTTATAGTTCCTGTATTTTGTTGCCTATATCTTCTATTATGTTCCACAGAAGAAAGAAAGTCATAAACTGTGTCCCAAATGATGCCTTACACACTATGCACTTATACACTATGTACTTATGAACTATGTACATCTTACGGCTAAAAGAAGCTCATAACTTGCTGATTTAGGGGAAAATTAAAAAAATAATTGGTGGGTCAGTCCTAAATTTAATGGTCTAAGAGTATTTCACCAAGCGTTTTAGCGCTAAAACTATTAGTGAAGAAGACTCCTAAGTCACTAAGACCAAATCACAACTATCCTAAAATGGCTGTTGCCATGCAGCAATCTGCCTCGGATCGTACACATTTTAGAAACATTTTACAATAATGAGCTTTTAAAAATGATTTGCCTTTGTTTTTGGAGGTTATCCCAACTTGAAATTTTTCTTTGATTTTATCCTTGTTTTTATTAACAATAATATGCCTTAGTGAGATCATATTTGTTTTATGATCGATGCCCTGTAGTTTTTATTGTTGAGGCAAAATATATAATCCATTCCAATCCAATGATATTTGAGAGATGTACAAATAAATATTTCTCAAATGCCTGTTGTATCAAATTCAATAATTTTAACATGATTTTGAAATGATATATGGATATAATTAAGTAAACCTAAGTTGCTTCAGTCCAGTAAGTGTGTATCTTCAAATATATAACAGATATTAAGTTTCTTTGCAAAAAGTATGAACTATCAATCAGAAAACAAAAGGCATATAGAGGATTATGTACAGAGATAAAGTTTTTTTTAATCTGATCATTTAGAGACCTTAGAAATGAATGTATCAAATATGATACAATACGCTTTTGTAGTAGAGAAAAGCCATTTGTGGAAAAGTTTCATTTGAATTGTATCAGGTTTTTGCAGAAAACAAACAGATGCCTTTTTCCTTCATTTAAGTTAACAAACCTGTAGTGGAGTACAAACATTGAGATCCCCAAAACCGGAACAGCTTCACTCTCCCTGATTTCTTTCCCTGAGTGTGAATGATACTTATTTCCTTAGAACCAACAGGAAAAAACAAGCTTTGCCATGTGGCTTGAAGCCACAACGGAATGACAGATCTTCACACACTTCCTAAAATGGACACAAAATGAGGGCTGTTTGTGACACATCAATGTATACAATCTTACCTATTAAGGTATACATAAATAAATGGGTGAAAGATCAACATTTTGGAATCGTGTTTGGACTGTGTGTATTCAGCACAATAAAATTGTTTTGAAAAGTGAATTATGCATAGGAAAATATAAAATATTCTAACCGTGAAATGTAATTATTATTATTTATCTTTTATTATTTAACCATTTTCCTTGATTGTACTTTAATTTTGAGGTGAAACTCCTTAGCTGATCCCCTTTCTTGTAAGGAGGAAGCAATCATTTGACACTCACATTCACCTTAAGTGATCTGTTACTAAAACAATATTAATTGTGTGCTGGAAAATCACATTTGGTTGTTGATTAACTTTATCCTCATATTACTGTAAATGCCAGTTATAAAATGTCAAACTTTGTTGTAAATTACTGGAGAAAGATGGAGCATGCATACATGTAATGTTATTCATCCTGTAAATACAGTGCCTTGCGAAAGTATTCATACCCCTTTATTGTTTTCAAATTTTATGTTGCAGTCTTATGTTAAACTACTTTAAATTACTTTTTTTTCCACATCAGTACACTCCATACACCATAATGACATAGCACAAAATAAATTTGTGACAACTTTGCAATTTTATTAAAAATATAACTATGAAATAAGTACATTGCATAAGTATTCAAACCCTTAACTCAGCACTTAGTTGAAGCTCCTTTACAGCCTCAAGTCTTTTTGGGTATGCTGTGACAAGCTTTGCACATCTGCATTTGGCAATTATCTGCCATTCTTCTCCTCCTCTCTTCACCTCCCAAGCTCTGTCAGCATGGGTGGGGCTGACAGACATATTAAGGTTTCTCCAGAAATATTAGATTGGGTTCAAGCCCAGGCTGTGGTTGGGCCACTCAAGGATATTCACAGAGTTGTCTATAAGCCACTCTTGATGTGTGCTTCGGGTCATTGTCCTGTTGGAAGGTGAACCTTCTGCCCAGTCTGAGGTTCTGAATGCTCTGGACTAGGTTTTCATTAAGGCTATCTCAAAATTTTGCTGTGTTGAGCATTTCTTCTACTCTGACGAGTCCCTCAGTCCCTGCCACTGAAAAACAGCCCCACAGCATGAGGCTGCTACCAGCACACTTTACTTTTGGTATGGTACTCTGCATGTGATGAGCAAATCTGGTTTCTTTCAAACATGATGCTTAGAATAGAGGTTCATCAGACCAGAGAATCTTGTTTCTCACAGAATGAGGGTCCTTTAGGTGCTTTTTTGCAAATTCCAAGTGTGTTTTCATGTGTCTTCGCTGAGGAGAGGATTGAGTTTGGTCACACCGCCATAAAGACCAGATCGGTGGAGTGTTGCAGTGATGTTTGTCCTTCTGTAGGTTTCTCCCATCTCCACATATGATCATGTTATCAACATTTTTTTTTTTTTACACATAACACAACATAGCATCCAAAATATAACAATCAAAAGGGAGGGAGAGAGGGAAGGACAATAAAAATACAAAAGTCACTCCTTTATACAATCACGTATATCAAACAAAAAACACTGCCAAGCATCAATGGTCGAAGGCCTGGCCCCACCGACTCGCGCCGTTGCACATTCACTATTTGCAGGAGGCTACGGATCCAATATGTTTTTCCACACATGTGTGGTGTAAACCAGTTCTGTATTATTGTCTTCTTCGCAGCTGTAAAACCAGCAAACAACATTCTCTTTTGCATTGAACTGATACAGAGACCAGAATCATCGTTAAGAAGACACAAACTTGGGTTAACAGACCAATCAATTCGCAGTAATGATGACAAAACAAAATTTACATGTGTCCATAGACTGATGACGACAGGACATTCCCAAAACATATGCAGAAAAGTGCCTGATGATGTAGTATTACATATATGGCAGTTCAAATTTGATTGTAGTTTCATTTTAAATCTTTTGTAAGGAGTTATGTATGCTCTATGAATGACTTTGAAGTGAATAAGACGATGAGACAGATTTTTAGATGTTAAACTGAGATTAGACCACACTCTCTCCCAGTCGACAGATAAATTAAGGTCAGATAATTCCCTATTCCAAATAGTTTTAATAGAAAGAGGTATTGTAATGCAATCAATAATTTTATTATATATTAAGGAAACAGATGGCCGACCAGCAGATGGTGCAATCCAGTCCCGCATAGGATGAGAGGAAATAGAAGATGTCCACGGAACGCCATACGCTTTGAGAGCAGAACGCAATTGAAGAAAGACAAAATATGCGGATGCTGGTAGACAAAATTTGGTTCTTAATGTCTGAAATGAACAGAGGCCCTGGTTATCATATATATCACCGCACGTGTTTACACCTAAAGAAGACCAAGAGGGTTGGCCAAATGGACGATTTCCGCATACAAAATTAAAATTGTGCCATAAAGGTGTACTGTTACAAAATTTGAAGGGTCCACCTATCCGACGTTCAACCGTTTTCCATATTTTAATAGAGTTAGCCACAACCGGACCAAATTTATAATTATCCCCTTTTTTTCCTGTGCCAGTAAATAAAATATCTTGAAGTCTATTTGGTTTAACCTTGTCAGCTTCAATCACCCTCCATGAAACTGTAGATTGAGGATCAACCCAATTATGAAGAGCCTTAAGCTGGAACGACCAATAATATAATTCAAAATTTGGTACAGCCAGTCCTCCTGCGCTATTAGGATGTTGTAATGTGGTAAGTTTAATTCTGGGACATTTATCATTCCAGATAAACTTAGAAATTATGGAGTTGATCTCCTTAAAGTAACCTGGAGGGGGAGAAAGTGGTAGCATAGAGAATTTTTTTTTAAATCGAGGTAACAAATTCATCTTAACAGTGGAGATTCTTCCATGGAGAGAGACTTTAAGATTCTTCCATCTTTGAATGTCATTTTTGACCTTAACGAAAATATTATTAATATTGTCTCTGGCAATCTTATGAATGTTTTTATATATGGTAATGCCCAAATAGATGAAAGATTCCTTAATAGGGATAAATGAGGGAATAGAAGAATTAACCTTAACATTGTTAATTGGCATTAAAGCAGATTTGCTCCAATTTATTTTATATCCTGATAAGCTACTAAAATTATCAAATTCCTTAATTATACTAGAGACTGAAACATCAAAGTGGTCTAAATATAGAATGATATCATCAGCGTATAATGAAATACTATGATTATGATCATGAATCTTAATCAATACTTCAGATTTCCTGATGGCTTGCGCTAAGGGTTCAAGAGATAGACAAAACAATAAGGGGGAAAGCAGACACCCCTGCCTCGTTCCCCACTGTAAAGGGAATGAGGGGGAAATAATATTACAAGTTATGACTGATGCTGCAGGTGAGTGGTATAATGTCTTAATCATAGAAATGAAGTGTTCACCGAAGCCCAAACATTGCAGAACTGCCCACATATAATTCCTCTCTAGCCTGTCAAAGGCTTTTTCTGCATCCAGTGAGAAAATCGCACAAGGGGTCAGGTGGGAGTCCGCAAAGTCAAGAATATGAAGGAGTCGACGCATATTGTCAGAAGCATTGCGCCCCTTGATGAAACCGGTTTGGTCCTCCTTGATCAGACTATGAATTACCTTCTCCATACAAGAAGCAAAAACTTTAGCATAGATTTTCAGATCACATGGGATAAGCGAAATCGGTCTGTAGCTGGAACAATCTAATGGATCTTTCCCTTTTTTAAGAAGTAATGATATCAATGACGTGTTTTGATCTCTATGAAATACCCCATGTTCAATTGCAAAATTAAATGAATTAAGCATAAGTATCCCTACCAAATCCCAAATTTCTAAATATAATTCAGGGGGGAGACCATCTATACCTGGCGATTTGCCCTTTTGAAGGCTTTTTAGAGAGACGTGAAGTTCCTCCAAACTTAATGGGGCCTCCAAAGATTCTTTATCCATCTGTGAGATCCGAGGCAGTTCCAATTTATCTAAATACTGCTCACAAATTGGTTCATCAAAATCTGTTTCGGCTTTATACAGATTTGTGTAAAAACCTTTAAATATGTCATTAATTGCCACAGGGTTCGTGGTGACCTGATCATCCGATGATTTTATTGCGCTAATATATGCCTTAGACTCACATTCTTTCAACATAAGGGCCAATAAATGACTAGGTCTCTCTGATTCGAAATAATATTTTTGCCTAGTCCTATGTAAAATAAATTCCGCCTTTGAGTGTGAAAGTCATATTTTTCTTTTAATGAGGACAGCTGTGTAGCCTGTTGCTCAGTGAAACATTGTTTTTGTAGGTTTTGTAATGATTGGATTTTATTTTCTAATTGTGTAAACTGGTGAGTTTTCGCTTTGGCAAGAGTAGAAGAGAAAGATATACAGAAACCTTGTATAGCACACTTAGTCGTTTCCCACAGTATATGAGGATCCACATCAGAGGGCATATTAATTTCAAGAAATTCCTTAATATATTATTTTAGAGAAGTAATGCAAGTCTGATTACTTAATAATGATATGTTAAAGTGCCATCTAGGGGACTTGGCTTTAACATCGGAAAGAGGAACACTGCACAACACAGCAGAATGATCAGATAATAAAATTGGTAATATAGAGATGGAGGAATTAGACGAAATTAAAGATGGGCTGAGAAATATGTAGTCTATCCTAGAGAAAGTCTTGTGTCTATTAGAAAAAAAAGTGAAGTCCTTAGCTTTAGTATTCTGAATTCTCCAAAGATCGATTAAATTAAGCTCAGTGATAAATTTATTCAGTAATTTAGAGGATGGATTGGCTGTTGTATCAGATTGAGATTTATCTAAAGCAGGATTTATGACTGCATTAAAATCACCACCCACCACTAGAGGGCAATCAATCTCCTCAAGTAGAGTTTTGGAAATCTGTGTAAGGAATGCACTGTCTGTCTCATTCGGACCATAAACAGAGACCAATGCTAACCTATTATTATATATTTTGCATCGGATAAAAACAAATCTACCCTTCTCATCACTACCAAGGTGTTCAATTGTTAAATTTAACTTCCTGTTAACAAGGATAAGCACCCCCTTAGTTTTATTAAGAGCGCAGGAAAAAGCTGCTAATTTATAATACTTATTCTGGAAACGTGCCACGTCAGATTGTTTTAAATGCGTCTCTTGTATTAGGGCACAGGAAATAGATTTACGGTGTAAATATTCTAACACACGGGTTCGTTTAACAGCAGAATTTAAACCATTCACATTCAGTGATAAAATATTTAGAGTATACATTGAATATTCATAATCCCAAGATTGAATTCAATAAATGAAAAAAAGCAGAAGCACTTCCATTCTGTAAATAGCATGTAAACACTGATGTGCATTTTAGATACCAAACCTCCTAGATGAAAAATCCCTTTAGAAATAAGGTAAAATAAATAAAAGTGTAAATGTCTGTTGTAAAAAATAAAAACAACATAAAAACATGAACAACCGACAACCATAAACAAGGAACAACTCAGACCGCACATTACCGAGAACATAGGTCTGACTGAGCAAAAAAAATAGTGATGGTTCGTGACCGATCCACTCCAATGCAAGACATGTCTCCCAAAAGGCTCACACAGCAAAAAAAATATTTTTTTAATTAAACCTACTCTCCATTAGTCCCCTCCCAAAGAGAAAAAAGTTGTGTCAGTCTTACCAGCAACGAGATCATTGTACCGGATATATAGGGACAATATCCCAGTAGGAGAGAGGAGAGAAGAAAAAGCAAAAAATAGGTTTAGCAAGCGTCCATGTCCATCCTGCCATAATCCCCTCCTGGGCAGCTAGGACCATGTCCATCCCGGCCATCAAGCCCATCCCGCCGGGCCGGAGAGACAGCGGCCGCTGTTCCCCCGCCGCCCCCCCGCAGAGCCGCGGCATATGTCTTCTGCTGAGACAGGGAGCTGATAAAATCCTCCGCTTTCTGAGGAGAATCGAAGCTTTTCTGATCCCCTTTGTTCCGTAGTTTAATTACCGCCGGATAGATGAGGAAGGGCTGGAGACCAAGCGCTGTCATCTTCTTCAAAACCGGACCAAACGCCTTTCTCCTGATCACTGTAGCTGGACTAAAGTCAGGAAAAAATAGAAGTGTGACATTGTCCTGTGCGCATTTCACCGGATAAGCCTGCCGGGCAGCTTTCAGGATTTCCGATCTGTCATGCCATCTTAGTACACGGAAGATGAGAGTGTGCGGCCGATCGGAGCCCCTTCCTCCGTCATACACGCGGTGTGCCCGGACAATCTCAATGTCACGGCCCCTCAAGGAAGGAATCCACTTGGAAAGATTAACTCTGAGGAAACCAGCTGCGTCGGGACCCTCCGCCCCCTCTGGCAGCCCCACCAGTCGAACGTTGCTCCTCCTGCTCCTATACTCAATATCCGTCATCTTCTCGATGAGTCGCTCCAGCTGATTTCTTAAGTCCGTGACTGACCTCCTATCCTCACGCGAAGCTGCTTGAACAGAATCAACGCGGTCACGTGTCTGCTTCGCCGCGGTAGCTATGGCCTCAAACTCCTCTCTTAGCTCTTTAACAGACTTGTTGGTTGCTTTTATGTCCTCACACAGTTCGCACAATACTGGAATCAGCACAGAGTCCATCGCATCTCTTACTGCCGAATTCACAACCGAATTCAAAGTGCTTTGCTGCTCTTTAAGTGCTAATTTAATGCTGTTAGCAATAGCATCGTCGAGGTCCTCTCTGGAGATGGTGGAATCTCTGAATTTTTTCTTCATTGGCGATTGCTCAATCTCTCTTTTCCGATCTCCTTTGTCTGCCGAAGCACTCATGATGGGTCCAATGCAGAGTGGTTTAAAATTTACTGACAGGATCATACAATATGTGGCAAAGTGAGCAGAGCGAAAGACTAAGCCTGCATCGCCGTCGAAGGGTCACGTGATCCCCCTCCACATATGATCATGGAGCTCAACTAGAGTGACCATCAGGTTCTTGGTCACCAGTCTAACCAAAGCCCCTTCTCCATCAATTGCTCAGTTTGGCCAGCAGACCAGTTCTAGGAAGAGTCCTGGTTGTTCCAAACTTCTTCCATTATAGATAATGGAGGCTACATGCTTCTGTGAACCTTCAACTTAGCAGAATTGTTTTCGGAACGCTTCCCCTGATCTGTGCCTTGATGCAATCCTTTCTCTGAGCTCTACAGGCAGTTCTTATGACCGCAGGGCTTGGTTTTAGCTCTTATATGCATCTTCAGCTGTTAGACCTTTTATTGAGAGGTGTGTGTCTTTACAAATCATACTCATTCACATGAATTTGCCACAGGTTAACTCCACTTGAAGTGTAGTATCCTCTACAAGCGATATGAATGCTCCTGAGCTAAATTTCAAGTGTCCCAGAAAAGTGTATGAATACTTAAGCAATGGAATCCTTTCAGTTTTTTATTTCTAATAAATTTGCTACGTTGTCACAAATCTGTTTTGTGCTTTGACATTTTGGTGTGTGGAGTGTAGATTGATGTGGAAAAAAAGTAATTTAAAGCAGTCTAGCATAAAGCCGCAACATAAAACGTGAAAAAAAGAAGGGGTATGAATACTTTTGCAAGGCATGGTATACATGTATATACAGTATATATATATATATATATATATATATATATAGATATTTATATCTATATATATATATATATATATACTGTATATAGATATTTATATTCAAATCAAATTGAGAATGTACTAGTTACTCACACTTGTACTTGTCAGCATAGAAGTATGTTTTCTGTATTAAATAAAACACATACAACTGCATAGGACTGAGCAAAACAACAAACCAACAATATAACAGAAACAGGCTTAGGATTCAAATGATCCAGAGATGTTTATCTGACAATTAGTTAATAGAATTTAAAGTTTTCATTCCCAAAAGTTTAAAGGAAATACCCACTTGAATGAAGGGATAGGCGTGGGGACTTGAACAGGCAGATATCCATGGATATGCATCTTTGTATGTATCATGAGATGCTGGGTGTGTGATGTGATGACAGCACCAGTGTAATTCATGGGATTCGTGAGTGTGTGGTTCTACAATAAAACAGATAAAAACTCAATTACTTTTCTAATAAGATCCCTTTAAAAAAGTGCTGAGTCATTATCACTTCACTCAGCCAAATATGTGAGAAATAATATTTCAGCATTTCTTTTATAACTGAGAAAATATATCAAATAATACAACGTATCAGATAACAATGAATAACACTTACAGTCTTTAATGACGCACACAGGGAAATTCAACATATAATCCCAATGAACTCCGAACCAATCACACAACATCGGCCTGTCCATGCAATCAGAAAACTTCTGTCTACTCACAATCTGCATGCTTTATGACCAATCCACAGCTTGATGGCCTCAATCCACCTCGCCTTGATAGTGTACAATGGACACAGTATCTTTACCTTTGTCTTTTCTCCATTGAGTATCGGAACCCCACTTACTCAGATGCAAAAATCAAATGGAATGCTGTGCAACTATAACAATTTAAATTTAAATTAAACATGACCTTTTGCACAACTACGACTACAACTGGCATTGTTCAATTAAGTCTTTTAAGCAGTTTTTTTAAAATGTGTCTTAGAGAAAAAAACAACAACAACAACAACAACAAAAACATTACAGTTGTGCATCTTGAAAAAAAAAAAACATTCACACTGAGATATTTTAAAATCAGTCAGTGCAAGTTACTGCTCAGACATGCATTTTAGTCTGGGGTTATGCTGGGGTTAGGTGTACGTCTTGTCTGTGAAAATGGGGGTTAGTGTTTTTAAAGCTTTACACAGAGACAACTGACACATTCACATAAAGATATACAGTACTTCCTGCCTGATAAAGGTTTACATTGTCTGACACGGTGAACTGAGAAACTATAAAGTTATGACATGTGAAAGCGACACTCCCTTTCTAGTGTGGTTTGGCATGAAAAGGATTTCAAATCACATGATTCAACACTGTAAGGTGTGATGCAATCACATCCTGCTGTAGATTACGCTCTCTGAGTTACTTTTGCAGACACTTTGACATTTACTACCATATGCCATTGTTATGGTTGCATTAAATATGCATTTTAAGATATAAAAAAGTGTACATAATACATGCAGTTTACTGTGAATATTGTGTGGGGGACTGGGGAGTGTAGAATGAGCAAAAACAGGAAATTGGAAATTAATGACAGGAAATGTCCACAGCTCCCTGAAAATTGTGTACAAGTAATAAGAAATAAATCAGTGAATAAATCTGGATTATAATTTGATTTAGTTTGGATTATAATTTGATTTGTGATCACATTCTACTTGTATTTGATATATAACATCACACAAGTAGAAAAAAATGCACAAAGATTAAAATGTTCATAATTTCTACTGTTACAACTCTGTTTTGTATTTGACATTAATAAGTAAACATTTTATTTCTAAAATACTTCAGTAGATAAAAATAAAGTGTTACGACACATTGCATGGAATAAAGGGTTACAGTGATATTCCAGGTTCAATAAATTAGTATAAAGTATCATTTACCCAAAAAGTCTGTTATTTACTCATCATATATTATCGTACAGGTTTGAAAAGGCATTAGAGTGAGTAACAGACAGAAATTTCATTTTTGTTTGAGCTATTTGTGGTATAATGTTGATTAACTGTTTGGAAATTTGTAGCAGTTTTTCAAAACTACATGAAATCAACATGAATACAACTCAACCTATTCAAAACAAAAGATTTAAAGCATTTTTCCTGTTCACTCTAAACGTGAAACTCATTAGAAAAGGCATGTAACCAATTGTAACAAGCATTCAGATCAAAAGTTTTTAAAATTCGTTTTTAAAAAAAATCCTAAATTCCTTCATTGTGAATGAATGTCCCAGAAACTTCTAAACATTGTTTCGCTTTATGAGGAAATGTACACCTACAGTGCTGATTGTTTTATTGAATTAAAGTACTTCCCTTTAAAGCAGTTGAACAAAACAGAAACTAGTATGAGTGAAACCGTGACTCTGCATGTCACTGTGCTGTGTGTAGGTGTCAGTGTATAGGTAAGGCTATGCAACGCTTCAAGGCCTTGCTTTGTTTATGCCGCAAATACAGTCTATGGGGATTCCCCATACTTTCAGACTAGCAACATCAGGAATATGTGAAATAGTGAGAATCATGATGAAATAGTTTTGTTGTGGAGATTACTTTAATATCCTTTTGTATATATACTATATATAGTTTAAGTGCACAATTCAAATGTGATTTGTTTTCAAATATACAAAATTGAATTCTAAAGTAGCCTACATATAGTATCTGGACTCTTTATTACACTTATAATTGAATTAGATTGCAAAATAAGATAGCAACAGCTGGTCCTTTTGTATATATAATGAACATGTTCCTCTACGTTTGACCAACGTTTAGTCCAAATTTAAGCCTGTGCACAATTTTTTTTTTTCAGACTTAAAGAACTTTTTATCTCACTCACTTTTTTCTCAATTGATATAAACTCACAATTAAAGAGCATTGCGAGATATAAACTCACAATTTAAAAAGTTTATATCACACAATTCTCTTTATAACTCACAATTGTGAGTTTACATAACGCAAATCTGAGAAAAAAAGTCAGAATTGTGAGTTTATATCTCGCAATTCTGACTTTATATCTCGCAATTCTGACTTTATAACTCACAATTGCGAGTTTAAATCTCACAATTCTGTGGAAAAAAAAGTCAGAATTGTGAGATAAAAAGTCGCAATAACCTTTTTTATTATTATTATTCAGTGGCGGAAACGGGCTTCCATACCAAATTGATTTTGTTTTAGTTTTGAACCCTTTTTTTTTTCAAGCAAAACAAAATATTAAATAAAAATAAACTGATACAATTTTATTTTACCTGCCACAAGTTAAAGTTTGTACATAAATTAATTTTGTTCATGAAATTTATTTAATAATAATTTTATACCAACCCTGGTCAACTTCTTCTGCAACTCTACACTACAGCATTTATTTTAAATATTTAAACCCAAAAAAGGTTGCAATATTGTACACATTAGTGCAGGATAACCTAGAATTATGCCTTTCCTGTCTAAATGATTTTTGTCTATGTAAATAAACAATTAAACATTATGTGTACACTGAAATTTCAAAGCTGTAAATAAAATAAAGATTTTTGCAGTATGTTTTACAATAAAATACAATTTGTTTTTCTACTTCAAAATGTGATGTTTAATTCAATGTTACTTGCCATTTCTTTGTAATTGTGAAATTTACTAGGAATTTCTAAGTGAAAATGTTTTATAAACTTTTTTTTTTCAGTGTAATCTCCATGATAATAGGAGTATACTCAGTGAAACTTGATTTCTCACTGTATTGTATAAGAGTATCAGTGACTTTTCCCAGGAAAGGAAGTTTGAAGTTGGAAGCATCACAAACGTTTATAAAATATTTCAGTAATGTAAACTATGCTATTCCTATAAAGCTTGGAATTCATGTGTGTAGGTGTGAGAACACAATTAGCCCAGTCCTGTTAAAGGGCGCCACATTTTTACCTGTGCTTATTCGGCAATCACCACATTCTCTACATTTTCTTATGTAATGAGAATATAATTGTTTCTAGTTTGCTTATATCTAAACAGACTCAATTTCTAGATGATAATCTAATCCTTGGTTATGACAGAAATACATGACAGAAACTACAATTCCATCCATTATGAAACTGTTTTGGGAATGAATATGATGCAATGGAAAATATTTGTATTGTTATTGTTATTATGTTATTTTGGACTCCACTTTCCATAGACAAAAACAGTGGCGACGTTCTTCAAAATGTATATATTTCACAGAAAAAAGAAAGTTATATAGATTTAGAATGACATGATGGTAAGTAAATGATGACAGAATGTTTATTTGTATGTGAACTATCAGCAAAAAAAACAAATCCCAGCATGCACTGCAACAAAGACCGCCATTCTGAGGTAAGGCCTGGGCCTTTTTACTTGGTGTTGTCTCTTAGGAAACATATAGGAAAGAGTGAAATACTATCAAGAAGGTCTTGTTGAGAGCACAGTAACTTGTCTTTGTAGCTTTGTAACTTGATCTCAAACTCATAACTAGGTTGACCTCTTTTCCTAGCCAGGATTTCAAAATTCCCTAAAGGATGGTGTTTTGGCTTTTGTTCCTGTTGTTTTTATACATGCTGAAGGCAATGACTGAAAAGTTTGACCAATAGCATGCAGGCATTATGCATAATCGACCAATTGTGGCTTGCAAGAAGGTGAGATCATTATCCATTGTTTACAAAATAATAACTACTGGCCTGACATGCATAATATAGCATTTTAGTCCCCATATGCAAAATTATTTAAAAAATGCAAAGGATATATATATATATATATATATATATATATATATTAGTGCTGTCAATCGATTAAAAAATTTAAGTCATGGACTGTGATTAATCATGATTAATTACAAATTTAAAATACTAGGATTTACCTGTAAATGTGTTGAAATAAACAAATGCATGACAAACTAGTTTAAGGAAACATAGCCTTTCACACTTCCGCCAGGTATGAGACATAATCCTTATTATTCTTTTATCATTATTCTTTTGTTTTTATTCAGCCATTATCAGTCTTTATACTGGCAATAAAACGTTTACCAAGCCACATCGCTTCAATCCCAGGATACATTTACCCAATTATTATCAAAAGTATTTCTAAATAAATACAACAAAACATTTTCTTGCGACCTTACGTGAAGTATTATGACAAAATGCATTATGAAGAAGAATTGGACCTGTTCTGCAGAAGCATTAGAGCTAACATTAGCATCATAAGACAATTTATGAGATTAATAGTACACTTTTACTCAGAACTCACTTCAAACCACCATCGAGTGTTTGTAATAACTTCCTTTTGCGATCACATGTGGAATTTGGTTGTTTACTGTTAAAATATGCTTTTTATAGCCTTTTATATCGCTGCAAAAATGAGTATTTCAGATGTAAGTTACACATTCATCTCAAGAAAATCACATAGAAACCATATCCTATCGTAATCGTGTGTTTATTATCCTATATAATGTATAGTGGCTGTTGTCATGTTTATTTCTGCTGTGTTGTATGCTCTGGCTGAAACTCACGTTGTTTGTGATGTTACAAGCGCCTCTCCGTTCCGAAGTTGCCAGGTATACATTCCAAGTATGATAAACATTAGTAAAATGATCTATTTTATTTTTTATTTGTCTATTTACACTTTGGGCAGCTGCGGTAGATTATAAAAGTAGCCCAAAAAACCGCAACCCTCGGCTCTGTAATTTTTCCTGCGACTGTATTTTCAAAATAGCCCACTGCCACTTGTGCCACAGCTGCTACCCTGGCAACACTGGTTCACTCTACGCTCATCATACAATGATAGGTAATCTTCCGCGCTGCGATGACGGGAAGAAGTTGGGGTCAAACCTTATCAAACGATTAATTCACGTAAAAAAAATATTAACGCGTTAATTTTTTTTAATTAATCACATGCGTTAACGCGTTAACGCGTTAACGTTGACACCCCTAATATATATATATATATATATATAATTTTTTGTACACTGTTGTCATGTATACGTAACCATAAAGCATAAGGACTGTAGAAAGCATGTCAATAGAGAAAATCCAGACATGTTAGGCAATTTTTTTCAATTAGGCCAGGACATGTCAGCGACATCTAGCATCAGTTGCACCACTTCACAAATCCTCTCCCTTGGCCTCATGGGATTGTAAAGTGTCCATCATATGCACACTTCAGAATCTCAATGAAAGTAGTAGGTCATCGAGGTATTTTTTGTCGACTCTAGTTACTACAGTTACTTGTACTGTGAATTTACACATATATATCTTTTGTCACATACTCTTTTTCACCTACTACATTTCTTTATTTGTTTGTGTTGTGAGCATTTGCAGCACCTGCTGTCAAACTGATGAAGATGTTTTCTTGATTTGCTGGTTTTCTGAAGTTGCTGCGTGTTGAGCTCTCTCGGCCACCGTACTAAACAAGATTTTAATTGGCTCTTATATGTGATGTCCTACAGTGGACAGATCATAAAAACACATTTTAACCATTCAGGATGTGATAATCTTTGACCTTTACCTTTTATTCAGTATGACTGATTACACAAATTATAAGTGGTACCTTTGAAATGATTACTGATTTGTTTTGTTGAAGTAGACAGATGGGTAACTCTCTTCAATACATCCCAGCAGGCACACAACATTATAAGACGTTGATATTTGGTTAAATTTCGGTTGTGACGTCGGGTGACAAAAATTCTATGTAAATTCAATGTCTAATATCAATGTTAAATTGATGTCCAATACCGACATCAGCTGACGTTGAGATTTTGTTGTTTTTAGGTTGTGTAACCAAAATCCAACGTCAAATTGACGTCGGTATTGGACATTGCATTTCATTTTCAACCGAAATGCAACGTCTGTCCGACGTCATGTCCAACATCAAACTGACGTTACATAGACGTCTGGTGCCTGCTGGGATATAATTACTGTAATGTTTTTGAAGGAAATTTGAATATGAATAAGAAACATTTTTTTCAGCTGCAGTCTGTGTCGTGCTTATGTTTTGTTTGTTACCTTTGTAAGCAACACATTTCTATTAATGTAGTCACACAAAAAAAGAAAAAAATCAAATAGCTGTTGACAGAACAGCATTCAGGTGTGAAAGTATTCAGCTGAAAGCTCCTGTCATGCATTTTTGGAGATGACTTGCATGAACCTGTCAAAGTTGCCTTAGGAAATGGCAGCCAGTAATAACATAGACATTCAGGACTCAATCAGGGTGGAGTCTTGTAGGCCTACATGTTTTCATTTACCTCTGAACAGTGGCGGACTGGCCATCTGGAGTTTTCCCAGTGGGCTGCTGTACAATGTGGGCCGGCCTATTGCACAAATATATATAAAAAGTTTTGAGTTTGAGCTCTGTCAAGTCAATTCTTTATCATCTATTTTCTATCTTAAAATCTATTTTATACACCATAATTTTCGATGATATAACGTGTGAATATATCCCCTATCGCATTCTACAACAAAAACAATCAGAGCGCCTTGTTATCACTATTTTTATTTTGATTTCCCGAGTCCGCTATTAGCTTATAGCCTGTTAGCACCGCCAGTGCGGCGGCCGCTAAACTCGCTAACACAGCTAATACTCTTTTCACACATATTACCATTGTTTCACTGTTACTTGCTTTAATGGCGGATTTGTGTCTACCTTTGAGTGCAGGTGAGGATGCGTTCAAGCTGCATTCGGTGCAGCTGGATCTGGAGGCCATAGAGAAGCAGATCCGTGACCTGGTGGAGAAGCAGGCCCAGCTGAGGGAGCGGAGAGCTGTGTTGGAAATATCCCAGGCTGACGCTCACAAGTCCGGGGTAAGTATACAGCGCGCTGCTAACACTCCCACCACCTCTACTCCGTGTGTTTCTCTGCACAGGCCCCGTACACCCAGGACGCGATCTTCCCAGATGTCCTTCACTCCGGCGCCAGGACACCACGGACCCTGGGTGCAGCAGCAGCGGAAGATGCGAGCCAGGCTCCGGGCGACAACCTCTCCCCTCCGCTGCCTCCGGTCTTCGAGATCTCCACCCGGAACGGCTTCGCTCCTCTCCTCAAAATGGAACGCGATGCTGTGATCGTCGGAGACTCCATCGTCCGGCACGTCCGTGCTACGTTAGCTGGTTAGGACAAAAACTTGATTTAAAAAAAATATATACGTATACATGTGATGTATTGTCAAGTATGGTGACCCATACTCGAAATTGGTCCTCTGCATTTAACCCAATCCAAGTGCACACACACAGCAGTGAGTAGTGAACACACACACAGCAGTGAGTAGTGAACACACACACTGTAACACACACCTGGAGCAGTGGGCAGCCATTGCTCCAGCACCTGGGGAGCAATTGGGGGTTCGGTGCCTTGCTCAAGGGTGCCTCAGTCATGGTATTGAAGGTGGAGAGAGTGCTGTTCATTCACAATCGCCACCTTCAATCCCTGCCGGACCTGAGATTCGAACCCGCAACCTTTGGATTACAAGTCCGACTCTCTAACCATTAGGCCACGACTTCCTTATTGCAAGATGACCTGATGAAAAGAGGTAAAAACATTTAATTTCTTCATTAACATGAAGAAATACCGTTTATCGTGTTTCGCGGCATCAAGTGTAGTTAGAACACAGTGTAAGGCTTGCCTTTTTTGCACCAGACAAACCATGGGTCCATGGCTCCAAAAAGTTCCAGTTTGGTCAAATCACTATATTCAAATATATTTTAGCACATTTAAGTCGGCCTTTTATGTTCTTTTTGGTCAAGAGTGGCATTTGGTGTTTCCTGACATGCTTGGCCATGCTTGCCTATGCTTGTCTAGTGTACTTCTTATACCCTGCATTGAAATGTTTTTACCTCTTTTCATCAGGTCATCTTGCAAGTCTTTAGCAATAAATCAAGGTGTTTTTTCTCAGTTGCTCTGATCAAACATTTTATTCACCTTTTATACCATGCCCTTCCTAACAAAGCATGCTCCACAACTTCTTGTCCAGGCCCTTGTCATTTCTAGACTCTGCTCCTCTGGCTATTCTTCCATGATGTGCAATCAAACCTCTACAGAAGATTCAGAAAGCAGCAGCATGACTGTTCTTCAACAAGCCAAAAATGCCCACATTATCTCTATACACTGGCTTCCGGTTGCAGCTTGTATCAAGTTGCTGTAAGAAAGCATCAAGACATTGATACAGAACAGCCACGGGAAAGCTCTCTCTTACGAGTTTACAAGCCCTCCAGAAGCCTGAGATCGGTAAGTGAGCAATGCCTCGTGGTACCATCACAGAGAGGCACAACATTTTTATTCACTGTTTCTTGCTAGTGGAATGATCTTCCCAACCCCATCAAGAATGTAGAATCCAACACAATATTCAAGAGAAAGCTGAATATTATAACTCATCTCTTCCATCAGCCCTTAATGGCATACTACTTAAAAAAAAAAAAAAAAACTCTTTGCTTTCAATTTTTCTTAATCCCTCCCTGTTATAGCTTGTACTATTCTAAACAATGTCTGGAACATTGTATAATTAGCACTTCTTGTGTTTACTTGCCTCTTTATGATGAATCACTAATTATATTCTTCATTTGTAAGTCACTTTGGATAAAGGCATCTGCTAAGAAAATAAATGTAAATGTATAAATGTATCCACCTTATCTTTCCCATAAGAGCGGGAGCGGTCGTTAGTAAACTTAATGGGTCTGGCTTCCAGCTTTTAGCTGTACAAAGCAGCTCATTTTGCTGCTTGATATTGCAAACTGGTGTTTCTTACCATATTATTTTAATGTATTGTCTTAATTATGAACAGACTGGTTTGTAGCGCAAACAGATTTACTGTTTACTGCATTTTGTTATTCTTCTCATTATTTCTAATGAACTGGAAAAGAAATAGCTTACTTCCACATTGAAAAATATGGTGGATACCATACAAATAAGTGACAACGTTGCAATGTTGAATATGAACTGAATAATTATGGCATAGTTGTATTACAAAAAAATCCTATAACTCCTATATCATTACATTATATGTTATATATATGCCACAAAAAATGTTATAGATGTAATAAAAAAATTAACAAAAACCCTAAAACATGTTAAAAACTCTCAGAAAAACTCTTCAGAAGAGCTTACATTTTTAAATAATTACAGTTGTTGAATACTTTAAAACTGCAGCTGTATACTGTATGTTAGATTTTAGACACTTACCTGTAATGTAAGTAAGAAAGAAAGAATTTGACCACTTTCTCGTTGTCAAACATTTACTGTGAGTGCTTTAAATGGGCAACTTTGTGGACTTGAGGAGAAACTACTATTATCATCTTGATAAAAGTGGTTGAAACAATTAAAAATGCTCATGAAAGTGAAGTTATATAGACATAAGTGAAGTTATATAGAAAATATAGCAACATATGTAGCAGAACTCACTTAGATCCAATTTATTTATTTTTTCTATGTTTGTTTAGTGCTTAAAGTGAAGGCTGATTACTGCTGCTTTTTAAAACGTTAAACCAGATCTGTGTTAAAGTTAATGTAAATCTGTCTGTGCCACTTCTGCATGACAAACCTGTGCATATTAATATGGTGTGAATTGTAAAGATTGTTAAGCAATAATAATTACACCAGAATGTGCCTCAGATAAGTATAATACATAGACAAGGAAGAATGTGACTTGCTGTTGTTAATGATTTTCTAGTTTATTGATTTTTTTTTTTTTTTTACTGTTGTGTCAGGTGATTTTTTTCTTATGTTGTTTGTGTTTGTAAATCTGCAGAATTGTTGTGATCATATTAGAAATTCCTGTGTAAATTCCATTTATAATATATATATATATACACACATACATATATCAAACACGTGACCCTGGACCACAAAACCAGTCTTAAGCTGGACAGGTATATTTGTAGCAATAGCCAATAATGCATTGAATGGGTCAAAATTATCGATTTTTCTTTTATGCCAAAAATCATTATGTAAAGAGCAGGTTCCATGAAGATATTTTGTAAATTTCCTATCATAAATATATCAAAACTGAATTTCTGATTAGTAATATGCATCGCTAAGGACTTCATTTGGACAACTTTAAAGGTGATTTTCTCAATACTGTCAGATTCCAGATTTTCAAAGAGTTATATCTCGGCCAAATATTGTCCTATCCTAACAAACACACATCAATGGAAAGCTTATTTATTCAACTTTCAGATGACGTATAAATCTCAATTTCAAAAAATTGACCCTTATGACTGATTTTGTGGTCCAGGGTCACATATAATAATAGTATGTTCATTCATCCCACATTCCATCATAACATCATGTTTTTTCCTGCATGCAGACATGCTTTTGAAGTCACCACATATGAAAACTGATGCAATCACACAGCAATATCATTGACCGAAATGATGCTCAAGTCTACACAAGCAAAATTAAACACTCATTGTGTCATTTATTGGATTTATTGTAATAACTGATAACCTATAAAGATAACAGTTTTCCCTGATAAGGTCCAGAGCATTTTCCCTTTCACTTGTGCTGATCTTTTGCATCATGTTTATCTGAGATCACTGCTCTGTTGTTTTGAAAATTTGCAATTATCTCTTCACAGTCTTAAATCACAATGTCATGTACATGCCATGTATTTCATCACTACAACATATGCCTTTGCTTTGGTGATATTCTTGTTGCGATTAATAACTGGGTGTGGACAACAGTTGACTCATTCAGTTGCAACTTACTGTATTCAGCATGATGACCTTTTGTTAAAAGATTAGTTTTGTTCTGTTTGTGGTCGTTAGTTACAGTTATCTGCTTGTGACATTGTATGGTAACAATTTCTAAAAATAGACTACAATTGTGACACATCATATTACTATGACACAGAAAGCAGTTACACTTACTGAAAATCTCATGCTTACTCCTCTTCCCAAACAGTAGCATGAAATGCAGTCCAACTTCATCTCAGAATGACATTCTAAGCTATTTACTTTACATAGCTGTAAATATAATTTAACAGCACTGTCTGAATGGAATTTTCAATATTTGGACCAAAATGAGCTTTTATTTTAGGGACAAATAATATTGAAAAGACAGTGCTGCAGTAAATGAGTCAAGTATTATTTATTTACCTGACATTATTTAAAAATAAAAAAGGCATTTCAAAAAATCTGTTCAACTTAATATCAATTTCAGCATCGCATTTAGTCTTGGTTTAGTGATTCATACAAACTGGGTGTGGATAAACTCACAGTTTGACTCATTCTCTTGGTACTTGTCAGTTAGAACATGATTTGTTGTTTATTCGTCTGTGGTTGTTAAGAGACTCTGAGCTTCTTAAGGAAAATGTAGTGACTTAAAAAGCTGCTACTTCAAACAGTGGCGTGTGTCTCTATAAACAATTACACAGTGCCTAGCAATATAAATAGCCTACACTTCTGATGCAATCAAGCCTCTTCCAGTAAAATCTCACATTTACAATATTGATAAAAAAAAAAAAATTCTAGTGGAGAAAATATGTGTGTGTGTGTGTGTTTGGAATTCCCTATGTTATGAGGACCAAATCCCCCATAAGTATAAATATATAAAAAATATAAGTATATTGTTTTGGTCCCCATTGGGAAACAAGCTTATAAATAATACAGAATTAAGTGTTTTGTTTGTTTGTTTGTTTGTTTTGAATTAAGTGTAAAATCTAAAAATGCACAAAGTTTTGTGTGAGGGGAAAGATTGGGGTAAGGGAATGGAAAATACAGTTTGTACAGTATAAAAACCATTATGACTATGGAATGTCCCCATAAAACATGGAAACCAGTGTGTGTGTGTGTGTGTGTGTGTGTGTTCACACATTTGCATATTTCATGAATGTATTATTTAGTTAAATTTATTTACATTTTAACATTTTATTATTTATTTACAATTTATATTTATCTTACTCTCAAAAAGTAAATACTATATGAAATATAAAAACAAATTAATAAATGATCTTAAAAAAAACAGTAATACAGTAAAAAACTGCATACTGCCAAACTTCATATTCGCGCTTTGCCCTGAACTAAACTTTCTATCTATGTACAGATGTCTTGGTTCTGCTGTTTGTGAATGTAAGGCCTCCAGTAGTGGTGACGTAACAGACTCTTACTGTCTGTCCTCTGAGTCATCAGTGTGTTTAGTCAGCTCCTCTCACTGCTGAGCCATACTTTCGCTCATTCATTGTATAATGACAATATAATGTTTAATTTATGTCGAGATCTCTGACTTTTGATTACAGAATTTGGTGTCTTGACCAATTTTATTACAGTTTGTGCTATTTTATAATTTATTTCTGAACGGTATGCACAGCACATGTGAGACCACTGAGAAGTTTTTCTCAGGACAACATTCATTTGATCTCCATAATTTATTTTGTGTTTAAGAGAAAACACATACTGGAGTATAAAGATATTACAGTAAATAGATCATGTGAGATTCTCCTGTGGAAATGAGAGGCTTTCTGACAGTCTGACACTAGATGGCAGCACAGAAACAGTTTTACTGAAGGCTAAACAATGTGCTATCTTTGTTATTAAAAGTCACACTATTTATGATGATTTAGCTACTACAGTTTTGATTTGCTGGTCATCATCATCCTGATCTTGCAATCTAGCTTTAAAAATGATCTTTTTTTTAAGTAACTGTTTATATGTCATTCTGTGCTGCAGTAATTGATGAAAAGAAAATAGTATGTTTTTGATGCAAATGATAGTTTGTTGTTTACTTGATTTTGCTCAGATCCATCCTTTCAGAAAAGACTTGCACCAAATAGTAAATTGGTAATGATAACCAATGGCACCTCCTCAGCCTCAGAATACAGAGCATTTTCAGATTTTTGACCAACTGTATAAAGAAGTGAATTAAGACATAAAATAAATTATTAAAAAGGAATGAAAAAAGTGAATCAGTTAAACAAGCTGTCTACAATGCTATTTAACATCAGGAATTAGCTTATATTTAACAGCTGGAATGAACAGTGGAGATGAAAATAACACGTTCATACAATACATATATGAACTGAAAATCTATCTGTGTTTCTTTCTCCAATTATGATAAAAAGTCTTCACGTGAATTCTCTAACCTCATTTTATTTTCACATATTCAAATCTACTAAAGGGCGAGAATCAATGAGGTTTGTGTGCCCAATTTATTCTCCGCCTTCTTTTCCTTATATGGCGACATTGCGCAATGCGCCGCGCTTTAATGTAAACAAACAGACATTCTCGCGTGCGCGCCAGATTTGAATACAGATTGGCCAGGTAAGATTTTGAGTGAATTACAGCTCATATTTCCGTCTGTTTGGATTTAAGTAAACTTGAGAGAACGAGATGGACTTCAGACAACTTGGGAAATTTTATGGATAATTTTATGGACTACTATTATGTACTTTATGGAGCTTGACAGTTACACTTTTCCCATCCCCTCATTTGTGTTTCACCAATGAAAACATCAACAAGGGTGAGTAATTAATGTGACACCATAGTACTTTTTGCACTGAATGGAAGAGTTGGTATCTTTTGAATGGATATCAATACTGCCATTTTTGTTTTTCTTAAAAAAAATATTTTTCTTGAAAATCAGCTTAATTATGAAAGTGGTAGCCAAAGTAGTGATGTGATGTACTGGTTCTGATGACTTTTAATTAGGTGTTACATTACATAGCATTACTGAACACAGATAATGTAATTGGTAAATTACATTTTGAAATCCTAATTTTTAGTGTGACTATGCATAATTAAAAATGAATTTAAAAAGCATTGTAGGTTTAATTAATGTATGATTGAAGCGTTTCTTTTTGAGAATCATTTCCAGCTGCAGTGCCTCTGCAATCGTAGAATGACCCTTCTTCAAATTAGCTTGTAACATTGTGCATGTTGTGTACTTTGCACATAATAATATAGCCTAAACTATAGCCAGTCCTCCTCACAGTTTTTCTTTCCATTTAACGCAAACTCATACACAAGCAGTCTGTTCTTGTGGCCTTGTAAAGTAATGTAATCTAATGAGATGAGATGGTAGATTCATGTTATTGCCGGATTCGTCTGTTTGGGGGTTTCGTTTCGTCTCTCTCCACAGCTCTAAGCACACATGCAGCATCTGCTCCTGAGTACTCTAGTCCCCTAGAGTGGACCTTTGATGCTCAAACACATCCATACACAGATGCCCACACACTCCAAAACACATTCATTTGGACCCCCGCTGGGGATCAAGGGGAACATTGGAGATGTCTCAAAGTCTGAGAAGACTGGACACACTATGCATGTATGTCTTATGCAGAAATAGTAGTAAATTTAATAGAAAGCTGTAGCAAAAATCTGCCTTTTAACTGTAAGTTACCATTTGTGGTGAAAGATTAGATTTAACAAGGATTGAATGCAATTTTACTGCAAAATACTTCAAAAATGTGTTTTTTGGAAGTAAAAAGTATGAATTACCTTATTACATATGACAATAGACAATACAGTAGCTGTTGTCTCTAAATGAATCAATAGCAATTAAATTTTTGCATTAAAACAGTTTGCAAAAAAAAGAAAAAAAAGTCAAATGAATCTGATGCTCCCGTGACACACCTTATTTCTTCATATTTTATATACATATTTTTATTAAAATGTTTTTTGTACCATCCCATAATGCCTGAAACACAAGTTGGCATGACAGCCACTATTTAAATATATTACAAAATCTTGACAAATTGAAATTAGCAATAAAATGTGCAAATGTTTGTATATGACTCATCATTTTTGAATCTTGATTATTATATCTACAAATTAATAATTATAAAATTAATAAAAAATAAAAAATAATATTAATTGAAATTAAAAGTTGAATCTAATTGAATTTAATACATTTAATATTTATCAATTTCAATTAGAGACTATTAACTGTTGTTAACTTTGACCTTTGATATTGTTGTAATGTATCAAATATTTAGATTAAGTCACCTTTATTTATATAGAACTTTTAACAATACAGATAGTGTCAAAGCAACTTTACAATATCAAAATAAGAAAATATTGTGTCTATACTGTAAAATGACAAGATTAAGCACTCAATTTTCAGTTAAAGGCATTTCATTATTGAATTCAGTGATGTTATCGTCCAGCTCATTTCAGTTTAAATAGTATCTGTAAAACAAGTCGACAATATCACTGGATTAGTTGAGAAAGATTTTTCCTAATAAAAAATTACATGTACAAACTGAATCAAGAGCTTGTTAATCAAAATAAAATTAATTTGTGAAATGCGTTTCAATACCCACTGTTTTTTACAGTGATTTTAAAATTAATGGGGTGTATACTTTAAAAGTGATGTATTCTTAAAATTAAATCATTATCTCAGCAAAATTAGGGTGATGAATCGAGAAATGTAATTTCCTCTTGATTATAATGGATGCTACCCCTCTGAAAACTAATAATTACAGTGAATCCAGCTCTGCGTATTCCACATTTTATTAACTTTCACTACAATTCCCATATTCCCTCTTTTTCTTATTCACACCTGTCTGCATATTGATGAAGATCATGGTCTGAATGTGTGTCTGGGTTTAATTATTTCAGCAGCAGCAGCAGGCCAAACCTGAGACAGTTTGACAAACACAGCAGGGGGAGAGCTCAGTCCTTAACAATCAACTGTATGTCACATCAACCGTCATCTCTCTCATAAACAGGTGCATCTCAATAAATTAGAATGTTGTGGAAAAGTTCATTTATTTCAGTAATTCAACTCAAATTGTGAAACTTGTGTATTAAATAAATTCAATGCACACAGACTGAAGTAGTTTGTCTTTGGTTCTTTTAATTGTGATGATTTAGGCTCACATTTAACAAAAACCCACCAATTCACAATCTCAACAAATTAGAATACTTCATAAGACCAATAAAAAAAATTTTTTTTGTGAATTGTTGGCCTTCTAGAAAGTATGTTCATTTACTGTATATATGTACTCAATACTTGGTAGGGGCTCCTTTTTCTTTAATTACTGCCTCAATTCGGCGTGGCATGGAGGTGATCAGTTTGTGGCACTGCTGAGGTGGTATGGAAGCCCAGGTTTCTTTGACAGTGGCCTTCAGCTCATCTGCATTTTTTGGTCTCTTGTTTCTCATTTTCCTCTTGACAATACCCCATAGATTCTCTATGGGGTTCAGGTCTGGCGAGTTTGCTGGCCAGTCAAGAACACCAACACCATGGTCATTTAACCAACTTTTGGTGCTTTTGGCAGTGTGGGCAGGTGCCAAGTCCTGCTGGAAAATGAAATCAGCATCTTTAAAAAGCTGGTCAGCAGAAGGAAGCATGAAGTGCTCAAATTTCTTGGTAAACGGGTGTAGTGATGTTGGTTTTCAAAAAACACAGTGGACCAACACCAGCAGATGACATTGCACCCCAAATCGTCACAGACTGTGGAAACTTAAACTTAAAGCTTCTCCACCCTTCCTCCAGACTCTAGGACCTTGATTTCCAAATGAAATACAAAATTTGCTCTTATCTGAAAAGAGGACTTTGGACCACTGGGCAACAGTCCAGTTCTTCTTCTCCTTAGCCCAGGTAAGACGCCTCTGACGTTGTCTGTGGTTCAGGAGTGGCTTAACAAGAGGAATACGACAACTGTAGCCAAATTCCTTGACACGTCTGTGTGTGGTGGCTCTTGATGCCTTGACCCCAGCCTCAGTCCATTCCTTGTGAAGTTCACCCAAATTCTTGAATCGATTTCTTGACAATCCTCATAAGGCTGCGGTTCTCTCGGTTGGTTGTGCATCTTTTTCTTCCACACTTTTTCCTTCCTCTCAACTTTCTGTTAACATGCTTGGATACAGCAATCTGTGAACAGCCAGCTTCTTTGGCAATGAATGTTTGTGGCTTACCCTCCTTGTGAAGGGTGTCAATGATTGTCTTCTGGACAACTATCAGATCAGCCGTCTTCCCCATGATTGTGTAGCCTAGTGAACCAAACTGAGAGACCATTTTGAAGGCTCAGGGAACCTTTGCAGGTGTTTTGAGTTGATTAGCTGATTGGCATGTCACCATATTCTAATTTGTTGAGATAGTGAATTGGTGGGTTTTTGTTAAATGTGAGCCTAAATCATCATAATTAAAAGAACCAGAGACTTAAACTACTTCAGTCTGTGTGCATTGAATTTATTTAATACACGAGTTTCACAATTTGAGTTGAATTACTGAAATACAGGTGCATCTCAATAAATTAGAATGTCGTGAAAAAGTTCATTTTTTCAAGTTATTTCAAAAAGGGAAACTTTCATATATTTTAGATTCATTGCATGTAAAGTAAAACATTTCAAAAGTTTTTTTGTTTTAATTTTGATGATTAGAGCTTACAGCTCATGAAAGTCAAAAATCAGTATCTCAAAATATTAGAATATTTACATTTGAGTTTCAATTAATGACCATCTCTACAGTATAAATTCCGGGTATCTCTTGTTCTTTGAAACCACAATAATGGAGAAGACTGCTGACTTGGCAATGATCCAGAAGACGAACATTGACGCCCTCCACAAAGAGGGTAAGTCACAGAGGGTCATTACTGAAAGGTGTGGCTGTTTACAGAGTGCTGTATTAAAGCATATTAAATGCAAAGTTGACTGGAAGGAAGAATTTGGGTAGGAAAAGGTGCACAAGCAACAGGGATGACTGCAAGCTTGAGAATACTGTTAAGCAAAGCTGATTCAAACACTTGTGAGAGCTTCACAAGGAGTGGACTGAAGCTGGAGTCAGTGCATCAAGAGTCTCCACGCTCAGACGTCTTCAGGAAAAGGGCTACCAAGCCACTTCTGAACCAGAGACAACGTCAGAAGCGTCTTACCTGGGCTGTGGAGAAAAAGAACTCAGTGGTCCAAAGTCCTCTTTTCAGATGAAAGTAAATTTTTCATTTCATTTGGAAACAAGGTCCCAGAGTCTGGAGGAAGAGTGGAGAGGCACAGAATCCATGTTGCTTGAAGTCCAGTGTGAAGTTTCCACAGTCAGTGATGATTTGGGCTGCCATGTCATCTGCTGGTGTTGAAATTTTAGAGCACTTCATGCTTCCTTCTGCTGACAAGCTTTATGGAGATGCTGATTTCATTTTCCAGCAGGACTTGGCACCTGCCCACACTGCCAAAGGTACCAAAAGCTGGTTCAATGACCATGGTGTTACTGTGCTTGATTGGCCAGCAAACTCACCTGACCTGAACCCCATAGAGAATCTATGGGGTATTGTCAAGAGGAAGATGAGAGACACCAGACCCAACAATGCAGATGAGCTGAAGGCCACTGTCAAAGAAACCTGGGCTTCCATACCACCTCAGCAGTGCCACAAACTGATCAACTCCATGCCACGCCGAATTGAGGCAGTAATTAAAGCAAAAGGAGCCCCTACCAAGTATTGAGTACATATACAGTAAATTAACATACTTTCCAGAAGGCCAACAATTCACTAAACATGTTTTTTTATTGGTCTTATGAAGTATTCTAATTTGTTGAGATAGTGAATTGGTGTTTTTTTGTTAAATGTGAGCCTAAATCATCACAATTAAAAGAACCAAAGACTTAAACTACTTCAGTCTGTGTGCATTGAATTTATTTAATACACAAGTTTCACAATTTGAGTTGAATTACTGAAATAAATGAACTTTTCCACAACATTCTAATTTATTGAGATGCACCTGTACTTTCTCTTTATTCTTGATTTTTTTTTCACAGTTTCTCTTGCTCTCCCACAGAGGTGGTAAAATATATATGGATCTGTTATCTTGGGCGATAAAAATAAAAATAAAACAAAAATAACTGTTCTGTGCCTATCTGTGTCAGAGCCATCGCTAAAATTCACAGGTCCTGGGACAAAAATTGTATGGGCCCCCAGGCCCAATGAGTGGACTGTAATAGAGCAGAGCTTCTGACTTTCTGACCTCCAAGGTCTCCCTGTAATTATAAATACAAATAAGTAATTTATGATTCCATAAGTTTTAAGAGTTGGATGTTCATAAAGGGTCCCAACTCTTTTAAAACCTATAATTTGCATGATTTTTCCAGTCGTGGTGATTTACAGTAAGGATTTAAAAAATATTCAATTCATACCCGATAAAAATTTTAAAGCCTGAGATAACTTGAAAAGTATATTGTTCATTATATAAATGCCCATGGCAATTTAAGACCTTATTAATTTACATAGCTTTACAGGTCAAGGAATCAAACTTTTAAAATTAGTCGTATTGAGGCCCTCTTGGAAATTTTCAGAGAAACACTCATAGAGAACCACTGGCCATCTTGTTTCAGTGGACAAAGGCCATGATTTGTGAAAATATTTATGAATACACCACAACAGAAAAAAAAGATTAAATTAATGTATACATCCTTTTTGATTTTCTCAACTCACCCAATGTTACACGGAAGTAATCAGTTAATCTCACTAGTGAGAATCTCTAAAGGTTCACTTCATCTTTCACATACCAACATGATTCTGTGAGGAAGCAAACAGCCTTTCATTTACAGATTAGAAAGAAAATACAAATGACCCTAGTGGAGAAACCTACAAGATTAGCCTATCAAAACCTTAAAACCAATTTGTGGCTGTCATGAAGTGCTCTCAAACAAGAAGATCTTTTATTGAAAAGCCCAAAAACAGTAATCCACATAAGGACCCCGCAAAAACAGAGAACAGAAAACACAAAGAACACAACAAAGACACAATGAGCAAGGCATATATGGTTAAGCTAATAGGTGAATAACAAACAGCTGACAGTAATGAAACAATAATCAGTGCAAGAGGTTATGGGAAACGAAGTCCAGAACAGGCAAACAATGATTCACAAGGAGTGCCCTCTGGTGGCTGACATGGGCACTCCAGCAGCTGGCTGTGACAATGGCATTAAGAAAATGTTGACTTCGTAGCCCTACATATTTATTTAATTCGAAAAACTTAATTCCCACACTTTAAAGAGGTCAGATCATGAAGAATCAAATTTTACTTATCACTTAAAAAAATAACTGATAGAAATAAATTGAACAAGATTCAATCATGGACAGTGGTTCCACGTGATTGAATCATGTTATTTGGACAAAACTGAATGAAGTTATTTGGACATGTCTAATTTTAGTTGAGTTTACTCAGTTGGCTTTAGTTCATCCCACTAGTGATGTCCGATTCTTGAATGAATATTATTTTTTTGATTCAGTTCTCAAATCGAACAACAGGTTGATGATGCAAGACGCACAGCCGAAGTAGATTACAGAGGATTCTAACAAGTGAGTTGCTGACATTGACTATGTTTACATGGACATCAGGGGGTGTATTACAGAAAGATCCTAACTTTAAAATCTTATCTTATCTGTTTAGTAACCATGGTAATTTCAGTTAGGACCACATTTAGGACAAAAGCTATTACAGAACAGCATTTCCTAAGTGCGTTATCCTATCTTAACTACAGATAGGAAAGGGGTATTACAGAAACCTCCTAACTTGACAAAAATCCCTAAAAACTGTCTTAACTTTAGGACAACCCCACAGCTGTCCTAACTTCAAAATTATTCAAAAGCTAACTGAAAAAACGCTTACAACTGTGCTGTCCGACAATGGTACTACATTTATTAATAGTTGAAAATGAAGAACGAAGGTGTTTAATGGCAGAAAGACTCTTGGAGGACCCTGAAGATGTGTTGTATTTTGATGACAAAACACTTATAAGTAATTACAGACTGTTGCGCAACATATTACAGTTAGCACAGGAACTGCAACCAGCATTACAGAGACCAACAAAAGGGTCACGGAGCATAGTGCAAGTGACTAATGCCTTATGTTTTTTTTTGCAAAAGGCGATTTTCAAAGTGAAGTAGCTCCTATTATTTTGTTTACCTCATCAGCAGTGTTGGTTGCTTGGTAACAGACCTGAGAGTGGATTGTCGAGCTTGATTATGCCATTTAAGACTTCCTAACTAGAGATAAGATACTATTTTGTAAGATAGGATAAGAATCCCAAATCAAGTTAAGATTTGCTTCTGTAATACGAATTTGCGGAAAATCCTAATTTAACACATCATATCTTAAGTTAAGACCTAAGATAAGAAACTTTCTGTAATACGCCCCCAGTAATCTAATTTACCTTATTCTGAATAAGACAATATTATGATTAAGGTGTTTACATCAGTTGCTTTTAGAATACTCCTTTCATGTTCCCATTTACATGTTATAGTACATAGATTGATTAATGGCAATTAATTATTAATTATTTATTTATTTATTTATATAAAATAAAAATCATTATTAATTAATTAATTAAGATCCAATGTCCCCTCCAGAATTTCACGTATAAACATATAGTTCGTCTTGGTGATGATGCCATATACAGTTTTGGGTGTTTCATTCTTCATTTTATGAAAGCTTCAAGTGCAGTTAATTATCTATACGTGCATACAGACGACGGTGGTGTTGAAGCTCTTTTATTTGCCGTCAAACGGTTGACCACTGCTGTATCCTGTCGCAAAACGCGGTGAAAAGTCCTACACGACGGTAATAGTTTGATTAAGGTGTGTATGTCTGTACTGCACTTCAATAATGCGACTAAAATAGGATTCTATTTGTGTTTACTTCGATTATGACTTTAGCCGGATTAAGGTAATCAAAAATCTCTGTTTACATGGTAGACTCTTAATCAGAGTATTGTCTTAAAGGATTAGTTCACTTTCAAATTAAAATTTCCTGATAATTTACTCACCCCCCATGTCATCCAAGATGTTTATGTATTTCTTTCTTCAGTCAAAAAGAAATTAAGGTTTTTGATGAAAACATTCCAGGAATCTTCTTCATATAGTGCAGGTCAATGGACTCCAAACGGTTGAAGGTCAAAATGACAGTTTAAGTGCAGCTTCAAAGGGCTATAAACGATACCAGACGATGAATAAGGGTCTTATCTAGCGAAACGATCGGTCATTTAAAAAAAAAAATGATATGCTTTATAGACCAATTTCATGTTAGTAAACATTGTGATGTTTTTCTGTGGGCGGAGCTTAGGTGGTGGCAGAAATCCCGCTGAGCGCTTCACTAACACTAGCTATGAAGTCTGTTAGCTTGTTTTTTTAACAAGAACTTGAGAAATTATTTGAGAAATGCCTGCATATGTAAGGGCTGCATACTGTCCGGGACGGCGTTATTCAAAAAGGTTGACTTTAACGGACAAAATTGGCCGACCTGTAGGCTACTCACTCAAAGGAAGGACGATCTGACAGGATTAAGTTACCTCCGGTTGAGTGACTCACATCTAACGTCTATAGTAAAGACAAACTCACCGTGTATCTAGTCATGAAGATCATGTAATATATATTTCAATTTCAGCAGGCAACTATTTTTACAGCTACATTATTATTCCAGCCACAATTACTCATAACAATGTATATACAATTACACATGATTAAGCATATAAATAGTCAGTTTGTTGTTTTACACACATGCACACAGACATTAGTTCATACACGACATGGTGAGATGCATAAGAAATCTTTAGACGTGCCCATAACAACAAAAGACAATACTTTATTGAACCTTTTCTGATAAGAAGTGTGCGCTGCCTGCAAACGCGAGCTTTTTTGACGATCTGTCCAGTCTGCTCGTTTTATCTCGTTTAACCACAGCTGTCGTCGTTTTTTTTTGTTTTGTTTTTTTTGTCTGGCAGTGGCAGCAGCGTTAATTTAAATTTCAATATTTCAAAATTCTGACTTTATTCTCGCAATTCCGAGATTATATCTCACAATTATGATAAGAAAAATCAACTGGTCATTCTCTCTTTTGAGTTATATCCCACACATCTGGCTTTTTTTCCCCTCAGAATGGAAAAACTCGCTATTGTTGAGTTAAATCGAGTTATAAAGTCCGAAATACAAAATATAAAGTTGCATTTGCGAGAAAAAAAAGTCTCAAAAAAGAATTGAGAGACAAAATAGGTAATGTTAAATGTAAAATGTTATGTTTAAATAGTATTTCATGTAATTGTAGGGCAAATATAATATATTCCACATGAACTGTATATGTGAATATTATGTAGACCAATTGTTTAAATCAAATTTATGCTTTAAAAGTAGAGTAATCATAGCAGGTTTTCATTAGTCTGTCCGTTTAAACGTCTTGTGTTTAGCTTCAAATGGCATTTTTGACAACAGTATTCTATAAAAATTATTTGCATTCCGATTCTGACATCCAAAGGCAAAACAGTACATTTTATCTCTTATTATGTGGATTTTTCCCGTTTCACTCCGCTTGTTGCCGTGCGTTTCTGCCACCACAATGCGCGCGCAGCTGCGAGTGACGTAACTGTGACGTCTACATGAAATTGGTCTATAAACACAAATGCTCGCCTGTTCTGCGATGCGCGTTCATGACGTCACGTACGTTGAAAAGGTCACGCTTGACGTAGGCTCCATCTCATCTCCAAGTTCAAAATCATCCGACATCGTTGTTTACCTTGTAAACTCGTTGAGTTGTAACTCCCTTTTTTTGTAAACGGCGTTTGACTTAGTATTTGTACGTTCAACTTATAAACACTGACTCGATACTTTCGCCTACGTCAAGCGTGACCTTTTCAACGTCATTACGTCACGAACGCGCATCGCAGAACAGGCAAGCATTTGTGTTTATAAAGCATATCATTTTTTTTTAAATGACCAATCGTTTCGCTAGATAAGACCCTTATTCATCGTCTGGTATTGTTTATAGCCCTTTGAAGCTGCACTTAAACTGTCATTTTGACCTTCAACCGTTTGGAGTCCATTGACCTGCACTATATGAAGAAGATTCCTGGAATGTTTTCATCAAAAACCTTAATTTCTTTTTGACTGAAGAAAGAAATACATAAACATCTTGGATGACATGGGGGGTGAGTAAATTATCAGGAAATTTTAATTTGAAAGTGAACTAATCCTTTAATCATATTAAAATCGGAGTATTGATGTCTATGTAAATGTAGTCACTGTGCACATGTATCTGTATCACCGAGGACTTAAACACACTCATGAGCAATACATTTCTTTAATAATAAACAAAATGTACTGGAAATATAATGACTATTTTTTTTTAAAAAGATAAATAATTAATAACTTTATTTGAATGTTTCATTGACATAAAATGACACTGAGTTGTTAGAAAAGAAACGTGTACTGACATCATTGTGAGATGATTTACTTATGACTTTGAACTGGTTCATTGAGCTTAACAGTCCGTAAGATCACTGCAGTCACGCCATCTGCGCTTCGGAGAAGCGAAAATTCCGAAAATTTCGTTGCGCGCCTACATGGCGTTGCGTGGTAGTGATAGCCATGAAGCTCTGAACCCTTTGCAAATCTTTTTTTTTTTTTTTTTTTTTTTTTTTTTTTTTAAAGAGTGCGTATCAAACTGAAACCACAGGCACTTCTTATTTAATGGTATTTTATTGTTTAATTGTATTCATAATGTATGCAATTTCAATAAACCACTTGAAATGGGTTTGTAAAATGTTTTTGTTTTAAAAGAAATCATAAAGAAAAAATTAAATTAAATAGTTTTCTGCAAATTCTTGTTATCCATCTACCAAGTAACACAGTGGTAATTTTTTAATCGTTTTTTAATGATTGCATACCAAAGTCATGACAAATGCTATTTACATTGCCATATAGACATATTTAAAAATTCATAAAAATATCAAATCAAATTGTTTTCTGCAAACTCCACCAGATTCTTGTTCTGTGTCTCCCCAAGTACCACTGTGATGATTTTCATGTTGTTTTACTGTATCATTTTTTAATAATTGCATAGCAAAATCAAGAAAAATGCTAATTATTACCTCACTATATCACATTTTAAAAATTCATAAAATGATCAAATCAAATTGTTTTCTGCAAACTCCACCAGATTCTTGTTCTGTGTCTCCCCAAGTATCACTGTGGTGATTTTCATGTTGTTTTACTGTATCGTTTTTTAATAATTGCATACCAAAGTCATGACAAATGCTATTTACATTGCCATATAGACATATTTAAAAATTCATAAAATGATCAAATCAAATTGTTTTCTGCAAACTCATCCAGATTCTTGTCCTGCATCTCCCCAAGTACCACTGTGATGATTTTCATGTTGTTTTACTGTATCGTTTTTTAATAATTGCATAGCAAAATCAAGAAAAATGCTAATTATTACCTCACTATATCACATTTTAAAAATTCATAAAATGATCAAATCAAATTGTTTTCTGCAAACTCCACCAGATTCTTGTTCTACATCTCCCCAAGTACCACTGTGATGATTTTCATGCTGTTTTACTGTATCGTTTTTTAATAATTTCATACCAAAGTCATGACAAATGCTATTTACATTGCCATATAGACATATTTAAAAATTCATAAAATGATCAAATCAAATTGTTTTCTGCAAACTCCACCAGATTCTTGTTCTACATCTCCCCAAGTATCACTGGGATGATTTTCATGTTGTTTTACTGTGTCATTTTTTAATAATTGCATAGCAAAGTCTAGAAAAATGCTATTTATTACCTCACTATATCACATTTTAAAAATTCATAAAATGATCAAATCAAATTGTTTTCTGCAAACTCTACCAGATTCTTGTTCTGCATCTCCCCAAGTACCACTGTGGTGATTTTCATGTTGTTTTACTGTTTAATTTTTTAATAATTGCATAGCAAAATCTAGATAAATGTTATTTATTACCTCACTGTATCACATTTTAAAAATTCATAAAAATATCAAATCAAATTGTTTTCTGCAAACTCCACCAGATTCTTGTTCTACATCTCCCGAAGTATCACTGTGGTGATTTTCATGCTGTTTTACTGTATCATTTTCTAATAATTGCATAGCAAAATCAAGAAAAATGCTATTTATTACCTCACTGTATCACATTTTAAAAATTCATAAAAATATCAAATCAAATTGTTTTCTGCAAACTCCACCAGATTCTTGTTCTGTGTCTCCCCAAGTACCACTGTGATGATTTTCATGCTGTTTTACTGTATCATTTTTTAATAATTGCATACCAAAGTCATGACAAATGCTATTTACATTGCCATATAGACATATTTAAAAATTCATAAAATGATCAAATCAAATTGTTTTCTGCAAACTCATCCAGATTCTTGTCCTGCATCTCCCCAAGTACCACTGTGATGATTTTCATGTTGTTTTACTGTATCGTTTTTTAATAATTGCATAGCAAAATCAAGAAAAATGCTAATTATTACCTCACTATATCACATTTTAAAAATTCATAAAATGATCAAATCAAATTGTTTTCTGCAAACTCCACCAGATTCTTGTTCTACATCTCCCCAAGTACCACTGTGATGATTTTCATGCTGTTTTACTGTATCGTTTTTTAATAATTGCATACCAAAATCATGACAAATGCTATTTACATTGCCATATAGACATATTTAAAAATTCATAAAATGATCAAATCAAATTGTTTTCTGCAAACTCCACCAGATTCTTGTTCTACATCTCCCCAAGTACCACTGTGATGATTTTCATGCTGTTTTACTGTATCGTTTTTTAATAATTGCATACAAAATCATGACAAATGCTATTTACATTGCCATATAGACATATTTAAAAAATCATAAAATGATCAAATCAAATTGTTTTCTGCAAACTCCACCAGATTCTTGTTCTACATCTCCCCAAGTACCACTGTGATGATTTTCATGCTGTTTTACTGTATCGTTTTTTAATAATTGCATACAAAAGTCATGACAAATGCTATTTACATTGCCATATAGACATATTTAAAAAATCATAAAAAGATTAAATCAAATTGTTTTCTGCAAACTCCACCAGATTCTTGTTCTACATCTCCCCAAGTACCACTGTGATGATTTTCATGTTGTTTTACTGTGTCATTTTTTAATAATTGCATAGCAAAGTCTAGAAAAATGCTATTTATTACCTCACTATATCACATTTTAAAAATTCATAAAATGATCAAATCAAATTGTTTTCTGCAAACTCTACCAGATTCTTGTTCTGCATCTCCCCAAGTACCACTGTGGTGATTTTCATGTTGTTTTACTGTTTAATTTTTTAATAATTGCATAGCAAAATCTAGATAAATGCTATTTATTACCTCACTGTATCACATTTTAAAAATTCATAAAAATATCAAATCAAATTGTTTTCTGCAAACTCCACCAGATTCTTGTTCTACATCTCCCCAAGTACCACTGTGGTGATTTTCATGTTGTTTTACTGTATCAGTTTTTAATAATTGCATACCAAAGTCATGACAAATGCTATTTACATTGCCATATAGACATATTTAAAAATTCATAAAATGATCAAATCAAATAGTTTTCTGCAAACTCCACCAGATTCTTGTTCTGTGTCTCCCCAAGTACCACTGTGGTGATTTTCATGCTGTTTTACTGTATCATTTTTTAATAATTGCATAGCAAAATCAAGAAAAATGCTAATTATTACCTCACTGTATCACATTTTAAAAATTCATAAAAAGATCAAATCAAATTGTAAGGATGCCTGTTGTTGCTTTGGTAGTTGTTATATCCACTGATACTCTGAGCTCTGGATCAGCTGCTTTCAATGGCTCTGAAGCCCCACAGCTTCACATCATCATTCCAACTCAAAGAATGACATCAGACCTTCAGCCTTCTTGAAGGGATAGCAAGTTAGATTCCTTAGCCCCGGTAAGGAACACACTTTCCGGTGATTTTCAATGTAGCTGAGATCCTGTTTTGCATAAATATGCACTGTTATCTCTGTGTTTTTGTGCAGCAAAGTCACAAAGTCAAAAGTCAAGACTAAAGACACTAATACACTCTTAACAGGGACTAAAAATCCGAACTTCTATTAATTAATTTATTTTTTGCTCTGTATATACATTGTTACTATAGAAACAGTAAGAATGTCACACAGAAGGCAGAAGCAATACATAAGATAAGAGTAATACCAAAGTGTTAAGCCAAACATAAAACATCGAAGGCCTGGTTTCACAGACAGGGTTTAGAATAAACCAGGATTAGGCCATAGTTCAATTAGGATATTTAAGTAATTTTTATAAACGTGCCTTAGAAATAACATTACTGGTGTGCTTTTCGAGACAAAATAAGGGCATTGATATATTTTAAGATCAATCAGAGCAAGTTTCTTTCAGTTGAAACAGCTCAGACTTAGATTTTAGTCTGGGATTAGGCTTAGGCCTTGTCTGTGAAACCGGGGGAATAACAGTCAAGATCTAAACTTGTTTGTCATCTCAAAGCCAGCCAAACATAAAATCTGAGATCATTAAAAATCACAACAACAAAATGTATAATTTTCTGTGAGAGACAGGTACAGATACACAGATAATAACACATAATCAACAAACTGGCAAACACTGATTCATAACATACAGTACATTGTGGGTAGCTGGAAACAGAGAAACCTGAAGAACGGAATGTGCCTTTTTTCTTGAGAAAAAGGCCTCTCCATATGTTGAACTTCTGTTTTCTCCTCTCAGGTTCAATGTGACTGTCTAGGTCACAGAGGTTATTGGGGCCTCTCGGCTATGTGATCTACGTTTAGTCAGAACATTTAGGTGGTTTTCTAGGTATGTACATTATAAAAATAGCTGAATATTGTCTTAATTTCTCTCTGTTCTCTCTCTGAGAAATGGCACTCATTGTCTGTGTGTTTTGGGTAATAAGAGTAATAGCATAGCTACCTGACCTTGAGGGAAATAAGTGTTTCTGTATTCATGTGTTTTTCTATCTGTCTGTGCAGGACCAGTCTGTATACCAGACTTTGGTATGCAATTATGAAAATATTATACAGTAAAACAACATGAAAATCACCTCAGTGGTACTTGGGGAGATGTAGAACAAGAATCTGGTGGAGTTTGCAGAAAACAATTTGATTTGATCATTTTATGAATTTTTAAAATGTGATATAGTGAGGTAATAATTAGCATTTTTCTTGATTTTGCTATGCAATTATTAAAAACTGATACAGTAAAACAGCATGAAAATCATCACAGTGGTACTTGGGGAGACACAGAACAAGAATCTGGTGGAGTTTGCAGAAAACAATTTGATTTGATCTTTTTATGAATTTTTAAAATGTGATACAGTGAGGTAATAAATAGCATTTTTCTTGATTTTGCTATGCAATTATTAAAAAATGATACAGTAAAACAGCATGAAAATCACCACAGTGATACTTGGGGAGACACAGAACAAGAAGCTGGTGGAGTTTGCAGAAAACAATTTGATTTGATCATTTTATGAATTTTTAAAATATGTCTATACAGCAATGTAAATAGCATTTTTCTTGACTTTGCTGTGCAATTATTAAAGAATTATACAGTAAAACAACATGAAAATCATCACAGTGGTAATTGGGGAGACACAGAACAAGAATCTGGTGGAGTTTGCAGAAAACAATTTGATTTGATCATTTTATGAATTTTTAAAATGTGATATAGTGAGGTAATAATTAGCATTTTTCTTGATTTTGCTATGCAATTATTAAAAAATGATACAGTAAAACAGCATGAAAATCATCACAGTGGTACTTGGGGAGACACAGAACAAGAATCTGGTGGAGTTTGCAGAAAACAATTTGATTTGATCTTTTTATGAATTTTTAAATGTCTATACAGCAATGTAAATAGCATTTTTCTTGACTTTGGTATGCAATTATTAAAAAACGATACAGTAAAACAACATGAAAATCATCACAGTGGTACTTGGGGAGATGTAGAACAAGAATCTGGTGGAGTTGGCAGAAAACAATTTGATTTGATCATTTTATGAATTTTTAAAATGTGATATAGTGAGGTAATAATTAGCATTTTTCTTGATTTTGCTATGCAATTATTAAAAAATAATACAGTAAAACAGCATGAAAATCATCACAGTGGTACTTGGGGAGACACAGAACAAGAATCTGGTGGAGTTTGCAGAAAACAATTTGATTTGATCTTTTTATGAATTTTTAAAATGTGATACAGTGAGGTAATAAATAGCATTTTTCTTGATTTTGCTATGCAATTATTAAAAAATGATACAGTAAAACAGCATGAAAATCACCACAGTGGTACTTGGGGAGATGCAGAACAAGAATCTGGTGGAGTTTGCAGAAAACAATTTGATTTGATCATTTTATTAATTTTTAAAATATGTCTATACAGCAATGTAAATAGCATTTTTCTTGACTTTGCTGTGCAATTATTAAAGAACTATACAGTAAAACAACATGAAAATCATCACAGTGGTACTTGGGGAGACACAGAACAAGAATCTGGTGGAGTTTGCAGAAAACAATTTGATTTGATCATTTTATGAATTTTTAAATATGTCTATACAGCAATGTAAATAGCATTTTTCTTGACTTTGCTGTGCAATTATTAAAGAATTATACAGTAAAACAACATGAAAATCATCACAGTGGTACTTGGGGAGATGCAGAACAAGAATCTGGTGGAGTTTGCAGAAAACAATTTGATTTGATCTTTTTATGAATTTTTAAAATGTGATATAGTGAGGTAATAATTAGCATTTTTCTTGATTTTGCTATGCAATTATTAAAAAATGATACAGTAAAACAGCATGAAAATCACCACAGTGATACTTGGGGAGACACAGAACAAGAATCTGGTGGAGTTTGCAGAAAACAATTTGATTTGATCTTTTTATGAATTTTTAAAATGTGATACAGTGAGGTAATAAATAGCATTTTTCTTGATTTTGCTATGCAATTATTAAAAAATGATACAGTAAAACAGCATGAAAATCACCACAGTGGTACTTGGGGAGACACAGAACAAGAATCTGGTGGAGTTTGCAGAAAACAATTTGATTTGATCATTTTATGAATTTTTAAATATGTCTATACAGCAATGTAAATAGCATTTTTCTTGACTTTGCTGTGCAATTATTAAAGAATTATACAGTAAAACAACATGAAAATCATCACAGTGGTACTTGGGGAGATGCAGAACAAGAATCTGGTGGAGTTTGCAGAAAACAATTTGATTTGATCTTTTTATGAATTTTTAAAATGTGATATAGTGAGGTAATAATTAGCATTTTTCTTGATTTTGCTATGCAATTATTAAAAAATGATACAGTAAAACAGCATGAAAATCACCACAGTGATACTTGGGGAGACACAGAACAAGAATCTGGTGGAGTTTGCAGAAAACAATTTGATTTGATCTTTTTATGAATTTTTAAATATGTCTACATGGCAATGTAAATAGCATTTGTCATGACTTTGGTATGCAATTATTAAAAAACGATTAAAAAATTACCACTGTGTTACTTGGTAGATAAATAACAAGAATTTGCAGAAAAGTATTTAATTTAATTTTTTCTTTATGATTTCTTTTAAAACAAAAACATTTTACAAACCCATTTCAAGTGGTTTATTGAAAATGCATACATTATGAATACAATTAAACAATAAAATACCATTAAATAAGAAGTGCCTGTGGTTTCAGTTTGATACGCACTCTTTAAAAAAAAAAAAAAAAAAAAAGATTGCAAAGGGTTCAGAGCTTCATGGCTATCACTACCACGCAACGCCATGTAGACGCGCAACGAAATTTTCGGCGTAGATGGCGTGACCGCGCTTCTCGGTTTGCTGAAATTAATCGGACTTTGCATCAGTGCATTCTACATGAAATATTTGAGTAGAGATAACATGTTTCCATCAAGTTCAGCCAAAGTGTTATAGCAAGTAAATTGTAACTTCACTTTATATGTGTGATGTTAGTTGTTGGCAGTTTAAGGATGGTATTGTGTGCATCCCTAACACTCCCAATTGGAGATGCTTTTTTCTTTAAAAAACAAACAAACAACAACAACAACAACAACTCTTTCCTTCTCCTCCAAACACGTTGAGTTGAGTTGATGCCAAAGAGCTGGATTTTGGTCTCATCTGACTACAACACTTTCACCCAGTTTTCCTCTGAATCATTGGCAAACTTCAGACGGACCTGTACATGTGCCTTCTAGAGCAGGGGGGCCTTGTGGGCGCTGCAGGATTTCAGTCCTTCATGGCGTAGTGTGTTACCAATTGTTTTCTTGGTGACTATGGTCCCAGCTGCCTTGAGATCATTGACAAGATCCTCCCGTGTAGTTCTGGGCTGATTCCTCACCGTTATCATGATCATTGAAACTCAATAAGTGTTTTCCCCCACTATATATATATATATATATATATATATTAGAGCTGCACGATTAATCGTTAAAAGATCGCGATCTCGATTCAAATACCCACACGATCTAATTTCTGAATGACAACGATTCCCCCGTGTCTATTAAAACTTCGAAAAAAATCATACGGGAACATTCAAATCTGCATTCGCGCTGCTGCTGATCCAGAGAGCAGACAGTTAACATGTTTAGGTAAGAAAAAGCTTCACAAACAGTCTTTTCAACTACACAGTATTATTTCTGTCTTACAGTCATTCATAGAGATACTGGGATAAAAGTTTATAGTTCGGCTACAAACATTGATGTCTATGGTAGCGATCAAAATAGAGCCACTCATCTTTTGAAAGCAACTGGCGCTTCAAATAACGTTTGTGTCGATTGCATCATTTCGCCACTAGGTGGTGACACGTGACTTAAAAAATGTATTTGTTATTGAATCATTCATTCGAGATTCGTTCAAAAACACTGATTCATCCATTAATGAAACAAGTGAGGTATGAGTGAGTCATTGAATCATTAATACAAACCAATTTTTCATCATTTTAATTCTAAAAGTTGGTGTATTAAATACACTATATTTTAAATACATATACCCCGGGTTTCACAGACAAGGCTTAAGCCTAGTCCTAGACAAAAATGTAGATCTGAGCTGTTTCAGCTGAAAGAAACTCGCACTGACTGATCTTAAAATATATCAGTGCCTTTGTTTTGTCTCAAGATGCACACCAGTAATGTTTTTTTCTAAGCATGTTTATAAAAATTGCTTAAATGTCTTAATTGAACTATGATCTAATCCTGGCTTAGTCTAAGCCCCGTCTGTGAAACCTGGCCATACTGTATTATATATTAAAATGTTTAATAATTCATTTAAATTAAACACTTTTAAATAGACTGCAGCAATTAATATTTTGTCACACATTATTTTGTTTAGTTCAGAATCGTGGGAGAATCGTGATCTCTATTTGAGAAAAAAAAATCGTGATTCTCAATTTATCCAGAATCGTGCAGCTCTAATATATATATATATATATATATATTTTATTTTTTATTTGAGTGTAGATTTGGCTTTTTAGATGAGAGTTAATTTGTCTTAATTTTTTTTTTACAGTGGCAGTGGGGAAAAAGAAAGTAAGTGATTCATTGCTGAAATGTAGTGCTATGACTGTCATGGTTGGATAGAACAAAAACGCTGTTTAATATGGAACAAATAACTTTTATTGCTTGTCACTTTATCACGTTTGGTCAGGGCACTTTGTTAGACTGCAAGAGGCTGTTATTCCAAACTTTGCTGTAAACAATATTAGACCCAACAGCAGATTCACAGGCACCTTTAGTCTACCTTTAGTTCATTTGGTAGACCATGGTACTAATGACATGATCATGAAAATTACTTTGTTTGGAGTCACCGTCAAAACAACCTGTCTCCTGATAGAGTATCCTTCCATTAAACTGTCCTGTACACACACACTTTCTCACACCGACTCTCATAGAGAGATGAGAGCAGGACATATGAGAAGTAATATTTGTTGCTGCAGTGATAGATGTGGCCACGTAGAAGCTGTGATTACCGGGGTATGGGGGCTTTAAACGCACATCCATTAGATCATCGTTTAGACCTGCTGGGCTCCGGTCTGCCTCCTTCATCAGAGAGAGGTAAGGAGCGAGGGAAACAGGAGAAAACAAAAGGTGTTTATGAGACAGAGGTCTCATGTTTCGTCTTTAAAGAGGGCTGTCGTAGCCATGGCGACGGGTCTGTTATTGCTTTTGTTCTGAGATACAGAAAATGATTTTTCATGTGGGTGATTATTAGAGGCACAATCTCCTTTCTCTATCCCTCATTCTCCCAAGCGATCAGCCATTGTAACCTCTGCCACAGATGCACAGCCAACCTTACAGAGTACAAATGGCAAACCCTCCTTGAATGGCTGCATTGTTGAGCTTCACCACTCACAAAGAGCATTGAATAAAACTTTGTTAAATAATTCTTTTAAACTCACTGTGGAAAACAATCAATGCCACTTATATTGGTATTGGCATAATCCTGGATGAATTGGATTTATTGGTGAAAGGCGGTGAAGTTCACCATTAAATCTCACAATGGAGTGAAGCAGTAAATACACTCTGTCCTGAGCTAAGCTTTGCCTCATATGGAGGGTTGACATTGAAGTAACTATTATGGGATGGAGGGGGGGGCAGGAGAATGGGTAGAGTGTTATTCTTTAGGAGCCGGATTTATCAGTTTGTTGAGTGCAGCCAAGATGTCCTTTAGTTGGAATATTGAATGGACGACTTCAGGGGGAATTTATCAGTCACTGCAAAAAGTCCTAGAAAGTTAAAGCATGCCGTAAGCGGGTCTCGACCTCTTTCATTTCAATAATAAAACTGAAAGATATAAAGAGAGAGAGGGCGACAGACAGACAGGAACAGAGGGAGGGCAGACCAGCATGTTCCATTATCTCCAGTCAGAATGACCCACCTGCCAGTCAAAGTAATGGACTGTGAAAGAGAGATTAGAACGAGGTTATTTTAGGAATGACTCTTTAAAGAGCAAAGTATCCCAAGACCTACAGTACAGTACAGAAGAATCAAAGAACATTTAACTTTTCTCAGATTTTACTTTCACTCAACCATATTAGAGAACAACTAAAGAACAATACGTACATATACATTCTGTATAATCACTAATTGCTATTAAGATTACAACGAGAGAGATTTTCATTTGAAGGAGTGACTGCTTGGAGAGTTTCTTATTTAAATGTTTGTAACTCAGTGTCTCTTTGTGCTACATGTCCCAAACTTGGATGCAGTATGCCCTTTATATGTCTGCACCAAATTCAAGTAGTTAAGAAAACCTCTTTGAAAACAACATTATTTCTGCAATTATGTTGGTTGATGCTAATGAAACTTAAAGAGAACATCGGATGCCCATTTTCCACAAGTTGGTATGATTCTTTACGGTCTTCATGAAAAGTCTGTAACATACTTTGGCTAAAATTTCTCAATGGTAGTGTAAAACAACACCCTTTTTACCTTGTCAAAAACAGCTCTGTTAACAGTGACCCATTTCAGTGCATATCCCTTTAAATATTAATGAGCTACTGCTCAACCCACCCCACTCTTCCAGCGATTTGCAAAGATTCATAAATAATAATAATAATAATGCTTACTTCTTCTGAAAGTGAAGCTGGATCACAAATGGTTGGGACCGATCCATCCTTCAGCAACAACTTTTTAGCAAAACCTGCTTTGTACTGACCCTCGTTTACAAAGTAGTCTGGTGTAAAATGATTCGCACAAACATAAATGTATTTAGGTAGATCGGGGGGCGCATTCCCTTCAAAAACAAAAGTAATCCACTGCGTCTACAGCGGATCAGATGTTGGGAGTAAATGATGACTGCTATGTTCATTATTACATCCTACAACAAAACACCTCAATCACTTAGGAGGCCCAATACCCTTATTTTTTAGGTAGATAGCCCTAACACAGGCAGCCTTTCAAAAGCAGTCATGTGTTCTGACAAAATAAAATTTCCTTGTGTCAGTAGTGTGACAGACTCTCAAAATTTGGTTGTGGCTCCTGTCACTTTGGTTATTGAATGCAGTTGTCACTCTGTCATACCTGAACCTTGTATGAACAGAACTGTGTTTAGCTTTTAAACAGGACTGACAAGTGCATTCTGTGGCTGTGTGAATGTAGACAATGTGTTCAAATCTCTAAGGACTGGGGTGTGTGTGAGTATACTGTGTTAGTTCTCTGAAGGTCACCTTCTGCTTCTCTCCTGTGGACAAACAAAAGAGCGCCACTGGCAGGGGATGATAAGTAAATATAGCTTAAATGGGACTCCAAATGGGCCACAGTTATCTGTCTTTACCTGGTGTGTGCGCGGATGTGTAAAGCCATGAGGTGTGTGGTCTGGCTTTTGGTCAGGTCTATGCAGTTTTTATTAGAGCTGTAATAGATCAGATACTGACAGCTGAAGTGAGATGGTCTATGACTGATGCTTGAAACCCTCATGGCTAAAGAGAGAGGGAGATAAAGAGGCTGAATAAAAGTAAAGACTGAAGGACATAACCCTTGACTTACCCGAATTTGAGACTGTTCAACGATTTATGTGTCAGTAAGCTGTCCCAACGCACTCAATAACATGCAACTTTAATAAGCAAACACGATACAAACACAATATATCACGGTAAAGAGGCAGACTGACTTTATAAATCTCCCCAGAGTTTTGTGGCATGAAAGTATAAAGTATTGCAGGTGGTTATTAAATAAAATGGGGGGTTTGTCATAGGGATCCATGATACTGTAAATATTTTCATAATGTTACAAAAGATTTATAATTAAAATAAATGCTGTTCTTTTGAACTTTCAATAAATCAAAGAATCCTGAAAAAAATTAACAGGGTTTTCACAAAAAGATTAAGCAGCACAGCAGATTTCATTATTGATAAAAATAAGAAATGTTTCTTGAGCAGCAAAACAGCATATTAGAATAATGTGAGGAATTAATTACATTTTAAAACATCAAAATAGAAAACAGTTATTTTAAATAGTAATAATTTAACAATATTACTGTTTTACTGTATTTTAGATCAAATAAATGCAGCATTGGTGAGCATAAGTGCAAAAAAAAAATGATCTACCCCAAACTTTTGAACAGTATTGTATATTGGTACCAGATTACTGAATAACATTAGGTTTTTTTTATTGTATAATTTATTGTATTGGTTGATATTGCAATAATTGCATATATGATTTATGATCATTACAAACTACTGGTTGTAGTTTTTCATTTTATTCATTTATTTTATTTAGACAAAACAGTTTGGAATTTAATACTTTACTTTATTGGTTATCAGCTGTAACAATTAATTATTGGCAGAATTTTAATATCAGTGCTTTACCCTGAAATACTGCACATTATAAAGTGGTCAACTGTTATGAAACCACCTCTTGTATGAACTACATCCTGGTGAAGTTTTAGCCTCTAGAATGAACATGCAAAGCCTACCTACTGTAATATTTTAAGCAACTTTTGGTCTAGAATATTGAAATTCCAGATGCTGCAATATTACCTCTAAGATATGAATCTAAGCACTGCAAAAGACTATCAATTTTTCAGTGTTCTGCCAGAGAGCTAAACATGCAACAAAACTGTCGTCCGTGACAAATGACATCGCGTTCGATAAAAAGCTCATATGTACTGCACCTCCAGCAAACTTCACGTCTCAGTTTTCCTCAATATGGTCCAAAGTATGGTCCAGACACTCCATAGCTGCCAATGTAAATGTCAAAAACATGTTAACACACAGAACAAAAGGGGCTCTGTCGTAACAGAATAGAGTTAATATCTTCAGCAGCTGTCTGGATGGGGTCTTGTGGAGACCCACACCTAGGGGCCCATGTAACTCTAGAAGCAGAGGTCCGGTCTCTGGTGTGCTTGCATGCGTATGTCATTATTATATAGCTATATTTGGCAGATCTCATTCAAGTTTAGTTCCACTCTCCTGTCATACTGAACTGAAAATTGTTTTTATTGTGATACAATTTTCTTTGCATTTCCTTTTAGTTTTAGTTACAGTTTAGTTTTGTAATGCACATTTGTATTCCCTTGTTGCTCTGTACCTCCTCTTGAATCAGCCTTCTGAACTAGCAGGAATCTTTTAAACCTTGCTGTTTTATAGTCTGGCACAACATGCTCTGACTGACAGTCTGAGGAAATGGCCTCTCCTCTGATCTCATGCGGTATTCCCATACCACTAACAGTCTGATGGGCTTACCAGCAGATCTGAGACCCATGAACGCATGCAATCTGACCTCCACAGTTCATATATATAATAGCTCACATATGAAGACAGAATAGTACATTAGGTGGATTTGAGAATAAGTGGTAGTGGAAAAGTGATCTAGACGTGAGGAAAGCATGTAGAGTGAATATCAGTCATTTAGATGGCTCCAGGGGGAATAGAATGTAATCAATGGGGATTTATAATTGTCTTTAGACAGCTCAAGACAGTGACTCAAGTTTGAATGGATGATGGAAGAATAATGCCACATCTGAAGAGAACTTAATCTCTGACTCCCAGCATTCTCAGCAGGATACAGCGGTGTTTGTGTGTCTGTATGTGTGCATGCGCTTTTCAGCGAACATTTAAGCTCTTATTTCTTTACAGATCAGGCCTCCTGTGTGCTCAAGCCTTTGTGCATTCGCCTTTTGCCAAAAGTGTGAAATAATAGCACAATGCAAAACAGCCAAAAATATAATCCATATCCTCTGTTTGTTCTCTGAAAATCCATTTAAAATCCTATTACTGTTGGAGTGAATGCATTTATTTTTTGTTCTCCAATTTTATCTAAATATTTCTTCCAGTTGTTTAAAATGCATGTTTGAAGTTCACTTTAAATTTAATTTCCTTTTTTTTTCTATTGCAGAATATGATGTATAGCAACTTAATGTTAGAACTTAACAATTTTAATTCTGTAAAGATACTGCTTTTTCAACATACAGCCGCCCCAAAAACTATTTGAATATGTAAGCCACATGTATAAATGTATGAATATAATAATAGCAATAACTACCACATGTGCCATTTATTTTAATCATTTTCTTTACTAATTAATGTTGGTGGATATCCATATTTAAAGGGATAGTTCACCCAAAAATGAAAATTCTGTCATCATTTACTTACACTCATATTGTTTTAAATCTGTATGACTTTCTTGTGTGAAACACAAAAGAAGATATTTTCCATGTCTCCAGTGTTTTTGGGCCATACAATAAAGTCAGTGGGGTTCATTTTTTTTTTTTTTTTTTAAATCAGTCTAACATTATTTGTTGTTTATGGAATAACATTAATTTTAAGCATATATTTTAAATCTACAAAAACGTTTTGTACAGTATTTATTAATCTTTGTTCAAATTCGTTCTTGTTAGCTCAGGTCCATTAAATAATATTAACAGATGCATAATTATATATAGCCTATATTATATTTAGTATATTATTATATATTGTATATTGACACTCACACTGAATGTTACATTATCTGCATTTGTCTGTTCGGTGTGATCTGCTGGCTGGTTTCAAAGGAGTTTTGGGAATGTTACAGCTGGTCAGGCTTTTTAGACTATCTTAAAACCGTCTTGGCCAAGCTGGAAGACTACCTTAAACCAGCCAAGACCAGTTTAAAGCAGCTTCGACTATTTTCAGTGAGTGCAGTCACACTTCAGATGTCTGTTCAATTCAGCTCTAATGAAGTCGAGGTAACTTTAGCATAAAACATTTCTGTTCCGAGGGATCCTGCAGCACGCTATTTAGTAAATAACACCGCTGTTCATTTAACCCAACCTGTTGATCCCCAATCCCCTTTTCCCGCCTCTCATCTGTTTTGTGAGTCGCAAGACATCAAAGGCCCTCATCAACAAATGGAGGCGCAAAAGACTTACATGAAAGCCTGATTGTAGATGAAGCAGCTGATTATAATTGCATTTTGTATTCAATCGTTTTTTCCCCTCTCTCTTTTCTAATAGGGCCGACTGCCAGCTTTCTTTTCTATCATTCGGTAATGTGGGAGAACATTCTCATTAGGATTCAAGCGCGATGCTCGCTAACTTAATTAAGCATAAGATAGACACGCGTATAGATGCAATCTGATCTCAATGTGTGTGAGCCCACATTTAGCCCGCGTTCAAGGGTTCTCAAAGGACGTGATGATGCTGTGATGGCAGGAGAGTCGGGTATCTTGTCAGGTCTGTCTATTTCTGTGCTGCTTTCTTTTTCAAGAAGGTTTACGACAAATGGTGAAGTGGCAGCTAAAGGAGTGTTACACATATAGGAATCTGTGTTGAGTAGCTTGTCGAAGATGCAATTGTTTCTCTTTCTCTTCCTTTCAGAGGCAATCATCCTCTTAAGTATGTATATTTCAGATGTGTGGTATTGCCTCTTGTGATCAGTGTCTAGAAACCGAACATTGTTATTGCAGAAGCATCTATTTACTAGATACTATATGATTTAAAGACTTGGCAAAAGAGGAATTTTGTGTAATGTCCTATCATTTTGTTAACCGCATTGTACTCAAGCTGCAATGCGGAGGAGTTGATTGATTGATGCATGAACATTAACTCCGTATTCGACAGTTTTATCTGACAGCCATGATGGATGCTTTTTATAACAAACCCAATGAATCTGATAAAACCTGTCTTGAAATGCAAACTAAGTACACAAACATTCTGCAATGGCCTACCAAGCCTAAGCCTTATATGCATTGCATATGAAACTGATCAATCCTTGTAAATTTTTGTTTGCATGACAGTAGCACACAATGCAATGACTTCCAGAATACAAAATTAGTTTCAGAATTAGACATTAGAAAATAAATGTAAGCAGCTCAATCCAGAATAAACTACACATATAAGCCTGTCATCTGTTTAGATCATCTGTCACAACTGTGTCTTTGTCTCCTTCTGTACACTGAACAAGAAAATCAACGTAGAAACTATTTTCACTCAGAAAATGCTAAAACTAATGACAAAGAAACAGCAAATGACACACTGAATCAACAGTGAATTTTTAAAATTAGGACTGAAATTGTATTTTTTTTAAACAACACACTGCAATACTCTTTGTTTTATTCACAACTTTGTCTGCCTTCTCATTTTTACAGTTTTGCATGGTGATGTGGACTTTCCGCCAACTTCCATTGTTTTTGCACAGAATGAATTATATTTTAGACTCCCTAACTCCTCTAACCCTCACACTGATATAGTTGCACCTTTAGGTTTTCATTAAGACATTTATTATGCTTATTAAGCCATTTTCCTCGCAGGCTGTTGGCTGGTCTCCACATTTAGGTCATTTCAGATTTGACAATTTTTCATTGGACATATGCTCTTCTAAATAGGAGTAAAACCTCACCCACACAGGTATATGCACATTGTGCCCACAAGGGGTCGCTGTTGCTTTGCAGTGATTCAAATTAGATTATAAATGACCATATTTATTGCCACTGATAATTATCGTCAAAACGGTGTAAATGAACTTCTGCCATGCCACATTAATGTTTACTTACTTACATACTTGGGAACACAGACAGCCATAAACTACCAATAACTTTTTCCATTTGTGTCTCCAACTTTTTATTTCTAAGGGCAAAATTCTTTCGACTGCTCTAGTAAACGCATACGTTTTGCAGTCTATTAAGAATCTGAAATGTGTTATGATAGCTACTGTGATGTTCAGGTAAAGCTTATTTGCACAGAAGTCTGCGGGGAGCCCTTGATGTGAATGTTGGCGCCTCAGGTGATGCTTTAACCCTGCACCTCAGTTTGGACTTGCCAGTGTCTGCGCTGGAGTGGAGAGGAGAGGTTGGCGCAGAAAAACCTCTTCAAATCCACATGCACTTATTTTAAAGCACACATTTGCCGATGGTATTTCTTTTCTTTTATGCGTTCGTGAATATCTGATGAAGCTCGTCGTCTTTTTTTCTAACACCATCTCCTGAGGAAGGAAACCAGCCAAGTGTTATTCTTCATCTCTGCAGGTTACACCGAGGATATGGAAAGCGCAAATGGTGCAATCGTGCGCTTGAGCAACTTTTAGGATGTGCAGGATAATTCCGCATTAGAGGATGTGAGAGCGGATGCGGAGGAAACGCAGATCCTGCCTTACGCATCACGCATCAGGGGGAAAAATCCCACAGCAACGCCACCCAACCCGCCAGACTTTACTAGAAAGACAAAAGTAGCCAAGCAACGGAAATTAAATCCACTCGCTGCTACCTAACGCCACAATACCGCAGACTGAGCAGTTGGATTCAGCGACGCATGGGAACATACTTCGGATGTGAGAAAAGCACAATATTTGTGAAGGATCTGTCGCGTAACGAGGAGACACAGTGGCATCCTTCGGGAGCCTATAAATCCCATCTAATGCGTGACGGGATGTTCGGACTCTCAAGTCCTTTTGACCTGAAGTAAAGTAAACCGACCCCGGTGTGAAGTGAAGAACATTATGATGGATGCTTCTGGAAGTCCTCCGAGAGCGATACTGGAACTTAATCGCGCAATTTTGTGATCATCTCTCCGCGCGCAAAGGGATCCCTTTTCACTTGTCACTGCCCTTCCGTGCCATCCAGTAAGATGGAAGTTTCTCACAGGGGGAGAACAAACATGTTGCGTCTCCATACTCTGCATTTCATTGTAATGCTGCTCAGAGGTAAGTTAAAGAGAGGGGTTCTAGCCTTTTTTATATATTAATGTGGAACTCGCAGCATGAGATTTCCCTACCCAACTTTAGATCGTAAAGAAAAATTCATAATTTAAATCTAAAAGCTGTACACCGGATCCTGACGGAATCATATCTGTTTAGCTCAGTGTGTGGTATTGTGAACCTCACCGTAACGAGCGCGACATCACGGCCTCTGACTGACACATTTGTGCTGCAGCTGTGGATTAGCGATGTCCGATTCGAGAACGAGTTGTTCCCGAATCGAATCTTTTTAATGAATCATTTTAATGAACCGGACTGAATCGGTCCGAATGATCACCAAACCGACAACTTGAAATCACTCATTAATCGAGAATCTCTTGCTGAGAGTGTAATCATTTCCAAATTGTAGAGACTGAAATACGCCGTGCACATACAGGCACAAAAGGATATAAGGCGACTTTGATTGTTTTAACAAAGCCAATATAATTTTAATTATAACGTAAAATTCTAATTATAACGTTTAATTGTAACTATGCACTTTTTGTCAGGAAGTTGTGAACGTTACTGGGAAGTAGCCTATTACGTTGGTCATCTGGGAAGTATTTAGTGTAGTGGCACATCCTGGTGGATCATTTTGAAAACTTAAAATTTAATTAGTAAACTTAAAAACATAAACTTAAATTATTTGAGGAAGTTGGATTTAAACATATTCATTACGTAAATAGCCTACTACACATTTTCATTATTGTTTTGTTTTGCGTGCCTTAGTGTAGTTTTGAATGGAATTTGCTTTATATTTTTCTTATGTGTCTACTTATATGGCTTTATTAAAACGTTTCACAGTATGTAATAATTACGACCGCATACCGACATAATTATGTGAAAGAATCACTGAATCGTTTTTCGAAACAAACTGTTCGAAAGAACCGAAAAGAATCAGACTTTTAATTACCTGCTGGGATTCACACACGCACACACACACACACACACACACACACCATAGACTTCTATTACTTTTATACTGACCAAACAATATTTTCTATCCCCTAACCCTAAACCTACCCCTTACAGAAAACCTGTTTGCATTGTTACACTTTCAGATAAACTTCATTTACTATTTTTAATTACCCCCCCCCCCTCGTGGGGACCACAGGCCGGTCCCCAAAATGTAAACAATTTCAGGATTTACTATACACACACACACCCACACACGCACACACACGTTTGTGGGATTTGTGTAATGGTTTTTTATACTGTACAAATTATGGCCCCACACCAACCCTTCACCTAAACCTACCGCTTACAGAAATCTTTCTGCTATTTAGATTTTCATAACTCCATTCTTTGTGATTTATAAGCTTGTTTCCTCATACACACACACACACACACACACACACACACACACACACACACACACACACACACACACACACACACACACACACAATTACACTGTTACACTCGTTCTCCACTGGAACTGTAGCCTTTCATTCACTCATTGTTTAAAGCAGTTCATTCAGAAGTCTAGTGATCGAACAAGATGTGTTTTGTAGTTCTGACTTTTCATAGTTTTATTTCATAATTGTAGAAAGCGCAGTATATTTTTCTGTTTGTGAGCATTGTTACCTCATTTATGGAGGGGAGGAATACAGAGTCGTGTCGTAGCTTTCTGTCTGGATGTTTATGGTGTGGTTCACTACACAGGGTGAAGTCAGGTAAATCAAGGCACTTTTGACATTTAAAAAGAATGTGGCTTGATTTACCTGAATTTACCTCAGTTTGTCTGTTGAAACGCGGCTGAAATGTGTCCATTATGAAAGAGGTCCATGGGCTTGATCAGGTGTGGGGGCACGGCTGTGCGTCAGATTACCTCTCATCATTAAATCTAGATCACTCTGGCTGTGAGCTGGGGAGCGTTTGGTCCTCATGTTAAATGGCCATAATTATAATACAAACCTTTAAATGAACAAGGCCATTATTATTTTATCCCTGTGTTCTTCTTTCAGCATCCTTTCTTGCTCTATTTTGTTCTCTCTGTCTTTGGCCTTCCTCCTCCTCCCTCTGTACCTCAGTGGTCTAGTCTTGCCCGAGAACATGTAGTAGTTAGTGCTGAAATGACCTTGGAATTATCCGGGTCTTTGAGCTTGATGTTCCGCAGGCCCACACATTACTCACAGTGTTTTAAACTGTGAGAAAAAGAAGTGGATAGTTTCATTATTAGGCTGGAGAGATGTATGAGCTTTCTGGAACAGCACACTGTTCCTGAAGTGAAAATAATGAATGATGAATGAGTTTTTAAAGCATGTTCTTCAACTAAACTGAAATACTGCAGAGAAATAGAGATTATCTGAATGCACCAATGCACAAATATGATGCTGATCATTTCCAAAATAATGTAGATATTTTTGTTTTAATAAATTTTAAATGTAACACTACAAACTAAAAATCACTTGTTTTAAACTCTACAACTTTAATCAACATAGCATTAGAAAGTATGAAACATTTTTTTTTTCATAGATAAAGATGGAATGGATGATTTTTAGATCTGCTAAAGATTACATTTAGCAGTGTTATTAAATTAATCAATTATTTGTGTTTTTAAAGATTAAATTTAAGTGTTATAATTTAATTGCTAGTAAATTTCACAAATAAGTATGAAAAATGGCATGTAATGCATTTAATTAAATGTAAATTTAATTTTGAGGTAGGAACACTTAGTATTTTATTGTAAAATATAATATAATATAATATTTGTAGTTTAAAAAATAATAATTTTTACAGTATAGTTGATAGCAAATGTAATTTAAATGTTTAAATATGTGAAAATGAGCATGCATAATTAATTCTAATATTTACTGATACTAATACATTAACAAATCTCAAGTATCTGATAAACAAATACAATACCAATATATTGTGCATACCTAATCTGAACCCCATTAGGATTGTGCACACCTCATATGCATTACAACAGTCACTGTTATATATAAAGCTTTATTGGGACCATTGTCACCCCTACAGCTAAAAGTCTTTAAAACTCAAATTAAACTAAATCCTTTGATATGTTATGTCACACCGGAGTAATTACACCCAGCACTGTGCCTTAGACATGTTTAAAAAAGAACATGTCAAGGCCAAGACTTCATTTGTTCGAGAGCTGTTGTGGTAAATGAACACTGTTTGACTTTAACATCTTAATTTAATTCCCATTATGTGTTTCCTCAGGAGTTTTCTAAAGACATGGATATGACACTTCCCTTGTCACGAACAAAATCTTTCAGTAAACTGTAAGAATTACAGCGACTTCAAACATAAAATGGCCTGTAAATTATGCCACTTGTCTTTCTTTCAGCCATCACCATTTCAGCGATGACATCTGGATAAAAAGCCGTTTTACTCAGCCTTTTAATGGAGTGCATTTTATCGAGCTATGATGGACCTGTTTGCCTAGAGAAGTACTGAGTTACAGCAGTACATCATGTCTTATTATGACACCCTGTACTTTGTGCTGACCTTAAAAGGTGAAGTAGAGGTTTTTATTTTTATTTATTTATTTTTGATAAAAGGATTTTGTATGTAGTTTTAGCTGTGGAATGGCATTTAAAAGTAAAATTTTCAATATGCAAGAAAAGTTGTAACAATAAGATCTTTGTCATCCAGTGGACAAATACAAGGTCAGTCCCTTTCATAGGAGTCCTGAGGCCTCATGTATAAACTTTGCATAAATCTCCAAACTTGATGTTTGGAAACCATGCCAATTTAACAAACACCATACTCTGTGAACAGTGCACTTTACAAATCTTAATTTTGCGAATGATAATGCGTTCGCATGCTTAAACATTTGGCACCATGTTACCATATATCGCCAAATAATGTTGAGTGGTTAATAAAACATTTAAGTCTTGTGTGTGAGTCATGAAAAAGAAAGGTCAGCCCATTGAATTCCATGGTTTCTTGTATCATGACAAAATAATAATAATACAAAAAAAAAACATCTGGTCCTTGGCAGGACTTAAAATTTAGAAAATAAAACCTCAGATGAACAACAACACATGACATATCACACTGTGTCATTATTTATTTAACAAAAATAAAGCCAATATGGAAAAGCCATGGGTGGTAAACTAAGGACACCCTATGATTCAGTTGCCTGTAGATCCACTTTTAGCAGCAATAACTTGAAGTAATCATTTTCTGTATGACTTTATCAGTATCCAATTTTGGCCCACCCTTCTTTTCAAGTTTTTTGAGGTTTGTGGACATTTGTTTATGCACATCTCTTAGTCAGGATGAGGTCTGGACTTTGACTGGGGATTTGCAACACCTTTATTCTTTACTTTTTCAGTCGTTCTGCTGTAGATTTGCTGGTGTGCTTGGGTTCATTGTCCTGTTGAATCACCCAATTTTGGCCAAGCTTTAGCTGTCAGATGAATGGCCTCAAATTTGACTCTAGAATACTTTGGTATACAGAGTAGTTCACAGTCGACTCAATGACTGTGCGGTCCCCAGGTTCTGTGGCTACAAAACAAGCCCAAAATCATCACCCCTCCACCAGCATGCTTGACTTTTGGTATGAGGTGTTTGTTTTGATTATGTTCTTTAGGTTTTCACCAAATGTGACGCTGTGCATTATGGCCAAACATCTCCACTTTGGTCTCGTCTGTTCAAAGGGCATTGTTCTAGAAGTCTTTTGGTTTGTTCAGATGCAACTTTGCAAACCTAAGCTATCCTGCCATGTTCTTTTTAGAAAGAAGAGGCTTTCTTCTGACAACCCTTTCAAACGGGCCATACTTGTCTGGTCTGGTCACAAACCTTATCATTTAACATGCTAACTGAGGCCTGTAGTGTCTGAGGTGTAGTTCTTGGATTACCTGCAGTTTCTCAGAGTATTGTACGGTCTGACCATGGGGTGAATTTCCTGGGACGTCCACTCCTGGGAGGATTGGTGTCTGTTTTCTTTGTCTTTTACTTGTGAATAATCTTCTTCTCTGTAAATGATGGACTTCAAATTGTTTGGAAATGGCCGTATTACTCTTCCCAGATTGATGGCAGCAACAATTGCTTCTCTAAGATCATTACTGATGTCTTTCCTCTGCTATTGTGTTAACACCTAAAACCTCCAGAGCAAAACTTCTGCTTTTATAGAGGTGCACACACTAGACTGATCAGTTAATCAAAGGTATTTTAGGTTAACAGTGCCTGACCGTTAATTCCTATGATAACAGTAAGGGTGTCCTTAGTTTGTCACCCATGGGTTTTCCATTTTGTCCTAGTTTTTGTTAAATAATAATGATATGTTGTGATATGTCAAATGTTTCAAATTTTGAGACCTGCCAAAGACCAGATTATTTTTTTTAGATTATTATGTCCTGATACAGAAAACCATGGAATTCAATAGGGTGTCTTTTTTTTCACATGACTGTATATAAGATGGCTTTTTGGCTTTTTGTGTACATGAATTTGTTGGTAGAGAATAAATGAAATAACACAGAAAAAAAGGCATAATCTTAAAATACACAGTATAAAAAGATTTCAAAGAAAATATTATGTGTGCAAGAGAAGCATGCTCTATATAATGAAAGAAGAAGAAGAAGAAGAAGAAAAGAAATCCCTGTTGGCAGCTTGTTTAAAAAAACTTGTGTTATATTAACTTGTCATTTTCTTCACATTTGACTTGACCTTTGAAGTGCCACTGCATTGACCGCCGTCTTGGAAGGGTTACATTCAAAGTCACTGATGCGTTTGGGGTCAAGACCAGGGGGTGTAGATTTTTTCGATGTATTTGTCTAGTATTGTACAAGTTAAAAGGAAAGTGGAGTAAAAGGGAAGAGAAAGGGGGAACAGGATCAGAAGCTATCATGAGCTAGATTCAAAATTGAAGGTCTTCCCAACAAAATCAACTATGCAGTTTAAGTTTTTCGGTTATCATCATTACCACTAGATAAAAAAGTAGTCATCTTGTGTAGACCAAGGCCACCTCACAGCTGTGTTGATCAGGATAAGTGGACAATACAGAGTATTTTGTGTCATGTTTTACTGGGAATTCACTCACCATTAATGTCTGTAGAATGAGTGCAGTTGTTCAATTCTATAAAGAGTGCATTTTTAAACATCCATTTTAATAATTTCACAGACTTTGTCACGTCAAGTTTGTGTTTTGTCAGTGATGTGTGGAAAGAAGATATGATCTGAAAGACTGGTGGTTTGTAACAGATTATTGTATACAGACATCTAAAAGTTCTGCCTTTGCTCTTTGCATTCGCTCTCTCACTCTTTCTCTCTCTCTCTCTTGTTTTTTTTTAAGCATAATACCATATAACTGAATGATCATCAACATACCCAGACAAGGTGTTTAGGGCTATACATGCATAATTTACATTTTCCAATTGACAAAAAAATGAATGTCAAAGCAAGCACTGCATAGTACTTTAATACTGTATAACTTCAGATAATATCATGTATACCCATAATGCTCTCCCTCTTCTGAGAGCAATTTTCTACTATGTTTGAAGAGTACTGAAGCATGTAAGCTGTAGTTTTATACACTGAAAAGCATGTTCCTTGGATAAGCGTTTGTCTCACCTGGGACTAAAACCAGCCATCCTGCTCAGTCTGCCTCATTACCCTAGAGCTGCTCTACTGCCCACTGAGATTACAGGACTACTGGGACAGATTTCAGTATCAAAATGTATTTTATGAATGCCTGTGTACAATGCGGAGTTGACTAAAAACTCAATTGTGTTTAGGTGCGAATGCATGAATACGGTTCAGTGGCAGACTCTTATTTTATTTTATTTTTTTATTCAGCCTGATGTCCAGCAATACCTTCACCTCCCTCTTGTGATATTTCTTTAAAAACTCACTTTCTTCATGTTGTTGTGTAATATTCTCAAGAGAAATGTGGTGGTTAAACAAGAAAGAATAATGAAGTTATTTTAAAAGCACCCAAGAGAAAAGAGATGCAGTAATTACACAAAGAGTCACATTATATCCCACAAGGATAAATATTATGTCCCAGTGTTTTTTCTGCCGAGGTCAGGTTGTGTAAGTGTAGAGACACCAACCACAACTGCAGGAATAATTAACCTACATTTTTCTAAAGAAAATGCCACTGGTGCTAAACTTATTTGGTAGTTATCAGGTTTGTTCTGTGGTTTCTAAGGTGTTCTGCGTGGTTGTATCGCATGATACGGTGTGGATGGTTGGGTTACTGTTTAAAAAAAATACGTTACCCTAAGTTTGAGCAACAGTTGCTGTACATGTCCACTGGTGCGAAGTGAGCAGACATGAGCGGGCATATCGAATTCATTCTCCATTGAAGCTGAGCGGCAGGCTCGCATGGGGATTGTGGGATTGACAGTGGAGTGGAGCAAGTACTGATAGCATGGAAAGTTGAGAAATGCTCAAATTCGTCCATATTGCTATTTTAGTTTAGTTTTTAGAAAGTTTTGGTGTTTTCATTGAGACTGGGTTAATAAAAGTGAATGAATTGACACTGTATGTATACTTTGAGTATTCCGAAATAAAATTTGCATTTGTATTTGTACATATGATGACTGTGAACATGTTTGTTGACCAAAAAAAAAGTTTTAACTTTTATAAATGAATTATATCATTTAATTTAACCTTTGCAAATTTAATTTAAAATTGTAATTAAAGTTTTTAATATTTATTTAATATAATTTATTTCCAACCATATAATTTAATTATCAAATGTTATTTGTATTTATTTATTGGAAATTTGTTTTGGAATTAATTTGGAATAAAAAAAAATAAACCTCCGTATTCTGAAGCTTACTTGGTGCAGTCACACTAAGATGCGATAGGAGGAAGTATTTTACCATTTCAATTGGTAAATTGTGTAATTTGTCCTAAAATGCAATCTCATTGGAAATGTTACGCTTGGGAGAGTGCACATTTCATCCTGCTGCTACGAGAATTACTGGCTAAAAACAGTTTGGAAAATAAATAAAGAGGGTTTAAAATTGGAATGGTTATTTAATCACCTGTGCTGCAGAATTTGCTGATTCAAGCACTTTCAAGTCTTTCCTAATACCTATTCAGGGAGACATTTACAGATAATTATAGTCAATTAGGATAATCAATTAAAGGTCCTTCACCTAACCAATGAGATTCTCTCCTGATAAAATGCTAAATGTTAAGGGCAAATGCACGGTAATTTTTCAAAGATATTGCTCCTTATGGTGGTATATATTGCTTTTGTGACAGGTATGGCTCTGTAGCGTTATTTCACTTTGAAGGATGTGGGTGGTAAAAGATGGAAATGTGCAAATATTACGGTCTATTACTTCCATTGGTGTATTCAGTTGAGTCCAGTTGCTGATGTTTTTGACTTGAATAAAAATTGTTCTCTTAGATGTTACCACACGAAGTGAATGTTTTAGGCCACCAGACAATTTTTTATACACTTATACTTTTATTTACATACACCTTTCAGAATCTGCAAAATGTTAATTATTTCACCAGAATAAAAGGGATCATACAAAATGCATGCTTTTTTTATTTAGTACTGACCTGAATAAGACATTTCACATAAAATACGTTTACATATAGTCCACAAGAGAAAATAATAGTTGAATTTATAAAAATGACCCTGTTCAAGAAGTTTACATATTCTTAATACTGTGTTGTTACCTGAATGATCCACAGCTGTGTTTTTTAGTGCTGTCAAACAAATAATTGTGATTAATTCACATTCAAATTAAAAGTTTTTGTTTACATAATATATGTGTGTGTACTGTGTATATTTATCATGTGTATATATAAATACACATACATGCATGTATATTTAAGAAAAAATATGTCATAATATTTTCAAAAAACTTACTGTATGTGTGTATTTATAAGTACATAATAAATATACACAGCACACACACACATATATTATGTAAACAAAAACTTTTATTTTGGATGTGATTAATTGTGATTCATTGTTTGACAGCACTAGTTTTTTTGTTTGTTTGTTTAGTGATAGTTATTCATGAGTCTCTTGTTTGTTCTGAACAGTTAAACTGCCTGCTGTTCTTCAGAAAAATCCTTCAGGTCCCACAAATTCTTTGGTATTTCAGCATTTTTGTGTATTTGAACCCTTTCCAACAATGACTGTATGATTTTGAGATCCATCTTTTCACACTGAGGATAACTGAGGGACTCATATGCAACTAACAGAAAGTTCAAACACTCAATGATGCTCCAGAAGGAAAAAACATGCATTAAAGGGGTTCTATTATGCTCTTTTACAAAGTCTTGATTTTGTTTTGGGGGTGTACTAGAACATGCTCTCATGCTTGGTGGTTCGAAAATCGCATTATTTTTCACATAATTTACATTATTACAATACCTTTCTCCCCAGCCTGGCACAAACGGCTCGATTAGTTCCAGGTTTGATGAAGGCCCGCCTTCCGAAAAACGAAATGTGTTGTGATTGGTTAACTGTCCCAGTGCATTGTGATTGGCGAACAGCTTAGACGGCGTTTCAGTACTTGCTTGCCAAAGCAGCAAGTTCGTCAATATTGCTATATCAATTCAGACTTCGAGAATATTGAACAAGAGGATCGCGCAGAACATTTGCATGCACGGATATTGCGTTGTTGTTGTTGTTGTTTTTTTTTGGCTAAATCACGTTTTAGATAGGATGTCAACAACAGCTTAAAAATAATTGCATTTACTATGTACAGATAAGTGCAACGGTAATATGTATTATGTTTATTGCTCTTTAATTCTAACATTATAACATGAATTGCAGTGAAACTGTTATACAGTTGAATTTATTTATACCATAGTCCCACAGACTTACACTATTTGTGGCGGCATATATATGCAAATTAATTCTCTGCCAGCGGGAGGCACTGTTGGAGTTGTAGAGAGCGAGGTTTCCCCGGTAACACTGTACACAAAACAGAGCTCCGCTCACGAAACGCTGCTTTATTCAGACATCACATGCAAGATGAAATGAAAATGACATCCAAAATTTTCTGAAAATAGTTGGTTTCCATCAGAAATACAGTGATATAAAAACACCAGCACGGGTTTCGATTTTGAAACGTGCAGAGCTCAACCAAGCATTCTCCCCACCCGCCAACCATTCGAATTTCCGTAGGGATTTATTTTTGTGATATCACAAATACAGGAGAACAACCAAACGAGCCATTTGTTGTAGTTCTTAAAAAAGGGATTTTTTAAAAACAAAATATCTCCCTTTGGAGTGGACTTTGAGATTTGTAACTTTGTAGTTCTTTTTATGCCCAAACATACACACTACACACTGACTACAATTCAAAAAGTGAAAAAGCGTAATAGGACCCCTTTAAGAGCCGGTGGGTGAAAACTTTTGAACAGAATGAAGATGTGAAATTTTTCTTATTTTGCCTAAATACCTTTTTTTTTTTTTTTGCCTTCTATTTGATAGGACAGTAGGTAGACAGGAAATGAAGTTGGAGAGAGAGAGGAGGGACGGGATCGGGAAAGGTCCGCGAGCCGGGACTCGCCGATAGCCTCAGACTAAATACCTTTTTTTTCATTTAGGACTGCCGTTCAGAAGTTACAAAAGGTACTTACATGTTTCCTAGAAGTCAAAATAAGTTAAATTTACCCTGATATTCAAATTCAAAAAGTTTTCACCCCCCGGCTCTTAATGAATTGTGTTTCCTTCTGGCACATCAGTGACTGTTTGAATCTTCTGTAATAGTTGCATGAGTCCCTCAGTTGTCCTCAGTGTGATTTTAAGTTGGATCTTAAGACAGTCATTATTGTAAAGGGTTCAAATACACAAAAATGCTAAAAAAAACAAATAATCTGTGGGACCTGAAGGGTTTTTCTGAAGAACAGCAGGCAGTTTAACTGTTCAGGACAAACAAGGGACTCATGAACAACTATCACTAAACAAAAAACACAGTTGTGGATCATTCAAGTAACAACACAGTATTATGAATCAAGCATATGCAAACTTTTGAACAGGGTCATTTTTATAAATTCTACTATTTCTCTTGTGGACTATATGTAAATGTCTTTTATGTGAAATGTCTTATTCAAGTCAGTACTAAATAAAAAATAACATGCATTTTGTATGATCCCTCTTATGTTGGTAAAATAATTAACATTTTGCAGATTTTGCAAGGTGCATGTAAACTTTTGTCCTCACACTGTATGTTTGGGATATTTCATTATTACATATAGCGATCAGACAGAAGGAATCTGTTGAGTCCTCTGTTATTCACCACTAGAGAATTCAGCCTTTAATTAGCAACGTGATGAGCTGTATCTGTTTGATACCATTACAAGTGGTACAAGTGATTGCTCATTAAACATTAATAAGACACATTCATCGGTAGAAGTGCTCACCCTGAATGGACAAACTGAATTGAAATTTGTACAGAACAAAAGGTGCCCTTTTTGACCATTAGAACAGAGGTTTTGATGTTTTGGATTTACCTTTCATTTACATTTGTTGGATTGCATGTGACTGTAGCGTATTATGGCAATATGACCTAGTGACATCAATTTGCTTGCTTTGAATTTAGCTTAAGGGCATGTTTAAATGCAATATTTTCTTCCTTTTCTTTAATACTGATAAACATTTATAAACTGTAATCATTTCTTTTTTTCCTCTCCCATACTACCATCTGTTATCCATTGACTTCTCAATCCTCAATTATTATTGTTCCAGTCCCGCTTTCTAAATGTGTTTTTGAAATTTCAGGTGTATTTAAGGTTATGGTGGCTACTAGTATTTGGGCTCATTCTCAGGAAACTGTGCCAGCTTTGTCTTATTGGTGTCCCTTTGACTTGCTACTGAAATGAACAGGATATTGAAGTCCCATTATTTGCATAGAGAGTCACAGATAAACGTAACTGTGTTTACTGTGTTTTATAGAATACAAAATTTTTCTATTTAAATTTGGCCTTTCTTAAACGCTTTGAAATGTCTTTTGAGAAAACGAAGAATTTGTCTTTGTCCCTGGCTTTCATGCTGAACTGTGTTATGCTATGACATTTCAACCTTAATGATAAACAATGATATGCTCTGGCATCGGTTAAGTATGACCTGGTGTTGAATGGTGGTGTATATTAGCCATTAAAATTCCCATATATGACCACTAATCTGAATTTTTGGGTGGATTGAATATTAAAGTTCATTTTCAAATAAGGCATAAATGGCACTAATGTTTCTTGAGGATGGCTCTTTTCTTAAATCAAATATTATTCAGGTATAGAACAGATATAACCTAATGTAATTTTATTTTCCCTGAGTAAATATTTGACTGCTTTGCTTATTATTAAAGCCTGTATTTCACTCTCTTCAGATATTTTTAGATAGCGCTTATAATGAACAGATAAAGATACAGATACTCCCAGTGGGAGCTTGCCTGTCCTCATTTGGTCCGTGTCTCTTTGCCACAGCTCATAACAGTAAACATGAGCTAGTGTGTTTTTTAATGAAGTACAGTATTCGAGGAAGGAAGGGTGGAAGAAACTTTTCTGCTGATGTTGTCTAATGTTTCCACTTGAACATGAGGGGACAGTATCCTTACACTGAAACTGTATCATGTACTTCAAAGATTTTACTTTTAACCTGGATTTAATGAAGCAGTTATCGAATAAGTTTAATAGGTTGAAGTCTGCACTTATAGTCCTATTTAGTATGTAATGGACCCATTATAATATATTAAGTGACAAGGGCAATTTGCCTCCCCCAGCTAATAGCATTCAAACATGCATTTTGTTATATTATTTTGATATATTTTAATAACATTATTCGTACTTTAATGAGCTGTTGTGCTATTACATCATCAGAATTTACAAAAGTCTAAAACTCATGTCTAAAAGCATTTCTGGACTACACTTTGTGTGTGTGGACATTGTAATGCTAAAACAGGAAATAGCTTCCCCAAACTTGGAAGAGCAAAATAATCTTCAGTATCATTTGCACGGTGTTGATTTTAGATTATTTTTCCCTCATTGGAGTGTAAGGGGCCTGTTCTGCACCATGGATCTGTCCCAAACCATTTTTCCTCCTCCACCAAACTTTACAGTTGGCATATGCATTTAGGCAAGTGCTGTCAGATTGCCAGATAGTGTGGTGTGATGCGTGAATCGTGATCGCTCCAGAGAGCGTGTTTGTACTGATATCAAACTCGTGTGCAGCTGTACGCCCATGGAAACCTGTTTAATGAAGCCCCCGGCGAACTACTCTAGTGCTGATATTGGATCCAGAGGCACCGTGGAGCTCGGTAGTGAGTGCTGAAATTGAGAATAGATGATGTGTTACATGCTTAGCTGTTGTTGTGTTTGTATTTCCACAGAAATAATGATTACAGCCACTAGGGGAGCTTGTGCTGAACAGAATGTAACACTAGTACTTGTAGAAATGTTTATAGGGCCCTATGAAATGATTACATTTTTTCTGTTTCAATTTTTATAGACCCTGTTTTAATGGTTAAATTAAAAAACATGAATCAAAAAGCATGTCTAATTAATTGAAATCATGAAACTTACACAGTTTAACGGTAATTTATTAAAAGTTTGACAAAATTAAATTTTTAAGGCCCTATGAAATACATTTTATTTCTTTCACAAATTGTTTTTTTTTTTTTTTGCAAATTTAATGTTTTCTAATTTTATATATATATATATATATATATATTTTTTTTTTTTTTCGGAAATACTGCATTGTGTATTTACATTTCTCTGGTAAATAAATTCTGGTAAATATCCCTTTAAAATTATGTTTTAATAATTTTATTAGTAGTAGTAGTACTGTCATTACATTAAGTATTTCTGTCACAGTTTCTTCAAGTTAAACTGAACTTTTATTTTGTACATATGAGCGCCAGTGCTGCCGCTTGCAGCGGTGAAGAAGGTCTCTTCTTCACAGGGTTGCTGTGAATACCTTTAAATTTCTGTTTGTATATGACATGGCTATAATTTTTCTCAAAAGAAATGGTAAAATGCTCAAGAAGTGACTCTCAGATATTCCATGCAGGATTCATATTTAAATGGTATTTGTGCATCTTAATATTCACAGACACTAGTCCATATCACATTTTTATTTAATGTACTGACCTTTGATTTATGAATCCAAAATTTGGCAAGTTCTCTGACATTCTGCTTTCAGTGTTTATAGGGGCCTTATGTTTACTTCAGTCATACCTGTAGCCTAATAAGTGTGTTATTTTACAAGGAGTTGGTAGTTTTATGGAGGCTGCCATGTTGAGATCACATGACCAGCCAAATACTGCAGAGGTTTTCTCTATAAATCCCTGTTTTTGGTGGCTTTTAATGATTCACTAAATTAATCATAGCAGCTTTCTTGCATGATGCTGCATCTACGGCACTGAGTATCAGAATAAGTACAACTGCCATTTATAGACAATGATTGGCATGAACATTATTCCATATAATGCTTAATCAAAGAACTCTAAACATTTTCCATAAATGCTTAATTTTGAATTTATATAATCTACTAACCGTTTAAGTATTATATAATTTGGTGACACTTTACAATATGGTTCCATTTGCTAACATTAGTTAATTTAGTAACAATAACTAATAATGAGTAATACACGTGTTATAGTATTTATTATTAGTTCATGTTAAATCAGGTCAACAGAATGATGACTAAGACTAATAAATGATTGTCATTGTCAGTTCATGTTTACCAGTGTAGTTAACTAATGAAAAACCTCAGTAAAGTGCACAATGTTACATAGGACACAGTTTGAGTTAAATGACAGATTTTGTGTTGTCACAAACACAAGTTGGGCTCACAATCTGGTAAAGCCGGTGGGAACTTTCACCAATACCGTGTTTAACAAGGTTTACAATAATAATAAATATTTGGGGTTTCATAAAAACTCCCACTTTTCTTTCTTGCCACGTTTTCAAGAAAAGTCAAAGGATTGATTAAAATGCTGGAAAGCCACCCAAACCGAACACACACCACCTCAGTTTTAATTATTTTTTAAAGTCTTTTTTGTGTGTGTGTGTATTTTAGTTTTATTTGTTTCTACAAAGAAAGATAGGCTCTTTTGGGAGAGCAGCTTATTTTAAAAACAAGCATTTTACTTTTCTACTATAATAAATGATCTTATTGTGCATGAATCACTGATACTATTAACATTTTATTGAAATATGCCTATCGCTGCATAGGGAAATTGTAGTTTCATGTTAATTTTTCTATTGGGACAACTTACGCCTGATCTTGCCAAGGGTAACGCCACTTCCCAAAAGATGCCACTTTATGTGTTGAATGTGTGAATGTCATTTCATGTTCAAAAGGGAATTCAGACATCTCTCTCTCTCTGCTTTAATGAGTCTGATTAGAGTGTGAGGGTCATAATCAATCAATGTTTATTAAAGCTGAAACGAGTCTCTTCTCATCACTTGACTCACTCCCACTTTCTCCCTCCCACTATTTCATCCTTCAATCACCCAAAACCCAAATGACCAGCACAATCATTGTGGTGCTATTCAGAAGTCGGCAGCGGCATGTAAATGCAACGACACATCTTGTCATCTCGCCGTTTTGTAATGTTTACATAATCGTCCTTTCACCGTGGCCTTGTCGTGATGTAGCCGAGGGCCTGCGAGCATTAGGATCTGAATGATTCTCACAATAAACGTCAGCTCGGCAAAGAGAACCTGTCTGTCAATCATGCCTGCGCTATACCGAAGAGTTTAACGGTCTCTTCAGAGTGCCCACAAGGATAAAAGTGTGGAAGATCATGATGAATGAGAGGCAAGTTAATTTAAATTAATTATTCTTGAAATCTGAAAAGGCAATTTTAAAGCCAATCTATATTACTTCATTATAAGTCAGTCAAAATAAGTAATTACCCTTTGCACTAGCCTTTCACTAGTCCTTTCTAAAGGATGTAGGATTTAAAGAAAAAAGACAAAACAATCTGATTGGAGCTTTTTTGACTCATCCTTCTCTATAATGAGTCTTTGTTAGAGAGGTCAGGGAATTTTGCACTTTTTTTTCTATAGACGTAATACAAAATAGGCAATTGATGTGTGTATCTGGCCATGACACTTAGTTATTATCACTATTAATTAACTTGCAATTAAAGATTCTGTCCTTGGATCTTTCCTAGATGTTCATTCAGACGCCATAAATAACGTTACATCCTGACTACAGTTACTAAGGATTTTTTTCCCCCACCCAACAGGTTTATAAACTCGCTTGCTGTAAATGGATCTCTAGGGGCCCATTAAGCTCACTTTAGTTGAGAGCTACAGCAACACATATTGCTACTTGAATTATTCAGCGTGTCAGGTTGGTCGAAGTTAATTTAATCAGGTCACAGGTTCAGACTCCAAACTCATCCAGCGGGTTTGCGAACCTTGTTGTATATGTAATGATTGAGTGGCTTTCAGAGAGAGTTGAGTAAAAAAAAAATAAACACTTGATTGCTCTGCAAAATCTAGTGAGCGCACTACAGAGGGAGTATTATAAGGCTTCATACTGTGGGTGCGCTACAGGCACCAAGGCTGTTTTAAAAAGTAGCGAGCCTAATTATGCTTCCTCCCAAGATGCCTTGGTTTAACCAAAAATCTCAAAGCAGTATCCTTTATAGAGAAGGCAATCCCAGAATGCATTGCAACAAACTTAATGGAAAAATAAATCCAAGAGGGTGGCAATTAAAATGGCTTATTTTACTCGATATTTGTGTGTGCATAAGAGGGATTTAAAAAGAAATAGTTTTCATGGTCTTTCTGCTATACAAACTGCTTACGAGACTTTAGCAGGCATTCAAATGTCGCTTTTAAACTGCTAAAGTAATACCTTTTCATTACAGTATTGATGGAGTTGTTATTATTGTCTAGCATGCACTGGTGGAAAAATGCTTTGCCAGCACAACCTAATATTAAATATTGATAAAACATGCATGCTTGAAAAGCTTTTAACCTAACTAACCTTGTGCATTCATCTCTCTATGATTAAAATATGGATGTGCATTCTTGTTGTGAAAGAAGGAAGTGTGGATTTAGATATCTGTAGCTGCAGGTACAAAGCGGTTAGGGAGGAGGGAGACATGCGTGTGTAATGTGATTTTGGTTTGCATCTTAATATAAAATTATCTGCAGGTTTTGGATATGATATGATCTAGTTACTTCTGTTTCGTCCTAGTAATTTGAGTCTTTATGTTAATGCAGAAAAAGCAAATTGGAAATTAAGCTCTACAGTTAATTGCAAATTTGAAAGAAAAAAAGCAGCAGGAGAAAACATTCTAAATTATTGAGTCTTAGTTGCTGGGTTTATGATGTATGTCTGATGTTGTAATCTTTCATTATTTTAACATTTAAAATAATATTTCACCCAAGAATGAAAATTGTTAATTTTTTCATATTTGCATACAATGCTGTTTCATGCATTCAGAGTTGTTTACACTGGTAAAGAGTTTGATTCTCATGCTAAGCATGGACAAAGTTTAAAAAAAATTTTTTGGTCGTATAACAGAGTATTTCTGTGCCAAAAATCTCACTTCCGGATTCGTACAAGTTTCGGAGAGTTTTTTTCGATCGTTGTTCTTTATGACGGTGGAACTCCTTATATGGGCATTTCTCCCGGAAAGAACGCGTCCGTACACGCATCGACCAGAGTGAGAACGAGAGCGCGCCCATCAACGCGCTTCAATCGGCAGGCTGGCAGCACGGGCCTCGCTCGGGAAGAATGTCTCTAAAGAAGTGTGTTTTTGGTTGTGAGGGAAAGATAACCTTGTTCAGCTTCCCAAAACAACCCACCGTTACGTGAACAGTGGATATAGTTTGTTTTTCCGGGGCAGCAATGGAGTTTCTCAAGTGTTTTGTTGACGAACGTTTTATAAACAAGGCCCAATTCGATGCTGGATTTGCACATCGTTTAATACTGAAAGATGGAGCGGTCCCAGCTATAAAAGATCCCGGTCATGATTCAGAACTGCAGATGGTAAGTGAAACGGCATCAAATGTCTGTGTTTTGTTGGCGATCGGAGCAAGTGCTCGTCACTCTTTAGCTCCGCCCACACGGCACGCCTCCAGGAGCTCGGCTTTTTTCGGAGAGAATCGTAAATCTGTATCTTTCTTTTATAAATATGATAAAACTAAAGACTTTTTGGAGATATGAAGGATGCAGTACTACTCTATAGGTACTCAAGATTAACATGAGATTGGGTGAAACGGTGTGCGTTAGGTCCCCTTTAAAGCAGAATGTCTAAGGGGCCAATCACACATTCACACACTTTTTTTTTCATTCTTTCATTCTTTTTTAATTTAAGTTTTGGTTTAAGTGCCATGTTTTAAAGGGGTGGTTGATTGCGATTTCACTTTTTTAATGTTAGTTAGTGTGTAATGTTGCTGTTTGAGCATAAACAATATCTGCAAAGTTCCAGCGCTGAAAGTTCAATGCAAACGGAGATATCGTCTTTTAAAATTCTGGCAGTTTATTGCCTACAAAAACGTCTCGTAGGGACTACAACGAGTTACTTCCCGGGTCCGTTACGTCATGAACCCAGATAAACCCCGCCCCCGGGAACACGCAAGGAAGGGGGCTAGGCCATGCTGCTTTAGAGAAGAGGAAGAGAAAACTAGGGGTGCACGTAAAAATCTATTCATATATGTATCACGATTCTGTCCTCTAACGATTCTAATGGACACACACCTTTCAAAATCAATGTTCTAAAGCAGCAGTTCTCAATCCTGTTCCTCGCGTCCTCCTGCTCTGCATCTCTCTCTCTCTCTCTCTCTCTCTCTCTCTCTCTCTCTCATTCAGATCATCAGCTCAGTGAATACACTTATTTTCACATAACTATGAGAAGCGTTATACATGCCGTACTCAGTACCGCCACTGCCTATACGCAGAGTACGCAGTTTGTGTAAGGCACCAACTCCCAGGGGGGGCACCAGTTGCTCAAAAAAAAACAAAACAAAAAAACGTGATGCGCCATTCCCGCATCCGCGCCCGCGCCCGCTCGCACATCATGTTTGCGGCTGAATGCTAATTATCATAATTGATGGACAACTATGCCGGTGAAAAGACAATAAAAGAAAAGAAAAAAAAAGAGATGAAAACGAAGCCCGTGCGTCACTTTCAGGTAGGCTACATTTATAATCCTGTGAAACTTTTTTGGGTGTTGAGGTTAATAAAATATTTTAATGTCGGTAATAATTTCACCATCACCAACGCATCTATTCTCTCCGAGTTTCCATGTTCCCTTACGAAAGTTAGCCATGGTTTTAACACGAAAAAAAAAATCATGGTTCCTGTAGCCATGGTAACCGCAAATTCACCATGGTTTTGTTACTTCAAATAATAATATACAAAGAAGTATTAAGATAATATTTTTGTGGTTATAAAAACAAACCTAAGCCAATAACAGCCTTTAAAATGACTTAAAATGCATTATATAAAAGCAATGAGGCAACCCTGCTGAAAAAAAACCCAATAGAACCATCACAGAACATTGTAATACCATCACAAATAAATCACATACGATTACAAAAATTACAAACCATCAACTTTTAACCATTAAAACCATTAAAAATGGTTCTCTGTAGTGTGTTTTGGGACATATTCCATTAGCATTTATTGGTTTTAACAAGCCACCAATAGAAGGTGACCAATTACCAGTAGAGACCAACAGGGTCCATTACAGTTTCCATTAAAACCAATACAAATCCCATTATAACCAGTAAAACCATTACAAATTTTGTGATGGTGTCTATTGTTTTTTTTAACATTATATGTTATAAATGCCTGTAAAGGGAGCCAAAGGCCTGATCATTTCTGCTGTTGAACTTACAGGACGATCATATCCTTGTTTAATAGGCTATTGACCAAAACATTTGATTCAAATATCCACTTAATCTTTATTTTTTGGCCACCTTTTTGCTATAGATGACACAGCCTCTATAATTTCTTCAACAAAAAAACGTGGACATCATAACCCTTACAAAAATTAACCATGGTTTTCGTAGTAAAACTGCTTAATTTTCTTTTGCGTTATTTCTGAATGCTTGAGACCATAAAATCAATCAGGCAACTGTATTAATAAAATAATAGCCATAGGTAACTGTCTAGAGCTACAACTGTAATTTGTAAAATAATACAATTTAATTACAATTTATTTATTCATTTACTTTTATATTTTATTAAAGTTCTATTTTGACCCCTATAGTAGTTTTTTTTTTTTTTTTACTTCCATAATATTTTAGGGAGGGGGCACAACAATACAATCCTGCTTAGGGCACCCATTTGGCCAGCAGCGGCCCTGGCCGTACTGTATTCATGCTTTAATCATGATCAAACCGTATATTAAAAGCTAACAGAAGCAGTAGCATTTACAAATAACAGCGTATCTAAAAGTATGAGACAACAACAAACAAACATACCATTAAGAGCCGTACTTGCACAGGTTCTGCGCGATCCTCTTCTCTAATATCCTCTGCGTCTCAATCGGGCTCAGATTGATAAGAAATATAGACAACGCCATTGTTTACAATACAACCGGAGCACATGCCGCTGAGGTGAGGGGCGGGACGTTTAGACAGGCACTAGTGGCGGTTTAGCCAATCACAACACAATGGGCAATCGTGTATTTCTGAGGGAGGGGCTTCATAAAATCAGGAAATGATCAGCACATCAGAGAAGGGACAGAGCAAGTGTGGAATAAAGGTAAATTATGTGAAAAATAATGTTTTTTTTATTTTTTAAACGAAGCATTAACACATGTTAGACTGCACCCCATAAACACAATCAAGCCTAGAAAAAAAAACAGTCAACCACCCCTTTAAGAATGCAGCGTCATGTGCGGGACGCTACAAAAATGTGGGGCACAAATGCAGTGGTCAGTGTTTAGTGCATGTTTACACAGAAAAAAATGGAAAAGCTGTGCAGTGAAATGCAGTCTTTTTTTGTTCCATGGAAGAGTCATATTGGTTTAGAATGTGGGGGAGTTATTGATGATTCATTTTTGGGTGAACAAACTTGCTTTAAGCAAGTTTTTAGCCCAATTACATTCTTCCACCTAAATGAGACTGATTTTTTTTTAGTTTTGCAACAAAGTATGATCAGGGCTTGACGTTTAATTTTTCCCAAGGAGCACACGGATCTTAGGTTGAAAAATTTAAGGGGACAGCAAAAAACTATGCAATGAGAATTTAGTATTTAATAATGTGTTTTCCCTATAGGGGATACAAGGAGGCATTTTCAAGCAAACAATTTAGTTTATTAGAATGCAAAAAAAAAAACTACTAGGGTCATTCCAACTCAACCAACATTTCCTGCTAAAAAAAAATTATTTCTCTCTTTCTAGTGAAAGAAATGCATAATTTAAGAAGAAAGTCAAAATATTACATGTCATGGATTATATATTTACTAAGTAATCCACTATTTTGTAGAGGGGGGGTCAAAATGACAATTTTTGGTCAAACTTTATTTCAAAGGTCCAATTCTCGCTAATAAACCATTAACTATGACTTTTACCACAATAAACTCCTAATTTGCGGCTTATTAATAGTCAGTAAGGTATTTGTTAAGTTTATTTATTGGGCAGGAGTAGGGATGTTGTAGAATATGGTCATGTAGAATAAATGCTTTATAAGTAGGGGAGACCAGGGATGAAAGTAACACTTTTTGTTTGAGCATCAGTAACTCAGTGGTTGTTTGTGCTAGATCTCTCAAACTTTGATATAAAGTAGCCACATTTGTCTACTACAAATAAAACTCACTTGGACGTGTACTGCATAATCACAGATTGTGTGAGTTAATGTCAAATACAAAGAGTTCTGTTGTTACAACCTACCCCACTACTGGGGTGAGTTGTAACACAGGCTGGGGATAGATAATTTGCTGAAATAAGACCCACACTTCCAATTTATGCAAAAACGTGGTTGAAGAATAAATAATAATCAGTTCTGAATTAAGTGAATCATTTAAAGTGATACAAACAGTATACTGTATTCCTTTTTGGACTTTAAATTTAGCACAAAAACAAACTGTGTGTGTGGGTGTGAGAGAGAGAGAGAGTGTGTGTGTGTGTGTGTGTGTACTGCAGTCACTAGCTGTGTTGCCATCTACCTACTTTTATGTGAATTTTGGAATATCACAAAAAAAAAAAAAAAAGTATGTGCTCATTTGAGGCGGATAGTGTTTTTATCCAATAAGAAGATATGCGCATAAACTATGATGGAATCACATTTTACATAAATCCCTTGATGTGCAACAAAAACCTCACATGACATTGCCTCAATAGAGGATGTGATTGGATAACTGGACTCATTGGAATCATCATAAGGAGTTGGTTGTAACATTTTTAATGAACTGTTACAACTATCCCCACCACAAGCAGCCATAACATAGCTAACTGTTTTAGCATGTGGGTTTTAAGTTAGCATGAATGCAAAGTATCAAATTAAACTAGAGAAACAGCTACTTTAGGTTATGTAAGTCAAATAATTGTATATCTACAACACAATGATTGCTAGGCAAAACAAAATCTTAATGAAAAAAAAATACTTTGTCATAAAATCTACAATGTTGCTCACATGCCACTTCTCCTGTAACATTAAAAATGTGAATGGAGTGTATGATATTGATGACACCATCACAGCTCCTTTCTGACTTGTCAAACTGACAGTGTTTCATCTAACCCCGTGTTACAACACTCCCCGGTCTCCCCTACTAATAAACAGCCAATATGTTCATAATAGGCAGGCTAATAAACAACTAGTTAATAGTAATAGTTGGTCCCTATATTAAAGTGTTACCAAATTTCCTCCTGAGATTGTCGCCATTAATGCAATAAAGATGCCTAAAGTCAACAGATTTTACTAATAGACCTACTGTTTCAGTCTCTGTGTAAAAATAAAATGCTGCAATCTTTCTAAAATCATTTTTAAGTTCATAAGAAAAATCTAAACAAAATCAGATATTTTAGCTGGGAAAGCTGAAATACACTGGTTCTCTTATTTTGAAATGTTTATGCTTCACTATTGCCTGCTGCTCATTCAAAAAGATGAGGTAGATAACATGCACGCTTACAACCATCTACAAAAATATGTCAGTGTTTACTATAGTGTTTATATTGTAATAATTCATCATTTATTGATTGCTCTGAAACTGCAAGCCGGTAGAACGTGCAACATCATCATGTTTTACTTTGAAACATACAGCACTAGTATTTATTTAATTAAAAGATACCATTTTGAAGTTTAATTATCATATTTGGCTGCATTAAAATTAATATTTTTCCATCCCCAAATTTAAGATGACTTACAATTATAACTTCATTTGATTACCATTTAAGGTATTTAAGACTTAACTTTTTTTTATATATTTTGACAAACACAACTTAACATTTTTCTTTGGTAGCCAATTTTAATTCCTTTATGTGACATTAGTGACTGGGTTTGTGGCATTTTTATTCCTGCAGAAGAAATTGTCTTAAGAAATCACTTTGATAAATGCAGCAATGCAGCACAAGTTCCCGCTGTGCTGCACGCAGGCAAGACCTCGGGATAGGTGACAAAAAGCACAGAGTTTCTCCCCAGCGGTTCTGTCAGCATGTGCTGAGATGAATGTTTATGGAAATAAAGGGTAGTCGACACATTCCAAGTGTCCATTTGGCTTAAGAGGCAAACAACTGGAAGTTGTGGTGGCTCTCTGCAGGGCACTGCAGTGGGTCTATTTCAGTGAGATGTAAGGCTGGATTTACTGTGCCTGTTCTAATAAAGCTTTGAAACTGTGCTGAGACTGGCAGCCCTGCTTTATTGGACTTTTAGCGAACAAAGGCTAATGTATCTCTCCTCCTGTGGAAAAATGTTACTGACGTTGAAGCAAATCTTATTTTTTCTCCCCCTGTTGTTTTTCTTTATTCTTATTTTGAAACGGCCTTCATTGGCTTCCGGTTTCCTTGTGTATAAACTACAATGTACTAATTATCACTTATAAAGCTCTCCATAACCTTGGTCCTGTATATTTTTCTGACTTACTTCAGCCTTATGCTCCTGCTCGCTCCTTACGATCTTCTAGTGTGGGATTGTTAGTCACCCCTAAGTTTCGTTTGGTGAATATGGGAACCAGGTCTTTTAATGTTGTGGCTCCCAGGTTGTGGAATGCTCTTCCCCAAGACATCCATCAAGCATCCTCCTTTCTCTCCTTCAAAAACCTCTTAAAAACATTTTTTTTTTTTTTCTGAAAATTACTCTTCAGTTATCGGTCTGTAAATTGTTCCTTGTAATGGACATGTTTTTTCTAAATCCTCTTTTTTTGTATCTCTAACCTAACTTTGTAAGTGACCTCTGTATATTACTTTACTTTGTAGCTATGTGCATTGTGCTTTGATGTTGATGTTTATTTGGTTCTGTTCCTTAAAAATGTCTATATAAAGTGACCTTGGGTGTTGGAAAGGCACTATATCAATAAAAAATATTATTATTGTTATTATTTTTCATCACAGCATATGAATGCACAGAGCGCACAGTCATGTATGGGGCATATTTCTCGCTTTTTCCATTAGACAACTTAAATGTTTGACCTGGTCTGTTTGTCACTGTGTGTAAGATGCATGTAAAAATATGAATGAGTTCAATCTGCAGCACAACTACCTGATTTTAGAATGCCGGCTTGTAAATTGTAGTGTCAGTGTTGTGGAAGTTGTGTTATAACGGTTTCATATCAATAAGAATAGATTATTACGTTTGGGGTCGGTAGGTTCAAGGGTGCATTTATTTGATAAAAACAGTAATATTGGGAAAGATCATTGCAATTTAAAATAGCAGGTTTTTATTTTAGTATATTTTAAAATGTCATGTATTCCTGTGATGGCAAAAATACATTTTCAGAAGCCGTTACTTAAGTCTTCAGTGTCACATCATCCTTTAGAAATCATTCTAATATGCTGATTTGATGAATGGAAAGTACTGTACAAAAGAACAGCATTTATTTGAAATGGGAACCTTTTGTAACATTATACTTGTCTTTACTGAAACTTTTGATCAATGTAATGCATCCTTGCTGATTAAAAGTGTTACACCCCCCCCGGAACTTTTGAATGGTAATGAACTCCTTCTCTTTATCTTTGTTGGATTCCAACTTGCATCATTTCCTGTAATCATAGTCTTATCCATAAAAGTGAAAAATTAACTATTAATTATTAAATTAATTGTAATATAATTAATAATATTAATTATTAAACAATAAATTATAATATTAATTAATATTAATATTAACTAATATAAATAAATCATTCTTTATATTTTTAAGTAAAAAAAAAATCATCCTCAATCCAAAAAATTAAATAAAAAATCCAAAATATCTCCTGCTTAGTATTTTTGTGCTGTACTGGTGTGTTTCAGTAGGCATGGACACGTGCTCATGCTTTTACCCCAGGCGTATTGTTAAACCAGAGTTGCATCTGTCATTGTTTATCCTCAGCATCACAAAGCTCTGTCGTTGCTTTATTTTGTAGTGAAGAAGCCAGATGTTATCTCTTTAGTAAATGCATTATAAGGTAGGAACAGGATATTTGCTTTTTCCAGCTCTATTGATGCAATTTGGCAGTCCAAAATTGTTAGCAATGCAATCCAGAAGCAATTTGCAAGAGGACTTATTAGCACAATGAAGCTGAAGAGGCCATCATGTAGAAGAGACAACTGACAACAACATTACCGTTTGCTTTCAAATAAACCAAATTAAAGCAGAAAGATTGCAAGCAAGATGTCGGCTGCTTATCTGTGAGGATAAGTGCTAGGACCTGAGGGTGGGAACTTTAAAAAAAAAACTTCTTGAGGGAAAGACAAAGAAGAAATGTGTGTGTGTGTGTGTGTGTGTGTTTGCTCTATAATCAGTGAGCACCTAATGACGACCAGTAGCCCTAATCAGCATATCTGTGTCTTTGCATAACTCGCAGCAAGAGAAGATTAATCAAACAGAGTCAACATGTGTTGGCGAGACTGCTTTACCCACACACTCCTGTCTATATGAAAGCAAGACTGCTAACTCAAAGACAGAGTCCTCAAAGCCATGCTGAAGCCGTATAGACTGCATCAAGTTGAAAGATTGAAAGAGCATTGACAAAAGTACCACCCCCGAATTAAGTGCTTTGTAAACAACACTTCTAATAAACTCAGTAACACATATACTCTATTTGTTTATTTCGCTATAAGAACAAATATCTGTGAAAAAATAACTTCCCACAAAACAAAACCAAGAGGTGTTTTTTTTTTTTTTTTGCTTAGTATCAAAAAGAACCAAGTTACAAAAGACTAGAAAGGATTCGCTTTGACTTTTTGTTTGAGAGTTTTGCTTAGATTTATGTAATACAAAACCAGGATAAAGTTCTGTTTCGTGTTTTTCAATGTTGATATACCATTTCCTATTCAGGTTTAATGTGCTGAAGCAACTTTAGACATTCGTAGGATGATTTTTTCCTGAAAAGTAAGGAAATTTGCAATATTTTGCACTATTTCAGCAGTTATTTCATGTTACTTCAACATTTGAGCTTTGTTTACCAGATTTGATGTGGTTTGTGTATGTACGTTGATCAATGTTTATTTTGAAAATACTTAATTAAAGGTCCCCTGAAGTGCTTTGAAACATGCAGCATTATTCTACAGTATGTGGTGACGTAATTTCAACTGAAACAGGAAGACAGGGTGGGCTATATCGAGCAGCCCCACCCCCTTTTTAAAATAGCCAATAGCGTTTTGTTTATATCTGCTTGGGCCAGAGCTGTTGAGCTCGGTAAAGCCGCATTTGACAGCCACAGTCTAATAGATTACCCCCTAGATTCAATATGAAACTCTTAGTAAAACAAAATAGTGATCATAATCATGCTGAGACTGTGTAGTTTTAAAAGTGTTTAATATATACCGACTCTTGATTCGCTCCGTGCGATCACGTATCTGGACCAGAGCCAAAGTCAGAAGCAGACTCTGCGTGTTGCCGCGGTTCGTGTGACACAACGCGAAACCAGACCTCTTTTGCCCCCAATCGAAAGCATATTTACACTGTCTGAATTGTTCCCTATCGCCTACATTGTGCACTGCGTGCCATTCACTGTACAGAAAATACTACACTGTGAACAAGTGACTGATCTCAGCCACAGCTTCAACGTCTATTTATAGTGTAGGGGCGGGCGCTTCGGATTCTAGAGAGCATTTGATTGGTCAGAAGATTTGATGAGAAGCTAAAGTACGAGGTAACGTAAAAAAAAATCGTTAAACCATTTTGGCGGAAGTGACGAACTGCAAGCTTTGAATGCTTGTAACTTCTAAACGTGAATTTTGTCACTGTTTTGGAGCACACTGGCTTATAGATAACCTTAAGACTAACATATTGATACTAACACCCAAAAAACTTTAATTTTGATTCAGGGGACCTTTAAACTTAAATGCATGAATGTTTCGCCATTCATTATTACATATTCGGGTCTTTTCTGACCCGGACTTATATATCCAACACGGATGGATCTCTAACTGCTGCAATAGCATAAAACTCTCCTGGTATTTTAATAACAGTTACAAAAGAATTAAATAAAGCATTTTATACAACAACTATTTCTGGTCCTTGAATCTGATTGGCTAAGAGGAGTACGGTATTCTAGTGATATCGGAACTCCAACCGTTTCACCAGTTGTATCACTCTGCTTGCAGTATTTCTCACAGCGAGTGTCATGGCGGATACCCGAATCCACTATAATTTTATAAATAATACTGTTTTTGTGTCACGGAATGTAGTTTTAAAAGTTTTTAGGCAAGAATGTAGTTGTTTAGACTTCAGATATGCAGTTTGTTAAAAAAGATAATGTCTATTTGAAAATTTGCTTTAATGTTTTTGGAGATGTAAGCTCCAGGGCATCAGTGGCCGTTCAGTGCTCATAAACCCGCCAAGAGCAGCCTTACCTTGGCCAGCTCTTCTGATATTTGCCTTTGGCTCTGATGGCTCTATAGTGGTTAGACATGAGATATAATGTTTTGGGTAAATCTTAAAGACAGTCTTTGGTCTCATTAAACTGTTATTTTTTCCAGAGCAAATAGATTTGGCTAAGCGCAAAGTCTCATCACGTTATATTTTATGTAACTTTAATGTCAGAGTGCCGCCTTTGTACTTTTGACTGAATTGCCTAGCAACTTTTATGATGGCTGTAGCTGTTGTTTATTAAATATTATTATTCAATAAATAATATTTTATATAAGTAATGGTAGTATTTAATTATAGTAGCCTATTAACATTGCCACCTTGAGGAGTAAAGGGGAATTGCACTTATTGAGTCATCAGTTATTTAATTATTGTTGCGCAGGAAAAAAAAAAGTACACTATTACATGCTCTTCGGGTTGCCACCCTATACACAAATTTTTTTTTTTTTTTTTTATTGTTATAATGGTATATTTCTTATGTTTTTAAAGGGTTAGTTCACCCAAAAATTAAAATTATATCATTAATTGCTCACCCTCATGTCGTTCTAAACCCATAAGTCCTTCATTCATCTTTGGAACACAAATTAAGATATTTTTGATTAAATCCGACAGCTCTTTGACCCTCCATTGACAGCAAGGGAACTACCATGATCAAGGCACAGAAACGTAGCAAGTACATTGGTAAAACAGTCCATGTGACATCAGCGGTTCAAACGTAAGTCTACGAAGCTACGAGAATACATTTTGTATGCTGACGCATGTGCGCGTTACGTAAGCAGCAGCGCCATGCGCGTGCTTCGTTTACCGATGTCCTTGCTACGTTTCTGTGCCTTGAACGTGGTAGTTCCCTTGCTATCTATGGAGGGTCAGAGAGGTCTCAGATTTAATTAAAAATATCTTCATTTGTGTTTTGTAAATGAACGAAGGTCTTACAGATTTGGAACGACATGAGCTCTAGGGTGAGTAATTAATGACAGAATTTTCATTTTTGGGTGAACTGTCCCTTTAATGAATAGACCCAATATGTGCATTTAAGGATTAAATCTGTTTGTCATATAAAGCAATTGTCTCTTCAGAAAACATGGATTAAACAGCTTGATTGATGGATGACCTATACAATGACTTCAACTTTTTGAAGCATCTAAACTTTGGTTGCTTGGTCTTTTGATGGAGGTACATACATTTCTTAGGCTTCATTAAAAATATCTTCATTTGTGTTCTGAAGATGAATGAAAGTATCATTGTTTTTGAACGACATGAAGGTGAGAAAATGATGACAGAATTTAAATTTTTCTTTGAACTGACCAATTAAATTCACCTTATGAACACCTTTATATATAAAAAAGGCGGGCTATTTGCCCTTAGTGTAAATAGACACTCTGATAAAGAAAAGTGAGCAGTATATTAAAGTTGATTTTAAAGGGGTGTTTATGTACATTTTATAGTGATCCTTGTGATCCAGAGCTGTCTGTGCTTGTGGAATATCTCAGCTATCTATCAGCAAGGTCATGTACAATGTTTTATGAGCTAATATTTGCAGAGTAGTGATGCGCATCAAATTCTCCACAAAACCAGACAGGACATTCAATGTTCCTGGACTTTTTGCAATGTTCCTAGTTTCCTGAATGTTCTGATTGCTGCAAGCTGGGGATCTTGAGGATACTGAGGGAGGGTAACGAGGTAGACCAGATAGATCCAGCTGCCCCTCCACTGCCTCATTTACAAGCAAAATAGGGAAGAACTGTTTGACATTCAAATATTTATTATTTTGCCAAGAAAACGGTTGAAATTAGGTTCGCTGCATAAGAGTTTTTTTTAAGAAATAAATACTTTTATTCAGCAAGAATGTGATAAATTGTTAAAAAGTGATAGTAAAGACATCTATCATTTTAAAAACAGTTGCATTTCAAATAATTGTTGTTATTTTCCATTCATTTTCTATATAATTTCTAGATACTCTGATTCCCAAAATGAAAATCTGGTGCTTGTCTGAGCACGCTGCCCTGTTTTCGCAAAGGCTTCTCTATTGTTTTGTCTTTTTTGAAACAGGACTGTAAATTGGCAGCAGCTATTTTAATATTCTGTCCTGCAAGACCAGGGCAGGATTTTTTGAGAACTAATATGCATTTCACGTTCTCCCAGTTAACAATGCTAATATACGCCTCTCATGCCCTGCAAGTGTTATTTTCCTCTCAGACTGAAGTGTTCTCTCCCTTTCAGTTCCAGTTTAGACAGGCGGGCGTTGTGTGTCTGCCCTTGTTAATGCCAGGGGACGCCATCCCCACAGCTCTTAGTCTTGGCTTGATGGCGTTATTGACTAACACACACACAGACACACATATAAACAAACCCACACACCTCTGCTGGCTGGGGGCTGCTTGGCATACTCTTAAGCACACCCTGTTTTTTGGGAACACACACACACCTACATGCCTTCTGCACTACAGCTAATCACCCTCTAGTGCCCCTTTAGCGACACCACAGCCCACCCATTAATTTTATATTTGAATGTTTTGTTATTTTTTTTTCCCCCAGGTCATGCTGCGTAAATCATTTGTATTATTTCTTTTCACATATTTGTATTGCTGTATTAATATTCACTACTAATATTGTTATTTATTTAATGTATAAATAATTCGTAATATTAAACAATTATTTAACATTTAATTTCTCATTTGTCATGGGGGGGGGTATACCATGGCTGACAAAAAGTTTATCTGCTCTTAAAATTACTTGTATGTCCATATCAGGAAATTTATGGAAAAATTTGCTACGTCAGCGTATCACATAGTGACAGTGTTAATCATATTTACAGCTCACATTTAAACAATTTATTATGCAAAGTGTTGAAAAGTAAAATCAAAGACAAAGTAAAAAAATTAAAAGTACCAAAATTAAAAAAGGTAACTGAAAAACACTAGACAAAAGTACCTATAACTAAATAATAAATACAAAATATTGTATTAATGAAATTTAATGAAAATGTAAATATATAGAAATATTTGTTTGCGTATTGTTTAGATGATAGAAATCACCATTATCAGTATCAAAACAATAGTGTGTTAGTGTCACTGATAGAGCGAGAATGAGTTACTGTGTCTGTCTGACAAACAAGGCCAGCTCAAGTGCCAGTCACTTTTGTGACTGCACAGTAAGGCTTGTTAAATGTGTGTGTGTGTGTGTGTGTGTGTGTGTGTGTGTGTGTGTGTGTGTGTATGTGAAGTTGTATTTGAGTTTGTTTGTGTCACCCTGGGGGGATAAATAATTGTTTAACTCTTAATCCAGATATTCACACTAAGCACCAAACTGTCATTTTAATCCAGGCTGCCTGCATGGAAAAAACATACACATGCATATGCACACACATAAAGCCTAATACAAACCCTCAAAGCATAAGCAAATATGCAAGTACACACACAAATATATTCAGAAGGCCCAGATAAGACATGGAAGGCTTTTGCATTTGTGCCACTGCTTGTGTCATTCCTCTGGCTCTCTCTTGCATTCTCTCTCCCAGTATCTTGACTCACATTCAGAGTGTTTTCCAGTGACAGTACTGTAGGTCAGTTTTGAGGCAGCTGGGAAATGCAATATAGACACAAAGCCGAGGGTAATAGAAAGTTACAGAACCTCATTTCCCACAGAGCTTTGTGTGAATGTTTGAGATGAAATGCTCCAAGAGCTTATTAAGATTAGAGGTGTATGAGTTAGTGAAGGTGTGTGCGTGCTTGCGGCTTTTCTTTTCTTTTTGATTTTCTCTGAATAAGGATATATTGGTTTGTTCCAGTGTTTGCACAAAGATATTATTTGGAGATTAAGTTTAATAACTTTATTAGGATCGTCATGCAAATATGAGGATAGATCTTCATGTACTATTTTAAAAAAAATTATTTGTGTTCTTTTATTCAGCCGCTCATCACATCCAAAAAGCAGGGAAACAAATGCATAGTAAAAATTCATAAACCACCAATCATTTTAAGGGAGACCGGGGCTAGTTGTCACACAGAAAAATAAGGTTAATGTTAATGTTCAAAACAGTTTTTGTGTATTCAATCCTCCAAACAACAAATTAATAAATAAAAAATACTGTAATAAATTAATAATAATAATAATAATGATAATATTATTTATTGGTAATCAAGCATAAGACTAAGAATAAGAATAAGAATAGGAATGAAGCTAAAAAAATAATACTGGCTGGCATTTCGTAATGTTTTAAGTGATTGCTGTAGAAATGTTTCTACAGTTTTTGTGTATTCAATCCTCCAAACAACAAATAACTAAAATAATACTTTAATAATAATAATAATAACAATGAAGTTAAAAATGGATCGTATTTGGGGCAAGTTGTCACATATAAACATTTATTTATTTATTTATTTATTTATTTATATAGCCATAATACTGGCTGGCATTTCATGCCACTTTAATTGAATGCTGTACAAATGTTCTAACAGTTTGTGTGTGTGTGTGTTCAATCCTCCAACTAACTAACTAACTAACTAACAAACATCATTATTATTATTTTTTATTTATTTATTATCAATTAGGGTAGAAAATATTGTATGTAATTGGGGTAAATTGTTATATATAAAAAACTATTTTATATGTTTATATGGCCATAATACTAGCTTGATATTTCTGTTTTTCTGTCTTGCATTTCATAACATTTTAATCGATTGCATTTGCTGAAAAGCCATTAAACAACCTAAATGTACAATCAATTTAGCTTTAGCTTTAATCAAGACTAATTTTAACTGACTTACAAAAATAACTGCATTCTGAGAAACATTAACTGGAGAAAATATTATGAATTTAGCGCTAGTCATAATACAAATAAGACATCAAAATGTTTGCAGCACATCATAATCAAATATTCCCCTCTTGGTTGTGCCTGATTACAGTATATCGTTATCGTATTAATCGTACACATAATCGCTGTGTCAGATCGCTGTAGGTTGCTTATACTTTCCTTGTTTGTTTGTTGCCAAACCTCTGATGAGGTTTCTGATGAAATTTGATGAAAACCCTTGTTGCGTTCCTCATTCCGGAGCACTTGAAAGTTAGCCTTATTTTCAAGCTGTGAATATATGAGCGTTTGGGAATACGTGAACGTTTCGCAGCTAACAGTGTGGCGGCTCTCGTGTTTGTTCTCAGCGGTACGCGTGAATGTGTACGTTCCTCCAGCTGTGATTTATTGTGAGAATGCCGTCACAGATAGATGAAAGCGCCCGGTGTGCGTATCCTTTGGCCTGCATTGTTCGTAAAAGTAGATTCGGGTTTGATGCGCCAGCGTGAAGCCTCGAGCTAATTTCTGTTAGGGGAGAAAAGCACAAAGCGTCGAGCTCAGTTGTCAAAGTGATACCCCCTTCAGCTACTCATATTTTCAGTTGCTCCTTCTCTCTCCATTACTCTTTCAAATATGTGCCCTGTCTTCAGAAACACCTTCTCTGGGCCGTCTGACTTTCTCTCTGAATACATGACTGCTGGCCCTGTCTTTCATCTGGCTTCTAGACTTTACTATGAGAGTTTTGGCATAGAAAGTAAATGCTTCAATTAAAATAGCAAGGACATTTTGAAAGATATACTGTAAAAAAAGATTTTTCAAAGTTGTAAAAACAAATTAATGAAGTATGTTTTACAAGAAAATACCATTTCAGTGTTTCTGCTTCAAAATTTCATAATATTTAATTCATTGTTTTTTGTCTTAATTTCTACAGAAATCGTTTCTATAGGAAATTTAGTTTAGTGATTTTGATACAGAGATAGGCCTACATTTTAGGCATTTTGCTTGACTGCTTTAAAGGGGTCATATGATGCGATTTCTTGTTTTCCTTTTCTTTAGTGTGTTATGTAGCTGTTTGTGCATGTATACGATCTGCCGAGTTACAAAGCTCAAAGTCTCCCACAAAAGGATTTATTCCAACTAAAAGAGAAGACTGATTCGCCTCATTCAAACACGCCCCCACATGTCTACGTCACGATGTGGAAATATTTGCATAATACCGCCCAAATGTTCAAGCAAAGAAAGAAGGCGTGGTTTCAGTAACCGCAGTAGTGTTGATGCAGCCATGTCAGGGAGACGCTGTGTGTTTCTATGCGAAAGCAAAAGCACTTTTATTTGGCCTTCAGAAAGTAGATGCAATTAGGAATCATTGATTAAGATTTGTTTACAACACAACAGCACAACCCAAATGTTCGAATTTGTGCAACGCATTTTATGGACGACAGTTTCGTGAACCTAGGAGAGTACAAGGCTGGCTGTGCATGAAGGCTATTTCTAAAAAAAATGGGTCAATTCCGACTTTGCTATGACAATCTGGCGCTTCTGAATCAACGACTGTAAGTATGTTTTGTTATTAGTTCAAGTATTTGCTATTGACTGTTCAAATGCAAAGTTTTGCACGTACGCGTCGTGTGTGTGTGTGTGTGTGTGTGAGGGGAACAGGGTCACATCACAGCAGAGTGTACAGCCCGTCAGAAATAGTCTTAACCACGGCTTGTGTGCAAACACATAAGAGCTTCATCAATGTGTCTCTCACGCGACTCTGTTCCCCTTTCGGGCTTGAACTGATGGTAAAATGAAGGACATTATTAACTGTCTTTATATTTACTTTGAAAGCTGAAGCTAGCGATTATGGTAAGGGGTGTTACATTTCTGACGCGCGCTTGTGGTGTTCGTCCAATCACAATGCACTGTGTCAGCTGGCCAATCAGGGCAGTCTGAACTTGTCGGAAGGAGGGGTTTTGTAAAAAACGACGAGTTTGAGAGAGGCGGGGCATAGACGAACTACAATAATGTACAGTATTTGAAAAATAATGTGTTTTTTGAACATTAAAGCATGTCAACATATTCTGTTACACCAAATACACAAAATAATGATCTTTAAAAAAGCATCATATGACCCCTTTAAAAAAAAAACAATGACACATGAATGTTAAAGTCTTGGAGTTGTGTCATTGCGCTGTTGTGCTCATGTTAGCCATGCAGGTTTGAGTCCAGCTCCTTCCTTTCCATTATTATCTGTCCTCTATTTAGTATCCTATTAGTAACAGCAGAAAAAAATATCAAAATTAAAATGTCATTTGACATGTCATAACAGCACAATTTGCTGCCATGTGACATAATAAGTGGTGAATAATTGGTAACATAATTGGTGTAGAAACAATTTCGAAGAATTTTCACGAACAATTACAAAGAAATAGCAATTTAAGTAAATTTACATTTACATTTATGCATTTAGCAGACGCTTTTATCCAAAGCGACTAACATTGCATTCAAGTTACAGTTTTACATTTTATCAGCTCTTGCTTTCCCTGGGAATCAAACCCATGATCTTGGCGTTGCTAGCACCATGCTCTACCATTTGAGCTACAGGAAAGCCAGATAAACTGAAACAGTATTTTCTTGTTTCTTTACTCAATAGTCTTTGTTTTATTTACAACTTTGAAAATCATTTTTCTTTTACAATGTAAAATACTCTTAAGCTTTTAATTATTATTATACTAACATTTTTTATGACTAAATATTAATTTAGACTACATGGAAGCACATTAGGGCTGTCATTTTATTTAGAAAATTTAATTATCTACATGCAAATCAGTTATTCAAATGAACCCCAATTAGCTGAATATATCAATATTTGCTAATCATTTTTGTTGTGTTATTTGTAATAACTAATTGCACTAATTGAATTTGTTTACATTCATGTATTTGCCAGGTACATTTATGCAAAGTGACTTGCATTTTATCAGTTCATTAGCTTGAAAACTGAACTCATGACCTTAGTGTTGCTAACGCCATGCTCTACAATTTGAGCTACAGAAACAACAGCCTTACTGAAATACACACTTTCTCTTATGCATTCACATAAACTTTAACCCTCAATTAATTGATTGTTAAAAATAGATGTCCACTTGCACACATTATTGTCAAGGTTTGAAATCTCTTTCTGTGTCTTTGCCTTGCTCTTTCTCCGCTTTCTACATCACTTGGTGACTAGAGGTTCTGTTCTCATGTGTTCTATTATTAGCTACTTTCTATGTCTATATGAAAAAGGGGAATAACACTTAAGTGCAAGAGAAAAGAAAGCAACAAACTTCTGCAGGATGAGCTCCAAGCTTTCATCTTGTTCAGTCTGAGATACATAAAAAGAAAGAAAGCAAGGGAGAATCTAGGAAATGGGAGTTTTTTTTTTAGAATGTCACAGTGGAATTGAATGACTCATGTGACACAGAGCGGCTTTACAAACAACATTTTGAATTTTTAAATAGGCGATTTTAGTGGAATTATTAGTCTAATGCAATGATATTCAGACTTTTTTGAGTCTCTTAAATGTCCAAATCTACATTTTCAGTGTTATTTGAGTATAATTTGCGTTTTTGAGTGCACAAGAAGGGTTAAGATGAGAAGTACCGTGACATTAAATCATACGCATATCTTCTCGACACACACACACACACAAACGTGCTGTGTAACAGGCACGGAACAACCTCTGCTTCTCCCTCAGTGGTCCTCAGCAAAATAAATGTCCCAGAAAGTTTTTTTTTCAAACCCCTGGGTTGTGATTTATGTCGGTGAGTTCAATGTGCACGATGTGGACCGTGCCCTTCGCAATGGATCATTTCATAGCAATCTTTCACAAATGGAAAGATTGCATCACTTTGCCGTGCTATAGCACTGACTGAAATAAAAATGTTTTATTATATTAAGTAAAAAGTTGGCATCAGATGTGGCTGTATTGTTCTGTTCTAATACAATGCAAGGTTTTGGTTTCCAACCCAAGCTAAAACGGGTGGGATTTTCATATCTGTCACTGATTTGCTTCACATGTTTTTCAGCACCTGTATCAAATATACTTTTCTTGTTCTTCCTTGAGCTGCAAGATCTTACAGTCAGGATTTTTTTAATCATACTTTTTCACAGAAGATGTCAATGATACTGACACAGACAGCTGATGAGACCAAACACAGATTGTGAGATGCGGCATCTAACTCCAGAATCTCTAAACAACATAAAACAGTAATCACTCTATTCTCATTAGAGACAACCTCTGCTTTCTCTCTGCCTCACCTCAGTGTATCGACTCATGTGTCACTCATTCACTCTCAGATCCTGAGGGCTAGGTGCTAACTTCAGCCGCTTTGGAAAGAGGTGCCACAGTTAGATTAAGATCGTCACATGCCAGGAACTGTCATTTTAAAGACTTTTGCCGTTTTTTCTAGATCACAAAATTTACTTTGTACTTCAACTCTGCTTTTATTTAACAGCCTATATGATGCCCTTCCCTTATTTTCTTTGTTTTTATCTTCTGTCTGTTTTCTCCTTAGTGGATGTAATTTTTGAACATAAATCTTTCAAAGACCTTAATGTGTTTATCATCAGGCCAATCCTTAGTAGCATTAGAACCTTACTACACCAGTTTTTCCCGGAAATGATGAAGCATATTTGTTTGTAAGAAGTGTTCATGCAGGAGTGGAAGGATAGAATTTGTTTTAAGCAGTGTTTCTCAGCCTTTTTTGACTTGCAAGCTCCTCATTATCCAACACAGTATTCGAAGGCCCCTCTCATGGGCCTCAAATGACAAAGGAATAGTTCATGCAAAAATGCAAATTTGCTGAAAATTTAGCATTACATCACTTGCTCACGAGTGGATACTCTGTAGTGAATGGGTGCCGTCAGAATGAGAGTCCAAACATCTGATAAAAACATCACAATAATCCACAAGTAATCCACACGACTCCAGTCCATCAGTTAACATCTTCTGAAATGAAAAACACTTTTGCTTCTGGCTTCAGGAGTCAATAATCCATAATAGCACTTCTTACAGTAATCCTCTCACATTAAAATCCACTGACAAATGTTTATTTAGAACTGTTTTGGATTGTTTTTGCTTGTAAATGGTGCTTGATCTGTTCATATTTCACTCCTGATTCAGACAAGATGACTTTATCACTGGAGAAAGCAATGTTATGGAAAGAGGAATCAAGTTAAAAATGTCCTAATGACGAATTTGTTTATTATAAACATGCAGATTTTCACTTGATAAGATGTTAATTGTTGGATTAGAGTCGTTTGGATTGTTGTGATGTTTTTATCAGCTGTTTGGACTCTCATTCTGATGGCACCCATTCACTACATTCACTTAAAAAGCAATGTGCTGTATTTAGCCAAAATAATACTTGAGTGGAGGTAGGGCTGTGCGATATGACGATATATATCGGATGGACGAAATAAAAAGTCTATCGTTTCATATTTTGCTCTATCGTTTATTTCGTGGTGTCGCAAAATACATTGTTTACGGTAATACTTTTTCATCATTTGGATGACTGCGATCTTTACACGCCACCACGGGGCGTGAAGGGGAGATGGAAGCAGGTGGCTCTGAGTAGGAGCACGATCAGCCAGGACAAAACGAGGAGCTCGATCCTAAACGAGGGACTACATCTGTAGCATGGACACGTGTTTTTAAGCACAGCCATTTTTAAGCCGTTGAAACACAAACAACAGAGCTATATGCGTGCGCCGTCTCTGTTTCTGTGTGAGAGGAGCGCGCATTTTTTTTGCCGCTTTATTGGCTTTGAACGATTACATAAACACACTTATATGAGTAACAATCCCCGTCTTTGCAAGTATCCTCATGAACACAGTGATTTAGGTCTTAAGAGAGAAAACAGCTGAAAACAACGCACATGTAACAGTATATTGGATCCGGACTAAGGTCTTAAAGGGGAAGCTGTCCAATATTCGTCCTGTCTGCCATTCATCAAACAACAGAAAATCTCTCACTGCTCTTGACTTTATCACTTTTGTAACTTTAATAAGAATAAATTAAAAAATAATGATATATTTATATATATCCTATAAAATCTATACACAATACACATGTTAATTATATCTATCTAATTAACACAGTGAAGACTAATTCATTTACACAATGTATGTAGCGTTTCTTATTTATGTAGGTTTTTGTCCTATTGCTTGCAATTAGTTTCTTATCCTTATTTCATCACTGACTGTTTGTCTTCAGTGAGCTTGAATTTTTTTTTTTTGTCACTTTTTAGGCATGTATTCAATTCAATTTAATTTCACTTTATTGTTCGGATTTCTTCCAAATATTGTTTCGCATCCAATAGCATTTACTGTCTAACATTAATTCACATCAATACACATTACACAATACAATACACACACACACACACACACACACACACAAAAAGGCATGTTCGTACACATCAAACATCATTTTTGTTTTATATTGTATTTTTTACATTGTATTATATTTCTATTAGTTTGATATTGACATTGGTGACAAGGATTATGAAAATTCTATGGTATCAAAGATTTAATATCATAAAAAAAATGTAAAGAAAAAAAATAACTATACCGTGATATATATCGTTATCGTGATATAGAATTAGTCATATCGTGATATAAGATTTTGGTCATATCGCCCACCCCTAAGTGGAGGTAGAAATGCTTGCTTGTGTGATTGCAGTTAAAAAATTTTTTTGAATGGACAAAATCAGGAGGCAATTGATACATGTCCCATTAAAATAACTTTGATATTTGATTGACATTTTAGACATACATCTAGTTTTAGACCGATCACCTACCGTTTTCTTAATTGAACTTCTTCAAAAATGTTTTACAGTTAAAATATATCACTTTAGGTCAAAGTCTTTTCTTTGCAAGAATTAATCTGTAACAATTCACATAAAATCTAAATTAATGTGGCAGGTTAGCTCAGTAAGATGAGAAGTGTATTAATAGATTTATGGGTAACACTTTATAATAACTGCACACTATGAATCATTAGTTAAGCATTAGTAAATAGTCAGTTCATCCTTTATAAAGCATTATTCCAACATTAATAGTCATTAGTAAGCAGTTTATAAATACAGCTATAAATGTTTTGTTCTTGAGCATATCTATAATGTTTAATAATTGTATTTTCATACTGTATTAATGATCAATTTATCATTTCTAAATGATTACGTTGTTTACAAACCAGTTATTTAGGAGTTGTCAGTGGTTCATAAGATCATTTAGAAAGTGGAAGTAAATGCATTTATAAATCTTATTATTTAGACACATGATAATAGTTGCTCAGTGTGTTAATAAATGCTTTATTAACACATATTCCTGCTGTAATTCATGATTAAGTCAGGTAGTTATAAAACATTTAGTAGTTTCCAGCCATCTATTTGTGTGAGCTCATCTAAAGTGAGGACTATTCATAACTTATAAAGCATTTACAAAGATTTAAAGACTCATTTATCTCCCAAACAGAAAAGTTCAACAAACACAACACAGAGGGATACAGAACTCAGAAATATTTGTCAAGATGCAAAAAATTAAACTGTACACTTGATAAAAGTGAAAAATAAACCTCTGCAATTTCATAGAAAAATAAATAAATACAAATTCAAGTGTACAGTTGTACAGGTTTTTTTGCATCTTGAAAAAAATATTTCTGAGTTCTCCTCTGTGTTGTGTTTGATTATTTTTTCTGTTAGGAAGATAACTGAGTCTTTAAATCTCCTTTGTTATAGATATGTTTATAAATCAAGAACAAGGCATTTATAGCTGTATTTATAAACTACTTACTAATGACTATTAATGTTGGGACAATGCTTTATAAAGGATGAATTGACTATTTACTAATGCTTACCTAATGATTCATAACGTGCAGTTATTATAAAGTGTTACCGATTTATGTTATGATCACCAGTGAAATGTGTACTTGGTTATTTGAAGGTCTAAGTTAATTAACTTGTCCATCAACTTAATTGAACAAATTAACATGTATTTGTTCCAATAAAATTAATTAACTAAAATAATAATACATTTTTGAAGCGCATCAAGTAGTTATTTTATGCCTCCTGCTACAGGAAAACCCAGCAGTCTTTACTCTGTCCTCATTATGGTTCCATTCACTGCTCAGCTGTCCAGCAGAGCTGATGTCCTTTCTTTTTTTCCCTTTGTGCTTCTGTGAATAATTCTTGTCATGCAGGTGGAAAGATGAAAAACTAGCACAGCCACCCAAAAGCATCCTTTTCCCATGTCCTGTGCTGTCCATCCTGGTGGCTATGAGCTCTGAAGATGCTCTCAGAAACAAATCTCCGTCTTTCAGAACTTAGACGCATGAACTCTATTTGGATGGTAATTGTTTCACATGTGGATGTGGTGTAATTTCAGTATTTATGGGATCTAGTCTGTGATTTTATTGCAGTCTGAATCGGAAATGTCTGTTTTTCTCCAATCATTCAACAGAAAAATGGTCTTCTGTGGATTACCTACTGTTTTTCTGACAACGACAGGGTCGTGTGGTAATTTGTTTTCCGACCAAATCATTATCCCAGGTTATCATGAAGGTATTGGACCAAAATGTTTTTTGAAAATCTTTGAATGTGCTGTAAAACACATTAGCTGGTATTGAGCATTTGGGTATTTGGTGCAAAGGGCATTTCTATTAGAGAACAGAGACTGGAAGTAACTTCATGCAAAACATATTCATTCCACTGATCTAGTGCATGTTTACAATGGAAAAGCAGAACAATGAAATGGGATATTGTGTTGTGTGTGAACTGCTCCTAACCAGTCTGAAGTTAGATATGATTGATCAAAGTAATATTAGCTAACAAAGGCTTTATTGTCTGTCGCTGTTTAAAAAATATTCAAAACACTTAAAATAAAATGCATTTATCTAGTTATTAATATAAAAGAGTCAAATTTACAAATAAACCAACCTTTTTTCAAGTTGGCATTAAACCATTAAAATATTAAAGCATTAATATTTTATATTGCATTAAAGCATTAATATTTTATATCGCATTAAAGCATTAAAATATTAAATTAATTTTCCCATTTCCCATTAACCCATTTAAAAAGCAAATATTACATTGTATTTTATTTTTTATTTTTTTTATAATTGGCAAGCACATAACAAAGCACTGGCCAATTGCTTTTCTGTATCCTTTTTTCAATCACATTAATACAATGCCACTGGTCAGTTCACATGTGAGAGCAGGCAATGAATCTCTATTTGAGTTGTAAGACATACATCTTTGATTCATGATGGCAGTTGGAGGATTTTAAAGTAAATTCTTTATAAAAATGCTGTTTAAAAGTGACATTTTAAATAATAAAAAAAGTATGTCTTTTTTATCAATTTGAAAATATATTTTTATTTTTAATATAATACATCCGTTGTTGACTTTCTTTTTAAGTGGCACTCTAAGTCTTTTTATATTTAAGGAGTGAATTCTGAGAAAATGCCACTGTCACTTCCATAAATAACTGTTGTGTATATAGTTCTTAGAAGAACCCTGACAACCATATGTAGCTGTAGCGTGTACATGTCATTGCCTATAAGAATAAAGTTGCATAACAGCTCCCTCATCCCCCTGTGAATTACCGTCTGAACACAACGTTTTCTCTCAGGATGTCCTTCTCCCCATCTATCACGCGTCTCAACTTTCTTCTTGGTTCTCATTTTTCTTCTTTTATCCATCTCTATTGTGCCTTCCCACCGTTACAGTTTTTTTTTCTTCCATCTATCCTCTTCTTCTCAGCGTCTTAATGGCTCTCCTTCGCTTTCTAGAGAGAATGCCCAGTCTGACAGCATTCGAGGTTAAACCACAGATTTAGAGACTCCATCTGGAGCTTCCACAAAAGCTCCTTTACACACACACACACACACACACACACACACACACAGAGTCACATACGTGTGCCAAGGGGCCACGCAGAGGACAACACACACTTCTTTTGCGGTGAGAACATTCGTATATAGTGAAAAGCACGAACACAACTTGGGATTTTCTTTGTTGTGCTTCATGGCTTCTTTCAAAAGTGTGCAATTTTCACTACTGTGTGTTTTTTTTTTAATCACACCACTGTCTCACAGATGAAGCACACATGCCGTTTAAGCTCATAAGAATTATTTCCAGTTTGTGTTTATTCCATTTTTTTTTTTTAGCTCCAGTCATTTCATGCACATCTGCGGATGATTTAAAACAAAACAAGATGAATTTAAGTTGATTGCTCTCTAGGGAAATTACGTCTGCTATTGTCATGGTAGCCAATGGTGGGAACTAAAAATAAAGGACAGCACATAAAATTTCATGTGTAATAAGACAAATTTAATCTTTGGTTAATCTTCAGTGGGCAGAGGGCTTATATTTTTTGCCATGTGAAAGGAAGTCATAAAGTGATTCACTAAATGTAATGTTAAATGGTATTACCAATGGTAAAAAGTGTTGAAGAATATATGGTATATATTCTTCAATATTGGTATATTAGATCAGAAAAACAAGTGTGTGCTAAATGAATAAATGTAAATGTAAAGCTGAATTTTCACGAGCCGTTACTATTACTAAATTATTAATAATGGCTCTTACTATTATCAATGTTGAAAACTGTTTTTTTCTTTCTTTTTTCTTTTTTTTTCTCTTTGAATAGAAAGTTCAAAAGAACATAATTTATAAAACAGAAATCTTTTTAACATTCTAAATCTATTTACTGTGTCACTTATTATACATTTAAATTTGCCCTTCATTTTTACAGTTTTTCTCAATCGATTTGACACTTTTCTCCAATGCAGTGTACTACTTCTCAAAACAATTAGCACAGCCATCCAAACACAACATTATCTTAACTCTCTGGGGTCGACGGTCTCGCCGAACAATTCAACTTTACTGCAAAATGAAGCACTGCAATTTTTTCTAGTATCTAGCATTTATTAAAAGTAAATATTAACATCAAATCTATAGGTGTGTTCTCTATTGATTATAAAACACATTCAGCTGTAGATGCACAAATATGCTAATGAAAATACATGTTTATTGCAATTCTTCAACAGGGAGTTTTGTTTTATACAAACATATGAAGAGTTTATTTGCAAAAACAGATAACTCCTTTTTTTAATTTCCAAAAATCATGTTTTTTTTTAATTATGTTATCATGTTTTTATTGTTTTATTGTGTTAGTTAGCTGGGTTTTTTTTTTGTTATTTTTTAACCTAGTCAAAATAACCCAACTGCAGTTTGATTGAGATTAATTGGAATGCACAATGAAAAAAACATGATTTCTGAGAATTGTTAAAAACGGAGTTATCTGTTTTTGCAAGTGAACATAGATATAGATATATAGACACCTTCTACCACTCCTTCCACCCTGTTGTCCACTTCCTCTCTGTCCATGTCTTCTTACAGTTTCTCCTCTTACTCTTTCCTCTCCACCAGTGCCCTCCTCTCTACTCATCTCTTCTCCCTCTCCTCCTCTCCTCTTTTCTCACATCTTCCTCTCTGCTCATCTCTTTCTTCCTGTTCCACTCTTCATCTTCTCTCTCATTATACCCCTTTCTCTACCCACTCCACCACCTTATAGACTTACACCTCTTTCTTTACCCCCCCCCCCGCCCCATTTTTATTTATTTTATTTGTATTTATATTTATTATTATTATTATCATTTGTATTTATTTATTTATTTTGCATATTCGTTCTTGCTCTTTGTATACTTTCCCTTTTATTATTGCTCTAAAGCAGTTGTGATAAATGTGTAAACGATTAGGAAAACTGCATTTCCTGTGTTGAGTGTATGATTAACCGAGTAGTTTTCAGTTTAGGGCCAATCGAAAATATACCATGTTCATTTAATAGAATGACAAATTACAGAGTTTTGTTTGTTGTGTTTGGACAAATGGTATATAAATGTTTGTGATTTGTGTAAAACCTTTTTTCAGATATTTTAAAGTTTTGGTTGGTTGTATTAACTATTGTGAAAACATTTGAGAGTTTTGTGCACATTGTTTTGATAAAATGATTTGCGTGAGTTGTAATTTGTATGAAATGAATGAAAACATACAATCTGTTTAGGACAATTATAAAGTGTTCAGATCATTGAGAACAGTGACCTGAGTTTGGAGAAATGTGTCAAATCGATTGAGAAAAACTGTGATATTGTATGTTTCCTCCTAAAGCATCAATGACTGAGTCCCTGGTTTATGCTGCTGACAAAAATCCTCCAGGTCCTGTCAGTCTTTGGTTTCCCAGCATGCTGTGCATGCTTGAGTTCTTCCCCACGGTGCGCTAATGATGTTGAGATCCAGTTTTGACACTCAGTCTATCACAAACGGCTACAACAGTCATTGATGCTTGAGGAGGCAATGCAATAGTGTAAACTTTTGAGAATCGTGAGACTCATTTGTGAAAAATTAAGTTATTTTGTCCTTGGGAATATAGTTAAATATCTGTTATCTTCTTCAGGGCAACTTTCTAAATTTAAACTCTTTAATTTCTTTTATCACATCTCATAGAATCTGCGAGGAGTATGTAAACTCATGAGCTGCACACTCATACATTTTTGGAAGAATTCTGTGAGAAATGTTTGAGTTCATATTGAAACATCTACTTTTGATTGGCAAATCTCAGAACAGTGTGAAATGTAAACATTCTAAAAACAATTCTAAAATATACTAAAAATACAAGAAGTGGAAAACACTTTGCTCTCCATTTAATCTCATTTAACATCATTACAGATTGGCTGAGTTTGTGTGATGTGGGGAAACCATCAATGTCACATCACTTTACAGTAGTATTAAAAATATAATACTTTTATTCAGCAAGGATGCATTAATTGATCAAAAGTGACAGTAAAGACTTTTTCATTGTTACAAAAGCTTTCTATTTCAAACAAGTGTTATTTTTTTGAACTTTTTATCAGAGAATCCTGAAAAAAATTGATAATCAAATCAGCATATTAGAATTATTTCTGAAGGATCATGTGACACTGAAGACTGGAGTAATGATGCTGCAAATTCAGCTTTCACAATATTTATTTCACAATATTAATGTTTTTTTTACTGTATTTGTGATCAAAGAAATGCAGACTTGGTGAGCATTAGAGAATTAAAAAATCTTACCAGCCCCAAACTTTTGAATGGTATTGTATAAGACATGTCAGTAAATTGCAGCAGAAAAGTTTTGGCTTTAAAATTCATCAATCAAACAAACTGTTGATAAATTAATCGATAATCAAAATAGTTTTTAGCTCCAGCCAGCCTTGAGCTGTTTAAGAAATCCAATCTGTGATTGTTTTCTTTGCTGTGGGCAGACGTACCACAGTACAAACAGCACTTTTGCCCTATTAACGGTGTTTGAACTTGTTAGCATGCAGGTTAGTGTTGGCTTGTAATGGTGGCACTCAATCATGAGATCTATTATAGGCTCTCTGGAGACTGTCAGGTACATTTTATAAATGACTGCATGGAGTTTATCAATAAACTGCAGCAGTACTAGCTCTAGCATTCAGGTGTGGGAAAGGCTTCTGTCTGGGCTAGTGATGATGGTGACCTGTAGATTGGCAAGGGAAGACTTCTAGATGAGCTAGTAATGATAACAGATGATCTGTGGTGCAGAGAGTGTCCGGATGGACGGCAGCGGAGCCCCGGCTTTTTAAGAAAGCAGAGCGGAGAACAGGACTGTCAGCAAACCTCAAAGTAGAATTTATTACACCACCAGCCGATGACCTTGAGGAAAGTTTACCAATATTTCAGAGCAAACGGGTGAGAGAGACAGAGTGTGTCTTTGTATGTTAGAAGAAAGTCTTCAGTTAGTTACCCCTCATTTAAACGTTCACCGTGAGCAGGGAAAAAACAGCTTCCCTCAGCACTTACAGCAGTTCTCAGAGGTAATTATAACAACTGCTGTTGTCTCTTCCTTTTTCTTCTTCATTCTTTTGTTGCAGGCATCGTGCCATGCGTCTCCAGCTGGGTTGGAGTTCTGCCACTAGTTTAATAACACACTTGTTCATAAACTTCACTTCCAGGTCCAAGAGTGCTGTCTGAGAAGTGTGGAAGATGTACACTGGCACTGATATCTCAGAAAGACACACTTTGTGATGTGACGTCTAGGTGTGTGATTGATAGCGAGAGGTTGCATGGAAAACAGGAGTCTCCTTTCTCTTTGGAATAAAACAGTTTGATGTGCAGTGTAGAAATTCTCAAAGCAAAGCCACATGGACAGTGATGAAAACCAAGGTGCAAAACCAGGTCATTCAGGAGTCCCTGTATTATACATTTCTCTACTGCCACACAACTGAAAAGTGGCAGCTTTCTAATTGTTATTTATGGAAGCCACAATTACGTAATTGTTCAAAGGCGCATTTAAAAAATAAATTAAAAAATCCACTTATATTATTCTGTGTGCTTTAAGGTGTGTTTTTAAGAGTTTTTCCATTGTTTTATTTTTATTTTTAGTATAAAATTATAATACCATGCATATTTTTACTTTTTTTTTTTTAAAGAAACCAAACCAGTGTAGTTGACAACTGATGCTTAATGCTATAGAAAAAAAAAATCATGCAGTTGCTTCAAACATCATTTAGTGTAAATTGTGATAATCATAATTAATAATCGCAATTACAATTTCAAGGGAATAATCGTCAATTATGATTTTCGTCATGATTGTGCAGCCCTATTATGAGGTAGATTTGGGTGGTGCCTGACAGAATTGGAGACTGTTGCTGTATTTTTTAATATTTTTTAGAGATAACTTTTAATTAATTAATTTATTTTTTACTTTATTTGCATTTTACAAGGCAATTTATTATTGTGATATCCTCTATTTCAGATAATTTCCTGAATTGCCAGAATACATTGACCAATTACATTTATTAATTAGCCATAAATATTATTTTCCAAAGCACCTTACATTGCAATTACAGTATACATTTCATCAGTTTACGCATATTCTGGGAATCAAACCCATGACCTTGACTTTGCTAGCACCATGATTTTACATTATGAAACATATTTGGTGTCACTTACTCAGCGGTCTGGCTACACAAGATTATCATGGTATCTACATCAGAACCGTGAGCACATTAACATATGTCTGCTCTGATGAACGATAGTGATGAATAATGGATGTGAACTGTGTTGGTACACAGAGATTAGCCAATCACAATAGAGGTCATTTACATATAGAAGTCTTGAAGGTGTAAGAGCACAACAGCCTTTTTAAGTCTGAGAGAAGGTGAAAAATGTTTGTGAAAAGCTTAACTATGACTGTTTTTAGTGCAAGAAACCTTGACTAACATTATTAGTGCACTTCAGCAGAAAAAAAACAAACATAGAAAAGTGTGGAACGTGGCACCTTTAATCATGTCAGCTTTCAGCAGGGCTTGCAGGAACAGTGTGTATTGTAAACCTTTTCAATGGTGTATTAGATTGACATTTCAGTGTTGCTGCTGGACCGCCGCAGTGTGAGAAGCCCACAGGAGTGTGTGTGCAGGTGTTTGAACTATGTGAGTATCTGTGAAGAAGAACCCAGGGGTTTAGTTCAGTAAAGCACTGCTGCCACATCCAATCTCTGCCCCTCCATCACCCAGAGCTGCCATCTAGTTCACACTAGGGCATCAAAGACAAGAGACTCTCTTTCTCTCTTGTTCTATCTCTACACACACACATTTAGTCTCAGAGTATCTGTTGCATAGTAAATACATAGGAAAAAAGGGGAATAATGGGGTCCAAAATCTGAGACCGTATCTGGCATTCAAAATCTAATATAAAAATGGAAATAACAAAGGTTTGATTAAAGATTTTTATTAAAGAATGCTTTTTTGAACACTATCACTAATCAATTCAGTAAATTTGTGACATTAATCATTTTAAAGGGGTCATATGATGCGTTGTCAAGTTTGCCTTTCTCTTTGGAGTGTCACAAGCTGCTCATGCATAGATCCGATCCCTAAAGTTGCAAAGACTAAAGTCTCAAAACCAAAGAGATATTCTTTATAAAAGTTAAGACTTGTCCACGCCCCCCTAAAACGGCTCATTTAAACACGCCCCCACATGTCTACATCACTGTGTGGGAAGATTTGCAAAAATCAAATGTTTAGGCAAAGAATGAAGGCGGCACTATTATTCTCGCTGTAGTACTGTTGCTGCCGCCGGCGCCATGTCGTGGAGACGCTGTTTCGTTGTGAGAGTGAAACTACTTTGTTTGGGCTTCCAAAAGAGGACACAACTAGAAATCAGTGGTTAAGTTGTATGTACAACACTGTTCCAGAACAGTTCAACCCAAATATTCAGATGTGTGCAGCGCATTTTTATGGAGGACTATTTCCTGAGCCTGGGAGGAGAGTAGCCTACAATGCTTCTGTAAAGTGGGGCAATTCCAACTTTGCAAGGACAGTCTGGCGCTTCTGACTCACAGCCTGTAAGTATGTTTTCATATTTAAAGAATTTGCCACTGACTATTCAAACGCGAGTTTTAAGCAGTGTAGTGTAGTGCTGGTTGTTTGTCATTTCTCTGATCACAAATGCAGACATGGTAATGTGTAAAAGACAGTATAAGTCATTATAATCAGTAATTATGTCTCCACTGGATGCAACAAATGCCTTGTTTATAATGGGTTTTATTGTTTTAGTCTCGTTGCGCCGGGACACGACATCACAATACGGTAAGGGGCGTAACATTTCCGTCTCACGCTTGAGGTATTCACGCAATAGCTGGCCAATCAGAGCATACCTCGCTTCTCAGAATGATGAGCTTTGTAAAAATCGACGCGTTTCAGAAAGGCGGGGCATAGAGTAGCAAAAATAATGAACAGTATGTGGAAACCACATAAACACATTGCATTACACCAAATACACTAAATAATGTTCTTTTTAGCAATGTCATATGACTCCTTTAACTCTTTATTTTTTGGCTTCCTTTGAAGCTCAAGATGCTCATTGGATGACTCAAATCACAAAAGATGACATAATTCACTACAAATTTTTATGCAGATAGAAGTTTGAAATGAAAAAAAAGTTGTATTAATGAATGTTAAATATCCTTTATTCACTAAACATTCATCATATGCTATAATAATGTATTAGCAACAATTAAATATTTAAAACTGCAATTATACATTTTTTATTATCACTAATCGCTAAATATTAAACATTTTACACTAAAATAATAATTATATCCACCATCTAAACTGTCTGAAATAAGATCCCAGTATATAACCTGCTATATTCTAGCCTATGCTGCCACATAATTTAAAAGAAGCGCTATTTTTATCCCACAAAAAAGTAAAAGCTTCTTCGCTTCCATCTGTATTTGACAAGGTCAAACATTATTAGGGTAGATTTGTTTGGTGCCTGACAGAATAGGAGACTGGGCACTGTAAACCCTTTGTGCCGTTTTTACTTTCCAATCTTGATTTTTAAGCTTTTTCTCAATGTCCTCACATTTAATGCTATTTCAAGTAATATATGAAGACATTTCAGTCCAAGTAAGTTCCAGTGGAGTTCCTTTAAAAACTTTTCAGAGAGTCTTGATTGGATGGTAATACATTGGGATGCTGCAAGTGGAATTTTAATGGGTCAAATGTTGAATGCTGAACCTTGTACGGTTTATTGTGATGGGCTGTTTTATGATTATGACGGCTGTGATTACTCTTCCATTACTCTCGCTTTCAATTACCGAAACTCGTAATGTTTCCCAGGATGCTTTTATTTCATTCTGATTTGTTTATTTTTCATTGCTTCCTGAAGGCCCAGACAAGGACATCCTCTTAATCACAGGGTGTAAATACATGGGAGTATAATACAGTTTTTCAAAAATCCCCAAGTCATTCTGCTCTCACCTCCCTGATGATTTGACATCAGTAGTCATAAGGGACGACGCTTGATAAACGGAAGCCATTTGCCAGACAGGGACTGAAACTCCCCCCACCTGATGAGAAGCTTCAGTGTTGCTGTTGATTTATGATGTCACAGCACCATAAAGGGCACGCTGAAGCAGGAAGGGATTCATTAGGAAGCCTGTCCAGGTTTTTAGTGAAGTCCAAGAGAGGCGCTTGGAATACTGATGGGCCCTCTGATCTGTGCTTGTCTTGTCCTTAAGATCTCACTTAAATGAAGCTTCCTAAAAGCAGCACACTGGGGACGGCTACAAGTGATTGAGAGCTCGAAAGTGACAGCGATGATTGATTGAGAAAACACAGTAAATGAATAACTTAAAAACATATATTACTGATCCAAGGACAACTATACACACGGTTGCCAAAAGTGGCCTCATTTTCTGTTCTATCTATCTATCTATCTATCTATCTATCTGTCGATAAATTTATTCAATTGATTTAGATTCACTAAACAAGAAATCTGTAGCTACTGGACAATAATTTATTGGTAGAAGACCTTTTGCATTGACAAATACACTCAAATTGACAAAACAAATTACTTAGCACCATTACTAAAATTAATTCAGTTTTCCTCAATTGCTTTGGCACATTTTTCAAATCAGTCTTAACATTCTCTAAACTGTAAGTGCAATTGTCACAACTGTTTGCTGGAACATCAGAACGCTGTTGCATGCCTGCAAAATGTAGTAACTCAACCAAAACATTTAATTTATGCTTCAAAACCTAGTTATTGTGTCAGTGACTTGACCAATGCCACCAAAATAAAAAGTGTTTTTGTCATCGTGTGTGCCACACTGGTCAAATTGTGTAGATGTTTTTACACCATGGAAATATTAGTTATATGCACATTTAATTTCATTTCTTTTTGTGTTATATGCAGTTTAATTTCATATTTGTTTCATTATAACATTTTCCAGTGAATTTCTGGAAACTTTCTAAAGGTTTCTGAAAACTTTATCCCCCCCCCCAAAAGTGTCTAAAAAAATCACAAAATTTTCCAAATATTCTGGAAACTTTCAGGAAATTTTCCACCCCTTTGCAGCCCTAATGGCGAACCATTTGCCAACTTAGCAGACATTACAACCATTCCATGTCTGATATTTATGGAATATACATGTGTCTGATAGATTTTGATAAATGAACAGATCATTTTGCATTCGGTGGCTCACATGATAAAAGAACGTTTAGAAGTTGTGAAGAGTTTGACAGTTTCACTGAGACTCAACTCATCAGTTTTGATCATCAAGCCATGTGCATTTAGTTAGTGTGCAAATTTTAGACAATTGCACTTAGTTGCACACATTTGCCAACTTAGCAGACATTACAACCATTCCATCTCAGATATTTATGAAATGTACACACATGCCTCACAGTTGACAGTCTGATAATTAAGTGGATGATTTTGCATGTGATGAATTGTACGTACTGTTCAAACACATGCAATTTGCTTAAATCAATAAGAAATTCAAATCTGATGTGAATAAGAAATGAATCATCTAAACTTATTGTTTTGAGAAACAAACAAACAAAAAATATCTCATTGAAGAATTGAGCCAAAGCAATTGAGACAAACTGTAACTCAAACTGTAACTCAATAAATAGCTCCTTCTCCAAACCTAAAGACTAGAAGTGCAGTCTGTTGCTTGGATGAAATCCAAATGGATGAAATCCAGTTATTTCAACAGGAGTCTGCACAATCTGCAATTTCAAAGAATGGTGAAACATTTGAAAAAAAAAAGACTGAATTTTTGCTAATGTGACACTGCCTAATGATTTTGGATATCAAAAATACCATTCTTCCATGCTCTACAGAAAGTTGAACCGCAACAAGTAAATTGACTAAACTGATGTGTGACCGAACCTGTAACTGCCGTATTCAGAGACTTACCAAAGGCAAGTTGCCACATCTTGTTTTGTAGATTAATGAGCACATTACTCATTTCCACAATCCTAATTACAGTCCTTCTGCAGTGTGTTATTTTTCCTTTGTGTGTGTTCATGTTTCTTAATTTGCCCTGAGTTTAGAGTAATTAGGTGGCTTCTATGAGCAGCCAGGCATCTGTAAGCTGCTGGTTGAGTATTATAACCTGCTTTAATTACCCAGATGATTTTCAGCATCACATACACCAGGGTCAAGTTCTAAAGTTTAAAGGACGAAGAAGGTCAGGACAAAAATCGACTAGCCGGTCCCAACTCGGTCATTGCGAATGAAGTGTAAGTAGCAGAGAATGAAACGAGGACTCATCGTGTGGTGTTTACTCCACAGTCGATAGCTCTTTAAAGCTTAAAGACATCTGTGATGAACATTGATGACACAGATTTGCTCCACACCCGTATTAGTCCTCATTATCGGCACACGTCCTGTCTATGAGAGGCCATTACCGAGCCGAAAAAGAAGGCATCTGTGGGTGGAAGCTCTTAAAGGGAAGCATGTGATGTAGGGAGGCATGGAGCAGCCCTAACGAGAGCGCTCTCCATTGCACTTCAGCTGCTCGGTGCCTTGAACGCAAATAACAGGCCACTCTAGATGGTGTTCAATGCACAAAGCTCCTTAATGTAGACTTCCAAGCAGCTGTTTCAGAAAACACTACGGCAATTCTTTTAACCAAACGTCTGGCGAGAGAGGCTGAAATATGATTAGTGTTAGCGCGGGGTGCCTCTAGGTAACACAAATAAGCTTAGCAATGCCACTAGATTTCCTAGAAACTGTCGAGTTGGAGAAAAAAGGGACTTAGGAATAGGTTTGGAGTCTCAGCTTTTCACCTTGCAGTATTCTTGAGGGCTTTATAAATAGACCTCTAAAAGTGCCCAGCTTTGTAAATCATTAGTTCTGTGCAGTCTCTGTAGATGGACATACTCATTTTTCAATATCATTAATTTCTACGGGAACCTTAAACAGGCATAATGTTGTATTATATATTGATTCTCCTCACAGCTCCTAGCATACGTTTAACTGCCTTTCTGGCTGTTTTAAGACGAGCCCACATATATCATTCCCTAAATGATGCTTGTGAAAGCAAAAGCTCAATGAATTATTTTTGACAGGCCAGCACAAAGTCAATAGCCCTTATTAATTACAATTGATGTAATGTATGGCAAGAATAATACATTGGGACTTGGGGGAAAACAGCATAAGCCTATTGCTCTTATTTAAGAGAGGGTTTGGCTTTGAGATGAGTGCCAGGGAGGTGTACGGGGGGGGAGCAGGGAACTGTGTAGGCCCAAGTAAGGATGGGAATCAGAGGAAATGAATGCTGCTGGTTCATGAATGATTTCATTAATAATTTTTTTAGGAAAGAAAAATGGCAATGCTTATTGCATTAACTGCTTTCAGCTGTCTTTTGCCAAATGAGTGAATCATTTCGGATTTCAGCAAAAACAAATATCAGAAATAGACTAAATTCCTTCTAAATATTTGTTTGATGATTCTTTTAATGAACACAGAGGTGGTATGAATGCAGTAAATTAATTAGTCCTTATTAAATTAAATATTGAATTATATTGACAGGTTCGGGGTTAGTGAGATTTAATTTGAGTACTTTTTTTCAACAGGGATGCATTAAAGTGATCAAAAGCCACAGTAAAGGCTTTTTTTGCTGTTCTTTTGAACTTTCTATTCATCAAAGAATCCTTAGGGGAAAAAAGTATTACAGTTTCCACAAAAATATTAAACAGCACTGTTTTAGACACTCATGATAATAAATGTTTCTCGAGCACCAAATCAGAATCTTAGAATAATTTCTGAAGGATCATGTGAGACTGGAATAATGCTGTTGAAAATTAGGAATGAATTTAAAATAAAGTAAATTGAAATTAAAATATATTCAAATAGAAAACACTTATTTTAAATTGTAATAATATTTCAAAATATTGTTGTTTTAATGTGTTTTTGATTAAATAAATAGTGCCATGGTGAGCATAAGAGACTTATTTCAAAATCATTGAATCTTACCTTACCTCATATTTTTGAACAGTAATGTTTACCAAAATGGAAACACTAAAAAAATATATAAATATATATATATATATATATAAGTAACATATTTCATTAATTTATGTCATTCACTTATTTATATTTATAGAATACCTAAATAATGATTCGTAAATTATATTGATTCATTCATTTCGCAATTTGATTACAAAACTCAATTTATATGTTTTGACTTTTGACTTATTAACAGAACCAACTTATAAGTTATTTGATTGGGAATCAGACTGCATTGGTCATGAGGTGTGTCTGATTCACTAAACACAAACAGCTCATAGGAGTTATTTGTTTAAGAATCAAAACTTACTCACTAGTGGCTCACTAATGAAGCTGTTTTGATTCATTTAAAGGAACCAACTCCTAAGAGCAGTTTGATTAGGAATCAAACTACACTGGTTGCACCATATGAATTTTGATCAACTAAAATGAATCAGTTCATAAGAATCATTTGCTACACTGGTTGCCCTGTATGATTTTGATTCACCAAAAAGAACTGCGGATGCCCCCAACCATTTGTATTTTTTAATGGCAGTGATCCTTAATTATTCTTGTCGGTTCCCAACACTAGGCAAAATCTAGAGTGAGAACAAAGCATCATGGGATTAGATAGTCCTCCAAAACTAAGCAGCCGATTCAACAGAAGAGCCCCTCATGGAGACAGGCCTGCTCCACTTCAATAAACACCTGACAACCACACCGATTTTTTCTCTCTCTCTCTCTCGCTATCCTTTATCCCTCCATCTTCCTTTTATCTGTTTACTGGCCTTGAGTCTCTCTCCCAACCTTGCCCTTTCCCTCTCATTCTCACACCTGCGTGACTCGCTCTCCAATCTCGCCCTCTCACCACACTCTTTGACAGGCCACGGACAGGTTGACACTGCCTCCTGTAGCCTTACATATCATTAGGGCCGCTCTCGTCCACAGCCAGACTAGGGGGCAGTGACTCTGAATGCCCTCTCCGGCCCGGGCTGCTTTCCTCTGGGCAGCCCTCCTGTCAGGCCTCCCTAATACCTTGTCCTGCTTGGGCAGTCAGAAGAAGACCTTCCCCATGTCTGGAGCCTCCCTACAAGGGCCGACCGGCGGCTCATGTTGATCCATCAGCGTGACAGCAGTGTGGTCGAAGAGAAAGAGGCAAAAGGAACAGAAAAGCAGACAGTGATGATGATTGACAGGTGGAGACTATGGAGGATTTTTTTTTTTTTTTTGCTGTGTTTTAAATAAGACATTGAAGCCAGTTTAATTTTTGTTCAGTGAAAATGTATTAATGGTTTATTGTGTTGTGCTTCATAATAGAGCTGCAAAAGTACAAACAACGTTCCTTTGTCCCTCGTTCAAATGCCTGCTATCATAAAAAAGTACACCCAGAAATTGTATATTTCATTATTGCTGAACTGAATGAAATGAAATTGACTTAAATTAAATAACTGGCAGGAATTTGCAGACGTTTAGTGGCATTCAACTCCCATATTTCATTTTCTTTTTCAAATAAGTGAATCACTTTGTATTACGCACGGACTGAAATTACTGCCACACAGCACATTAAAGAGATTCTGATTAATGGCTTCCCTTTTCCGGGTTGCTGGTCATGTTCGCAATTTCATTTAAGCCTGGGCTCATTCATTACTTTCGCTAACAATTTCTCTTTTTTTGTAGAAAACATTCACAACTTCTTTGAATTGGCCACTCTAGAAATTAAACAAAGTCAACCGAGCTTGTAAGTCATAAATTAAAATCTGTAATGGTTTTTTGCCAAAGAAGACATTGCGCTGTATTTCACACTGCAGGCTGTCTGGGTTTTTCTACTTCCAAAAGTTGCAGTGTGAAATTCTGCCTTGTGGCGTTTGCATATTGTCTGCTGTATGTAAACTAGCTATTAGCACTAAAATAACAGCCAGAAACATCTGGACTTGACTGCGACATCTGTCAGCGGGTGTTGATTACTGACCAAGCGTGCATTGCGTGCTGTATGTAAGTTATCGCATCTGAAGCATGTGTATGGGGACACAGCTTAAATTTACTATGAAAATCCTATTTCTTTTGCCAAGACAGGCCAATAAATCTTGTAAACAGTGAAAATGGAGCCTGAAAAAAAACTGTTTTTCCTCTGTATTTCCTCTCAATTGCTTAGACGAATCACTTCGATTGTTTTGCAATGACAAGATGTCCCCTTCAAAGCCCTTTTTTTCCAGCCGTGTTTGTGTATGGCAGTGCATGTGTGTGCATAGCCAGTCCTCCTAAATGAGTAATTTATTCCTTCTGATTCACAAGCAGGTCATTCATTGCCGCATCCTTGGTCCAAACAGAGCGCAGAAAGAGAGGAAATGTAGCCTAATCAGAGCACAGAACGTTCTTCAGTTTAAAGGTTAAAGACTAACGATTGATTAAGATATGATTTTAAAATACTGGATGGATAAATTGGTATAAGATTGATATTTTGAGGCTGGATTTGAGTGGAGAAGGACAATATTTACATATTTTAAAGCAATACGAAAATTGGGTTGAATGCACTGTGTTCGTTTACACATGAGCAGCTCATGATCCAGTGTTTTCAGTGTCTCAAAGTAGTTCTGTATGCAGTAAAAATTTAAATCTCAATAGCAATTTTTATCAGAAAAATTGCATAGATTTTTTTTTCCCCAAATCATGCAGCCATACTTTTTCACCTCAAAGAAGCATAGCACTATTAGTGTCTGTTAAACTAAATGTTATTTAAAATACATTTTACATTTTGTTGCCATCATTGTAGTTTTCCAGTAAATAAAGTGTTTAAATTGGTTATTTGTTAAAAAATTAATGGATTAGATTCATGTTTGGTTTGTGAAGACTTTGTTTTGGCTAAAAATATATCCCAGAACAGTGACACAGTTCTATATATAATGGGTCATACGTTCACCCTCACAGATAAAAATTTAGAGTGCCTTTCTGTGTCTATTTTGGTTTATGTCCACTTCTTCATATCAGAGTGTCTCATCAGTCTCCATATTACTTTCTGTCTGAGGTGAAATCGATGTTTCTGCTGGAGGCTTTGCTATTGAGGTTATGATAGCATGCCACTGCCAGTGCTGTCTACCAGAAACAGTGAGGGAGATATCACATAGGATACAAGCAGTGCCTACTCTGGAAATAACTTTGGCACTTCTTTTATGATGCAATAGATTTGAGAAAAGAAGTATAAAAAGTTTAACTTTAGTTCAGTTCTCTAAAACAACAATCAGATGTCTGTCAGCTAAAGTTAGATGGTCATTAAAGTTTCACTTCACTTGTACTTTCAGTGTCATTTTGCGTCAAAATAACTTAAGTCTCCCACTCTCACATACTGTAAACCTGATTTCCATTTTTATAGAAACTGAAACATTTAACAATTAAAACAGAACATAATGTTTCTGTGCAGATAGAGCAAATTTTGTAGCTTTATAGCAGGTAAGTGCTGAATAACCAAAAATGTTCTTTGGAGTCCAGAGTTTAATCAAAGTCCCTTTAAGGCAAGTCAGTTCACTCATCTGTCATCTTGGTAATGCCTCTGGGCAGCTATTTTCTATGCAGACAATAGTCATACAAGTGCATCTTCCCTATACTTGAATGGAGAAAGAATGAAATCTCTGTAATGTTTGTCAAGATTACATTTCAGTATGTTTCACATCAGCAATAAAATGTGACAACAGTGGCAATCATAAATTGTGCTTCTTTAACAGATCAGATTAATATGGATGTGCTTTCTATAGTAAAAATACAAATGCAAATAAGATTTGTTTTAATGTATTGCAGTTATATTGTACATTTAATCGTCCATTCTCATTACCTCTGTTTATACACTTACAGTTTATATTTTCCATCAAATAACTTGAGATCAACTTAAATTAATCTTTTAAACACTGATAATTTAATTACACTGTTAAATAGAATCTTTAGCAGATGTAAAAATGAATATTTCATCCTTTACTTTGTAATGTTTTGATTCATCTGTTGCATTAGTTTTTAGCTTTTTATATTTATTTTTAATTCATTTAAACAAAATAGTACGTAATTTTAATATCAGCTGTCAGTTATCATCCATAACATTTCATAACATCCATAACAATTATCAGCTTCTTGGTATCAGTCGGAATTGTAATATCTGTGCATATGTGTACCTTTCTTCTTATAATACACACCTACACAAAAAGGTATAAAAAAAGCTGTCAGTGGGCCGTTACCCAAGGTTATTGAAACTGAAACTAAAACTGAAAAAATAAACAAATAAAATGAAATAATATAAAATAACCTAGAAAAAAAAGACATTGAAACTTGAGTCTTTACTCATGTGTGACTGAAATAAAATTTAAAATTAAATGATACTGATGAACTAAAATCAAAAAAAGAAAAACTAAACTTAATTGAAAAACTAAAATTAATTGAAAAATAAAACTAACCAAAAAAGTCTTGGTTAAAAAAATTGTTAAAATAATAATAATTTGAACTTAAAAGCGAAATAAAAAAAACTAAAAAGCCCTGAGATAATAACCTTGGTGGCACCCTTCCAAAATATGTAACATTTAGGTACTAATATGTACCTTTAATATGCAGCCTTTCTGGGTCAATATGATACAAAGGTGTACCTTTTGAAAGGGTGCACAGTTTTGACATCTTTTGCACTTTTTTTTTTTCCTGAGTGTAGAGACCCACATGTTACTATTCCAGTTAGTTCTGACATCTCTTTTCTTTTCTGTGTCAGTTACAGACTGTCGTATCCTGGAGAATCTTCAGCGCTATGCCTCCCCTACTTACCTGCCCGTCAACTACCAGCTCCTCAACACAGAGTCCTCCTTCTTTCTTAAGGAGGCCACCCAGGACTTCATGCGCAACTCTAGCTTCCTCTCCAGAACGGAGCTGTTCTTCATCCACCAGGCCCGGAGACCTCCCATCATCAATGCCACGTATGGGACCTTTGCGGTGGAAGAGCCTATTCCTTTGGACCTCCTCCAGATGCCTGGCTCTTTTGTGGCTTCTTCAACCCTCTTCACCTTCAACTGGAAAGTACAAACCTTTGTTCTCAACGAAAGGATTTACCTGAACAAACCCAAGGTTCAGGTCTTGTTCTACATCGCCGGGAGGGACTGGGACGATTACAGCACTGTGGACAAACTCCCTTGCGTACGGATGTTCGCCTTCCACGAAACCCAAGAGGTCCGTGGGAGCTGCAGATTGCGAGGGGACATGGGCGTTTGCGTCGCTGAGCTCGAGCCTCTTCCTGGGTGGTTTGCACCTCCTAGTGTTGTCCCCGGACGCCAGAGGGGTCCGGATATGTCCGTAGGAACGCCTGTTGAGCTGTACTACAGCCTTCGGGCCGCAGAAGTAGGAGGTTGTCATTCTGAGGAGTTAGGGGTTAAGAGCTCCTCTCACTCGGATCAAGAGGGATTGTTTGGGTCGCCGACCTCTACACCCATGAGGCGCATCGGGAGTGTAAGATTATTCCAGAATCCATCTGCTCCGGAATTATCAGAGCAGCGTTTGGATGGGAATTTTGCAGTGTTGGTACCATCCGCGCCGGTACGGCAAAGGGATACCGTGTCAGCATATGTTGCAGCTTCGCCGTACTCACCTGTGGAGATGTTCACTCTCAGGTAAGAGATCTTCAGATGCAAGATCTTCAACCGCAAGCATCTCTGCTTTGTTAGCAGATAACTATCCACATGAGACCTTTACCAGGGGACTTTATGGCTGTGTTACAAGACACTCTTAAAAATAAAGGTTCCAAGAGGGATTTTTCACAGAAGGACCAATTTGTTCACCCTTCAGTGGGTAGGGATGTAATGATATTATCAATATCGTGATATTGCAATAGCAAAACTGTCTCGATATTATCCCATGACGATATGAAATGATAGGTCTTCCGGGCAAAAAGTGTAGTTTTTAAAATATATTTAAACTTCTTATTCTAACATAAAAGGTCTTTAAAGTTGTGGCCTTTTGGGCCATTATACTTTGGCACAGTATCTGTCAAATGAACTAAAATCCAAAAACACAATATGGCTTAATCCCTTCATCAAGCGCACGACATTCAGGCGATCAGCTCGTGATCCGGTGTTTTCCGTTTCATTCACAGTGAATGCAGTTAACTCATTTATTGCATGTGCTGTGAGTTTACCACGCGTTTGGGAACGCAATGGCCACCAGCCTTTTTTTTTTTTTTTTTTTCGGCAGATCATTACAGAATTTCAGATTTGTAGTGAGACTAGGGGTGGGCGATATGACCAAAATCTTATATCACGATATGACTAATTCTATATCACGATAACAATATATATCACGGTATAGTTATTTTTTTTTCTTTACATTTTTTTTTTTTGTGATCTTTGATTCCATAGAATTTTCATAATCCTTGTCACCAATGTCAATATCAAACTAATAGAAATATAGTACAATATAAAAAAATACAATATAAAACAAAAAAGCTGTGTACGAACATGCCTTTGTGTGTGTGTGTGTGTGTATGTATTGTGTAATGTGTATTGATGTGAATTAATGTTAGACAGTAAACGCTATTGGATGCAAAAAATTTTTGGAAGAAATCCCAACAATAAAGTGAAATTAAATTTAATTGAATACAAAAAAACCCCAAAAATCTCAAGCTCACTGAAGATAAACAATCAGTGATGAAATAAGGATAAGAAACTAATTGCAAGCAATAGGACAAAAACCTACATAAATAAGAAACGCTACACATTGTGTAAATTAATTAGTCTTCACTGTGTTAATTAGATATAATTAACATGTGTATTATGTATAGATTCTATACATAGGCTATATATAAATATATTATTATTATTATTTTTAATTTATTCTTATTAAAGTTACAAAATTGATATAGTCAAGAGCAGTGAGAGATTGTTGTTTGATTAATGGCAGACGAATATTGGAGCGCTTCCCCTTTAAGACCGAAGTCCGGAACCAATATACTGTTACACATGCATTTTTTTCAGCTGTTTACTCTCTCTTAAGACCTAAATCACTGTGTTTATGAGGATACTTGCAAAGACAGGGATTCTTACGCATACAAGTGTGTTTATGTAATCGTTCAAAGCCAATAAAGCGGCAAAAAAAAAAAGCGCGGTCCTCTCACACAGAAACAGAGACGGCGCACGCATATAACGTTAGCTCTGTTGTTTGTGTTTCAACGGCTTAAAATCGGTTGTTTTTAAAACTGCAGTGCTTAAAAACACGTGTCCATGCTACAGATGTAGTCCCTCGTTTAGGAACAAGCTCCTTGTTTTGTCGTGTCGGATCGTGCTCCTACTCGGAGCCACCTGCTTCTGTGTCTACCCTTCACGCAGTCATCCAAATGATGAAAAAGTATTACCGTAAACAATGTATTTTGCGACACCACGAAATAAACGATAGAGCATATTATGAAACGATAGACTTTTTATTTCGTCCATCCGATATATATCGTCATATCGCACAGCCCTAAGTGAGACGCGTTTTTGTTAGCCTGTTTTCACTGACGCTGGAGTTTTCAAAATAAAAGCTCTACTTCCATTTCCATCAAAATAAAAGCTTAAAAGTGCAGTATCAATGGCTGACACCTAGCGGTTTAAATGCAGTCCAAATTCAAAATATATCTTTCAAGTGTAAAAATTTGGAAACAAGTGTTGTAATTTCCCTTCTGTAGTGTAAAGCAAAAATAATATACCTATGAAATATTCATTTTAATTTATTTTACAGTGCAATTGTTTTACAATATATGGCTATTACTGTCATTGTTGTTATCATTATTATAACATTCTATATATATTTTTTGGCTTCCTAAAACACCAGTGTGAATTTAATTTAGACTGAGACAGTATATACAAATAAAAAGAGGGTTGAGTCCCCTTTAATTCACTGACTTTTTTTCTGACTTAAGTTTTCTTAGTTAAGAATATGGGTTCTTAATTTTGAACTATCAAAGTGCATTAGATAGAAGAATTTAACTTTAAATGTACAAAATTTTTATTTTTTTTCCAATTCTTCATTTGTCTTTTTTTTTTAAATATCACAATAAATATTGTATTGTGGATTCATATCACGATGTTATAATATCGTGAGATTTTGATATCGTTACAGTGTATATTTCTTAAAAGAAACATTTTTCTTAGCGTTAAAAATGTTTTAATAATCTAAAGAACCTTTTGTGCAATGGATGTTCTGTGGATGTTCTTCAAGGAACCATAAAGAACGTTTATTTTTTAAGAGTGTAGTGAAGGTTTCTGTAACGAATGGCACAGAAAGCTTCACTATTGACGTCACACCATTTTATCAGCAAAGTTAAATAACAATTTGCTTTGCAGCTTCACAGATGTATTAAAGCTATTTGCTTTGTTTTTTATCCTGTTATTTTAATTCGAACTAATCATATTCTGCCCAGTTATCAGTCTTCGCTCCTCTTGGATCTCCATATTTGGTAGCATATTTTCCTTGGCATAATCATTTGGCTTTTTGAAATGATTATGATTAATTCCGGCTGGTGTGCCTGAGATGAATTTTCACTTTATGGTTACTTTACTTAATTTAACTATGCTTTTTGTTTACCATTGCAGAGAGAAAGACATCTTCATTTTCAGGTGAAAACATACAGCCGCACTGAATCTGCGGGTACTAATTAGAATTTGCAGATGCGGCTAAGTGATTTGGGTAATTAACACACAATGCAAATGAGGATGTCATCAATTAGAATGCGCCTCCATTAGCTTAATGACTGCAAGCTCGTCCGATTGTAATCACAGTGGGCGAGAACATTTATAAACCATATGAGACCCAACCTGACAAGAGGTCAAGCCAATTTGTCAACCTTGCATGTGCACACAAGCTATAGAGGCACTAGCAGAGATAAGAGTTGAAGAAAATCAGCGAGTATATGACTGTCAGCTGGGGTTTTTTGCTGACTCCTTGGCTAAACTTGTAGGAAATAGTGAAAGGGCAAATCAGAGATTGTTTTTTCAGGGTTGTACGTGTATTCATGCTGGCTTTCGTGTGGATGCTTTTTTGTTTGGTTTGTCCAAAGATGTGTTTTGTGATCAGCAACCACTTTACTAAGATGAGCTGATAGAACGAGATCTGTTTTATGAGTGTGTGGTTACTGTGCTGTAATCATTGGAAAAAACGATTCATGAATAAAATAATTTGTGGTTGTGTATTTATGCAATATTCATGTTGAAAGGGCCTTATGACCGACAAAATCATGCTTTCATTTTCTCAAGCATAACATTATCTTCTGATGAATTATTGATGTACAGCTTTAAATTAAATCAGTATTAAATAGTCTACAGAAGATCATTAAAGGAACTTGAAAGAAACAAATGCACTAATTCTGAGTATTAATGATCCATTAAATGTTTTTCATGAGCTGCTGAGTATGAAAGTCTCAATTGAGCCATGACATCATGATGTCTGTTTTCATTATTATTATTTTTTTACAAGAGTGTGAAGAAAGAGAGAGGTTTGTATATCTCTTCTGCTGGATAAAAGTTAGACATAGACTAATTAAAGTCTGCTTGAATTACCATAAATAATATTCATGTAGCAAACCAAAGAAAATATTTTGATTTCGTTATTTTGAGTTGCATATATGTTGCTGCTTAATCTACTTTACACTTATTTTCTAATTAGATTAAAATTGAGTATGTTTTCTAAAATCACTTTTGCTTATTTACATATTGCATATTGCTTTAGCAGGCACTCACTACGATTTTATGATGAATTACTGTATGGCCATTATGACTGGATGATTTTTTTTTCTATCCTTTTCACTGTATCTTTTTCTGGTTATTTATTTGATATTTTCTCAGCAGTTAAAAAAATGAACAAATGCATCCAAATGTGGTTATAATAATTATTACTTTAGGCTGTGTGGAAAGCGTCCCACAGATACTGTATTAAGTCAGGCCTGTGAAACATCCACCGCCTAACTCCAAAATAAGCAATCAGCCCGTCCCAGAGTAAACAATCTTATTCTAGCTGGAAGAGGGCTAATCTTCAGTAACTCCGAATCGACACACACATTTGTTTTTCTATCATAATGGGGACTTTATATTGACTTTCGGTCCACAATGTAGGCAAAAACTGACCCACACACACTCACCGGGTGGATAAAGATACAAAAAGCAATTTTGTTGAAATGATTTTATTCTCTTCTCATGCATAATCCTTTTAGTACAGTGGAGGTGTCATTGTGTATTGCTTGTTTTGATTCAAAAGGTGTCCACTTTTAAAATAATTTTGGCAGAAATTCAACTCAGAAAGAAGCATTAGCTTTTAAAAGATGAAAGAATATAATCTACTACCGCTGCAGAGTGCAATGCACCAACTACTGTACATAATTAGTTGAACCCTGCAACTGTAAAGCTTGGAATCTGTGAGTAATACAGTGTTCAGAAATGGTGCTTTTATGTTGCTATTGTTGCCATTGTGCTAAATAGCCCTAACGTGATTGCTGCATAGAATCATTATGGCTGTCAATGCGTGTTAGCTTACTATAACGTGATCAAATGTTAACCTCACCCATTAGGCCTTTATACTGCTGTTTAAAGATAAGTTTTTTTTTTGTTTGTTTTTTTTCAACATGATCAGCAAGAATGCATTCAATATATCAAACGTAACAGGAAAGAAATGTGTAATGTTACAAAAAGAATTGTATTTCAAATTAATACTCTTCTTTTGAACTTTCTTTTCATCAAATAATCCTGAAAAAAAATCAGTTTCCACAAAAATATTAAACAGCTGTTTTCAATATTGATAATAATAAGAAATGTTTCTTGCAAACCAACATATTAGAAAGATTGAAGGATCATATGATACTGAAGTAATGATCCAGAAAATTCAGCTTTGCCATCACAGGAATGCATTTTAAAGTATATGAAAATAGAAACAGTTATTTTTAAAATGTAATATTTCACAATATTACTGTTTTTACTATATCTTTGATCAAATAAACACAGCCTTGGTGAGCATAAGAGACTAAAAATATCTTTTAAAAACACCAAACTTTTGAACTGTAGATTATATGGATATGGATGTCACAATTACTTTTATAGGAATTCACGTCTACTTTTAAATAGTACTTTTTTGTCTTCAGTGGGAGAGAAAAAAAAAAAGAAGATGCTTTTTGGCCTCATAAGAGTGTGCTTTAGAATCTACCAGTAAGAGAAAATGGCCTGTGACTCTCATGGTGCAGAGTCAGACATGGAAATCCAACTTTCTTAGGTCACCAAGGACACTATATTGGTCATTCAGATTCCCACTATTAGGGTGACCATACGTGCCATTTTTCCCGGACACGTCCTTGCCAGGATTTGTTTTGGCTTTGTTTTACTATTTCCTGAAGGTAATGATTGAAAAGTAGTTTGACCAATAACATGAATTGTACATTATGGACCAATTATGGTGTGTGAGAGGCAGTGTTGGGCTAGTTACTCAAATAATGTAATATATTACTCATTACTAGTTACTCCTTTCAAAAGTAATATTGTTACTTTACTTATTACTTTCTGGCAACAGTAATTAGTTACACTACTAGTTACATTACTTTTTCTTCATGCCCCACAGAAGTTGTAACTGTGTATCTTCCACATAAAATTCTTGTAGAATGTTACTAACAACATATTTCTGCCTCATCATTTGACCAAAATCTACATTGGATCTCAATCAGAAGTTATTACAAACATGTTGTATTAATCTCATTAATTGTCATGTGTAGCTTGAAGCTAATTGTAATTTCTCCGTTTCCCATATAAGATTATATTTCATTATGTATTTTATGAAATCACATAAGTTTGTAAGAAACTGTTTAATTTTCCAAAAATATTTTTAATTATAGTAATATAATGTACCACATGCTGATCAGAGAGATGTGGGTGGGATGTAAAGCCACAACTTACACAACAGTGTTCAGATCATCATTTTTCTTGACAAAATCAATATAATGCAATATTTATATCTGCTGAATGTAAGCTTTTCCATATTCCAAGCTTGCCTGCTGCACTGGGGACATCACATGCATGTGTGAGTTGTGAAAATTATGAAAATAAATCTAGGAATTATTTGATTAAGACTTTAAATCAGCGGGGTCGAGGCATCAAAAGTAACTAAGTAACTTAGCTGTTTTATGGATGGTAACTGTAATATTATTACTGAAATCTTATTAGTAATTAGTTACACTTCTAGTTACTGCAAAAAGTAATATTATTACAGTAACTAAGTTACAGTAACTAGTTACTGCCCAACACTGGTGAGAGGTGGGGTCTACGGTCAAAGCAATGCAAATACGCGTACATATTAGGTGTGTTCGACTTAAAGCGGCGCGGCTCAGACCGATCAGTGTTTGACATCAAAGTACCTCGAGAGCGTTTTGAAAGCATAAGGAACCGTCTGTATGGTACTTTGATGTCATACACCGATCGGTCTGCACACGCAAACAAAGCCAAAACCGAGATATTTTAGGCGATATAGAAATCCTGGCCAGGATGCATCTGTGAAAAATGGCACGTATGGTCACCCTACCCACTATAACATTCAGTGCTTGAAACCTGTGCAAGCATGTTCCTCTCTGATAAAGGACAATAGATTTTCCATTTCAAAGCCCCTTTAAGCAACTTATTATGCACCTTTCTGCACTTGAACTGAAGTAATAAAGGTTCAGTCACAGAGTCACAGCTGGTACTGACTCTGTATTCGAGTCTCTTGCAGTCTAATGCAATCTTTTCTATCGAGTGACATAGCATCCTATAGGTAGCATCTGTTTATGCTATATATATATCTCTCCAGCACTGAGGTCTTGGAGATAGCGATTATTTTTCCCAAGGCATTGTTGAAACACAGCACACTTTGCAAGAATTTATTTCCCTCATCACAATCAATAGCTAAATCTTGCATCGCTCTATCTGTTATACACTTGTTCTGTTTGCAGGTGACTGGAGGATTGCATGTAAGTTGCTAAGTTGCTTTGATTTGCGTGTGTATCAGCAACATTTTCCAATTTCAGCTTCAAGATGAAAGCAGCAGCTCTTATTCCCCATGCTTCATACGCATGCTGTTTTTATTCTTATGGCTGACTGAAGGAAGTTCCTGACTTTTGCAAGAAAACTATTTAAATGAGCCATTTGAGTTTCTTAAAAAAGAATTAAGGGGAAGAAATGCTTGTTTGCATCAGCTCCCCGCTCTAGATCTGGTGGTTTGCTCTAAGTTTTATTTGTGTGTAAACATTGCACTATAATCTGTCTTCTTTATCTGTGTCACCTGTGTCTGCTGATGCAACTCCACTAGTATTTTACCCTATATAAAAATAGATATATTTTTTTTCACTTAAGTATCATGAATTATACCATTTTAAAGCTTGAGTGTGAATTATACATCATTTCGGTATTCATAAAAGGCTGGCATAAACAGAATCATAATTTTTCATCCTCAAAAGCAGCTTTTGAAATAGGTAGTCCTACCATAGTTATGAAAAGGGGAAGAAATGCATGAATGTTTATGAGTAATCTAAACTCATCATTAAAGATGGGTGATATTAAGAGTCGACCGTACTGTCCTTTGGATATTGCTTACTGAGAGAGAGACGGAATACAGACTAAATTACAGGAAAACTAGCCTGCTTAGCTGCTTCTGAGATGAACGAACAAGACCATGAATTATTGGACTAGAATTATGACCTTGTTCAGACTAACATTTAGATATGAATCAATGTAAGATTTCCTTATATCTTTTAAGGTCACTTTGGCCTGGTTTCACAGACAGGGTTTAGACTAAGCCAGGATTAGGCCATAGTCCAATTAGGACATTTAAGTAATTTTTATAAACGTGCCTTAGAAAAAACATTACTGGTGTGCATTTTGAGACAAAATAAAGGCACTGATATATTTTAAGATCAGTCAGAGCAAGTTTCTTTCAGTTGAAACAGCTCAGATTTAGATTTTAGTCTGGGATTAGGTTTAAGCCTTGTCTGTGAAACCGGGGGGTTTATGTATTAAGAGTAATTTTGCTTAGTTTCAATGACCACACTTCAACTTTATTTCAAACTGTGCCTTTACCTTGCAACCTTCACTTACATTTTCATTCAGTGAGTAAAATTTATCAAATTCTGTTCTCTTTTACTCACCATCTTGTATTTAAAACCCATTTGACTTTCTTTCTTAATATCTTCTTCCTAAAATTTGTACTGATCATTTTGTTCTTATACTGTGACTGAGAACTGAAGTTTCAAAAAGGACATAAACTGCTGTAAAAGTATGGTCTATGCAGCCTGTTCTCTTTTGTGATCGCCAGAACAAAAATAACAGGTTTCAGGTCATGCATTTTACTTCTGGAGCTCCTGTGCCAGTTAAGATGAATGGGAACGATAGCAAAGAGCTTTCTTCAGATATAGACCTCCTTGATTTAAACTGGTTTTGTAAACTGCTTCAACTGATTCATTGAAACGTTCCAACTAAAAGGAATCATACAAGACAGTAAATGTTGACAGTTTTTCCAAATTTCTGTGAACAGTTCTTTCAACCCGAATTGGGCTTGATTGTGTTCCACAAAGATATTCAGAAATTCAGTGCAGTGTTCAGTGGCAGTCATCCAGAAGATTTATCCATTATACAATGATTTCTGAAAAGCTGTCCATCAATGAGGTTACAAAATCATGGCACCTCTGCAGGCATCATAAGTCAAGTGTGATTTATGAAGTGCAAAGGACTAGCAATAAACACTTTAAGAGGGGTAAATATTTATTGCTGCAGCTCATAAAGTAGCCAGTCATGATGTTTGTACATTGAAGAAAAAAAAAGAAAGAAAGAAGTAACACAATGACTTAAGCATGAAATTTTAAAGTTAAAAGACTAAAATAGTATTTAATTGTAAAGCATACTCCAGTAATCTTTGTTTTATCTACAACTTTTAAAAAGTCTTCAGTATTCAGAGTTGGAAAAGTTACCTTAATAGGTTTACTGGCTGAATATTTGTGTCTTATTTTGCTATACTTTGGATGTGAAAGAACTGGCAGGATGAATACTTTCTCAAACAGTTTTTGTTATTTTAATCATTCACCCCCCACTAAGAACAATCTACAGAGCATTTGGATGCTGAACATTGGATTCAGAGGCTGTCAGCTGTGCATAATAGAAAAGAGCGAGGGAGATTTGTACTCATATATGTGAGTGTGTTTTTGTTTACATCAAGCAAGTGTGAATACCAAAAGCAGAGCCTACTTAAAGGGAATCAATTTGCTCCATCTTTAAAAGGCAGTGCATCAGTGGGCACATTATCTGTGATTCTGCCTCATTATACACACTGATGGACAGCAGTTAACTACTGCAGTCACCTCACCCTCAGCTGGACCCGTCAACAGCTGCACTGCACTGGCCAGCACACTGGCTGCAATACAAATTACAAAAGCTACTTCATCTCATTTGATGATTTTCTCTTTGTGTTTGGAACTTGACTAAAAACATGATGATTATTCATTACAAATGTCTAGCATCTGTGCAAAAACAGATTCACAGCATGTAAGAACACTCAAAACAGACTTAAAACTAGTATTATGAAACTGATTGGGGTTCTGGTTTCTGAATGCTTAATACAGAATTCAAGTCATGCTAAAATTTATAAGATGACTGCTATAGCTCTGCCTTTGTAGTTGTAATAGCATGGCAGCAAAAACACCAAGGTCATGGGTTTCCATTCAGGGTAAACATGCCTTCAATACATTATGAGTGACTTTGGATAAAAGCATCTGCCAAATGCATAAATGTAAACGTTAACAGATATATGCTGTAGCACAGGGAACCCCTAGGGGTTGCAATTAGGTAGTCTGCTGGAAATTTTAGGGAGAGAGAAAAAAAGGTTGATATTAGGGCTGTCAGTTTAACTCGTTAACTTAATTACAGTAATTAGTTATGAAAAAATAACGTGAAATATTTTAGCGCAGTTAACGCACTGGCCCCGCCCCCAGACCTGCACGTCATCTTACATTTCATACAGTTGACTGTTGACAAATATGATGCAGAACAACGGCGTCATAAATGCAGTTATGCCCTAAAATTCAAGATATTGGGGCAAAAATGCTCCTGTATGAGTTTTTATCTCATATTTATATGAGCAATCACACAAGTGCTGTTTTTGTCTCTAATATAACGAGTGCAAATGTGATTTTATACAACAAGTTAATCTTAGTTAATATTGTGTTATATTTAAAACACAATATTGTCTGTTTGGTTCAGTTTTGCCAACAAAAACATGCCAGAAATGCATTAAATGATGGACTGGAGTTGCGTGGCTTACTTGTGGATAATTTTTATCAGCTGTTTGGACTCTCATTCTGATGGCACCCATTCATCGCAGAGGACATTGTTACAATGTTATTTACAGTTTTATAAAAGCAATTAGCACTTAAAAATATATTTCAGCCAATAAATAGTGAAGATCACTTAGTAATGTTTTTTTTTTTATTATTATTATACATTTAAATATATTTATTGCATTTTTAAACATTTAAAAATGTAACCTTTTTTAATTGGACTCTTTTGTTATTTTGTTACAGCCTCGTTTAGAGTCGCTGAATGTTTGTTCTCTGACACAAGTAGAAAAGATGCTTGTCCTCAAACATAAGGAACTTGCCCTTCACGAAAACAAATGGTCACCTACTTAATAAAAGAACTGCTAATTGGAAACCCTTTGCTCAGCTGCTACTCCTCGCCTCGACCAGTCCTCTGACCTCTCATCAACATCTGTTTCTTCTGCTTTCTGTTTTTCAGCTCATCGTAACTCAGAAACCCTCACTAATGCTTTCAAACTCCAGGACCATCTAATTAACAGACCGAGCAGGGCCAAACAGGCACCAGCTCAAGCACCTGCATATTTTGAACTATTCCTTAACACTGATGAATACTTGATTACGACTGGCTAGCAAGAGCTCATTATTTCTGTATATTGAGTGATGTTTAGTCACATCCAAGTTTCTTTGGAAATTTCGTCAACCGGTTTATACGGATAGTCTGGTTGCTAGGTAATTGTAGCCAGAGCTAAGATGTATCTTAGCGATGAAAGGCAGAAATGAGTTTCATGAAACTGAAACGTTTCTCGTCAAACATCGTGGAACATGAAGGATGATGTGCGCAAAAAGTTACAAAAAGATCCAGACACTATGGAGTCAGTTTGCTGCAGCTGTTGTGTATCGTAAGCCATACTCAAATCTTTTCTAAACATTGGTCTTTATCTATAGTTTGTTTAATCATTTTTAATATAAAAAACATCAATGTTGCACAGTAAGTTCACTACCTGTGAATTATTATTATTATTATTATGTGTGGCAATAATTAGTGAATTACAGATAAATTTTGGTATTGGTCTCTATCTCTAGTTTGTTGAATTATATCTATAATAAAATTCCATTTTGTACAGGAAGTTCATTGCCTATATAGTAAAAGACAAGGAGTGCACAATATAAAAATTCTGACCAATGTCAATATACATTTTAATTTCTGCAATCTATTGGCCATTAACCAATAAATTGCAGAAATTCAAATGTATGCCTTTTTTCAAAATGTATATACAGAATTCATTTTATTTATTCATATATTCAAAAATGTGTACTGTAAATGATAAGTAAATCATAACATTGTAATGTGCAGCATAAAAAATAGATATTCATTTTGAGATTGGCTAAAGATTGCCTTTATTTGTTATTAAATTATTAATCAATTATTTGTTTGTGAAGAATGACTTTAAGTGAACATAGCTTACAGCAGAGATAATGTAAATGACAAAAAAAAGGCAAATTAGCATACACAATTAAATATACAATATTAGCCATTGTATATGCAATATCAACCAATGCCAATACATTATTTAAAAAAAAAAAAAAAATTAACATTAGTCGATAACCGACCGGTATGGTTCCAGGATATTGTACATCCCTACTTTGAAAGCACTAAATTTGTATAAAAGCATCTGTCATAGTACATAAATGTTACATTTACCAGAAACAGTGTCCCTAAAAAGTATTTAGACGTTATACAATCGATCTGATAGATCAATCAGAACCAGAATCCATCATGTAAACAGCACAATAAAAAAAAAGATCAGAATGAGCACAATCCACATTAAATTTCTATCCGACAGACAGAAATGATGCAGAGCCTAAAAATCTGTTAATGTAAATCCTATAACCCTCTCCCTCTCCTCTTTCCTAATGGATGTAGAACATTAGAATAAATGTCTTTCTCTCACGGCTTCCCACAGATGTGATGTGACAAACTAGTTTGCCTAACATTGTAACATTGTCATTTCCTAGCAACTGAATAAGCCAAAACCAACAGATTAGCATCCCGCTGATGAGAAGATCTCATGAGTGTTTGCACTGCCTCTCCGCGCCATAGCCTCGCTTTTTCCCTCAGTGTATAACAGGAAGATTTAGCTCTGATTGGAGTATACTAAAGCTCTTCCCTTATCTGACTTATTATTTTGGGTGTTTGCCATAAATTAACATTTTGTTTACAGCATATCTGTTATGTCATACAGTATAAATCTTTGGGTCATGCCACAGAGTTATGTTTTCAGTTGTGTGCGGTGACTCCAGTACTAACTCATATCATTTTATGCTGGCTCCATTTTTATAACCACTTATTAGCTTTAAATACCTTTTATGTCAACGATTTGCATAAAGAATGTTTAATAATCTGCCTTTTATTAGGACCGAATATTCATGGAAGCATTTTCCTTAATTTTTGTTAAATCCAGTAAATGACTCTAAAGCATGTTGATGTAGCCGACATATTCAGGAGATTATAATTTCATTATTAGTGGGATCAACCAGCCTTCACTATTACCAATTAGTGTTTGAAGGCATAATTGGAAATGCAAATCATCATCATTATTATTTTATTTTTATTTTTTCACACTGCATTAAATCCTGTAATAATGCATTCCTGCTTGTGTGATGAATTCATAGTTACTAGATGATCAAGCATCAACATAATGCAATAAAAGGCAATTCATAAATACATTGATTGAATATATATATATATATCAGAATCAGAATCAGAATCAGCTTTATTCGCCAAGTGTGTGCAAACACACGAGGAATTTGTTGTGGTTTTTAAGAAGCTCTTGGTACATACATGCATACATACATACATACATACATACATATAAACATACATATCTGACATGAGAACAGAACATTTAAATAATCCTTAATAATAATAATAATAATAATAATAATGTGTCTGAATCTGGAACAGAAGATCTACGTACAGATTTGTGCCTTATTTACTCTATATATACAGCTGTATAGAAAAATTATGCATACATATTTACATAGCACTAGAGAGAGTAAATAATTAGAGATGGGGGATGAATTACAGGCAAGATTATTAGGGTTACAGAACACATTTACAGAACACATAATTCCTGTGTTATTCCTGTGTAGGCTGGAGAGTTGTTTAGGCTAGGGGAAAAATGGCACTGTTTTTAGGGGAAAAAACTGTTTTTATGTTCTATGTTCTGCACAGAGATCTGTGCACAGAGAGCGTCTGCCTGACGGGAGGAGCGCAAACAGCGTCTGCCTGACGGGAGGAGCGCAAACAGGTCGTGTCCAGGGTGAGAGGGATCTGTGATGATGTTACCTGCCCGTTTCTTCACTCTGGAGTAGTACAAATCCTGAAGGCTGGGCAGGTGCACACCAATGATCATTTCTGCTGTCCTAACAGTCCGCTGCAGTCTTCTTATATATATATATACAGGTGTATCTCAATAAATTAGAATGTCGTGAAAAAGTTATTTTTTTCTTGTAAGTTATTTTAAAAAGTGAAACTGTTATATATTTTAGATTCATTGCATGTAAAGTAAAACATTTCAAAAGTTTTTTTGTTTTAATTTTGATGATTAGAGCTTACAGCTCATGAAAGTCAAAAATCAGTATCTCAAAATATTAGAATATTTACATTTGAGTTTCAATAAATGACCATCCATACAGTATAAAAAGAAGGTCATTACTGAAAGGTGTGGCTGTTTACAGAGTGCTGTATCAAAGCATATTACATGCAAAGTTGACTGGAAGGAAGAATTTGGGTAGGAAAAGGTGCACAAGCAACAGGGATGACCGCAAGCTTGAGAATACAGTCAAGCAAAGCTGATTCAAACACTTGTGAGAGCTTCACAAGGAGTGGACTGAAGCTGGAGTCAGTGCATCAAGAGTCACCACGCTCAGACGTCTTCAGGAAAAGGGCTACCAAGCCACTTCTGAACCAGAGACAACGTCAGAAGCATCTTACCTGGGCTGTGGAGAAAAAGAACTGGACTGTTGCTCAGTGGTCCAAAGTCCTCTTTTCAGATGAAAGTAAATTTTGCATTTCATTTGGAAATCAAGGTCCCAGAGTCTGGAGGAAGAGTGGAGAGGTCCAGTGTGAAGTTTCCACAGTCAGTGATGATTTGGGCTGCTATGTCATCTGCTGGTGTTGGTCCACTGTGTTTTCTGAAGTCCACAGTCAACGCAGCCATCTACCAGGAAATTTTTAGAGCACTTCATGCTTCCTTCTGCTGTCAAGCTTTATGGAGATGCTGATTTCATTTTCCAGCAGGACTTGGCACCTGCCCACACTGCCAAAGGTACCAAAAGCTGGTTCAATGACCATGGTGTTACTGTGCTTGATTGGCCAGCAAACTCACCTGACCTGAACCCCATAGAGAATCTATGGGGTATTGTCAAGAGGAAGATGAGAGACACCAGACCCAACAATGCAGATGAGCTGAAGGCCACTGTCAAAGAAACCTGGGCTTCCATACCACCTCAGCAGTGCCACAAACTGATCACCTCCATGCCACGCCGAATTGAGGCGGTAATTAAAGCAAAAGGAGCCCCTACCAAGTATTGAGTACATATACAGTAAATTAACATACTTTCCAGAAGGCCAACAATTCACTAAAAATGTTTTTTTTTTATTGGTCTTATGAAGTATTCTAATTTGTTGAGATTGGTGGGTTTTTGTTAAATGTGAGCCTAAATCATCACAATTAAAAGAACCAAAGACTTAAACTACTTCAGTCTGTGTGCATTGAATTTATTTAATACACGAGTTTCACATTTTGAGTTGAATTACTGAAATAAATGAACTTTTCCACGACATTCTAATTTATTGAGATGCACCTGTATATATATTCTACAATGAGTATGTTAAGTTCTGAAATAAAATTCATTTTGATATCGTTTGAGGGGCATAGAGTAAAAAAAAAAGTCAGGGTGATACAACTGTCCTTAAATTAAATAAAACTATGTTAAAGGAAAAAAATATCATTTTAAATCATTTGGAATAATATTTTATTATAAATATTTGGATAAAAGCGTCTGCCAAATGACTAAATGTAAATGTAAATATAAGAATGAAAAAAAAATCATAAATTGTTAAAGTAATTTTAGAAAATCTAAAGCTTCACTAATATTAATTAAAAAAAAAGGGAAAAAAATGTCTGGTAAATTAGAGTTTTGTGGTGCAAGCAAAATGCAGAAAGTAAAATCTCTCAAAATAGCATATTATATCAGATAATTTGACCATTGGATGACATGACAAGGTTAGTTTAATTTCTTGCAACTCCAAAAATGTAATTTGTTATGAATTAATTAATCATTATAATAATATAATCATAATATTACTCAATAAAATTATTGAGATGTGCAACTCACTTAAACAACTTGATGTGTTTCAAACTACATTTTTAAAGATATTTGTAAAGATCTATCATTGACCCATACCTTGCTTGTTGACAAATCCCCCCCCCCCCAAAGAAAAAAACATATTCTACCGGGCTCATGATAATTTAAATGGTATTGTTTCTTAACAGAAGACAATACAAAACAATAAAGTAGAATCACCAGTTGGACCTGGATGTTGTGTATCTTGCTAACTGAAATCAATCTCCATTAGGCTTTACTCTTTTAATAACCTTATTTTTGGATTCAATCAGTTTTAGAAGCATTGGCCATGTCTGGCTAAGACTTTTATTTTTATATTGCCTTCATTCCCCTCACGTATCTAATAACATGCTGCCATAGTTCTGGGGCAAGAGGTGAAGCAAAGCGGCAGTGTCTTTATGCTGAGTTCGCTTGTTGGACTTAAGCCTGATACGTTCTTACATTTTTATTAGCAAGCAGATTGGATAACACAAGCGCCAGATTTGTTCCTGAGCCAATATGTCACTTGTGTCTTTATCGGATGATTCTAAGGCTGGATGATTTAGAGCAAGAATCCTGATAATTAAATCTATGATACGCATGCTTTAGGAAAGGTTAGCATCATTGCTTAACACACTGTGGAGGTGTCAATATGAATGGACATCAATAGAGCAAATACAGTGCTAGTTCTGCTACACTGTGCTGCTTACTGTCTGTCTGCTATTACCAAATATTGATTCTGACTGGTCAGACCTTCTGCTTTTAAATATATTGTAAGGTTAATCTGTATATTTTTACTGTTATCACTGGCAACCTATTTCCTATACTGTGCAAGTTCCATGTCTCTTGTATCACTTTGTAGTTTCATTCTTCTCACATAATACAATAATTTCAACTTAAATAAATATTTCATGTCCATTATGCTTTACAAAAGTGTGTGGCAGATTTATCCATGGTGCTTATGAAGTGTGTGTTTGAAGCTGGTCTGCATCATCTCCTGATCTAATTCTTCTCTCTTTTCTCCACATAATTGTGTCATCTCTCTATTTTGACTTGTACTATTTATTTTACTATATTCTATTATACTTTTATTATATATTTTACAAAATTATTGGGAAACCTGATTTTGCATTCTAAATGCATAGACATTAATATAGAGTTGCTCAGCTATAACAGGTCCTTTCCAGCTTCTTCTGGGGACGCTTTCCACAAGTATTTGTTGGAGTATTTCTGTGGGAGAATTTGCCGATTCATCCAAAGGAGCATTTGTGAGGTCAGGCGTTGATGTTGGATGAGAAGGCCTGGCTCACAATCTCCATTCCAGTTCATCCTAAAGGTCTTCGGTGGGGTTGAGGTCAGGGTTCTGTGCGGGCCAGTTCTTATACACTCATCCAACCAAGTCTTTATGGACCTTGCTTTGTGCACTGGGGCACAGTCATGCTGGAATAGAAAAGGACCTCCCACAAAGATGGAAGAATAGTATTTTCCAAAATGTCTTGGTATGCTGAAGTATTAAGATTTCCCTTCATTGGTTGTAAGTAAGGGGGCTATCCTAACCCCTGTAAAACTGCCCACTTACTTCCATTACTTTACAGTTGGCAAAATACAGTAATGTTCTCCGGGCATCCGCTAAACCCAGACTCACTCATAAGACTGCCAAATAGAGAAGCATGATTCATCACTCCACAGAAACAGGTTTCCACTGCTCCAGAGTCCACTGACGGCGTGCTTTACACTACCCCATCTGATGCTTGGCATTGTACTTGGTGATATGAGGCTTGCACGCAGCTGCTTGTCCATGGAAACCCATTCATGAAGCTCCCAAAGATATTAATGCCAATGGACATTTAGAGATCTTCAGCTAAGGAATCGCTTGATTTTTACGCACCATGTACATCAACACTCAGTAACCTGTTCTGTGACATTTCGTGGTCTTAGGAATAATAGCTGATTTACTGCTGTTTCTAAACTCTGTCACTTTCCAGTAATAACAGTTGATCATGGAGTATCTAGCAAGAATAATATATATATATATGGGATTTTTATGATTTTTTTTATAGATAGGACAGTAGAGAGAGACACCAGGAAGGCACTGGGAGGAGAGAGGGAGTGGGATCAGCCAAGGAGCTTGAGACAGGAATCAAACTCTGGTCACCGTGAGCACAGTTGCACTGTATGGTGACGCACTAACCACGAGGCTATTGGCGTCAACTTGAAAATACTTTTTTTATAACTAATTTATAACATTTTATTTTTAAATAATATTTAAACATTAAAAATGTATATTGGTAATGCACAAGTCTTGTTTATTATTTAAATACTAATTAGTATAAGACTAGTGATCTAATTGGTATGAAAATGAGACATTTCAAATAGACTCTTGCACAGTTTTTACGATAGTGTTCGTGAGAAAACTCATCTTGGTGTACTAAACTAGGTTTGCACTGAAAAATCCCACACATGAGCCTTGTAGCATGTTCGTCTGGCGATGTTCCATATTTCTTTTATTTCCTTTTGTTTATTTATTTATTTTGATATTCCTTGGGATGTCAGATGTATTCTCAGTGTGCCCCATATCTGCGACACAGATTCAGGAAAGAAAACCGAAACACCGGGGGGCTATGCTGTGCTATAATTCCTGTTCTTGGCTCAGGAGAGAATGAGTCACAACGGTGTCTTACAATCTGCAGAAAAGAACAGAACGACAAAATCTCTTTCTGGAAAAGTACACTCCAAAAGTGGAGTCATTTGCTCCATAAATGTGCCAATGAAACTAAATGGCAGTGTTAACTTAATCTGTTGCAGTCTGAATGTGTGATTTTATTGTGTTTGACATTTTATTATATTTTTTGGGGGGGATAAACACCTTTTAAAGAATCCATGAAATCAAAATTGGACATTTATGGCTTTCTCTGTGATAATATACTCCTTTATTTGGGAAAAAGGACTAAAATATTGGCATTTTATACGTTTTACACATTTTACACTCATGGGTTTGTATAAATTTTTGTCCAATCAAATGCTTTTGATAACAAGACTGTCCCTCTCACTAATAAATCTCAGTTGATTAGCAATAACAAATAATGGTCCATGTTGTAACTAAAGATTGGTAATTATTTAAAAAGAAAAAAAAAATACATTTCTGTTTTAATAGGAAACAACTTAATTTTCAATTTAATTTTCAATTTTACTGTGCAATTGTTGAACTATACTCTATCCATGATCGAAAGACAAATATCTACCAGTCAGACATACATTCTATTCTAATCTATTCTATTCTATCATGCATGCAATTTATTTGTTGCCTTGCAAATTACGTAATCAAGTCTCACCAAACTCTCTCTGTCTCTCTGTCTGTGTATCTTGTTTATTTATGTATATGCTTCATATTTTGTTTTTTTTCTTCTGTTTTTTTTCTTACAATCTGACAATTTTGTTTATATACTGTATGTATAATCCAAATGCTTATTGCTTTAATTGTTTGTTTTTTTTCATACTTTTTTTAAATTGTAATATAGTATTTGCAAGACATTAAGTATGCAGAGTTGTACTTCTTGTCCAACTTCTAAATATGTATTTTTTTTTCTTAAAATCAAAGTTTGTCATGTGATTAATTTCAGAGCTGGTTGGTTTGGTTCTCAAAAATTGAAAAAGTTATTTTTTAATATTTTTTTTTTCTATGAAGAAGAAAAAACAAAACAAAAAAACAAATAGAAACAACTGGAAGCCAGAATAGTTTAAATAGTTATGGGCACTGTTGCACTCTATATGTACTCAAACATGTTGTCGCAATTATGTTTGCTCATAGAACTTGCATTTACACGACCACTTAGCCATAAATGCCTCTGCACTCTCCCCTTCTCATGGTTTTAGTCCACTTCTGGTGGTCTAAGAGATCTGTCTACAATATCAGATCAGTGGATTATCTCTCCTAACCTGGGTGATGTTATCTTCCCCCATGTACAGTGTGTTTAAGCCCACTGGCCTTCTTCTCAATCCCTTCCACCATCCTTCACGTTCTCCCTCCTCCACGGAGAAGCCCTCGCTCAAATATCAGATTAGTCAAAGATGAAGCACCTCATCACCTCCCCTGTTTTATCTCAAATGTGTTGCATGACAGTCTGGCTTCACCCTGAGGTTAAACTGGATTTGGTGCACTTGACTCTATTCACGTTGAGATAGAAGAGATCTGTGGTAGTGGAGACCTCGACACGTTTTCTTTTTCACCTGTTGGGATGAAAGTGCCCTGGCCATCTTTGACCTATTTCAGCCTTTACTATTGATGTTTGAAAAAAAAAAGGAAGAAGGAGGCCGAACACTTTATCCGAATGTTTCTTTTCTCTGGTTACATAACATAGCGTTGGCTTTATAAAATGTAAAACATCTTAGATTGCATGGGAATAACATTTGAATCTTCATTCACCTTAAGGTTGTGGCCAAATTGATTATTAATAAATGGGATCATGGCACCATTTTTATTATATAATTCCATAATTCTTGGGATTTATTTGTTGTTTGCAAAAGTCAGAATATGAAAAGATTCACAAAGCCTTACAGTACTGAGGTGAAATAGTAACAATGTTGATGTTTTTGCCATAGCAACATCATAATGCATTAGGCTTAATGTCACCTTGAGGATTGTTCATTCAGCTGTCTTCTGAAATAAGAGTTTATTTCTGTTTATGTGCTTCTAATACTCGGATTGATTCTCCAACATTTTCATTGTATTATATATTCAGCTTCATAGATCTATATTTAATTATTTATTTTTTTACAGTGATATATCATTCATTAGTGTAAATGTTTCTGTTTTTCAATATTTTCTCCCAGCCATTATTGCTAATATTTTCCTGTTAAACACTAAAGCTGGGGCACATTTGGAACAGCTAAACTAGCTTCATTAGTCTTACTCACAGAGATGAACCTCCACGCTGATGTGAGATGACACAATTTTACAAATATCATATTGTGCTCGGCCCACCTTTGATATCTGTATTACTTTCATGATGGGAAAATGGGCCATTTCGATGATTTGCTCCTTTATAATGCCAAAACGATTTCTCATTTAATAGAGCAGAGAGAATCTCACAAGAGCTGCTCTTATCGTTCAAATTTCTACCATCCTGACCTTGCGTCATGACTCTTTGTGATGATTTGAAATGCTTATTAATGTTTTACATGATGAATCTTAAATGACCTTGTCATGAAACGCAAAAATGCTTGATAAGAACTTGATTTGTAAAGAGTTTGATGAAGGGAAATCAGACTTCTCTTCATCTAATTTTAGTCACGTTATTTGTTGACAGGACTGCAGTTCTGTTCATGATTAGGAAATCAAAGAATTCATTTAAAACCTGTTTTTGATCAAAGCCCCTTTGTCTGAGCAGTTTATTTGACATGAGAGCATTGTATCCCACTTTTCCCATCACATGTGTATTAAATAGATCATTACAGGCTGTCAAATAGATCTGAGCTCTTTTCACTTAATTTAGAGTGGGCAGATTTAATTAACCTTAACCTCCCTTTGGGTTCCTTTCATCCCAGGTTTTGTTTTATCTTTTTCACATTGACAATCATGGATAAACGCAATTAAAATTAACAATTAAAACTCCTGTTTTAGTGGAAAGCAAATGAAGGTGTTATATTTTTGACATAGAATAAAGTTCATAAATTGTCTGACTGAAAATTAAAGGTGCGATTTCTGTGCCAATAGTGTCACAGAACAGAATTGTTTTCCAGATTCAAGTTTTTCAGAACACTTCCACCATCTGCCATTGGTGAACAGATGGATAGCCGGATAGCATCTGCATATTAAACTTTTAGATTTTTAAATCAATAATATAATATAGTATAATTGTAATATATAATAATTTAGATAATGTTATAAAATAATATTTATATAATATTTATATAAAATATGCTATTTTAAATAATAATAATAATAAATGTTTCTATAAAATAAATACATTTTAATAAACAGATTATATGTAAATAAATAAATTATTATTGTTTTTAATTTTATTAAATAGAGGCCTCGCCTGCTATTATCTCAGAGGTTCTGGTTTCCAATTGCATTATGCTTTGTATTAAGATAATGCATTTGAAGTCTCTTAAACCACGTCTTAATGTCAGTGGACGCCGCTATCAACCGGACACCGCAGATGAAACCTCTACCCTTTTCACTGAATGAGAATGAACACGCAGACTTGCAACTCTTTAAGCGACCGTGGGGAATTAACAATGAAAAAGACATGCCGTACAATGCTGTGGCATTTTACATACACGTCCACATTTCTGTGGATTATTTAATAGGCTGACATTTTGCGAAAGGTCTTGGCCTTTCTGGACTGAGTCGTTTCCTCCAATGTCAATTTTTCAGCTACTGAAATCCAGCCACCAGGAAGAGAGGCCAAAGGGCATGCCAGGAGAGGATGGCTTATCAGCCGGAGAAATTGATCCATCTTAGGTTGGTCCTTCTGTGGACCACTCTTCACCCTGATCCTTCAGGCATAATCGATGGATCCTCGCTAGGGAGGCACAATCTGCCAAATGCCTGGGTCCTCAAATCCCTGACCCTGAACGCCCCAGAGATCAAGGCTTGACTGGTTAGCATGGCCCAGTTTGCCCCTGCTGGTAGATGCAGCCAAACATCTACCACTGAGAAGCGTGGGAATGCTAAGCTTTCTCTTGGTATTCTCCTTGCAAGGCCTTCATGAAATCTTTGCAAGGCCTCTACTGGAAAAATATTTTTTGTTAATTAAAATTGTCCAGTTAAACTATGTAAACATCCTTAAGAAAAGATAAATATAATTAAAAGATAAAAAGTCTTGTTTTCAGAGATTAATTTCAGAGCCATAATTATGAGTTCTGAGCACATGATGGACAAAATTAAGTCATATTTACAGTACTCATGAGCAACTCAGAATGCTATTGTTGGGAATGGTAATGAATGATTTTGTCAAATTATTGTAATTTTACCTAAACTGTAAACAGTACCAGAAAACCATACTTAAAGTGATGGTTCACCTAAAAATGGGTAGCACTTTATTTTACAGTACGTGTACTTCCCTGGTACATACATGGTAAATATCTTGTACCTACAGGCAAATGAGTGGTAACACAAGGTACTTACCTGAAGTGTATGTACATGGTAACAAATAAGGCACACAGCTGTACTTACTGTAACAGTCGCACATGCATGGTAATTAGTTTGTACATACAGACAAGTGTGGGTAATAACGGTCACTTACAGGTAGTGCCCATACATGGTAACTAATTAGATACTTTCCTTTACTTACTAATGTAAATACATGGTAAATATGTAGTACTTATGGACAAGTGGGTACAAACAGGCACATCCTTACAGTATCTGTATACCGTATTACTGTACATACTAATGATATGTACATGGTAAATGTGTAGCACCTACGGAAAAATGTGGTATTATGTGGTAACAAATAAGACACATACTGTACTTGGTATATACGGTACACTTGGTAAGTCCTAACCTTACCTAATAAAAAGATGACTGTTTTTCAATTGCTTGTGTAGGACTGTTAATGCTAAATTGCTCTCCACAACAGTGCTTACAAAGTTTGAAGAACTGGTAATTCCTGTGTAATATTTATGGAAAATGGTGCACTTTATTTTACAGTCCTATTTCCATATACTTACTATGTAAGTATTGATGTATGTACCTATTAGTTAATGTACAGAATAAGTTATACGGTACTCAAGTTGGGGGGTATAAGCATGGACCAAGGTACACTGCCCTCCAAAAGTTTGGAAACGCCCTAGGAAATGGGGTTTTGAACAATATTGGCATGAATCCTTTTGGCATGAATAGAATTTGTGATAATTTTGCACTGATAAGGGACAACACAAACTACGAAAACATATTTTATTACATAATCAGTTTATACATAGAAAAAAAATTAATTTTCGATTCATCAAAATATCCACCATTAGCAGCTATTACAGCTCTGCATAATCTGGGCATCCGAGCTGTCAGTTTATTCAAACATTGACTTGATATATTACTCCAAGCCTCCTGAAGGATTGCCCAAAGATGATTCACACTGGTTGGACACTTCTTACGGACATCACGGTCCAGTTCCTAGTAGCTCAATTGGGTTGAGGTCGGGTGATTGGGGAGGCCATTCTATGACAGACATGATGCCAGCTGACTGTTTCCTCTCCAAATAGGATTTGCACAGCTTGGAAGTGTGCTTGGGGTCAAGCTTGGAAGTGTGATATCGTCCAAAACCCGACTTTTCTAGAGCGTTTTCAAACTTTTGGAGGGCAGTGTACTTATTGAGCAATTGATGGTAGGTGCCATTGCAGTTAACTTGCCTTATCTTTAACGACACTGATTCTCGTAACTAATTGGTCCAATAGGGATTTTTGATGACGTACATTCTAGGGCTGCACGATATATCGTTTCAGCATCGATATCGCGATGTGCGCATCCGCAATAGTCACATCGTAGGATGTGCGATGTTTAGTAGGCCTATACTTTTCGTTATTTATATATATATATATATATACTGATTGTTTTCTTTGCTCACACACAGACACTGCATCTACACCAGACGTGACAGCTGTACAGAGATATCCATTTTTAAATAAATTTAGTAGCAGAGCTACTGCAAGATTTCAGTGCTGGAAATCCATTTATCCTTTGCTGAAACTTCCGCGTTGTCGAGGAGCGCGCTGATCACGGTTGCTTAGCAACGGCAGAAGCCACGAACGCGCAAGCTCCAGAGCGCTTTGGAAAGAAGGAGAAAGCAGCGCGGCTGGCGTTTTCCACGCGTTTTTAGCCACGACATGTGAACGGCCTATGGCCCCAAAGTCTGTCTACACTGGACGCGACAGCTACTGTTACAAATCATTTGAACTTGTGTCAGTACGTCATAAATAGAGCGAGGCATCAGTTAGACCGGGATTAGAGCGGGAATTTGTCGCGCCGCGCATGCATCCAGTGTAGACAGACAGCATCACTGATTATGGGTTCTACAGTATTTTGTGGCGTCGCGTGCGTCAGGTGTAGACAAGGTAAGAGCCACGCAGATGCTATGGTTGTAATTTGTTTATTTTCTATGCTGATTTACTCACCTATAAAATCACCCCAATCATTGATTTTTTTTTTCCAAACAGAGATATTAAAATCATCTGTTTTTTTTTGTTTTTTTTTTCTTCTTCATATCGCAATATATATTGCAGAAAAACAAAATATCGCAATGTGAGTTTTTTCCAATATCGTGCAGCCCTAGTACATTCCTAATAATTATGTAAAATAAAGGACTGTAAAATAAAGTGCACCATTTTCCATAAATATTACACAGGAATTACCAGTTCTTCAAAACAGTTCTTCAAAACTTTGTAAGCACTGTTGTGGAGAGCAATTTAGCATTAACAGTCCTACACAAGCAATTGAAAAACAGTCATATTTGTATTAGGTAAGGTTAGGATAATAGTAATGTGTCTTATTATTTACCATATACTGACACTACCTGTAAGTGACCGTTATTACACACACTTGTTTGTAAGTACTACATATTTACCACGTGTATACCAAGTACTGTATTTGTCTCGTTTGTTACCACATAATACCACATTTTTCCGTAGGTGCTACACATTTACCATGTACATACTGTATCATTAGTATGTACAGTAATGTGTCTTGTTAGTTACCATATACGGATACGGATATACAGATACGGATATACGGTAAGGACGAGCCTGTTTGTACCCACTTGTCTGTAAGTACTACATATTTACCATGTATATACATTAGTAAGTACAGTAAAGTATCTAATTAGTTACCATGTACGGCCACTACCTGTAAGTGACCATAATTACCCACACTCTGTATGTACAAACTAATTACCATGCATGTGCGACTGTTAAGTACAGCCGTGTTTCTTATTTGTTACCGTGTACATACACTTCAGGTAAGTACCTTGTGTTACCACTCATTTGCCTACATGTAGGTACAAGATATTTACCATGTATGGACCAGGGAAGTACACGTGTAAAATAAAGTGCTACCCAAAAATTACAATTACCCCATGATTTACTCACTCTCAAGCCATCCTAGGTGTATATGACTTTCTCCTTTCTGACGAATGCAATCAGAGTTATATTAAAAAACGTCTTGGTTTTTCCAAGCTTTATAATATATGCGCCCACTAAGTCAGATAATGAGGAAGAACCAAATTGCCTATCACAGCTATGCTGATGATACCCAGATTTACCTAGCCTTATCTCCAAATGATTATAGCCCCATTGACTCCCTCCGCCAATGCATTGATGAAATTAACAGTTGGATGTGCCAGAACTTTCTTCAGTTAAACAAGGAAAAAACTGAAGTCATTGCATTTGGAAACAAAGATGAAGTTCTTAAGGTGAATGCATACCTTGACTCTAGGGGTCAAACAACTAAAATTCAAGTCAAAAATCTTGGGGTGATTCTGGAGACAGACCTTAGTTTTAGTAGTCATGTCAAAGCAGTAACTAAATCAGCATACAATCATCTCAAAAACATTGTAAGAATTAGATGTTTTGTTTCCAGTCAAGACTAGGAGAAACTTGTTCATGCCTTTATCGCCAGCAGGGTGGATTATTGTAATGGTCTCCTCCCTTCCAAAGAAGACCATTAGACAGCTGCAGCTCATCCAGAACGCTGCTGCCAGGATTCTGACTAGAACCAGAAAATCTGAGCATATCACACCAGTCCTCAGGTCCTTACACTGGCTTCCAGTTACATTTAGGATTGATTTTAAAGTACTTTTACTCGTTTATAAGTCACTCAATGGCCTAGGACCTAAATACATTGCAGATATGCTCACTGAATATAAATCTAACAGACCACTCAGATCATTAGGATCGAGTCAGTTATAAATACCAAGGGTTCACACAAAACAAGGGGAGTCCGCTTTTAGCTATTATGCTGCCCGCAGTTGGAACCAGCTTCCAGAAGAGATCAGGGGCCTCATTTATAAAATGTTGCGCAGAAACCATCCTAAATTTGATCTTACGATCATTTCTAAGATATGCGTACGTGCGATTCATAGAATGAACGTACGAACAGAAATCACGCGTACGCGTCTCTTTCAGATGTGAAATCTATGAATCGCAAATTATCTTAAATTTACACACAATTGAATGGTTTCAGTTCTCTGGCTTGTAAACAAATCCCAATTAATATCATTAACATAAAAGATCACCAATCATCATAATTTAGAACAGCAAGCTGCAAGAACAGCTTATATTTTAATGGATTTAAGCGTACGCACACTCTAAGATCAAATCTGAGTGTACGCACGCTTTATAAATGAGGCCCCGGATGTGCTAAAACATTAGCCACATTTAAATCCAGACTCAAAACTCACCTGTTTAGCTGTGCATTTGTTGAATGAACACTGTGCTACGTCCGAACTGACTGCACTGTATTTTGTATAATCATTTTCTATTCTTAACTGTTTTAAATTAATTTTAAATCAATTTCTATATCATTTAAAATCTTTAAATCCTTGTTTTTATTGCTGTGATTATTATTTTTAATGACTATTTCACTTTCTTTTATGTAAAGCACTTTGAATTACCACTGTGTATGAAATGTGCTATATAAATAAACTTGCCTTGCCTATAATGGCAGTGAATGGTGGAGAAGATTTTGAAGCCCAAAAAGTGCATCCATTCATCATAAAATGTACTCAAGTACACATGGCTCTGGGGGATTAATAAAGGCCTTGTGATGCAAAGTGATGCGTTTGTCTAAGAAAAATGTAAATATTTAAAACGTTATAAACAGTAATCTCTAGCTTCCGCTAACTGTCGTATGCGCGTTCACGAGAGAGTGGTGTCCAGTGGATGACATAGGATGTAGGCGTAGCATAAGCTCTTGTGAGAATATGCTAGTCTTGCACGAACCAGTCTCCTCTTGGCTTATATCAAAATCCTCCAACGTGTTCCTTTATAAATTCTGTATGTATGTGGAATGGTGCAAAACAGACTTACAGCTTACAGACAGTAAGGTTAATCACTCAACTTTCACTGTTTGCTTGAGGAATTGTATATGTATAAGTGATAGAGTTGAATAATTTAGAACATTCTGAATTGGGATGTAGTTACTTTTTTTCCATGCTATTTATTTCGACTGTGGAAATAACGATTACCTAAACTTAAAGGCAGAATTAGTTTATTTTTCCCCCACACTTTTTTTTAATTGTTTGACAGACAATTTAAAGTTTAAAATAATGTTTTGAGTGACAGTTTGTGATATTTTCCATTACAATATCTACAAAATCTGTATATCTAGAATAGTTTGATTTGTCTCCCTTTTGCTTTAATAGCAGCAGCACTCAAACTGCATAAACTGCACAGGTTTGTGTCAAACCTGATGATCATATTTTCCAGCATGATTTGAGATGATTCAAAGAACATCCTGAGCTTCAGTTGAAGCAAGAACATCTGACTGTCTGTACAAAGACTCATGATCAATATCACAAATTTATTTGATTAGTGACCTAGAAGTAGATGAAGAATCAGGAACATTTTTATGTCACTAAAAAAATACAAATTCTGGGTTTAAATTTGATTTTAAATCCCAGATTTCAATGTCTGAACCTGTCTCTGTCTGTATATTGATCTAAGTGTGCTTTCTGTATCTATACCCCGCATGTCTCTCTCTATATACATGTTTTTGATAATGGCTTCTTATTTGGATCAATAGATTCTGCTCATTTTATCAGATGATTCTGTCATTCATAAAATGTTGACATTGAGAGGACTTGAGAACATTATCTGCAGCAGATAAGGTGCAACCTCTGTTGATTCACATACTCTCTCTCCCTCTTTCTCTCTCTTTCTTGATCTGCTCTCCTCCAGCTCACCCTCTGTTCCTCTCACTTGCTCGCTTGATTTCTTTTGTCTTTCTTCTTTGCTTGCTGCGTAATCCAAACACGTTCCGAGTGAAGAGATCTTTTTCTCTGGCATTAGTCACAACTAATAAAACAAGATGCTGGGATCTTTTAGGTTGGCCTATATGTGTCTTTCACCTTTCTTCACTCTACGCTATCATTAAAGCAATGGATGCCACACATCATCAAAATAACAGCTGAACTGAAATGCTTTCTATGGAGAAAGGACCTTTAGACATGAGTTATTTATGAACCTTTAAGACAATTCTCACGACGACAAGGACAGAATTGAGATAATGAGTTTAGCCGCAGGCTCCTTTTTATCATATCAACGCCTGTAAATGCACAAGACTATTTGCATATGAATGAGATGATTCATAAAACTCACTGTTGCATACATTGTTTGCACAGAGATGTTTAATCCATCGCAAAATGAGGAGATTTATTGTATATCAAGTTCAAATATTGGTCATCAACACGCTTGAGATTATTTATTTTGGTACACAAGGACTTAAAGGACAATTTATGTTGTCCTTCACAGTGGTTGCTTTCCAGAAAAAAACAAAACAAAATAAAAAAACAGGGGTATTTGTTGTTGGTCGAGGCTGGGCATCAGAAAGGGGACATCGTGGTTACATTAGCTCTTTTTATGAAATATAAACTAGTTTTTCTGTAGCAATCTGCAATTATAGCTCATTCCAAAACGATTTTCATGCACAACATGTTGAAGATTAGCAGCAAAACATGTCGAAGATTAGCAAAGATTAGCACAGCAAACAGTTTCCACACTAAAGCAGTTTAATCGGAGCACTGAAGCATCTCTTCCACTGACACAGACAGATCTCCTTCTAAGGCTAAAATGGAATGTAAAAAATCTATTTAAATCTTTTTTTTTCTTTCTTTCTTTTTTACTATAAGAAAAGTTATGATTTTCTTATACAACCCCAAATCAGAAAAAGTTGGGACAGTATGGAAAACGCAAATAAAAAAAGAAAGTAGTGATTTCTAAATTTACTTTGACTTGTATTTCATTGCAGACAATATGAACACAAAATATTTCATGTTTTGTCTGGTCAACTTCATGTCATTTGTAAATATACATCCTTTCCTGTCATTCAGACCTGCAACACATTCCAAAAAAAGTTGGGACAGTAAAGCATTTACCACTTCGTAATGTTGCCATTCCTTTTCACAACACTTAAAAGATGTTTAGGGACTGAAGACACCAAGTGATTAAGTGTTTCAGGTGTAATTTTGTCCCATTCTTCCTGCAAACAAGTCTTAAGGTGGGCAACAGTACAGGGTCTTCGTTGTCGCATTTTGCGCTTCAAAATGCGCCACACATTCTCTATTGGAGACAGGTCGGGACTGCAGGCAGGCCAGTCAAGTACCCGTACCCTCTTCCTCCGCAGCCAGGACTTTGTAATGTGTGCAGAATGTGGTTTTGCATTGTCTTGTTGAAATATGCATGGACATCCCTGGAAAAGATGTCTTCTTGAAGGCAGCATATTGTGCTCCAAAATCTCTATGTACTTTTCAGCATTAATGGTGCCATCACAGAAGTGCAAGTTACCTTTGCCAAGGGCACTGACACAACCCCATACCATGACAGACCCTGGCTTTTGGACTTGTTGCTGGTAACAGTCTGGATGATCCTTTTCTTCTTTGGTTCGGAGCACACGGCATCCATTCCTCCCAAAAAATACCTGAAATACTGATTCATCTGACCACAGTACACGTTTCCACTGTGTGATGGTCCATCCCAGATGCCTCCGAGCCCAGAGAAGTCGACGGCGCTTCTGGACACTGTTAACATAGGGCTTCCTTTTGGCACAGTACAGTTTTAACTGGCATTTGTGGATGTAACTACGTATTGTGGTACTTGACAAAGGTTTGCCAAAGTAGTCCTGAGCCCATGTGGTGATATCGCTTATAGATGAATGACGATTCTTGATGCAGTGCCGCCTGAGGGATCGGAGATCACGGTTGTTCAGTTTAGGCTTGCGCCCTTGTCCTTTACGCACTGAAATTCCTCCAGATTCCTTGAATCTTTTAATTATGTTATGCACTGTTGAAGGTGAAATATCCAAATCTCTTCCTATCTTTCTTTGAGGAACATTGTTTTTAAACATTTCAATAATTTTCTCACGTATTTGTTGGCAAACTGGCGATCCTCGGCCCATCTTTGCTCCTAAAGGACTAGACCTTTCTTGGATGCTGCTTTTGTACCAAATCATAATTACAATCACCTGTTGACATCAACTGTTTCAAATCACATCATTATTTAACCAATTTACCTCATTACTAGCCCTAAATTGCTCCTTTCCCAACTTTTTTTGGAATGTGTTGCAGGTCTGAATGACAGGAAAGGATGTATATTTACAAATGACATGAAGTTGACCAGACAAAACATGAAATATTTTGTGTTCATATTGTCTGCAATGAAATACAAGTCAAAGTAAATTTAGAAATCACTACTTTCGTTTTTTTATTTGCGTTTTCCATACTGTCCCAACTTTTTCTGATTTGGGGTTGTAGTAGGGCCCTATGATTAATTCTGTCATGTGGAAAATCCAGAGAGAATCTTGAAGTCCAGTCATAAAAATTAAATGTACAGTATAATGCGGCATGTCACAGTAAAAAGTAGGGCTCTACACTTATTTAAATCGCTATATGGACTAAAAGATTACCATTTAAATATAAACATATTCTGCATGTCTCTGTAAACGCATACTTACTCACATGTGACACTCACTGTTTTTCTCCCATCTGCCATCTCACTACTGTATATGAGGACATGAATGTCATCTCCAGAGCTGCTCTGAGAGTCACTTTATGAACATTTCACCCTTTTGTTTGTGAAAACTTACATCTGATATGCACCAAATATTCCATACTGCACCTTTAACATTGCAAAAACTTGCATAGAATTTTTATTTAAGTATAAGTATTTAGATTGTTTTCTTTTGCTGTTGGAACACAAAAATTATATTTGCTATGTTCTCATATGTACCTCTATATAAGTTCACTCTGCTATAGTTTTCCAAACTCAGAAATGTAATTTAAGATGCAGTTTTGCATTATAATGTCATTTGTGCAGATTTTACCTCAGAATCAACTCAAAAGTGCAATAGACCTTAATCATGTTAGACGCCATATTGAATTTCACACAGCTGAAAATGAGACTGGGAGGGATAGACATAAAGTTTTTATTACAGCACACACTGAATAAAGGTCCTAGATCACATAATTATTACAACTTGCAAAACTGTCTTATAGAGTTTTTTTGTCTACTGAACATTTTTTTTAAACAACAATATAATGCACTGGACTTCTATTATAGACCAAGGACTTTAAAGTCTGTCCATTTACTAATGAGTATTTTGACAATATAATTACACAGTAACTTAATACATGAAGTTCAGTGCTTAAAGTAAGCTCTAATAAGTCTGGCGATATGTGTTCTGGTTAGCAAGTGTGTTTGTGTGTGTCCGTGTCGGCTTCTCTCTGAAATGGAGACTAATGGGCGGCTCGTCCAGGCCTGACAAGCCCTGAGGACCAGTGTTCATACTCCTTGCATCTGTCATCCATCATATTTCACGTGCTCTGATGTGAGGAAATGGTGCTAAGCTAAGCGCCGTCGGGACGAGACCTCAGTCCACTGAGAGTTTCTGCACATCTACACCTTCACCAGAGCTACAGGACACACAACATTAAGAGACGCTTCCACAGACCATTACCCTTATGTCCCTTAAGACGCGCAGTGATTCACTGTAGAACACAATCGGTTTTGTTACATACAAAAATAATCTTGTCTATTATTGTGGTAAGAGGCGATTATAAACAGTAGTTTCCTGTTCAGCTATCATTTTCCTAAACACACTTCTGTTTATATGAAATCGAGTTTAGCCACAAGCTGTGTGGTTTAAGGTTTTTATATCTATTATATTTCAGTTTGATCCCTGTAAAGCCTGCAGAACCTTAAATAGCAAATGGAGATAATATTACATACCATATGTATGGAAGAATGATATGATATTCAATAACCTGAGATTCTCCCGTCATCTCTCTGAACACTGCACACACACACACACACACACACACACACACACACACACACACACACACACACACACACACACACACACTCACACACATATACACCCACACACATACACACACACATATATTGCTTATACAAGTGTTTCTTCAACTTCAGGCACATCTCCCAGGAGATGATTTTAATTAAAACTAACAGATTTATTTTCCCTTTTGTCATATGAAGTCACCATAATACTGTCACCATGCCTTCAACATTTATTTTTCATATATATATATATATATGAAGAGTTTATTTGCAAAAACAGATAACTTTATTCATTTTCATAAATCATATCTTTTTGTGTGTTTTATTGTGTTAGTTAGCTGTATTTTTTAGTTATTATTATTTAATCAAAATAACCCAACTGCAGTTTTATTGATATTAATTGGAATGCAGGATAAAAAAAAAAAAAAAAAAAGATTCTTGAACAGTTTTAAAAATGGAGTTATCTGTTTTTGCAACACATACACACACACACACACACATACACACACACACATATAGATAGATAGATAGATAGATAGATAGATAGATAGATAGATAGATAAATACATATATGTGTGTGCTTGTGTGTGTGTGTGTATTTATCTATATATATATATATATATGTATGTTTATGTATTTATATATGTATGTGTGTGTGTGTGTGTGTGTGTGTGTGTATGTTTGTATGTATATATATATATTGTCTTCTTGGGGTCTGAATATTATAAAGTGCTTAATATTTTTGTGGAAACTTTGATGAATATAAAATTCAAAAGAACAGCATTTATTTCAAAATCTAAATATTTTGTAACATAAGTAATATTTTTTTTATCATAATTTTTTAAATATATATTTTTTATTATTTATAATTAAACTGTTTATATAACCACTTATTTTCTGCAAGTCCAAATGCTTGTAGCTAAAGCCAATGCAGTTTAGAAAACACAGATTTTGACTGTATCACCTTGAGGCTAATGGAAAGCCCTGCAGCCATTAGGAACCGCTGTTGCTCTTGAAATGTGCACCCAGGGGTCTGAAGAGTTTGCTGAAATGTGCTGATTCATGATGTGTGATCGAGCGGGAAAGACAACAGGAAAGTACACATACTCCTGCCTCCCGGGTGTAATTCATTTCAGAAGGGCTATGACTGAAAACATGGATGGGCAGTATTCTGAAAAGTGGATGTTTGTGGACAAACATACAGTTTTGGTACCTTTTAGATGACAGACTCTTGTTACTCAAGCTTTGTCAGAGATCTTGTAGCATATTGAACAATGTCTACCATGGCAACTTTTCTGTAAACTGTAACTGTTTAAGCAGATTTCCCAAAACCTTGTAAGAGCTGTGTCCACTGAATCAACATTGCAATTCACCTCATTTGACAAATACCGCTTGGCAGACGCTTCATGAGAGGACTTTGCTGTTGCTGCAGAAATGAGGCACTTAGTGTCTTGAATTTACAAGAGTTTCATCAGTCTTAAGTCAACACTAGCTCCTATTTCGGGTTTGTTGCTAAGGGATGGGATTTGTGTTGCCAATTTGTAATTGAGTTGACTCTGTAACAAGAGTGTAGGAGGACTGAGCAGAGAACAGCCTCGCACCACGCTAACTCAGGGAATATGAATCTGCCCATGTGTGGCTACTAAGAGCGCCTGGATTTCATTAATAATTCTTTTTGATAATAATTAATCCAATGTCTTAATTATCTCTCTATATTTATCTACATGTGTAGATGTGCCTCACACTTCTTTTAAAGGGGTCATACAGCATCATCACTTTTATTTTTCCTTGAGGCCCACTTATAATGTTAGTCATGTTTTATTTTTGGTTTTTTTTATACATCTCTCTCTGACCAGTATAATGAAACCGTTTTTCTTCACTTTTATGTTTGTTTGTTGAAGACTGCCTGAAAAGAGCAGAGTATTCTGATCAATATATACTGCTAAAATATATATACGCAGCCTACATGCAGTGGCCATTTGTTGCCATGGTGATTTAATATGGCAATAGAATAATACATATTTATAATTATAATTTTATTACATTTATCATTTACATTTAACATTGCCAGTTACTTTATCTGTTGTTGCTCCACCAACAATAATAATTCCAAACGACACCACAGTAGAACCGTTACAACACCAATGAACACGCTGTAGTTCTAGAATGATTCATTATTTCGAACAAATCGGTTAAGTAAATAATTCAGTTACTCAAAATAGTTTCATCTTGAATGAATCGGTTGAGTGAATGATTCAAGTGCTATAAAGACAGTCACAGTCACTCAGATCTATTTGTGTAACAGTGAAACCTGTAGAAACCACTAACAGACGTACTGAAATTCTGATGTATGAGTCTATATATACACTATCATTCAAAAGTTTAGGGTCAGTAAATATTTTTAAAAGTGAAGTAAACTTCTTATGCTTAATAAATGTAGCATGACCATAAGAAACTTCTTTCAAAACCAAATCTAAAGAAACGTATTCAGCTGCACACTGAATTATCATTGTTTATGTGTAATTGTGGCTGTAATGTGTTCATATTTGAATCTAAAATGACGTCAGAAACGTCAGAACAAACAGTTCTTGCAGCTTAGTTTCAATAAATGAAACTGGGAGCATTTTGAATGCTTTTATTTCAAAACCGCAAGCAAATTTTGATTTCTTATGATGTGACCTCTTTTAAGTTACATTCAGTTTCTGTGAGAGCCACAGCGTGATGCTTGAACAATGAATTTTTAATGTGCTTAACATTGTTTTATTGAATATGACCATAGGCTTTCTCACAGGAAGAAGTAGTTTTACTGTATGTGACATCCTGTGCAGGGTGATTTGAAGTACACTGGACACACACACACACCCACAGAGACCAAGAGCACATATTGAGTTCACCTTCCTTTCAGTGAGGTCCTGAGCTCATCAACAACCTATTGTTTTAGAACAAGAAAGAAACATGGAGGGAGAGATTGTATCGGTTATAGAAGCAGAGCTGCTGGTTATGGAGGGATTTTGTGGCACCCTCTGGAGTCGCAAGCTCTCATGGGATTGAGTCCACTTTCTACTTGCGAACACAACAAGGGCACAGCTTCACCATTCACATCACACGTCTCCTTTATGTTTTGTATGAGGTTGTTTCATTCTGTTTTAATCCTCATCTTTTTCTTGTCTGTAGTCATAGTCTAAGAAAAAAGAATATTTTACCCCAAAATGAAAATTTACTCAGCCTCAGGTCATCCAGATGTAGATGAGTTTGTTTCTCCATCAGAACAGATATGGAGAAATTTAGCATCACATCATTTACTCACCAATGGATCCTCTGGAGAGAAGCATTATCTCTTGAGGAAGCATTATTTCCAGTTATGAACTTGTATTCTGGCCAGAACAACAGTTTAAAGTCAAAGCATCTTAATAATGGATTTGTTTATTACAAACACACAGCTTTTCACATTACAAGACATTAATTGATGGACTGGAGTCATGTGGATTACTTGTAGAGTATTGTGATGTTTTATCAGCTGTTTGGACTCTCATTCTGACGGCACCCATTCACTGCATTGATGAGCAAGTGATGTAATGCTACATCTCTCCAAATCTGATTTGATGAAGAAACAAACTCATTTACATCTTGAATGGCCTGAGGGTGAGTACATTTTCAGCAAAATTGTGTCTAATGCTGTCTTCATTGCTTACATCCATGATGCAAACTGTCATGCGACTTAAACAGAACGCAATTGATTATTTTCTTTACCAGTTAAAAAGACAATACTTTCAATATTCCCTGCCCAAACTTTCTGTTTCAATAAAAAAGAGAGAAGGTAGCACAGGAAGGACAAATTGTATTCGTCAGATAATTGACTTTTCATTTTATCCAAATCTCACTTAAATCCAAATGTCAAGTTATGATTTTAGTGCCATTTGGCTCAACTAAGTGGCTTATACCTGTGTCACACTGGCCTTTTCATCCTTTTTTAGGAAATATGTTCATGGAGATAAGTATGAATGTTTACTTTCAACATGGTTTTTCTTCAGTGGAGAGGAGAGCTTTACAATATCCTTCTTAAAATGACCCCTGGCTAAGTTTCATACAAAAGTAGGTCTCTTCTTCTGAAAAATAGCTTGGGTAAGAGAGCAACCTATTAAAGTCTCATAAGTGGCTAATTGTGTGTCTCTTCTTAAGAAATTCTTGTATTACCAAACATTTTTACAGGCCCAGAGCGAGGATGACACTTATTTCATATGGTACAGATAGATCTAGGTCAGTCTAGCCGGTTAAAACTCTAATTATCCACCAGAGGACTATAAATTACCAAACTGCCCTGGGATTCAAAACTGTGAAAAGACTGTTGACCCATGTGAAGTTATCTGTACATGCAGCGGTGTTTTTAAATGGCCAGAAAAATCAACTGTATCTGAGCAGTTTGTGTTCAGTAATGTGTTTTAATTTATGTTTTCAGCACATTTATTGGAGTGATTAAATCTGTTCTTGATGGCGTTCCTGGGTCCTGGGTTTTCAAGAATTTGATGTATTTTCATAAGAAATGTCATGTTCTTGTGCATTGACACTAATATTACAGGGCATTAGGACCACCCACAGTCCTCCTATATTGTTCAGCTGACCCCTCCATTGTGCAGAGATGACACTGTTTGAATTCTATTCTAGAATTCCCTGCACTGACAACAGTGTTAAAACTCTGCGCCAGTATTAGGGGATCAGTAAATGGCTCATTTAGAAACATTTGTTTGCTTTTGGGGAATGTGACACATTCATTGGGGCCAAAGAGGCTTTTTATCATTCCAGTGGCCCTCTTGCTACTATTTATACTGTCATAATAATTCATAGCCAGCATTCGGAAAGCTTGATTTTAACTGTCTTCAAAACATGAAATCACAGCTTCGCAGTAGATAGATAAATGAGTGGAAGGGGTTTTGAGGATTAGGAGAGACATCTGACAAAGTTCATTACATCATCTTATAAAGTCTTTGGCTGGGGATTATGAACTTCTTTTGTGATCATAAAATGAGGATCATGGTTGATAGAATTCAGATAACTAATTGAATGAATTGTTACGGGAAAGTCTCAGGGCTCATCTTGTGTTTAGTCTCTCCACACTCCTCCACTCATATGAGATCTCATCTCCTCTGTTTCAAATCTATAATATCTATATCTCAAATTTCAAAGTCTCATTTCAAATGTCATATCTCAAATGTGATATATCTCATATCTTATATCTTAAATTTCATGTCAAATATCATCTTGTATCTTAGATATCATGTATCTCAAATCTTATATCTTAAACTCATTTTTCATATTTTATATCTCTAATTTATCTTATAAGATATGGGATTTACAATATAAGATTTGAAATTTGAGATATGAGATTGACAATATATCTCAAATCTCATTTTGTATCCTAAATCTCTCTTTTTTATTTTAAATCTTATATCTCAAATTTCAGATTTTATATATAATGATCTTATGTAAAATTTAATCTAAGATTTCAAATATTAAAACTCATCTCTCAAATACCATGTTATATATCTTAAATATCATATCTCAAATTTTATATCTTATATCTTAAGTCCCATATCTCAAATCTCATGATGAATCTCATATTTCATCTCTCCTTGAATAACATTTCATCTTATTTTATCTAGTCTTATTTAATGTAAAATCTTGAATACTATCCTAATCTCATCTCAAATCTCCTCTCAAATCATCTCAAATAGCATTTCTTCCCAAATCTCTTATCTTGAATTTCATTTCATTTTTACACTTCTTCTGACTTAGTGTTAATTTTTTTTTTTTTTTTTTTTTTTGTGGAATTTTCGGGTCTTTGGGAGTGTCTTCAGCAGACCAACATTCAGGAAGTGGGAATCACATCATTGGCTTCATAGGAAGTGTCTGGATGGCCAACAGTGACCTGCTAATGGAATTGACATGACTGTTTAGGTATTATAGCTTTCTCCTGCTGGGGACAGAAATAGAAGATCCACATATTTTAACCTGTTTAAAATAACTGAATGGATTGAATGTTTATTCTGCACTGGAGTTAGATGGATGGATGAGAGCTGTTTTCATGCTCAAAATCTTTCATTTATATCTTCCTACTTTATTGCACCCAAAACACTCTAGCAGTATTCCGTCTTTTCCATCTTCTTTTTGTTTGTTTGTATATATTGCATTCTGTTTCCATCTCACTTACTTCAACAGTCATTTCACTGGTTTTAAAGTTTCATGGAGTGTACTGTCGCCTCAGTTCATCATTTGTTCCAGTGTTAGGGAGAATCAAACTAAAAATAGAGACGCTATAGCTACAAATTATTTACAAGCCATTTGTGTCACATTTTAAGCAAGTGAACTGAGTTGATCCTCATTTACTTAATAATGCTTCAAAAACCTTTTAGTTAATTGTCAGATTTAAATTAGATTTTTTTATCCCAGATTTCCAATGTGAATTTAGACTTATTGACCCTGTATAACACAATATAACTTTTCTTATTAATTAGGGTTTTTCTGTAAAAGATCTCTTTCTCAACGCAGGAAGTTCTGCCGCAGATCACAAAACTACACCTTTTTAGTGAACATAGCACTGCAGAAGAAGTGCTGTCCTTAGTTTTTTTTTCTGCGCTTGTCCTTGATGTTTGATTCCTCTGCTTCAGCTGAGACTCCAAGAATGAGATGTTTGAATAGCTTTTTCTTCGGCCGGTATGTGTGAACACACACACACACATACAGAGGAGACACTCAGAGAGCAGAACCTGAGCTTATGAGCTTGACTCCAAGCGAAACCGCACCATCTTATCCTGAGATCTCTGTGCTTAGACAATCTCCAGGATCTGAAATATATCAATGCAGGATTTTGTTTAGCAGTCAGACAGTGTGCTGACATTACAGGTGCTCTCTTTTGGCTCAAGCAAGTTAGGAATATTATTTCGATACTGTTAAAATGCATGGAATTCATTATTCTTACACGTTCAGTTGCAGGCTCAGTACAGGTGAACCACTTTCTTTCTATAATGCCTGGAGAAGGATAGCTGTTAGCATTCCCATGTGATGATAAAAAGATGTGAAAAGTGTGAAAAGAAAATAAATGTTGTAATGGTGTGTCATGTTCGTGGGCTGTGTGGAAATCCAGCAGGATCAGTGTAGACTGATTTGTGAATAAATGATAGCTTTGAGCTAGTTTTTGTTTTTATATATAATAATAATAATAGAGTTAGGGCCGTGGTTTTCCCTGGGGGAATATATATATATATATATATATATATATTGATAACTTTATTGCGTGTTGGTGATTCCAGGTATAATATAAGATATATTGGACACACACAGGGTCTTCTTATGAAATCAATACTGAAAATTCTTCGCTGTTCGCTGTTCATGAACTGCATGCAAGTGTTTAATCAGATCCTTTTTGGTCAATGTTAACAGTGCATAAATAAATAACAAGCAGATAAAGCTGTTAGCTCTAACCATTTATGAGGCAATATTTATTTGCTGAAGCGCATGAGTCACAGGTGCTGAATCAATTGCTAATGATTAGCCCTTTGGATTCTGGGTAGCTGAAAGGGGGTTCAGCTAACTGTATTAGCAATTCACATGCAAATTGAAGATTCAGTGCAATTTTGAGAAAAGATTAGAGTAAATATCAGTGTTTTAATGTAAAAGTTCTGCAATAACATTGAGACTTATAAATCCGAGCAGCACAAATTTCTGTGTAAATCGTTCATAAATCCATTCTCACCTAAACGGAATTGCTTTGAATGGAAATTGACGTAATAATGGTTTTACGAATGATTTACAGATACATTTGTTTTGCTTGTGTTTCATGAATAATGTCCATTGTGTCTTAGTAAAAGAACAGATCTGGGCTGAGCGTGAGTCTGTTTAATGTCACAGTAACATTAAATCCTTTCCTTTTTGAAATTTGTGAGACCTGGCATTTGATGATATGAAAGACACTTAACAAAAAGGCTAAAAAAAGATAGAAAGAAGGTAAAGAGACTAAAAGCTAAAGTGGAGTCTTGGAGGTCTCAATTAATTATAAACCAAGATTACATTACTAAATGTGTTATATTTGAATTTGAATCAAATTACTTAGCCTATATCCTGGGGATTTTATTAAATTAATCACAATTACTAAGAAATATAAATATTTGCTGAGGAAAAATATGTTATTACATTGTATGAGCAATGAGAAGACCAAAAGTGGCTTTAGAGTTTTACTTCATTGAGCATTTATATTTCCATTTATATAATGGAAGTTGTACAGATGTATTCAGTTGATGGAAATATTGTATTAGAAAATACTTGTGTGGCATAAAGAAATATTTAAGAGCATGAAAGAACAAGACAGGGAAAGACATCAGTGCTTTTCAGTGTGTATACCATATCTATCATCACATTTGTGGAGACACACTTGTACTTTGACAGTGATGTTGTGGTAGACATGATAAGACCTATTTATGCACAGGTGCAAACACAAGCAAAGAAATGAAAAATCATTTTTTATTTGTGAATGGACAGTTATTCTGTCCTGGAGATTTGGTATTGATTCTGTCAGAGGTATTAAATGAAAAAAAATGGCTTGTCCAACATGCCAAATTGAACTGAAAAGGTAAAAGGGATGTTTGCGCTTTAATATAAACATTCTCTGCGTTCGTTAACTCAGGAAACTCAGAAACATAAATGTATCTTCAAATATGTGCAGAATGTTCTTTCCGTATACTATTATGAGACTTTCTGATCTCTAAGAATCACGCTTGCTCTCAAAAATTCGCCCTTTCACTGCCTGTCTGTAAAATGCAATTACCTGTTCCCATTTTCAGTGGAAATCACTGAACCCTTCTCTAGACTATGAAAGCAGATGAAATGAATTTAGATGAATTCTAAATGTTCACTGTATGACGATCTCTCAATCTCTCAAACATTCACTGTTTACACAGAAAGAGGGATTTAATTGGCAAACCCTTCCATGCAGCAGCATATTTCTCATTCATTATAAGTCAAATGTTTGAATTACTAGTAAGTTCAGACACCGAGGTTTCAGACCCTGAAGTTTGTTTTCAGTACTGTAAATAGCAAATCATTGTACAACATCATGCTAGGGTATAGATTTTTGAAATGCAAGTCAATAATACTAAATACAATATGTAAAGGGGTCATCGGATGTGAAATGCATTTTTACATGTTGTTTTAACTGAAATGCGTGTTGGCAGTGTGTGTACACAACCACCCTATAATGATAAAAAAAACACCCAGTTTTTTTTTTATCTACTAAAATCATTACCCCTTTCTCAAATCAAGCCCAGCTTTTTGTCTGTTTGACATCACACAGACCCAGGCCCTCCCACGATAGTTGATTGACAGTAGTGTTTCAGCACAGACTGGACTGGTGTCTCACCTTAGACCCGCCCTGAGTGAGCTGTCATCAGTCCGCCATTGTTTCCACGCCGGAGCAGGTGTAGACAAGAATGACTCCTAAGCGAGTGAGGTGTTTTGTTGTTGGATGTAATAATGAACATAGGAGTCTTCATTTATTCCCGACATCTGAGCCGCTGAAGACACAGTGGATTGTGTTTGTTTTTGAAGGGAATGTGCCCCCGATCTGCCTAAATGTGTCTGTTCGCGCAAATCATTCGTGATCCCGCTTCACCTATAGAAGAAGTGAGTATACGTTTTTTTAATGAATCTTTGCAAATCACCTTTCCTAATAACGCGCTAGTTAGCAAGTTTCACAATGAATTTGGCTAAAGTTTACCATCTCTCAGAGAGCGGCTCGGAAGAGAGGGGCGGGGTGAGCAGAGCTAATTTGCATTTAAATCATCATGCAAGAAAACTGCTTGCGCTGAAAAGAGCTGATTTTGACAAGGTAAAAAGGGTGTTGTTTTACACTACCATTGAGAAATTTTAACCAAAGTATGTTATAGACCCTAATGACCCTAATGTCCCTAATGAATCATATCAACTTGTGGAAAATGGGCATCCGATGACCCCTTTAAAGAGTGTTTCAATAATGAAAGTCATAGGAATTAAAACAACATTGGAAAAAAAAATCTAAAACCAAATATTCTAGTGTTCCACAAAAGACAGAAAGTCATACAGGTTAAAATTTTTGTATTTGTCTTTTTGCTTTGACTCTTGCATACTTTGAGTTAAATTGCATTTAGTTAAAATATTAAATATCAACTTGTTTTATTGACAATACATTTTCCTGACCCAGTCATTTAAAGTTATTTGAACCTAAACATTTTAGTTGGAATATCTTTATCAAAGTTTATCAAAGTCTTTTATGGTGTTCCCAGTAAAAAATATCCTTAACAATGCACTTCACCATAAAGAAAATAGAAAATGCTCTTCCTAGTCCACACCGTGCCTCTGTTGGGAGTACATCAGATCAGCACAGTCGAGCTCCAATCAGACACTTGTGCATCAATTTTAACCACAATACAACAGATATTTATGAAATAGAAATGAGTGAATTATTGACTAAGTGTCACACCTCAGGGGTTTCAGGGGCCTTTTTGATAATCATTGGTGAAATGGATAGTTTCAGAGAGAGACATTGCTGAATTATTCATTCTTTAGGCAGATTGGTATATTGCTCAGTGATTGAATGAAGCAGAATATTACAATATTGTGTGTGTGTGTGTGTGTGTGTGTGTGTTGGTTTGTTGGTTTGTGTTGGGTGTGTTGATTATAATGGCCTGAATGTCCCCCTAAGGTCAGTAAAACCTAAAATCATCTATGTTGTGTCTGCCAACATTCCCAGTGAGGAATACAACTTAAAAAAAACAACAACAAAAAAACATGCGTAATAAAAAATTTAAATTTAACAAAATTTTCAGGATTTTTTTGTGATGAATAGAAAGTACAAAAGAGCAGAATTTATTTTAAATAGAAAATGTTGAAAAGTTTTTACTTTGGATCCTTGATAAATGAAAGTATTAGTTACAAAAAAAAAAAAAAAAAAATGAAGTATGAAGTTTATATACTGAAGTATATAAACAATTGAGGTCAATAAAATTACAAATAAACAATTCTCATCAGTCACTTCTTTGGATCTAAAAGCATCTGCTAAATGCCAAATGCAAATGTAAATTTAATGTAAATCTGAATCAGGTGCAATTTGTGGCGGTTTATGGTAATTATATTCAGAAGTTGATTTGCAATGATGGTGTCTAGGACAGTGACTCTGATCATCATAAAAAGCTGCTCCAAATAATTAAATCTTAAAAATGTCAAATGCCAGTTCTCACAGACAGATGTTATTGCTGTAGGTCAGTTGGTCGCTGCACTTTTGACCACTAACAATACATAACATGTCAATCTTGAAAATCTGATCAGAAATAAGATGTATTAGTAAAAAATAAGATGTCATTCTACTCTGACTAGAAATCAATTTTCATGCTGCTTAACATTGTCATTCTGCAGAGAAAGCATTGCAGCAGTGTATAATACATCATAGTATGAACAAGATGAACGGTTATCAATGCATGATGAAGCACCATTTTTCACTCATTTTTTTTTTATGATTATTATTATTATATCCTGCATGTAGGCAGAGGCAAATCTCATAGATAGTGAAATTGCTCACAGTAACATTAAGTTCCCTTCCGTCTTGCCTAAATGGATCCGCTGCACTATCTGCACTCTTGCTAGTAGTCACTGTGACTACAACAACATATATATCATTATTATTTCATTATAGTACTAGAGTATAGTAGATATTTTACTAGCGCCTGATTTTTTGGAGGCGTGAAGTGGACGTATATTTTTCCCCGTCTGCTGCTTTGACGTCACATAACAGATTTCCTTCAGATTTTATGGAGCTCTTTGGTCGCTGCAGATGTGAGTGCCCCTTAAAACGGCCATAGATTTGCATTCTTGTAGCTCATCAGGGATCATGCTGTGTTTATGAGTGATCCACATTTATGACACAGACAGCATAAATGAAGGAATCATCGACTTTATGGAGTGAACTTCATATTGGGAAATAATATATGTGCTGAAATGAACAAGTGATGTAAATGATAAATGTGTATGTTTAGCAAACAATCTGTCCCACAGAAGAGTGTAATGAGTGAGTGAGAGAGAGAGAGAAGATACAGCGAAACAGATTGACTTAACAAGATGTCGATTTACAGAGCAGACTGTGGAGTCACGCCCTGGGAACTCGGAAGCAGACAGAAGGAACGCGCACTCGCACAACTTCACCTCAGAAGTACACCCGCAAATCTAAGGAGTTATATTCCCTGATGAACATGCACATGCACAAAAACATCTGCCCTCAGCAAAATGGAAAAACAAGAGAGGCACTTTGCCATAGATAGAACACTGACAACTACAAAGCTGAATCTTCCCCCATTTAACATCCTCAGTCACCCCTCGTTGCCCTTCTGTTGGCTTTCACAGATGTCACCACTGTTACAGAGCATCTGCCAAGTGAGTGTCTCTCTGTCTGGCCTGACAGGAGACGGCGGGGGACCTCGTGTTGTAGTAATGTGTCTGGGGAGACGCATCACTGAGTTTCCTAGATTTATAAGGGCTGAAATGCTGAGTTTCACGGATGCTTTGGATACACTGGAATTAACTTACTGTGGTTTTGTGAGGTCATTGTGGGATTGTGCAGCTTATATTTCTTTTGTTTCATCTAGTTATGCCCCTGTTCTTTTAGTATTTTTCTATCTTTATTTCATGAATAGTGTAGCAATTAAAACTAGCTTAATGACAAATCCCTCATTTTTTTATTGCCAAAAGTACTGGTCATTAGTGATATGTTTTGAGGTAATCATTCTGCATACTGTAGTCAAACAGCCTTTTAAGAACTATAAATACTGTTAAAGTGTGAGAATTAACCTGCACTAGTCTACAGATGCACGTGGCTCCAACAAACCCTACACGCTTCAGATCAATGATGTGCCATGCTTTCACATAGGTTCATAAGTTCATTTATCTTCAGTCACGCTACTCGATTGAGTGCATGACAGCTTACGGTTTATTCTGCATTTGTTGCTCTTAGCACTAAATAAATTAGCGTTATAAATGCTGGTTAGGTAAGTATGCAAAGTTCTTAAAGGGATAGTTCACCCAAAAATGAACATTGTGATTTACTCACCCTCAAGCCATCCTAGGCGTATATGACTTTCTTCTTTCAAACGAATACAATTGGAGTTATATAAAAATTAAAAAAGTCCTGGCTTTTCCATGCTTTGTAATGAATGGGGGTAGAGATTTTGAAGCCCAAAAAAGTGCATCCATCCATCATAACAAGTACTCTACATGGCTCCGGGGGGTTAATGAAGGCCTTCTGAAGCAAAGCGATGTTTTGTGTAAGAACAATATCCATATTTAAGACTTTATAAACCATAATCTCTAGCTTTCGCTACTTGTTGCATGCACATTCACAAGATAATGGCCAGTAGATGGGAACAAGTGAGTGTATTTAAGAGTTATTAAATCATTCAGTCAATTTATTAAACACTGATTCAGGAAGGAGTGAGCTATGAAATTCTTCACTGAAGCGATTCATTCGGGAACCAAAGGCAGAAGATGTTTAGAGGTCCAGTGGCATTGTTTGGAACTATTTTTGTTGATGGAGAAAAAATAGACAAAATAAATGGCAATATTGTATGGTAATATAAGTTACTCAATAATTACTACTTATTTAATTAACTGTCGTACTGTATGAACTTTTGTGTTGTGTAAAATTGTTGTAACCAACAATTTGATTGTGAGTGTGTGATACTACTAATTATGTTTATTATCACAGTATCTATTACTTTATTACATTTTCAATCCTGAATTTGTTTGTGTTTCAAATTGTAAATTACTATATTGGGGTTTGTTAACCTATTTCAGCGTAACCATGGTGAACGTCAGTATCTCATACATACATGTGCCTATAAATACATAATGCTGTTTGTTTCTCATTGTGACGCTGTTGTTTGATTGGCTTGATTGACAGTTGACATTACTAGTTGAAGAAGAGACTTGACAGCAAACAATAACAAATACTAATTACAAAGTTCACTGAAGACAATATACTACTGTAATTCTTTAAAATGTAAGTTTGTTTTATAGTTTTATAGTATGTAGTACATGGGGCGAATTAAATAATCGAGTGACACATAAAACATTTGACTTTCCATTCATTAGTATCACTAAAACTGCTAATAACAGTAATTTTTAATCGTTTATTAGATACCCAGTATGAATCCACAAAACATTAGCATGCATATTGATCCCCATTCTGTTATGTTATTTGTAGCCAACAGGTGGTTAATGTACAGGTAAACCAATGACTGGATTTAGCTACGTATGTGTCTCTGCTGTCTCCCTAAAACAAATAAATGTGTTTAGGGACCGCAGAGGATATTAGTTTTTGTTGATGTGGACTTTTACAATCTGCACTGACTATACTTGGGAGTTTTGCAACTAAATTGATCACAGACAAGAGAAGCGTGTGCATGTGTGTAGTGTGAGTCACTAACTCACAGCCAGGGGACCGCAGAGAGGGGCTCCCAGGAGCACTCAGACATAAGACTTATTGAATTTTATGCTGGTGTTTTTATTTTCTCATACTGCTACCTGGGGAGCAACTTCCCATCTCACTTATCTCATCATTATGTATGGAGGAATCCACCAGAGAGAGAGAGAGAGGAGCACAAATAGGTGAAACATTAATAATTCTGTGAAAGAAAGCAAGCTTCATGAGGGGTAGCTGTTGCTTTCCATTTAGTTTTGTTCACACTGAGAAACAAACATCTCACAGTGATCGGATGTTTCAGCTGCATGCATAACAGCAGCAATTCACTCTCTTTGAATGGCCATTTCACTCTGCGTGTGTCAGAACAGGGACCTCTAATGGGCTCTTGAACCTTTCTCAGGGTATTTACACTTTCAGTATGAAAAGAACACAGATCTTTCTTTCTGAATTGAACCGACTGTTCATAATCAAAGCTAGAACAGCCAGGGGAGTGAAAGTACCACATAACACAGATTTTATATCTGTAATGGACTTTTAACAACTCTGCCTCTTCGCACTACTGTACTTTGTTGCATACAGTAGCTGTATATATATTGAGTTACTTATTGCTTTGCACATTTCTAATTTATGCTGTTTTCCCTGAACTTATTTAGATTTATTTACACAGTATGTTTACTGTGTATACATAGACACATAGACTCCCTTTGTTTTTGTTACCTGTTTTATTCTGCTTTTCTTTAACGTTATTTCTAACTTTATTTTATGCTTCAGGTGAATTTACATTTTAAGAGCTATGCGGTCTTACAGAGACAGTATTTCACTGCTTCTGCACTATTTGCGTTTGTTACAAATGCAGTCTTCTGTAAAAAAAAAAAGAAAAGCTGGCCATGAAAGGTTTGTACACTCCTTAAATACATCTAAAATCAGTCTGCAGGTGCTTTTGAATTAATGGGAAAATATTCAGCAAGCTTTTGGCAGTACCAACACTGTAAAAATGATTACTGGAGTATGTTTTATAAGAAATTTTACTTCACAATTTCACATATTTTGTGTTCATTGCAGTTTCTTTGTAATTGTTTGTGAAGCTTGATAGCAATGTCTGAGTGAAAATATTTGAAAAGTTTAAAATATTTTTTAGTGAACTTCAGTTTCTTAGCTATCTTCAGTTGTGGATATGGTATTTTAAGATTTATTAAGAATATGTCCTGCCAAAATACACTGGAAAAACATGCTTTTTTGACTCAGTTGGTATAGTTACGTCATCCGCCATCAGGGGCTTACTGGACAATACTATTCAGAGGAGATCTATAAAACCTGCAGAACACTGTACCCCGGTATCACAGACAAGGCTTAAGCCTAGTCCTAGACTAAAATGTAAGTCTGAGCTGTTTCAACTGAAATAAACTTGCACTGACTGATCTTAAAATATTTCAGTGCCTTTGTTTTGTCTCAAGATGCATCCCAGTAATGTTTTTTTTCTAAGCATGTTTATAAAAATTACTTAAATTTCCTAATTGAACTATGGCCTAATCCTGGCTTAGTCTAAGCCCTATCTGTGAAACCGGGCCTTTATCTGTTAGTATTCACATTCATCTCAATGTTTGGAGCTCAGTTGGTGCAGGACTCTTAGAAGTTTGTGATTTTTGAAATATGCCATCTTTGCTCGTGGTGTCTCAGTTCTGCAGCCAAGTTGTAAAGAGAGTCCATTTGACATGTTGTGGCCTAAAATCTATAAAATATGCATGTTATTTGCAATAAAAAAAAAAAAAATGAATATAGGTTAAATTTATTTTAAATGCAATTAGTTGAACTTAAGAGTGCAACTTGTGTTCCACAGTGACTTAATGCAATTAATGTCAGGCATACATAAATATGCACATCTCAGTTCTAACATTGCTCACTTGATATTGCAACCCATTCATCATCAAACTAAAATGCAGCCAACCAAACATAAAACAAGTTACATGGCTCAATTTAAATTCTGTAAGATATATTTTCACTTGTTTTTTGAATCCATTAAAGGGCAGTAAATATCAGTCAGTTGTTGGTAAATTTGACATTGCTGGTTTGTGCATTTATACAGAATGCTTCTTGTTAAGAAAGGTAAGACACATCAAGCTCATTTGGGACAAAAAAATTGAAAATAGTCCTTTACAATCCACATGCATTTAGCATTTTCAGGCATTGTAAAACTGCATAGCTGGTTAGTTATTGTAAAACTGCATAGTTATGGGTGACTTTGACGGTTTCTGAGTTCTTTATTTGTCTCTTGTTGTATCTTGATAATATGTGAGCTGCAGACAGTTTTTAAAGGAGTTGTAGAGTATGCAAAAAGCATCAGCTGCAGACTCGGGTTCAGCCACAGGGGTATTATGCTTCTGCCGAGAATATGCTACTCTTGTAATGAGTTGATCTACTGTGACACCACAATCTGCCACCCTTTAAACTTGCAGCATGTTGGTCAAAGACCAACCGCAAATTTAGGGGCAGTTGTCCTTTGTCCTAGTATTTCGAGACTGGAGAGTAAAGATAAACGTTAGCAAGACGCTCATATTTGTTGATATACCCTGTCCTCAGACCTGCACTGCAATCACTCAGCTCATTATTCTCCATCTGACCACATCTGTTCACAGACCAGCTTTAACAAATTTAATGAAGCACTGTGTGCTCGAACAAACGCACATTGACGTCCAATGGTGAAACCAATTATGAATCATAGGGCCGGTCTGCAAGGATCAGAGGAGGCTAGTAATGAGGGATGTGTGGCCAAGCTAGACCTCTCTCATTTCGGGTGCCTCTCCATCTGTTATCTCCCCTGGGTCAATTATGGCCCCCTGTCACATGCTAATGCGGTCCCACCCCCAACCGAGTCTTTTGATTGGCTGCTTGCCGGTCATTTGTCATCCTATTACCGGCTTGTGGCCGGCCTGTACCTCTGTTACTCTCTACCTCTGCTGGCCTTGAGCGGTTCAGAGCGCGGGGAGAATGGAATCTATTCAAGCTCACATCCACTCCGCTTTTTCATTACCAATGACACGCTAGTGTGTCTGGGTGAATTGGCCTAAATTCTCCGCCTTTCTTCCCAGTAGTTCTTTCAGTTAGACTATTATTCCTTTGTATGTTTTTTTCTCTGTGTGCACAGTATTGGATTATTGGATCCTACTAGTCGCTATAGAGACTCTTAAGGCCGTTGTACACAGTAAATGTTAACCATTAGTTCCCGCTTTATTTTCACTGAGAAAAGTGATGGTACACACTAGCAGCAGGCACAGCACCAAAAAACAAAGAAACAAACATTTAGAATGTTACAAACGATTTCTATTTCAAATAAATGCTGTTCTTTTGAGCTTCTTTTGAAAAATGGTCACCACTATACTATTAACACAACTTTCGACATTGATAATAATATGAAATGATTCTTGAGCATCAGATCAGTTCTGAAGAATGTGTCAGTGAAGCCTGGAGTAATGCTGCTGAAAAATCAACTTTACATCACAATAATAAATTATACTTCAAAATATATTAAAACAGAAAACAGTTATTTTAAATTGCAATAATTTTTCACAATATTACAGTATATATTTACTATATTTTTGATTAAATAAATGCAGCTTTGGTGAGCGTAAGGGTCTTCAACATGAAAAAAACTAAAAAAATGTAAAAGAAAGAATCTTACTCACCTCAAACTTGTGTGTATGTGTACATTCATTTTGTGATTTTTTTTTTTTAACCAAACAAATCTCAAAATTGATATCTGTTTTTCAAACCATATATTATAATGTTGTGATGCCTAAATTCACTTGTTAGAATTTATATAGATTTTGAATTTGTAATGATTACTTTAATTTATTTTATTTTTTAATTATTTTATTTTTAATTAAATATAAAATAATATTGGCTTTGTTGGTTAATGCGGTTATTACAACAAATTAATTATTGGTTTATCTGCATGTCAAATTGTAATATTTATATTTGATCATAAGATCATTCAAAAGTGATTTTATTTACAGTAAATAAAATGGCATTTAGCTTTGTTGTGCTTTAAGAAACCTCAAGAGAAGACCTTTTTTTCCTCATCTGTGTGATTTTAATAAGCGGTTCCCATTATTAATCTATTTTACAGGGAAATAACATATTTTATGGCTAAATAAATCCATTTTTGTTTTGTTAAACCATTTTAGTTATAATCACCTCATTCAGAGCATACACAGTATTGGGCATCATTAAAAATGACAGTACACATTTTCTCTATTGTGTCACACGTAAAATTACCTTTAGAACTTAGATATGTGAATTTTATGCAGACAGTTTGTTTGAGATGTAAGTTTAAGTTATTAGGAAGTCACTGTCTGATGTGAAAGCTGAATATTCAGTCAGGAAAATCTCTCAAATCTCTCATTCTACTGCTTAAAACAGTCTGATTTTCCAGTCTGTATATCAGCTCTGTATAGATCTGAGTAGATTATCCACAACTCAAGAGGTGGGTACAAAATCTGTTACAGGCTCTACTTAACTATGAGAGCTCTTGAGCTGGAAAAAATGAAAGCTTATAATAGTTATAATCAGGTGTCTGGTTAAATGCTCAGTACAAATGTGGATTGTTCTCCAGTAGGTCAAGTGTAGGCCATCGAGAGACACAGAGAGACTGAAGCACTTCAACAGTTGCAGGACTCAATCGGCTCCATATAAAACTCTCATTTAGTATAATGCAGAAATAGATAGTGGAGAGCGATAGATCTTGCAGAAAGTGGTCCGTACAGTTGACATTGAAGTAGTGCGTTATTATGTTAGTCTGCTGGCATAAGTAAATGGTTTAGAAATGGAAAGCACAGGGTTATAACTACACAGATGCCTTAACTGGACTTTTTTTTTTTTTTTGCATTGGCCCCTATGTAGCCTACATTAAAAGATTATGCCGGAAATCAACCAATCAAACACTAAGTAATGTCAAACATGTTTAAAAAAGCATTCAACTTTCTGAATGAAATGCGCTTCTGTGATGTATTTACTGTAGTGCATTGATGTTTATCTCTATTTTTGTTTTTCTCTATAATGCAGGGTGAAGTTAAAAGATGGAGTGGCGTTCCTTGGTGCTCGACCCAGTAACCCCACGCTTTGGATGGTTAGTCAAGATGTCAGAACAGAAGGTCACAGGATTGTGACCCTGCATTGTCGCCGTAAGGAGTCCAGCTATGGACAGAGGTCAGTTACCATAAACTAGCCCATCCTCAGTTTGAACTGAAGGTTGTCCTGGTAATTGATTTGCTGGAAATTGCATGCCGTGGTCTAAGAATTTGAGAGCTTCGGATATTGCTGTTGGTCTCAGCTTTGTCTATTAACATGTACATGTGGTCTGTGTAATCTAATAAGATCCTCACTCAAAATTTGGGCAAAACGAGGCAGCTCATTAGAGGTGTTTTTATTCTTTCACTGCAGACAGAGCAGGACCTCTGTGATGTTGTAATATCTCCCAAAAAGAATTAGGCCACTTAAGCCACACTTAAAAATGTATGCATTTATTCAACTATGGGCACATTTGGTCTTGTGGAAAAAGTATTAAAACACACTTTTCACACTCCCACTAGTTTATTTAATTGGTTTCATCTCAAGCTCTTTACTAACACTGTTGTTCCGTTATTGGTAAACAAGTACACACATTTTTGAGAAAAAAAATAGACTAAAATTGAAGGGCAGCCACAGTTTTTGAAAAAATCATACAAATCATTTTTACACAATAAATATTGACGTGGTTTGTTTATGTCAATGTTTGTTCGATCATAGTTAATAATTCATATTTTTATGATGAATTTTCATATTTTTAGATTGAAAGTCTGGCTCTGGGACAAGGGTAAAACAATAACAAATTTCAGTGTGATAACAAAAAAGTCTTTAACTTTTTTTTAGTTTTAATAAAAATCAGCCCCTGGGACATAAAAGTGTCTAATATTAGAGAAACACGGATGATCTTTGCATTACAGAACAGAATATCAAAGCAAGTGGCCTTTATTTGAACTGACTTCACACATCTTCTAAAATGACCTTGGCGCTTCATTGACAAGTGAAGTTAGTTCTGAATTTTTTTAAAAATAAAACAAAACTCTTTCAGCATTTGTTTGTAGATACCCTTGGGTTTGATGTTTTGCATGTTTGATCTTTTGCATCTTTAAGTTTGATTTAAGTTTTCAAACGTGTCAAAATTCCTTCTGGGGCTACTATACATTTAATGTGTCTAAATATAGATTTTCCTCATCTCATCAAATAGTAATATTGGGATTAGGATAATTGGACATCAACAGAGATATTAAAGGAAGGATTTTAATACCATGTGATGGACTTAAGAGTTTGCTTTGGAATAGATTTAACTTTGAAGTTGTTGAAAGCTGTCAGAGGAATGTATGCAGTGGATATGTAAAGCCGAAATGCTTCATTTCCATTCCACTTGTGTCACCAAGTGGAAATGCAAAATATAATGACTGTTGTCAAACAGGTTTCTCTAATAGGAATAGTGTCAGTTGCATTGCTGTCTATGCAGGTTTAGAAAGCTCTCGGATTTCATCAACAATTACTTAATTTGTGTTCTGAAGAATAACGAAGGTCTTACGGGTTTGGAACAATATGAGGCTGAGTAATTAATGACAGAATTTTCATTTTTTGGGTGAACTATTCCTATAATCTTACCCGATAGGGGATAGTTAACAGCGCATCTCACTTTTTCCTTCCTATTAGAATACTGAATCAGTGACCCAAGGGGGTCTTCATCCGTCAAGAAAGTTATTTCTTATTTGCATGCTCAAATTAATCTGGAAAATAGGAGACCGTGTTGATGGATGCAGAAGGAAAAAACAAGCTGGTCGTAATTAAGTGTGGATTTGCAGTCTTTGTGTGTCATCATACTCTTAATCGCATTTCTCTACAGATCTGGAAGTAGCGTTAATGAACTGGGCTCTGCACTGACAGGTGTAATTTTCCGCATTAAATGCAGTTGGGTGGAAGTCTGTAAACTTGAAAGATTAAGCCCAGTGTTATCATGAAGCTCAGTGTGGCACCGCAGAAATGAAACGCTTAAGTAAACAGGCCTTTTGCATAGCAGTATGCACCTTCTTTGTATCAGAAATTTAATTTATTTCACTCTCTCTCTCTCTCTTTTTTCCACCAAAGCAGAATATAAACATACTGAAAGATGGTTTCCTCTACTTTGTTCTAATGGTTTTTACTTATTCAACAAATTATGTATACATACTATTCAAAAAAATTTGGGGTCAATAAGAATTTTTGTTAAAGAAATTAATATTTTTATTCTGCAAAGGCATTAAATTGATCAAAAGTGAGAGTGAAAACCTTTATAATGCTACAAAAGATTTTTTATTTCAGATAAATGTTCTTTTGAAATTTCAGTTCATCCTGAAAAAAAGTATTACAGTTTCCACAAATATATTAAGCAGCACAATTTGATACTAATAAGAAATTATTCTTGAGCAGCAAATCAGCATATTATAATGGATTCTGAAGGATCATGTGACACTGAAGACTGGAGTAATGATGCTGAAAATTCAGCTTGTTTTTACTGTATTTTTGATCAAATAAATGCAGCCTTGGTGCGCATAAGAGACTTCTTCTTGAAAATCTTGCTGTGTGTGTGTGTGTTTATATATGACAATATTTATTTTTATTCACTCTTATTTTTGGTTTGTTTGTTTATTTTTGTTTATATGTATATATGTACTCAGGCTACTAAGCTGTGGTGTAAACAACAGTGTACTAAAGTGCTAAAACATTAATGACCCATTACCAATGTGCTTTATAGATTTGGGAAGCTGTAATAATGCTGGTTTTATAAGATTAAATTTGTGGGGGAAAAAATGTAGTTGAATTCTTGCTGCTTGGATTGAGGTGGGGAAATCTGTGTCTATGAGCTAAAAGACAACACTGTTAGTGATATAAAAGGATTTCAAAGCAGTTTTTGTCATCTCTCACTTCTCTGTAAGCTGTTTAGAGGTTGTATTGAAGTATATGGATGAACTTAACTAGAGACACAAACTCAGTATCTTATCAGTCAGCTTATTAAAGCTTATTTATTGGAATACGCCATCCAAAATGTTTGTTTTCACCATGTAAAAATGTGGCATTGTGGATCATGCTTAATTATAAGAATATTTAAGTAAAAATGTCATCATTTATTCGGCATCATGTTCTTTCACACCTGTATGATTTTTTTTATTTCATGTAAAATGGTTAGATTTTTTAAGAATATGTTGACAGGTCTCAGATTTTGGAACAACATGGTGGTGAGTAAATTATAACAGAATGATTTCCTTAATGTGAGATAATCACATTTAAAAACATTGTGCTTAAACATTTCTTACATGTCACAGTCTAATCAATCCAGAAAAAAAAAACTTCCAAGTAAAAATCAGACAGACAAACAGAAATGTGCCGTTTCTTAATTTGATATTGTGAAATTGAATGGAATATTAACTGAGTTACCCAGCTGCCTTTGTAACAGGGAGTCCCTAGTCATGTCACATGACAAATTTCTGCTTAATCCAGTCTGGCATTGATCTAAGACCAAGAGTTTAGGACTAAATAAAGCATGTTAGCTTTAATCTAGGTCTATTGGGACGTCCAGAGCTCTAATCTCTCCAGCTGGCGCAGGCACTTCTTAAAGACAAAAGAAGCACCACAGAGCTTACTGTGTATGATCCATTTCCCTCTTTCATCTGATCTTTTTCACTTTCCCTTATTGCTTGAGCTATTCCTCTGTCTGCTTCTTATGTTTCTTTCTATTCTTTTATTCTCTGTTAAATTCCAGCTCACTTTGTAGATATCCAGGGGCTAATTTACTAAACAGTTGCTCCACCTGTGTCTCATTCATTAACCGCCCACAATGCAGTTTAACCAGATGCTCTCTGCACCGGTATAGTGCTGCACTGTGTGTATTCAGATCAAGTCATTGTCTTTTCAGCTAAAACACATTTAAAAAAGATTTTCTATTGATCACTGCAGCAGTAATCAATCAAAGGAAAATCAAATGATGGAGAAGAGCATTATAACTGGTACTGTTTATCCTGTAGCCGAGCACACATTAGCCATATAATGCTGTATGTATCATATTTAATGCATGGGTCAAAACATTATTAATCTGGGGTGCATTTCCCAAAAGCAACTATGGTCGCAAGTTCCGTCATTACCAATACAGTTCAATGGAACTAACGACCGTAGTTAGCTAACGATGCTTTTAGGAAATGCACCCCTGGTCAGTACTTCTACAATCTTGAATAAATTGAATACTTAAAGTGTATTTATTTTAATCTCCATTGTAATGTAGTATGGCCACCACATTTAAAAGTGATCATCAAATAATTTGATAAAATTAAATCATTTTATGAAATATTTTACCAAGAGTGAAAATTTATATTTGTCTTTGTGTGCATAACCTCATTAAAATCTCACTGATTTTCAACAATGTTTTTACTACTATAGTTTTATTCATATAAAATAAAGATTTATAATATTTATTATTCATGTGATATATTTCATACACTACCATTAAAAATTTTGGTTTTAGTGTTTTTTAAAGAAGTCTGCACTTATTTGATCATAAATACAGTAAAACAGTAATATTGTGAAATATTATTACAATTTAAAATAATGTTTAATATAAATTTATATATTTTAAAATGCAATTTGCTAAATTTATTTTTGAAATGTTAATTTTACATTTAAAATATTTTAAATTGTAATTTTAATTCCAGTCTACAGTGTCACATGATCCTTCAGAAAAATTCTAATATGCTGATTTCTATTAGGATCTATTGTTTTTGTCCACAATGAAAAATTATGAAATTAATCAAAAATGCATTAAAAATACACTTTTGTGTTTTACAGTTGTTGTTTTTTTAACTGCTTACACACAAAATCTTTACTTATCACACAATTTCTGAAAGCTGACACTCAAACACCAGAACCACACACCAAATCTGCAAAACCATACACTAATTCTCGCCCTTTTCAATTTCATAAAACACTTTTTGCAAAACACAACACACAATTCTCTATGTAACACACACAAAAAAATCTAACAGGAATTAATATTATGGCAAAGGTGTTTCAACTGTTTGCTTTTGTGACATTTTGAATGCAGTGCTTCATTTAGCAAGAGATGTGAGGCATTTTGCATGTTGTGTGTGCAATTCTTGGATTTGTGTGTAAAGTTTTGAAAAAAAAGAGGTACATTTTTGAAAATGTGTGTAAGCAGTTGAAAAAAACTGTAAATGTTATGATCAGTAAATTACCACAAAAGCCCGATGTATCAAATATGATACATTAACCTAAAACTCCAGCTCGACTCACAAAATTGTGATTTACGGTGTGCAAATTGCACTGTGATCATGTTTGTATCATTTCCTGCAGTGAACCGTGCTCTAAACCAACACAGACAGCATTTCCAAGTAAATGACGCTATCAGCAGAGACAATTCATTTTTCGTGAATCCCCCCGCGTTGTCATTCTCCCGTTCTGTTTTTCTCACTTCTCTCTCATCTCTTTTCTTTCTCATTACTCCAGTGTTGGATCGGTTTCTATCACCACGCCGGACCTGTCATCTAGTTTCTGCTTTCTTCAATATTCTCTTGCATTTTTTCATTCTCTTCATCACTGATGGAGGGACAAGGTCCTGGTGTGGATGGACGACGGGGCAGGTCGATCCGCTCCGGCTCCCGCCTCTTTTCCTTCATTACATTCTCCTGTTCTTTTCTCGGTGGGGGAAATTTGATTAGGCGTGCTATTACCTTCGGTGGGCACCTTTCACCCTGCCATTTATGAAAGGTGTTACTGGAGAATAAGAGCTACTGTCAGACAGACAGAGACAGAGAGTGGGAAGAAATGAGATTGCATCACGTATACACAGACAAAAGGAATGGATGACATGAGGAAAAGGAAGAGAGAAGGGATGTGATGGTGTGTTTGCTTGCAGTCAGCAGCTTTTGCTGCTCTACAGGGTGTAGTGTGCCATGTACGTTTGTTGAATCTGTCTGTTGCGCTGGCAGCTTTTGTTTGTTCGTGGAAGGTCAGAGCAATATTGAGTTATGAACAAGGGTTCACCGTCTCTTTTACCAGTGCAGATTGCCAGGGGCATCCCGTAGACATATGAAACCTCACGTACGCTCACCGTAGACAGAGTTTCTCTTTGGTGAAGCTGAATCATGTGTAGCTGGATTTACACAGGCCTTTGAAGCTCAGAGATGGTTTAAAAGATCTTACACAAGAATTGTGGGAAACAAGACACTTGCTGATCGTCATTTCAACGGCCAAATTCAAGACTAAACTGAGTGCAAAAGCAATGAAAATATAATTGAGAGGACACTTCATGATCTCTCACCCTGACCGCTGTGATGGGATTGGAATTGAGTGGAGGAGATTTGTTAAACTCACAATGAAATCAAAATGGACAATTATTTCTTTTTTTAATGGAATATTGCCGTATTTATAAAAAGAGATTTATTCCTGCACATTTTTAAAAAATATATATAATATTAATGGGCTTTGGTAGTCTTTAATCTTTAATTCTCATTTGACAAGCCATCATCATGCCCCAAATGTGTTAATTTATAATTATTCATACAATTAATTAGCTATTATCTATTTTTACCATATGCTGTAGGGTTGAGCATCTCCATTGAGAATCTCCATTGTGTTTCATTGAAATAAAAAGACTGAGAACAATTTAAAAAACAAACAAACAAACAACAACAAAACTAGCAAATTGTTTTTTTTTGTTTTTGTTTTTTGATCAGAGGAGAATGGGACTGTCACTGCGGATCCTTGTCTTTAAAGAAGTATAAATCCTTTTGAGCCTCTAAAGGAACATGGTGATGGTAAAAATGTGGGATGGAAGGAAAATTCATGTTTTCTAAAATCACATTTTTCTAGAGAAACCTTGCACTCGCTCTAGTGTTTTGTAGCAATTCTTTCAGCTTGGTCTGTGTCAGATGTCCCTTTTTGTCTTTATCTTATTTAGTCAACATGTCCTTTTTTTTGGTCAATTTTGAGCTGACTAAAGGTCTGGGCATTTTGGTCTAGTTTTAGATAATTAAATCTTTTACATTTTAGTCATGCTACATAATGGTTATACTGATAATCACAATTATTTTGCTCAAAATTATAAGCACGATTACTGATCATGATTGTTGTTATTTGAGAAATTACATCAGAATGATTAGACGTTCACCTATAAGCACACACATAATTTATTTGACCTCACCTAGTTTCCTGATTTATTATATTAACAAGAATACAAACACACTGTCTACATTATGACAACTCAAAATTTTCTCTCAAAAGTTACAACAGTGAATTTTCTAATATTAACTACAATAATTACAAATGATATTCATGTTTTTCTATTAAAGCATCAACAATAAGTTGTATTATTATTATTATTATTATTATTGTGGTACAGCATTTAAGTTGAATTGAGGTTATTCAGCAGCCTCGATTGCAAACAGTAGAGATCCATGTTTTGATTTATTACAGTTTTTCACTAAGAAAGTTTAATGGTAGATTTAGCCACAAACAGCACAAACGGCCGTGTGAAGGAACACAGACGGGCTGTATTACACTTTCATTTGAGCCGAATATCTCAGTGGAGATTGCTAAACTCCAGCTTACATATTGGTCCATGTTTTCAGCAGATTTTCTGCAGTGAAGAGAGAGTGTGTGCAAATGGTTGCCAGGTTGTACAGATAAAGTAAATCACAGGGCAGAAAATGTGTCATTTTAAGGAAAAGCTCTGAAAGGGGGATTTAAGGTCTTGACATCTGGCAACCCCAAGCCTGAGAGGTCTGTATTTTTCCTCCTCTATTTTGTTGGGAAAACATATTTGAAGAAAAATTTTGGATATAGAGAGTTTTTATTTTTGAAACTACATTTTACTAATTTTTATCATCAGTGATATTGCATGTAAACATAATCATAGTGTTTAATGATGTCAGTGTCATCTTGTCTTCATTGAAAAAAAAGACTGTCAATGAATATTTTTCATCATAGTTTCCATTAATGAAATTAACACTAATTTGCTCACATATCTTGTGAATTCTCATACAAAATGATTGTTTTCCCCTTTGAATTTGTCCTCTCACAAATCACTGAAGTATAGTTTGTCCTCCCATCTCATGTTATTTCATTACAAATACTTTTCGAACACAAAGTTTCTCGAGGTATGTTTTGCAAACAATGCAAGTTTTACAAAAAGGCAAAGTGTCTTGGGGTAACATACAAATTTTGTCAGAGAATGAAATAGCATTAAATTATAATTTGTCCTATAATTTGTCCCATCATCATGTGCCTTTAGGTGCTCCATCAAGTTCAAATCTGTGATAATTCATGATTATTATTATACAACCGTTATCTCTTTTTAACAGTGTGCTGCACAGCCATTTTTTATAACATTCTAGCAGGTATTTTAAGGTAACATTAACACTAGTAGTCAGTGAATCTGCCACAGACAGTCAGGTTCAGCACTGATTTAAGGTTAATCAAGTGAAATGACTGACTTAATGTTCCAAAGAATGTTCCATTGTGTTCTGAATGGTGAAAAAGCATGCTGGGCTGCTCACCTGACTGACACTGTGTTCTCAGGATGCCATTTTAGCTAAATCTATCCAAACAAAATCTTTATCATTCCTATAATGTCTTACATTTTGATTTGTCTAATATAACTTGAGAACACTTGGGGTGTATCACACAAGCTATATGAACTTCTCTTATGATGCTTTTTTGTCCCTTTTGGAGCTTGATGGCCCACTGGATGTTTTTGGTGCATAGAAAAGTGCATTTTCCATCACTTTTTACATTTGACCAAAGGAAAAAGTCATGCGGAAACAACATGAGGCTGAGTAAATAATGACAGAATTTTCAGTTCTTTGGTGAAATATCCTTTTATGGTTTTGTAATTTCTCTCTAATCAACAAAGGACTCAAGACACAGGTCGCTCTGTGTAAAAGCTTTCACATGGGAGCGTCTTTGAGAGGACATGAACATCGTGACAACAGGCTGGGACACAAAGACCTCTCAAGGTAATTTACGAGATAAGTGCTTACAAGATAGTGGATCCTTTATTATTCATCTTTATATGTAAGAAAACTACAGGACGTCACTCATGCATTAAATGTCAGGTCAACTATTTTACTCTGTGTCCCCAAGACAAATTAATAAGTTGGTGAGAAGACGTCTTGTGTCATTAAGGCTCCCATTTTCAATCGTTAAACGAAACTATTTTCATCAACTCAATCCGGTTCCTCATCTGTCTCCATTAGCCCTGCACAGTTATTAGTGCCGTAATGTTCAGATAATTCACAGCGGACGGTCAAGAGACACAGACCTGTGATGGCGTGCCGGCCTATTTCAGAGCTGCCGAAGAGCACCACAGGGGATGATTACACCAATCACGCTGCATTACAGTCGAATGAAAAGAGCACACGGGCTGGCCATATAAACCATACGCAGCCTCGGGACAAAGAGTCGAGTTTTCGTCATCTTCAACGAAGTAGTCACATTACTCATGATCAAGACTATGAGATCAGTTTCACAGTTATTTATTATCATTGAGATACCATTATAATTTGTATTAATATTTTGAATTTGTTTTTAGTTATTTGTTTATAGTTTTAGTTTTTTAGTTTTATTTATTATTAATATTTTCTGTTTTGTTGAACAAAAGTAGCAATTTCTAAAAACAAGCAAACAAACAAAAATTCTTACCGACCCCAAACTTTTGAACAGTAGTGTATAAATGAAAGAGAGAAATTGGTTTGATATGGCAAGCGAGCCATATCAGATAAGTGAGCAAAAAAGATCAAAAATGGCACTTCATGTCAAAAAGGTTTCTGACCCCTGTTTTCAAGGGCCATTGACACTTCACACAACAACAACATAATAGTTCACACTTCTACAGCCAGAATTGGCCATCAGAGCCGTGAGAACACACACACACACCGCCACACTTAACAGGCTCTACACATACATCCTAGTCCATTTCTCCAGGAGAACAGCAGCACCTGAACTGCAGCAGGGCTGATGTAAATTGTATCTGACAAAGCCAGTGCCGAGGGAAGCCATTTCTAGGCCCTATCTTCCTTCTGCTTTCCTCTCTCTAACCTTTCTGCTCTCTCTCTTTCTCTTTCTCCGTCTCATCTCTCTCCTCCAGCTCCAAACCACCTGTTGCTCCCCGTAACGGCTTCCCATTTTCAGGGCTGTGCTTGTCTTCAAGGAGATTGCTTTATCCACAGGTCCCAGATAAAGTAAATTGCCTTTGTCTGCTTTTGAATGCATGGCATAAGAAACCCTGGGGGGAAATATGATCAGAAATGAGCACCAAAAGCAACACATGCAGATATGCAAACACACACACACACAGACCGCAGACTACTATGCATGCAAGCGTACCTGTACCATGCTGGGTCCATTTTAATCAGCAGTTCATTTTGATGCCACATTGATAATACAGCTCACAGCAGGCACAAACAAACACACACGCAGGTGTTTTAAACATATTTGATTGAAAAAGTGGATCAGTAATAATGAAAATGAGCTGGAAGTTCTTTGTTTAATGCATTGTTTGAATACACAAATTGTGGTTCTCAGAGAAGCCAGAATGAAATGGACTGAACTTTCTGGTTTGTTGTAAATGAACCACAATGTACCTGATGCTAATTAGCTTTCATATTAAGGACTTTTTCGTTATCATCTGTAGCATGTAGTGGTATGGCATTTGTTTTAAAAGTAAGTGTAATTCTTCCATTAAAAGAACATTTCTGTCCTCTAGGATGATTTTACAGAAAGAAAAAAAAAGTTTGAAACATGCTAAAATACTGTGGTCTCTTAAAAGGGCTAGTTTCACCCAAAGATGAAAATTAAGTCACTCCTGTGTTGTTCCAATGCAGTATGCCCTTCTTTTTTTCAGACCACAAAAGGAGAAATTTAAAGAAATGTCCTACTCAAGCTCATCCATATAATGGCTGTTAATATCGCCCAGCATCAAGCTTTTTAAAAAAGATGCAAAAGGATCACAGAATGGTTCCATGTGTCCTATGCTCCAAGTGTCCTTGGGTAGAAAAAACCGAAACTGAATGTATTATTTTAATGAAAATCCTGACCTTGGCTGTTGGTTTCTGTGCACGACTGTGTATTCATGAGACTATTAGCGCTGCAGTTAACTCTGACTCGTTGAGAGAAAGTTGAGAGAGGTCAAGATTAATAAAAATTTGACATGAAATGAAAGAACCCCTAGAAATCTCAAAGTAAGTGTCTTCACTGAATTAATATCTCTGGACTGGAAATCCAGTTGTCATGATCAGTAATCTGACTGTTGACAGATGTGAACACGATAACTTGTTTGTGACAAACACAACAGATATCTTCACCTCAAAGGAGAAAGTACATGTAGCCTATTGTATTTTGAGTCACCTTTTTTTTAATAAATATTTATTTAATCAGGATTTGATTTTATCTTGGGTGAACTATCCCTTTAAGATTTGGAAATGAGTTTTTCCTAGTTTCTAAGAAAACAAATTCCTGCTGTAGACTTTTTAGCTTCCTCTCTATGTTAATATAAGTATTATTTTTCTTACCTAAATCTTTTCAGTTCATCTGGTATTTACACAACCATTCACATTTTTGAAGTTGTACGAGTTTTTATGTTTTTGAAAGAAGTCTCTTATACTCACCAATGTTGCATTTATTTAATCAAAATGGGAAAAATTGTGAAATACTCTATTACTGTATTACTGTATTATTCAGTTACTGTATAACAGTTGTGCTGTGTAATAATAAAAAAAAAATATGTAACATTATAAATGTATAATAATGTTTTTTTTGTAACATAAATGTCTTTTCAGTGTATTTTTTAGTGTATGTGTACCATTTGTAATAAATTTAAATCAAATATTCATCAAATTGTTACCATCACACAGTATCTCACAGAACAATGCATTTTTGAAAAGCAGTTTTTGTTTATAATTGGTCATGTTGTAAATGAGAAGTGACAGGTGTCAGACCTGTGTTCCCCATGTCACGTGTTTCCCCTCCTCTCGTGCCCATATTTGGTCTTCCTGTTCCTGTCCTCGTTTGTCTCCATTAGTCTCCATCTGTGTTTTGATTGCTCCCCACCTGTTTCTTTTCCTCTTACTCCCCAGTATTCTTAAGCCTTGGTTTTCCCCGTGTCTGATGTCCGGTATTGTTTGTCTTCACCCCACGCTCCCTGTGTTAACTCCTGGATTCTACAATAAAATAGTATTGAACTATCTCCGTGTCTCCTCGCTCCTTGCTCTCCCCTCCGAGAGCCTGACACAATACCGGACCTAAACAGAAGTAAGCGGCGTTTCTCCTCCCTCGTTTTTGTTTTCCCGTTTTTGAAAAGTTTTTTATTTCCTGTTTTCCCTTGCTCCCGCGGCGATGGAAGTCGCCGCCCGCTTCATCGCCCTTGCCCACCGAGATCTCCCTTTCCCGGAGTATTCGCGGGAGTTCTGCGGGTTGCGACGGCATTAGATGACGCCACCATCCTCTCTCTGTTCTGGCACGGGGCCAATTCCCATCGTCCCGTGGACCTCCCAGACACCAAGGGACTATGCTGGAGGGAGATCCTCCAGAGCCCCGGTGTCTGGAGAGTGTCAGGGCCCGAGCCAGAACCAGCCTGCCGTCGTCTGCGGCTCCCCCAAGCCCGCCAACGCGGACCGCGGCTCCTCCTTGCCTGCCGGCAAAGAATATCCGCCCAGCTCTCCATAGCCCCTGCTGCCTTAATCCTCACAAGTTCTCTCCAGTGCCCGCTCCTCGACAGCGTCCTCAAGTGCCCGCTTCTCCAGGGCCAGTCCCTCAAGAGCCCCTGCTGGTTCCGTCCAGCTCTCCAGAGCCCCTGCTGGTTCCGCCCAGCTCTCCAGAGCCCCTGCTGGTTCCGCCCAGCTCTCCAGAGCCCCTGCTGGTTCCGCCCAGCTCTCCAGAGCCCCTGCTGGTTCCGTCCAGCTCTCAAGAGCCCCTGCTGGTTCCGCCCAGCTCTCAAGAGCCCCTGCTGGTTCCGCCCAGCTCTCCAGAGCCCCTGCTGGTTCCGCCCAGCTCTCCAGAGCCCCTGCTGGTTCCGTCCAGCTCTCCAGAGCCCCTGCTGGTTCCGTCCAGCTCTCAAGAGCGCCCCCAAGAGGCAGCTCCTCGCAAGTGCCCTCCAGTGCCTGCTCCTCGCAAGTGCCCCCCAGTGCGCACCCCAGAGCCCGCTCCTCGCCAGCGCACCCCAGAGCCCGCTCCTCGCCAGCGCACCCCAGAGCCCGCTCCTCGCCAGCGCACCCCAGAGCCCGCTCCTCGCCAGCGCACCCCAGAGCCCGCTCCTCGCCAGCGCACCCCAAGCCCGCTCCTCGCCAGCGCACCCCAGAGCCCGCGCCTGCCGAGCGCCCTCTAGTGCCCGCGCCTGCCGAGCGCCCTCAAGTGCCCGCGCTTGCCGAGCGCCCCCAAGAGTCCGCGCTTCCCGAGCGCACCAAAGAGTCCATGCCTCCAGTTCACCCCCAAGTGCCCGATGGAGTCCCTATACCCCAAGGAAATTTTGAGGGGGGGTAGTAGGGCTCCGGCCGAAGAGACCGATGGGGGTTCCGCGGTGGCCTCGGAGGCGGTCCCACCATGGCTTCCCAAGCTCCTTGATCCGTTATGGCCTCCCGAGCTCCCTGCTCCGCCATGGCCTCCCGAGCTCCCTGCTCCGCCATGGCCTCCCGAGCTCCCTGCTCCGCCATGGCCTCCCGAGCTCCCTGCTCCGCCATGGCCTCCCGAGCTCCCTGACCCGCCATGGCCTCCCGAGCTCCCTCCGAGCTCCCTGCCTCCGCCATGGCCTCCGAGCTCCCTGCCTCCGCCAGCTCCCTGCTCCGCCAGCTCCCTGACCCGCCATGGCCTCCGGAGCTCTGACCCGCCATGGCCTCCCGAGCTCCCTGACCCGCCATGGCCTCCGGAGTCCCCGGACCCGCCATGGCCTCCGGAGTCCCCGGACCCGCCATGGCCTCCGGAGTCCCCGGACCCGCCATGGCCTCCGGAGTCCCCGGACCCGCCATGGCCACCCGAGTCCCCGGATCCGCCATGGCCACCCGAGTCCCCTGACCCGCCATGGCTCCCAGAACGGGCGCCGCCCTGGAGGCCTCCTGTCCTGTCCTGTCTCCATGTCCCTTAAGGCCTCCAGAGTGCCCACCCCCCCTCCCCGTTGGATGGTGTTCGGTGCGGGACGCACCGTTCGGGAGGGGGGAGTACTGTCAGACCTGTGTTCCCCATGTCACGTGTTTCCCCTCCTCTCGTGCCCATATTTGGTCTTCCTGTTCCTGTCCTCGTTTGTCTCCATTAGTCTCCATCTGTGTTTTGATTGCTCCCCACCTGTTTCTGTTCTCCTCGTTACTCCCCAGTATTCTTAAGCCTTGGTTTTCCCCGTGTCCGATGTCCGGTATTGTTTGTCTTCACCCCACGCTCCCTGTGTTAACTCCTGGATTCTACAATAAAATAGTATTGAACTATCTCCGTGTCTCCTCGCTCCTTGCTCTCCCCTCCGAGAGCCTGACAACAGGAGAGCATGTCTCTGCCAGTTTGACAGTATGAAGATTAATTAATTTGAACATTTTATATTAAGATACGAGACAGTGGCGTTAGGAGGATGCCATCCTATTTGGATATATGAGTGGGCATCTAAAATCAACATAAGGAGAAATAAAATATTTGCCAGGAAATAAAATATCCTGCTATTTCAAATAAATTAAACACAACTGTCACAATGCCAAGTGTTGTGGAACATGTACGTGTTATTTAGTTTTAAAAAGCAGACAGAAATTAGTTATTTAAAGTATATTAATTAGTTAAAGAATTGGTTCAAAATCTTTATTATACACAGTTGAGTTATCTTGTTTTCTACAGTAAATAAATCATCATGATCCTGATACTGTATTAATTAGCATCCATATGAGAGATAATATACTATATCATCTATAGCATATACTGGTGTATTTAGTTTAATATAAGTAAGATACTTCACTAAAGGAAACTTTTTCTGTCCCTAAAAAATGCTTTAAAACAAACAAACAAACAAACATGATTGCTCGCATTGCACAATGAATTGTGATCAGATGCATTTTGTTACAGATAATTTTTTTTTTGCAAATGCATTTACTTCCATATTTCCAAATAATAACTGAATTGCTCTCTCAATCTTACTGTTTGTTGCCCAGTAGATGAACCTAAGGTTGCTCTAAAAACATCTTTACCATGTCTGGACACAGATGCAAACACACACACACCCTCACAAATATCCTATTACTTTTGCCATAATGCTGATGTATTTAGACTCTGTTGATTTTCCATTCGGTTTGCGTGGCTGCAGATTGTGATTAATGCCCGCTGGTGGAGCAGGCTAACTCGCAGGAAGAATATGTAAATGTTTGTCATTAAGTTCACTTTCTTTAATTAGTCCACAGATTTCATGACCGAATGCCTCCAATTACAAATCAATGTCTCATTTCTGTGGCAAGCCTCCCGGGTACAATGTGTGCGAACGTCTTCGGTGTTCCTCGGTGTGTGTGTGTGTGTGTGTGTGTGTGTGTGAGCGCATATCTGCAAACATCAAAGTCTTTTTCTATTCTAATTCTGAGCTCGATCAGTCAGAAACGATGCATTTACCCTCCTTTACATGCTAATAGTTGCTACATGTGTTTATTTGATCAAAAACGTCAGAAAATGTTCCTCTTATACCTGACAAACAAGCCTGTGTGTGTGTGTGTGTGTGTGTGTGTGTGTGTGTGTGTGTGTGTGTGTGTGTGTGTGTGTGTGTGTGTGTAATTAAATCAGTAGTAATTTGTAGGAAAACTCATTAGCGTAAAAAGCAGGAGAAAGTAAAAGTGCTTCACACACACTCACCTTCACAGACCGAAGGCTTCTGAGGAAGAGTGTAGAATGAAAGCAGCAATAGGGAGAGTGATATTAAAAATAAAAGCGCTGGTATGTAAACTACAGCTCTGTGTGTTTACTAATCTTAACTAAACTAAATGATCTAACCAGTCTGCTCCAGTTGTTCCTCAGGTATTAGCAGCAGTGTTTAGGTGTCTATTGTTCACACTGATCTTGAACAAACTGGCAGCTTTACAGGCCTCATGTGTGATTACTACAAGCTTGTAAACAAGACTGAAACAGCTTGTCTAATCGCAGGTCTTGCTGTTTATTGCGCTTTCAGACTTGTTAATACTTTATTTGAATCATCCCTTGTGTCCAGCCTGTTGCTTTGCTTCAGTTACATTTGGGAGCATGAGCAGTGTTTATTGCCACTGAGAGTTGTGGTGATGCTGTTTGTTTGTCCATGTTTTAATGAACTAAACTGTAGTTAATAACCTTCTACCTTTTATAATATGTCTTTAGACTGTTACCATTCTTTTTTTTGTTTACTGTAGTTCATAAAGTTGGATTCCTGTGAAATGGTGTACCTTAAATCCATGGAAGTTGCTTTGGATAAAAGTATCTGCTAAATGTGCAAATATAAGCACATTGTGAAAGTAGAAATATTTGCTTGCCAATTATTATCATTTATTTAATTTAAAATTGTTTACAATCTCTTTCATATGCTGATTTCATTTGGATTAAACTCAATTAGATATTGTTATCCTAATTGAAGGGTTCACATTAAGGCTTGTCATTCTGATTGTTATACAGATTACTGAAGGATAACACATTACACATAAGCACATTATTGTTCTGCATTTAAACATGTTTATGCGAGGCTAATGTGTAGAGGCATGTCTCTCCAGACTTGCTGCAATGTAATATATGGAATAAAAAGAGCAGGCGACAGTAACTGACTGACAGTATATTATCTCACTTATTGCACTGCTGCTTACCTACATAACTAAATAAATGAAATATTGATTTGAGTTAATATTATTAGATTAAGAGATGAATGCAGAGCAATATGAGAAATATGGAACTTGTATTATGTACTAGAACAGAACTAGAGTGCGAACAATATGGAGCAGAACTAGGAGATTGTTTGTCAGTTAAACAAAAATGTATGTAGTTTAATGTTTTAATTGATTTTTTTACAACTTTCGTAAAGAGCTATTCAGCTTGTCAGTTATTAGCAAATGTTATATATATTTTTTGACCATTGTATCATATTTCATGAGTTTTTTTCTCCCATTGGTAGTCTCTGAATCACAACACTATGCATTCATGTAAAATTAAACTCAACACTGTTGCATTGTCAGTGGTCTCAGTCGCTCATGACGCCACAAATCGACAATTCTTAATGAAAATGAATGACTTCCGGCCCTTTAAGTTTGCTCTCTAACAACATGTCAGCTTACTTTTTAGCCACTGCTATAGACTTTGCCAACACGGTGACTTAAACCTTGATTGCAGTTCATTGATTTCAGCCCTGAAAAAACCCTCATGATTATACTGTTATTCAGTCGTGCTGTTTTTTTCCCCCTCTCTCCTACTCATTCTTTATGCTCACACAATGCTGACTATGGTGTGGGCTAAATTATTACTTATTTGATGTCTTTCTGAGTGTAAGACCCAATGACGCATGGACAGCCATTAGCCAATCAATCCCAAAAAAAACTAAAACACACACACACACACACCAGGGAATTCACTAAGAGTGAGTAATATAAGATAATCATAGTCATTTTATGTAATCTTGTTATGGTGAAGATCCACAGTGTCAGTCCTAGTTCATGAAGTCTTCCCAAAAAGTAATGTAACATCAGGTTTTTATATATTATAAATAAATAAATAATTTTTATCTAATATTTAATAAATTTACAATAAATAATTAAATAAATAATAAGTTGATAAAAAGTTTTTAATTATATATATATATATATATATATATATATATATATATATATAAATACAGTATATATATATTATTATTATTATTATTATTATTTTTTATTTTTTTTTCATATAATAACTTTTTTTTTAATTTCAGGGGGATCCTTAACTCACATAGAGGGTCTGGTGCCTGCATCAATTTGAACATTCTTTAACTTTATTTATTTATTGTTTTATTTTTCATTTTTTTTACTTCAGGCCTGCTTTCTGTGGGCAGTGATATCACAAAGTTAAGTGCTTAAGGAAAACTGTGTTGACTTCTGTGAATAACAATGACTTGATTTAGATATTCATTGCTCCAAACCTGCCCAGATTCCTCCACTGAAGTACAAAAACCAGCATTTAATTCACTAACCACACAATATTTAGTGAATAAAACATGGGTTTTTGTACTGAAATGTCTCACACACAAGTGCCACAACTGTTTAGTCGTCTTTATTAGCAGCGCGGTCCATAATCATGGGAGGTGTGTGACTTTGGGTTAACAATGAGACAACATGCACACTTCCGCAAGATGTCAAGACACACCAAGGTCATCTCAGTCCTTTCTATAACTATCATTACTGTTTGTAATGAAGGGAACTGTAATCTGTCTTTGTGATGAAGACTACGATGAACAAACCTTCCCAACGAATCTTTGCCAAGGCAATTTCAGTCTGATTGGTTACCTTGCTGGCTACTGAGAATGCAGGATCTAATTGGCTATTATTACTGGATAAATTACATGTTCAGCTGCGCTGTTCTTCTTTTCACAGTTTATCCCCTCCTGAAATGGGCTGCCCGCTCAAACAGAGGCCTGAGCCACCCAATCTCCGGTTTATTTGACAGGACGATAGTTAACCTTCCCCTGCTATTCACATTGTGCTTTTAGCTCTTTTTTCTCCGTTCTTGTCGTTTTTTCTCGTCTGTGGTGCAGCCATTGATTTGATGCTCAGGAGGACCCCAGTCAATGAGGCCTTGTGTATGTCCTCTCGCCGGTGTTGCCATGCCAACTGAGGTTGAATTCCGACACGCTGTGTTATTAAGGAAGGATGCACTTTCTCTCTTTCTCTTTGTCTTTCTTAACCCAACTGTTTCTCTTACTTCTGCCCCACATCTTGATTTTCTTCTACCGTAATCCCTCAGAAATCATATAATTTTCTTCTCTGTCTCTCTCTCATGAAATTGGGAGGCAGATGCCGTCGGCGATGTTTGAGAAACAAAGGTGTCTTCCTCAAGGGGGTGCTTGGGACGTTTTTTGACTTACTGAAGACAAAAAATGGTGTTTAAATCTACACCAAAGTTGATTTTAACATGCACTGAGCATTTTTTTTCACTTAATAAGAATAAAATAAGATTGCTAGTATCTTGGCATGTAATCCTCTTATTTGGATACACTGCAAACGAATTTCAAGATGAGCTTTTTTGCCCTTTGATGGATTCTAAATCTACACCAAATAAATAAATAAATAAAAATTGTAGCATTGCGGCCGCTGAAGAAAATGAACATGCACACTGTATATATTTTTTTCAAAGTTGTAAATGAAGTAAAGAATATTGAAGTACATTTTACAAGAAAATAAAGTTTCAGTCTGTGTACTTCAAAATGTAATGTTTAAAAAAATAAAAGCAAAAAAATTGTTTCAACAGCATTTTTTTGTGTGTGTGTATCACATGACCACATTGCTCATACATATTCACTTTAGCATTAGTTTGGTCACAATGTTATTGAACAGTAAAAACTAGTAAAAAGTTCTCAGACTTATTGAAGACAAGTAAACAGTAAGAACAAAGAAACAAATGGCAAGCAAAATGAGAAATATTGGAATATAAATGCAATAGAAAAGATACAAATAAAATAAACAGTGCTTTATTTTTTCTGGTAAGTCTTTCTAACAACAGTATTCAGTTAAGAAACGCTACAGAAACTTAGTAAAGTAATGAAATGTAAAATACAACACTTTATTAATGAAATATACACATATTTTATTAAAGCTACTAAATTAATTGGTAGAGCAGTGAGTGATTTTCTCTTTTAATAACTCTAATTACATTATTAACTTGTGCATTAACCTGCATTTTTCTTTATAACTCTAATGTGTTAATAATTTTAAAAAGTCTTGCCAACTAGCAGATGCACGGATATATTTAAATATAGATATAAATAAGACACGTTTAGTCACAATCTCTATGATTTGTTTGAAAAGTAGGTTGTGGAGATCTTCAAGATCAATCACAATATGAAATCATCATATCGCCCACCCCTGGTATGCAGCATATATAGCTTTATGCAAAATTTTTGACTGATGTTTGGCAAATTTATGCAAGCAAAATCCAATCATTTCAGTAGGAATCACCATGATCTGTAATTTTGCATGAGGGCGCAAGATTTCCCCCACACAGATTTCACAACAGGTTCAGGTTGGTCACGTGAATTCGACAGAAAGCTGCTTGATTTGAAAGTGACTTCTCTATGAGCTGTGCTTCATACATCACTACACTATTTGCAATAGCCAATTAACCTTTTTGTCTGCAAAATTTTACTAATGTTACTGCACCTTAACCGTCTTCCATTTGACATGTCTGGCGCCCCTACCTGGCTGTCCCTCTTCCTCTGCTCCACAATATAATGACTGAATTAAAGCTTTTTTCTTTTCTTTTTTTACATTCTGACATAAGCAGGATTATAATGCATTTAACAGACCAGTCCTTTCAAAAGCAGTATGTGTAGAGATTTGCAAAAGACATTTCGTTCCATATCACTTACTAAAGAAAGAATTGTGTTTATATACCCAGTGGAGTAATAGAGCGTAGCGGTAGTGTTCCAGAAGTAAAAATCAGTTGGTAAGTGATGATACATGCTTCTGGAGAGGCCACAAGTGTGATCTCTTTAAAAAAAAAAAATAGTCGTCTTTGAAACCACCTTGGTTGGAACTGTTAATGATGTCAAGCAGGTAGTGGAGTGATTACTTCTGCTAATTAATCAGTACAAGATCAAAGGCAAGATTAATGCAGATCAAATGTCAGATTATTGCTGTAAATAACAAACATGGCATCTAAGGACTGCTTCACTGTTTTTATTCTGTATTAATTTTGCGGGTTCCCTTACGTCACTCTGGGCTTCCCCTGTGGTAATAGAGCAAGTACACAAATGTACTTTTCAGAAATAATACTTTTATTTTCTTAAGAATCTGAAAGATGTAAAATTAAATCAGGAAACACTAGATCCTCGAACTATGTCGGAAAAGACAGAAGTTGCGACCATAGTTGGCTAAAAAGTATTTCATATTTAGGCTACTTAAACATTTGCTGTAAAAGCTGTAATATATATATATATATATATATATATATATATATATATATATATATATATATATATAAGGGCCGGGCCCGGGCAGGGCTCTATATTCGTTCCCTTGTTTCAATTAAAAGTTCCCCCTCGGCCCGGCCCATATGCACCTGCATACCCAGACGCTACGCCCCTGGTTTCACAGCATGAGTATATTTCCTGCACAAAAGAACACACAGTCTAGTACCTTTCCCTTTCTTCCAAATATCAATCAAATCAAAGTTTGTCAGAAGAGCACATTACAATGTTCAGCACATTTCTCGCAGCTGTTTAGTGAATATTCAAATAGACAATGCCACACTAAGGGCCTTTTATATCCAGATAAGTGGTTTGATTCTGTCTGCTTTACTTATGAAGCTTCTAGCCTGAAGTCAGAAGCCTCTCAGTGAGTGTCTGCTGAATAGGTGATGTGTGTAGATGAAGCTCATGCTTGCATACATGCATAATGAGCTGATCATCAGGTTCTCTCTGAACAGTTTTTCATGAGCTTGAGGTGTGTTGCTGGGAAATGTGATCTCACTGTGATCTACAAAAGCCCCATGTGAGAACGGCTTTGGTTTGTGCCCTGGGCTCATTATGGTAGTATAATTAATAGTACTCAACTCGCTCTCAGTGTGCGCTGCTAGAAAAGGTTTTATAATAAATGAATCATTTAACAGAATCTGATGAATATTAATACAAGGCTTTTATTTCACTTCTCCAACATATTCAGAGGCTAATTGGAGATTCTACTTTACATGTCCTAGTAGAATACATAAAAAGGTGAGGGTTTCTGTCTGTGTGAAAGGCATGAGCTTGAGTTTGATTTATGTACATTAAGTAATTATTTGTTAGAAATCATGTATATTTAAACTATATTCGCTACAGTTGGGACAGGTAAGATTTTTAAAAATGTTTTTAAAAAGAAGTCTCTTATGCTCACCAAGGCTGCATTTATTTGATCAAAAATACAGTAAAATCTGTAATATTGTGAAAAAAAAATGATAACAATTATTACAGCTATTTTTGTTTTTAATATATTTTAAAATGTGATGTATTACTGTGATGCAAAGCAGAATTTTCAGCATCATTACTCCAGTCTTCAGTGTCACATGATCCTTCAGAAATCATTCTAAAATGCTGATTTAGTATTCAATAAACATTTCTTATTATTATCAGTGTTGAAAGCTGCTTAATATTCCAGTGAAAACTCTGATACTTTGATGAACAGAGTAAAAAAAAAAAGCTTTTATGTGACATGGAAATATTTTGTAATAAATGTATTATAAATGTTTTCACTGTTGGTTTTGATCAGTTTAATGAATCCTTGCTGGATAAAAGTATTAATTTCTTTCTAAAAAAGTCTTACTGACCCCAAACCTTTTAACGGTAATATATAAAAATGATGTAAGTATTCACTTCCAGTATGCTTATCTTCTGCTACAAGTGCTTGTCAGTTCATCTGCTGGTAATTTATTTCTTTGGTTACATGTGCAGCCCTAAAATATTTCCAATTCAAAATAAATGTAATTATGTGAAGAATACTCAAAGCCTTGCGTTTTGAGTGCACTCTTGACTTTTTTACCGGTCACTTTGATCGCTGATCCATTTTCTCAGAAAACACAAAAACAGCGTTGCTTGATTTGTAAAGCAATTTCTGTCCCAGTAAATAAAGGTTGACTGCTTCTTTCTTCCTTCTCTAAATTCCTCCTGCTCCTTCCATCCCCCGAGAGAGGCAGGCCCCCTAAATCTGTCCGTCTAACAATAGTTGAGCCAGCAGTGTTTGTGGTGAGGATGTAGTGGATGAGCGTGCTCTATCACACTGACATTTATCACTATTATTTTGTCTTCCTTCCCTCTTTTATTTGACAAGGGCACATGGGGGTCCTGCATCAGCCTCTTTGTCCTTTCTGCCTCTCTCTCAGTCTCATTCAAACTTTTTTGCTGAATCCTTAGCTCTCAGACCAGGTGAAATTGAAAGCCTCCAATGGGAATAGGCCACAAAAGAGCTCTCCAGCCTGTTTTCTCTTTATCTTTCTTTCTCTACATCTAGTACTGTTCTTGGTCTATTTCTATCTTTGATTATTTCACTGTTATTCACGTTTTCTTAGCTTCTCATTTCTTTGTTCAGCATACCGGCGTACACCTCTGCCCCTTCCATATATGTATTTCTATTTCTATTTTTTTTTTTTTAATTTATGCATATTTAAATCCAGTCTTTAATGCTTTCTCTAAGTGTAGGAGTTTTGTTAACTGCACATAAAAGGATAGTGTAAAAATAAGTGTAAAAATGTACAGCTGATTTCTTGTTTCTTGTTGTTATTCCCTAAATTATTATTTCCTGATCCTACATAGCTTGCTTTTACATCTCAGTTGTTTCTCATTGGCAATACTGTTATTACATAAATAACAAATGGAGTGTTTTTCTTAAAGCGATAGTTCAGCCAGAAAGGAACATTCTGAATTCAGTACAGTAGCAGTACTTACAGTACTTGCATGCCTTAAGCACACAAGAGTGTTGATAAAATAGTACATTAGGATCACTGATTATTTTCCAAGTGCCGTAAAGTTGAAATATCCACCTGTTTTTTGTCTTACTTTTTTCCCTCAGGTTTTTCTATGCATGCAAAAGGGAACAATGGCAACCACCATAATTTCAGTGTTAAATAAGTATTTCATCAAAAAATGAAAGTGAAGATGAGTATGTTTTTTTCATTGAAACAGATTTGGAGAAATTTAGCATTACATCACTTGCTCATCAATGGATCCTCTGCAGTGAATTTACAATAATTCACAAATAATCTAGTCCATCAATTAATATCTTGTGAAGCAAAAAGCTGTTTGTTTACAATAAAAACATTTCTGGCCAAAATATCATAATCAATAATAAAACTTCCTACAGTGAAACATTCCACCCGCTGTGGTCATCTCACATCAAAATCCACTGACATGTCAGTTTAGAACTGTTTTGGAATGTTTTTGCATGTAAACAGTGTTTGATCTGTGCATATTTCTGTCCTGATTCAGACAAGATGACTTTACACTGGAGAAAGATTATAATATAAAGATTACATAGAGAACTCGTTTAATGTTAAAAATGTCTCACATTTGTTTATTACAAACATGCATATTTTCTGACAGTCTTGAATGCTTTATTTTAAGTGTTTAAAGTCAACCAACTAAAAACAAATATATAGTAAATAATCTCTTTAATATCTCATTTGATTCTCCTACACAGTGAATAGAACTAGATTTCTGCCTAGTAGCTCTTCTGCTAAGAAAAATAAAAAATAAAAAACAACAACAAAACACCTTTTCCCTTTTTCCTTTTCAAGTTTTTTTCCCTAAAAATAAACATTTTGCAAAAATCCTGCAATCAAATGTCAGAGATCTCAGTATAAACTACAGTTCTCATTAAATTATCCCAAGCTTTGTCATCCAAATATTGCTCTTTCTTATTAAAATTGCTCTGCACTCTTACTGTATGTAAGCATCTGTTTCATTTGTGTTTATTTTAATCTCTTACACAGAATTTTGGCATAACATCTGAGACAAAGTTACTTGATTCTCTTCAGGTCTCCTCAGCTATATGAAAAAAGCAACCTCCAAGAAATAACATTTTCTTGCTTGTCATCTCTTTGGATGCCATTGTGAGTTTTTCCGTTAGGAAGCACCTATGGCTGGTGCTTTATTCTTGAAGAATAGCGTTGCCATTTCCATGCTACACTTCACAGATCAATGACTTCGGTTCACTTTCATTCCTATTTCTCTGCCATTTTCTATATGATGCACTTCTTTGCCCTTTTTTCTCATTTTTTTTAGTCTGTCTCTCTCTCTCCCCCTCTCTCTTTCTTTGCATAGTGGCTGTTTGCCAGCTGAGTGCTCGGTCGTGGTGTGTCAGATGCTTGTATCCTGTTGCACTCTGTTGCCCTCAACCGCCCACCCCAGGGGTGCCACGGCTAGAGGAGCAAGAGCGTGGACATGCTCCAGTCACTTTAGACGGAGTTCCCTCCTCACCTGTGAAATGAAAGTCCTCTTGATCGTACCTTAATAGTCACACGCACACAGCAAACACACACCGCATTTCCCTGTCGAAAAACACATTTAGTACATTAGATGCACAAACTGAATACTAAAGAAGCCACACACACAGGAGGGCACACAAATGCTTTTGCAAAACGTGCGCCACACACACACAAGGCTGGAGCTGTCTCCACTAGTTGTAGGTTTAAGCTACAAAGCCTTTGTAGTGGAATTGATTCTCCGCTTTGATGTATTATTATTGTCACAGCAAACCAAATTGCCGCCCCGCTCGAAAAGACAGAGCACAGAGGTAACAATACAAACCCCATCTTATGTCTGTGCATGGGAGAGAAGCTTACAAATAAATGCTTATAAACATATACACATATGGAAGTCTGTTTTCAACTCAGACTAAAAAGGTGATTGTTGGACAGTTTTTAAAGTATGTCACATTAATTACATTTCCATGCACCCAAATGATCAATTAGTAATTGGATTGATGAACCTTCATGTAAACACCTTAGTCGATCCAATCCAAATACAAATTTTGCATCCGAAAGAGCTCCTACAAATGCGTATGCAATATGCAATAAGTTCAGCTGCAAAAATAACTGTCCACACCCTTTTATTTCTAATGTTTCATTGTGTGTATTTGGTAAATTCTGACAATAGTTTTTAACTAGTTTTTAACCCAAAAGAGGGTTTGCACTGGTGCAAGCTGTTAGTAAATCTGGCCCATAATACGATCAATGACGTATCTCACTGCTTAACTACCATAGATGCATTTTTGGAGAAACTAACTAGATTGTCATGACTGTTTCCTGAAAGATAAGATATTTTGTTGCAGTCATCTTTTTGTAAAAAAAATAAATAAATAAATTGTGAATCGAATCGTGAACTCAAATCGTGAGTTGAGTGAATCATTACATCCCTAATTATTATTATAATTATTATTATTATTTGTTGTTATTATTACAATGTTGTGGCAATTTTCTATTTCAACAAAGGTATGAGACAAAAGCCTTTTGAAGATTTATTTTCTTACAAGAAAAGGTGACAGCCATACAGTCATTACAGTCATGGCTGCAGAGTGCGACAAAGAGAAATACATTGACTCAGCATTTATACCCTAATCAAATCCGGATGCTTCTATTTCATCCAATCATAATGCATATTCAACATATGTGTCCTTTTAAGGTATCTAACTATGTCCCCTAGATGTGTTTCTAAGTATTTAATGCAAATTATTTTCTAAAATAACATTTCACAGTTGTCTTGCACACACACATTAAATAGATTTCCTGTTATCTCTCAGCTCATCGAAAACTCAAGCATATTGATGAAGCATAATGAATAAGAACACTCTTTAGTACAGTGAAGCAAATAATACCTATAATAATAAAATTTACCTTACAGCCAGCTTTTCTTTGTGCAAAATACATGCAATGCATTGTAATGGATTGCATTGTTTAAGGTTCATTTTAACAGAAAGTTTAGGGTTCATACACTCTCAGAAAAAAAACCTGCCAGTGAGGTGGTACTCTTTCAAAAGTTAATAAAATGTACAATTTAGGTACTAATATGTCGCATATTATGAAAAAAAAATCACAATTATGAGAAATAAAATAACAATTATGAGAAACAAGTCAAATTACACAAAATAATGTTGCAATTATGAGAAACAAACTCACAATTATTTATTTTTGTTTGTTTTACTCTAAGATGGAAGCAAGCGCTCTTATCTACATACTCTCAGTTCCTACTAGCATTTTACTCAAATGCATTTGAAAGTTTTGACCTACTTTGTTATTATAATCCTTTCTGCTGTTGACTTTTTGGTTCTTCTGTGTCCATCATTGCTCATTTTTCCCACTTACTTTTTGTTATGCAGCACGAGTTGACACACACACATACACACTCATATTTATGTGAGGAGAAAATTGAGTAGTTTCTTTCTGGCTGTGGGGTGTTTGAATATGTATGATGGCCGTTGGGTTTTCTTCTAGTCAAGCCTGGTGCCGCGCAACGACACACTACCTCTGAACACACTGTCTGTCACAGGTATTTATCACTGCGCCTGTGTGTCTTTGTGTGTGTGTGTTTGTGCATCTGAGAAAGCAGGAGAGTTGTTGCGGACTGCCAAATAAACAACCTGGCGGAACATTTCTCAACAGGTCTGCGTGTTTGTGTGTCTCTGATAGGAAGCCAGGCGGTCCATCAAAAGCGTGCGAGTGAGTGTTTTACTGGGACAAGAATTTTAGAACTATGCCTATTGAGAAATGTTTTTCCTTTGTAGTTATTCTGCTATATGTGGGGTACGTGCACTGCTTGTATGCTTTTTTAAATGGTACAAAATCTAAACGTGTGTGTGAATGTCAGTGAAACAGGTTGGCTGACCTTGAGGAAAGCATACTTTCAGATGTCAAACGGCTCCCTTTCTTGTCCTTTTCCTTTTTCAGGGCTCTTTTGGAGACCAAACTGTAATTTTATTCTGTCAGATGTGGCCGATCCAGGGTTTTACAACACACACACAAACACAATCGCTTTCTGTACATTCAAATATTACCTGAGGACATCTGGTGAACCAAACATGGAAATAAAATGTTCAATATGGTGGTCTATAACCTTTCAAGGGGGCATATCCTGTTTTTATTTTTTCCTATAGCTTTTCTTATATATATATATATATATATTCTAAGTAAGTATAAGTAAATAAAGATTTAATGTGTGTATACAGTGAGGAAAAAAAAAATGATCCCCTGCTGATTTTGTACGTTTGCCCACTGACAAAGAAATTATCAGTCTATAATTTTAATGGTAGGTTTATTTGAACAATGAGACAGAATAACAACAAAAAAATCCAGAAAAACGCATTTCCAAAAGGTTATAAATTGATTTGCATTTTAATGAGTCAAATAAGTATTTGATCCTCTATCAATCCGCAAGATTTCTGGCTCCCAGGTGTATTTTATACAGGTAAGGAGCTGAGATTAGGAGCACTATCTTAAAGGGAGTGCTCCTAATCTCAGTTTGTTACCTGTATAAAAGACACCTGTCCACAGAAGCAATCAATCAATCAGATTCCAAACTCTCCACCATGGCCAAGACCAAAGAGCTGTCCAATGATGTCAGGGACAAGATTGTAGACCTACACAAGGCTGGAATGGGCTACAAGACCATCGCCAAGCAGCTTGGTGAGAAGGTGACAACAGTTGGTGTGATTATTCGCAAATGGAAGAAACACAAAATAACTGTCAATCTTCCTCGGTCTGGGGCTCCATGCAAGATCTCACCTTGTGGAGTTTCAATGATCATGAGAACGGTGAGGAATCAGCCCAGATCTACACGGGAGGATCTTGTCAATGATCTCAAGGCAACTGGGACCATAGTCACCAAGAAAACAATTGGTAACACACTACGCCGTGAAGGACTGAAATCCTGCAGCGCCCGCAAGGTCCCCCTGATCAAGAAGGCACATGTACAGGCCCATCTGAAGTTTGCCAATGATTCAGAGGAGAACTGGGTGAAAGTGTTGTGGTCAGATGAGACCAAAATCCAGCTCTTTGGCGTCAACTCAACTCGCCGTGTTTGGAGGAGAAGGAATGCTTCCTATGACCCCAAGAACACCATCTCCACCATCAAACATGGAGGTGGAAACATTATACTTTGGGGGTGTTTTTCTGCTAAGGGGACAGGACAACTGCACCACATCAAAGGGACCATGGACGGGGCCATGTACCATTTTATTTTATTAACCACTGTTTTTTTTTTTTTTTTCTGTTTCACATTTACTGCTGGTGCTAATTGTCAAATTCACACACACACACACACACACACACACACACACACACACACACACACACACACACACACACACACAAAACCCTAATTGAATCTGATAAACCGTTTTTGTTGCTGTTGTCACTGTAATCTTTAAGTAATTGTTTCCAAAGATAATCCTAAATAGATTTAAGATTCTGTGCTCTATTACTGACAATTAAGGTGTCTGGAGATGACTATTGCTGTATACTGCTAATTAGATTGCAAAAATGCAGCATATTTCAGATTTATACCCATGTGTAATCATTTTGAACCTGAATATTTTCTGTAACATACATATGTTATGTATAAATTACATAAAAGACATGTCTTTGTCAAAGTGGACATAAATAATTAAAATGCTTTTATGTAAGTTATTTTGTTGGAAAAAGGATATGAGGTGACAACGCACACACACAAAAACACAAGACACTTCTGGCTGAAACATTTACTCCGATAACTGGATAATGCAACCACTTTCAATTATGTCCGTCCCCAGAGACCTGGCACTGAAATAAATCACCTCAGTGGGGAAATTGTTTATTTGCTCTGTCACTTGACTCTCCCTGGCATTTAAATGTGGTCCCAGCAGACACTTACCAGGAGCTCATCTGACCTGCAGTGTCTAGAGCCTCTCCTCTGGGATGAGGATCTGTAAACTGCTAAGAGCTTCACAATACAAGGAAAAGTTATTGTTATCATTTCAGGGAGGCTTTGCTAACTTGACTAGTGACAGGGAATACTATAGGGGTTAGCGATAAACTAGAAGAGATTTTGGAATATCGTCTCAATCGCTGTTACGCTCACGTAGCATTTCCGTGCTCGTCATTTGAAAGTGGCTTAAAAATTGAAACAAAGAAATTTAAAAAGACATCTCTTCGTGTAATATTGCACACAGCCAATATTGAAACTTTACTTGAACTTGGAAAGCAGTAAGAAAATTTATAAGGGCTGATTTTAGTTGCAACTTTTGCATGCTGTTTCACCACAAAACCTGGCATCTAATTCACATCGAATATACACTAATTATTCACTATACATTTTTATTATTTTCTGGCAATGCACTACTCCTTTCTATGCAAATAAGGCTCATTAAACACAAACAAATTACATTTCTCTGTTACCGCCCACAGAAAACTGGTGGTAAACATAGTTTTATTTTAAAAGATTATTTTCTAGATGTGGCAGCAGTAAATTGTAGGCATGCAGGCAGATATTTATTTTAAACAACCTTGTGAGAACCTCAATTTCTGTGCATTACCTGATTGCATAATTCCTTTAGCTAAAACAACAGAGGCAACGTGTGCTAATAAATTAAGCTGTCAGGTACAAATAGCTATATGCACAATGTTCAGGAACATGGTGTAATAGGACGTGTTTTATGAATGTTCCATCTTTCTTTTGGGTACATATTCATGAAGGAGACTTGTTGGCTTTTACTGAGCACTGTTCTAAACTCTATTCTACTAGTGACTGCTCACTAGAGAATAAGTTTTAGTGTGTTGTCCTTGTGTTGTGTCTCTGTCCATGGTGCTGAAACACTCACAGCCTCAACTAATATGAAACTCAAGCTGCACTGTTGACAGAATGAAACAGTATCATGTCAGTGAACTGGGTAAACATATTCTTTATTATGACAAATTCACCTGTGCGCATGAGTGTTTAAGGTTAACTGCATCTTAAGCTGTGTCAACATCATTTGTGGCATGCTGTCGATTACCACAGGAAATCAATTATATAAATAAAACAAAAATGTGTTTACAGTAATGCACAGTAATGGCACTCCATGGGGTTTAAATGTAGAAAGAAACCTTATTTTATCATTTATGTATGTATGTATTTATTTATTTAGTTAAATCACTTATACTATACCGTTCAAAGGTTTGTGGTCTTAAGTTTAAGTTTTTTTTTTTTTTTAAATAAGTCACTTTTGCCCACCAATGCTGCATTTATTTGATCAAAAATACAATAAAAAAGTAGTATTTAAAAAAATATATAATTTAAAATAACTGTTTTCAATTGTAATACATATACTCTAAAATGTAATTTATTCCATTAATCCATCCTTCAGAAATCATTCTAATATGCTAATTTGCTGCTCAAGAAACATTTTTTTATTATTATAAATGTCAAATGTAGTTTTTTCAAAACTATGATTTTTTTTACAGGATTATGGTAGCATTTTATTTTGCGGTTCTTTTACGCATGTACATACTATGTACTTATTATAGTAATTACAATAACTAGATAATAACTAGGTACTAACCCTGAACCTACCCCATGTAGTTATATTACCAGTACTTTCTTAGGTAGGCACATTATAAGTACACTGTAAGTACATGTAAGTTCACGTAGTGTAAAATAAAGTGCAACTGTATTATTTGATGAATAGAAAGTTCAAAACAGCATTTATGTGGAATATAAACTTTTTGTAAAATTATAAATGTCTTTAATATAATTTTTTATCAGTTTAATGCATTTGGTATATTACTTTCCTCCATAGATTCCCATTATAATTAATTTATTTTCCCAAGTAATGGAAGGTTTGTTCACTCTTTACAGAGTAATTCCTTAGAAATAATGTTATTTGTATTCCGTGTGTGTGTGCGTGCGTGTGGAGTTCATTGAATTGTCGAATGGAAATGTTGATCAAAATAGAATCCAACTTTCTATCTTGCTCCTTACACTTCTTTTTTGTTGTTTTGTTTTGTTTTCCTTCCATTCCTTCTATTATTTTTGACTTTTGACCAGATCGTCTCTCGTCTATAATAAGTTTGACACAAAAATTGTATGACTACAAATAGTCAAGCAATATTTTCTGTCTCACTAGCATTTCCAACAGCTTTTTTCTCACACCAATTCTTTTAATATTTTTTTTTAAGAAAAGCAAAACTGCCAGAGTTGTGGGACAGTTTTAAATGTGCTCAGTGCCTATCTCTCTTTTTATTCTCTCACTTCTCTTCTGGCTCACTGTCGCTCCTTTGCTGTCGCTCCCGAAAGGCTGCTGTCACCCTCTATTCTGTCGTCCCTTTCCTGCTGCTGTACCTGCCGGAGCAGCTTTCATATCTCTGCAAATCCCCAAAGACACTTTCTGTCTTCCTCTCTCTAATTTTCTCTGGCTCCCTCTCGCACATGAACTGTATTCCTGCACATGGACTTCAAAGAGAGAGGGGCACTGCAAAATTTGCTGAAGGAGATTCACTGTTTATGATGATTCAGATGCTGTGTTTTGCAATATGTGAAATCAAGCCAGTCTTATGGTAACATTAAATGTGTAGGTGTTACAGTTATACTTTCCAGTGCAATGTGTGAAAGCTGCATGTTAAACAATTTTTAAACATATTTTCCTTTTGCTTTTACAAACTAAGGGGCAAGTTTAAAGGTTTGTGGGTTTGTTTTTTCCTCATTAAATGAGATTTTTAGCTGAAACCACGGTCTTTTGTGATTCTTAAAGTGCAAGTCAGCGGTTACCCATTTTTCAGGAAAATAAGGGATATCATGGAGCACAAAATTTATACCCGTGCCTCCTTATGAAGTGAAAAGATCGGTCTATGCAAGAAACTGAAAAATATTACCTGTAATCCGTAGCCTCAGGCAATTGGGGAAGTCCAATTATTTTCCACAAACTGGTTCAGTTTTGGGTGAACTCTTCCTTTAATTGAAATAAAGCTGAAATAAAATACAAATATTGAATTTAAATAAAAAATCAAAGGATAAATAATGATTTTAAGGTGAATTTCTAGGTGAAGGCATAACTCACTAGACTGCACCACATTTTGTTTTTAACACACACACACTCACAAACACAAAATCAATTAAAATCCTCAGCTGCACAGCATTAACCTCATTATAATCAAAAGTAACTAATGGTGATTTGCAAGACAATAAAAGTTCAGTCAAGTATTCATTTACACTAAGTACATGAGCATGGTTCCGTGCTCTACTCTGGGCCTCTGATTCTGACTTTGTGATTGTGTTGGTCCTCAGAACAACTCAGCATCTGTTTTGACAGGCTGTTGTGAAACTTTGAGGACGTGTGTGCCATGGGACGAGTGAAACGAGCAGTGTCAGTGTTCCTGAAATGAAAAGCGTTTTCTCCATTTTCATTTGCCATTCAGTGCACCTCTGTTTTGTCAGGAAAATTGGGTTGTTGATTCACAACTGGGATGTTTCTTTTCAAACTCAGTGTCTGACTCTCTTGTTGTTTGAGGAGAGGATGATAATTTGTGTGAAAGATGCTCTCAAGAGATAGAGTTGTCGTAATGAAACTGGATTTGTGGTGCTGTTTTCATTTTCACTCTTTCTGTAAATGTGTAATCAGGAAACTTCTATGAACTCTGAGAGATGTTTCTGCTATTATTGTGTCCCTGTTTCTTCTTGCTATAAAAAGAATATGTCTAGAGCCTGCCATCACTTGTTTTGTCAAAAATGGGCTTTGTGTAGAAACATGTAGATTAATTGGCTTTATTACAGTCAAAAATATTATTTAACATGCTGCATGCTTGTTTTCATGAACCTGTTACCATTTACATTAAAAAGTAAACCTGTTTGTTCAGATGTAACATTTGGAAAGTCTGACTCATTGTAGTGATTTATTGTATTGAATCAGTTGGTTCAGATGTTTATGTCCCTCATATCATGTAGCACTAGAAAGTCTGATTCATTGCAGTGAACCTGTTGGTTCAGATGTAGCATTGGAAAGTCTAACTCCTTGTAGTGAATCGGTTAGTTCAGATAGTTCTGCCCCTCATGTAGCACTGGAAAATCTGACTCATTGTAATGAATCTGTTTGGTCAAATGATTCTGTCCCTCATATGTAACAGTGGAAAGCCAGATTCATTGTAGTGAATTGGTTTGTTCAGATAGTTCTGTCCCTCATATGTAGCATTGGAAAGTCTGATTCCCTTTGTAGTGAATCTGTTTGTTCCGATGTAGCATTGGAAAGTGTAACTCCTTGTAGTGAATCGGTTAGTTCAAATTGTTCTGTCCCTCATATTTAGCATTGGAAAGTCTGACTCATTTTAGTGAATCAGTTCATTCAGGTAGTTCTATCTCTCATACATTACATATAAGATATATAGTACACAGATCTCTGTGCACTAGAACATCTAGGCATAAAAACAGTTTTTTTCCCCCATGCCATCTCCAGCCTAAACAGCTAACACAGGAATTATTACAGGATTTTTTTTATATATATATATATATATAATTTTTTATTTTATTTATTTAAATGGGGGCAGTCATGGCCTAATGGTTAGAGAGTCGGACTTGTAGCCCGAAGGATGCGGGTTCGAGTCTCAGGTCCGGCAGGGATTGTAGGTGGGGGGAGTGAATGTGCTCTCTCCACCCTCAATACCACGACTGAGGTGAGAGACCCTTGAGCAAGGCACCCAACCCCCAAATGCTAGGCTGCCCACTGCTGTGTGTTCACAGTGTGTGTGTGTTCACTTCTCACTGCTGCGTGTGTGCGCTTGGATGGGTTAAATGCAGAGCACAAATTCCAAGTATGGGACGCCTCACGTCCTTTCCTGCCTTTCCTTCCTTTTCCTTCCTTCCTTATTGCCTCTCTCTCAAGTACTATGTAAATACACATGCATATTTTCTATACAGCTGTATATATAGATTAAATAATGCACAAATCTGTACATAAATCTTCTGTTCCAGATTCATACACATTATTATTTATTGTTAAGTCCTATTTAAATGTTTCTGTTCTCATGTCAGATATGTATGTATATGTATGTATGTATGTATGTATGCATTTATGTACCAAGCTTCTTAAAAACCACAACAAATTCCTTGTGTGTTTGCGCACACTTGGCGAATAAAGCTGATTCTGATTCAGATAAACAAACCTATTCACTACAATGAATCAGACTTTCCAATGTTACATATGAGGGACAGAACAATTTGAACAAACTAATTCAATACAATGAGTCAGACTTCCAATTCTACTATATGCTACTATACTACATATACGATATACTATATGTAGCATTGGAAAGTCTGACTCATTGTAGTGAATTGGTTTGTTCAAATATTCTGTCCCTTATGTGTAACAATGGAAATTTGTTCTGTTCAGAATCTGTTCATTTAAACAGTCCTCTCCTGTATATAGCATTGAAAAATACAGTTCTAGTGAGTCAGTTCATTTAGACAGTCCTCTTATATGCAGCCTTTTCTGTATGTAAAATCTGATTCATTCTAGCAAGTCAATTCGGACAGTCATCTCTCTCATAGGAAAGCCAGAATCTTTCATTCAGACAATCCTCTCTCTCTCATTGTAAAGTCCCATTCATTTTATTGAATCAGTTCAGCCCCTGTACATTCACTGTGCTATGTTTAAACTCCGTTATGTAAAAAGGATTTTTATTGTTGTTTGGGAAAGATTCACCTCTTCAGTTTTGATACTGTCAGACTAATTGGGATTGTTCATTCATTCAACCTCACTGTTTTGTTTCAGAGAGAGAGAGAAAAAAGGAAAACACCTGAATTATTGTCCAAAAGTTTAAGCAGCTGACTTGTTGCCTCACTTTCCGATCAGGCTTTGTAGGCAATGTTTCTGCATGAAGGTACCTCACGAAACTGATTTAGGACAGAGTTGTGAGGCAGCATATTAGTTTAATGATCCACAACAAAATAGAGAGAACAACTAACAAATAAGCAAATGTGTAATTAGCCTACTTCAATACTAATTTCACACTAGTAATGACATTATAAGTGGAAAAGTTTGACCCAAAATGCACATGTATACACAAACTGACCACAAATTGCAACTTTCAGAAGCCATAAGTTTATTGGATAGAATTTTTTTTTTTAGATTAGTTTATTTTCTTATGAAAATGGTCCTTTTTCATGTCCAATTTTTGTAGCTTGTTGCGAATCTTAACTTTTTCAGAGCAGTAACTCAACTCAGACTCAACTCAACTTTAAATTAATAGTAGCTTTAGGGATGCACCGATACCACTTTTTTCAGTACTCGCCCGATACGATTCTTTTTATTTTTGGTACTTGCCGATCATGAGATATTTTCATTGCATTTGTACATTTTTTAAATATTAGGTACAGAAACCAAAAGAGTATGTATAATGTTAGTTGGTTAACTTCATTAATCAAATAGATGCAGTCAAACCAAAATTTATTCAGACACCTTCAACATTTCTCACATTATCACAGTTTATTCACTATAGTTTAGAAAATGGTTAAACTGTGTCAGAACAAAATTCAGCTTGATAATGTCAGATAACTTTGATAGAAAGGTATGTAATGGATTACAACCAACCAAAAATTATTCAGACAGCTGTTAGTATGACAATATTTACACAACTATCAATGCTTTGTCAGGCCACCCTTAGCATTAATGACAGCCTGTAGTCTCCTGGGCATGCTGTCAATCAGGTTCATGCAAACCTGAACTTCAGTTTTTTCCCAGACTCGGTCTGAATAATTTTTGTTCCCAAATTTATATCAATTTTACTGGTAGTCCACTGTATGAAGAATTTTTGGTTATAATATGTCACAGTTTACTTTATTTAGCTATCTTCAAAAATGAACTATAGTGTCCTGCACCCACTAGTAAAAAAATATCAAAAATTATATCTGGTGTCTGAATGATATTTGGTTTGACTGTATATCATTAGTTGTTTTTCACACTTAATTATGCCCAATAAAATGTATTTTACAAGTTTTTGTTACTTTCACTGTTAATTTTTTTGCTCTATGGTAGCCTACATCATCTTTAATTTAATAGCATTAGAGCTGCTCCATTGCAGCGGCTCAGTACTGTAATCACGCGTTTTGCTGTAATAATGCAGGGAACCACTCGTTATAAATCTCCTGAATGTGATATTTTCAGAAATAAAAGTCGCATTTTTTTCATCTGAAATGTGCTGCGATTTATATTCCAAAGCCACTCATATAATGCAGAATTGTAACTTGCTTGTAACTTGGTAAACTACATTTTCAGAGAAGCTTCTGGTATCTGGATCTATCCTGGCCATTTGCTTGAAAAGTTCAGGAGTTACTGATGCATTAGAAACGGTGTTGTTGTTCTTCAACTCTGCATGCAATTTGAGGCAAGGTGATCACCGCCTCAGGCAGAAAATGAAGTTTCTGTTTCTTTGTTTCTTTTTCTTGCTCTCTCTCTCTCTCACACTCTCTCTCTCTGTCTGTCTCTCTCTCTCTTTCTCGTTTATTCTTCTGTTCCTGTCAGTTGTAGTCTCTGTATGTGTCTACCTCCATCTGTTCCCTGTCTCTCCATATCACTTCCTTTCTTATACCTCCTGCCTTACTTTTCCCCTCTGTTGGGTTTCTCCTCTCTATCCTTCTTTTAATGTGTGCGGTGCGGTAATCGCTGAGAGCTGTGTCATTGCACTCAGCAGCTCTTTTATGATGCTTCTCACTTGCGCTTCTCCTTGTTCCTCGATCGACTCGTGACAGTAAACTCTAAGTGACTTGACGTGGCTTCAAACCTGCTTCCTCTGGAGACTTGTTACATCACACGATCTGTTATTTTCAACTCTCTCTATGTGGTCGCATGTGTCAGGTGCATTGTTTTTGAATATAAAAAAATTGGATAATTTTCAGCGTGCATGGTTCTTGACCTTGTGACCTCTCTCAGAATCATGCCATGGATTATTAGAAAACTGTCGGTTTCAAAGCACCTTTTTGTCTCTCTCTCTCTTTCTTCAGTGTGGAGCCGGGCTGGCAGAGGGTGGTTCAGGTGGATCTGGAGGTGGACGGTGTTGGAAGTACAGTAGGCAGCAGGTCCATTTCCTGGGCGGTGGAATACCCGGGCATCAGGGCCGGCAATGAGGAAACTGAGACGCACATCCACCTGGCACAGAAAGACCTAGTTGGCATCGTGCCCCTGGCTATGGTGAGAACATCGTCATTTCGGCGGTCTCTCAGGGAGGCGCTGGGTCTCTTCCGGGAGTTCTGGGACTGACAGATAAAAGAGGCAGGCGGTCATGCTTTTTAGTTGACTTTGATATAATGTAAAATAAACCGTCTGGGTTGTCATGACCATTTTTCGGATTAGCATAATCTCATGTTTTAAAAAGCGATGGTCTAGTAAAAATCTTGAAGGCACGAGTGACCAGAATCAAATATTTAAAATTACAACTACAATTATCTTTTATATGCTTAAATAATTTGCATTCTACACTTTCAGAAAAAAAATGGCACAATAGCTGTCACTGTGGCATATCCTTTCAAAAGGTACTAATAGGAGCCTAATATTAACTCTCCCTTGCAGAGTATTATTTTAAGTCACCAGTTTTACTTTTACTTATTTAATTTTCTTTTTTATATTTGCTTTTAACAAACAGGGAACCATTAATAGCATTAACAATATGTTCCGCAGTTTAGAAAGTGTAAGAAAAAATAAATAAATGTAAGTGGAGAAAAGAATAATTAAGACATGTACATGTATGAATATATACACATACACATAACATGTACCAAATATATATATATATATATATATATTATATAAACATGTATACACACATACACATACTGTACATACAAACCCCTTATACATTACACACACAATATACAGTACATATCCATTCCTAACTATGTTTGCTCGCAAATTCTTAAATACATACATACTTACAACCCACTGTAGGGGAATTACAGTTAAGACCCATGTACCAGGTGGGTTGAATGAAGACCAGGAGTCAGAGATGCAATCAATCGGAAAATTTACTGAAGAAAATAGTTTGCAGGTTCATCAGCAGAAGACAGCTTCAATACTCGCGATGGAGTTCTTGGGCTGCTCTGCGTACAATTCGTAAACACCAGCAATTATTCTCTAACAGAGGTTGCTAATTGCGTCAATGCATAAGTCAGCAAAATTCTGATTGGTTCTAAAACTTAGACAATTTCCACATATGGATGTACGCACTTCAAGCATATCTCCAAATGATTATTGTAGGCCTCAGCGATCAGGAGTAAGACTAAATAGGTGTCCAGACACCTATTCCAGATCAGGATGGCGGCAGTGATGACTTTCCCTCAGACAGTCTTCTCATTTAACACAGAGAAAAGATGCCGACACACACACATACACACAGAGCACTTATCTGCATTTCAAGGTTGCCTAGCTCTAGCAAGCATCTTATCAGTATGGTTGGTTACACACATACTATGCAGTCATCATTTTGGAGAGTAGAAATACAGGATAGAGCAATATTCGTTAATATCTGTTATTCAAACACATAAATATCACTGTTCTCACCGTCACTCGTAGCTCACGAGTGTCATCCTGGTCATCCTGACCTCCTGGCATGGCCTTGTGACCCTAAGGAAAGAATAGACTCCAGCATGTGGTTACACATTTCACTCTTGCTACACTAAAAAGACTACACACTTCAATCTATATTGTATAGATGGCACTACTAACTTAAGTCAATCATAAAACAATCTAGGAGGTTAACTACTGATCATAACTTGATTAATAATCAAACAAGATATAATGCAATGATATTAATAAGAAATAATGTAATAATATGATTAATATCAATCTGGAGGATAAGGAGGATCGATCTCCACTCCATCCACTCCTTCACCACATATGCCTATATTCAGACACTTGACAATAATTTAACTAATTAGAACATAGAATACACGAAGAAAAGAAAAGTTACTAGTTACATTAACACCACTTATCTCTTAGTATACTACTTGTTTCCTTTAATATTAACATAAGCAAGAACTAAATGAAGGTGGTAACACACTAATCTGATTGCCGGATATCATAGTTCCTTGTCGAAAAATTAACAAACAATATATAAAATTATTTGAAACACTCAGAGTGCACCCCTAAGCTTGACCACTAAACCATTTAGAAGTTATAAGTCAGGATTGTTAATTAATTATTTTATGGGGTTCCATATTTTTACAAATATCTTATGTCTAACTAATATCTTATAGCTCAGCTCTTCTAGGGGTAACACATACCTTAGGTCTCTAAGCCAAATTTCAAATACAGGCACAGACTCAGACTTCCATTTCTATAAAATTGCCTTCTTTGCTAAAATCATACATAAAGAAATAGCTTGTGACACATATTTACTTCCTATGCTCGAAGTATCTCCAAAAATGCCCAATTTGGCTCAGGTGGCAAATCCATTTTATATGCTTCTGAGATAAATCTGAATATACTCTTCCAGAATGGCCTGATTTTATGACATGACCAGAAAGCATGAAAGAACATACCTTCAGAAAATAAATGAATTAAAAATAGTGTAGCTTCATTCTTTTTTTTATCAACACTTTAATAAAAAAAAAAAAAGCAGCAAGCTGAGAAACTTGCATTTGTGTCCAAGACTTCATTTGGATCGGATTCAGAATGATGAGCAGAGTCCAATTCCACCAACACCTCCAAAACTTGTTTACTTCTTCATGGGCACCAAATTTTTTCTTGGTAACATTAGCTATTTTGATTTATATGCTGTTGAATGTTTGGTGATCATATAAGCTTACTTGTGCGTAAACAATTTCTTGTTATCGCCGCCTGGTTTACACAGATCTTTTTCACTGGTTTTGGATTAGGAATGTGCTGTACCATTTCAGAAGATCCATAACTGTACCACCTAACAACAGTGAAAACACAGATTGCTGTAATAAATGTCAATGGCGGGGAAGTGTTGTGTCGTAAATGATGGAAAAAGTCATCAGTGGAGGAGAAAAAGTTAATGTACTAATATGTACACTTAAGGGGTAAATAAATTAAGTTGTGCCTTTTGAAAGGGTACCACCGCTGTTTTTCCTGTGAGTGTAAATTTTAACTAATATTTATTAATGTTACTTTTGACAAGGCGTTTTTTTTTTTTTTTTTGTCAAATAAAATTAGGTGTGAATACTTGTCATGTGGCAAATTAATTAATGCATTTTTGATCTAGTGAATGGTGCTTGATTAATCGTCAGGAAAAAAAAAGTTATGCATTTAGTTTTAAATCTAAATTAACCATAATAAAGATTTAATTTACAGGAATTATCCAATCTAAGGCTCTTATTAAATCACATCTATTTTTAAGTTCACATTTAATAACTCACCAAACAACCGTTGTAATTCAAGAAAGTGTAACATTAATCTCTTATAATCATTATTAATCAGAACAATCAGTGCAGACGGAAACCATTTTAAGGACAGCTTGCAGGAAGGAAATGTGTTTATTGATGTAATACTTTATTTTTCTCTGATTAAGAACACCATTCAGCCTTGACTGTGCAGAAGAATATTCAGAGGTTGATCTGCTATTTCTTCAGATATGTGCTATTGAGGAGTTCCAGAATAATTAAATTTCATTATTTTTATTGTAATTGTGCTTGAATCAAATTGGCTTGAAATAATCAATTTTCAAAGAATGTTATTTGAGTCATTTAACTGATTATGTAGATCATTTTTGTGTGTGCATATGAATACACTATCAATCATTACCGCCTTTCTTGCTAATCCTTGTGTAATAATTATTAATCATAAGGAAAAAAAATCAATGTGAATATGCAGTCTCCAACTGGGATCTACACAAACATCAATGGGTCTATTAATGAGAATGACAATAATAAATATATAACAATTAGATATGTCACTTAAACTCTTAACTCTTAAAGGTTAAGAGTGCTGTAATATGTTAAAATGTTTACATATGGCTAAATACAGCAGATCAATTTCCATCTCTCTTGACACACACTTCTTACATTTCTGAAATCAATAATGCTTTTTGTCCATTTGTCCATGCAATAATGGAATCAATTTGCTGCAGACACTTGATTCTTTATGAATTCTCTACCATATGTTCTCTGTCTCCAATAGTTTTCCATAAGGTTGCATAATAATTTAACTTAATCTAAGAAATAGACAAAATGATATCTCATTTATAGGTCTTCCAACATATGATGCCTCAACATATTTGGAGTTTTGATGAGGTATTAGTGCAATACAACACCTGTGACAGTGTATTAATTAATCACCCTCCTGTGCCCTCTCATCTGAGACCCTGTTTGGCCATCTGAGGGACTTCAAAAGTCTTCAACAGCTGGGATTCAATGCTGTAGTGCTTGCTGTCACACTTCACTGTCCCCTCACTAATCATTTGGCAGAGCTTTTGGCTCTGCTATACAAGGTTCCTGTGCCACTTGCTGCTTGTTGGTTCACCCCGTAATTGTCTGGCACGTGGTTGTGGTATTTGAGGTCTAACGGGAGAGTTTTGGCCAGGATGAGGCTCTTGCTCCAGACTCTTGGCTATCGCTTAGCTCCAGACGAGGTCTCAAGTGGAGGAGCTCAGGGAGTCATGCATGACCAGGCAGAAGGGTTTCTCTCAATTTTTGTGTTTTGGATGCTGAAGAGTCATCCGCTCTGTGTTTGCTGGTTTTTCATGTGCTAAATCGCTGGAGTTGAGCTGAGGTCTTGACGGTAACGTTTTATATGTAAATAGGCTAGGATTGTTCAATTAAAGATGTTATTCAGATTAGTTTAAGATATAATTGCATAATATGCTTATTATTTAATCACATTATTTGCATATATCACTAATTGCTGATAAAAGTGCACAAATATTGCAGGAGACAAAATATCTCTCACGAGAGGAAAATTATGCATTATAGAATTCATGTACTAGTTAAGTTGTATAACTTGTTAATTTGTGTTTATCTTGTCATTATGCATATATTTTATATAATCAATTGTACTAAATTTTGTTAAAGAAATTAATACATTTATTCAGCAAGAATGCATCAAATTGATTAAAAGTGACTTTTTCCGAGAACATTATGGCAGAGAAAACTGGTCCTAAAGGTTGGAAAGTTACATATCATGGAATTATAGTGTTAATTTGTGTAAATCTTGTGTTAATACATTACTTTTTTTATGCAATTCGCTGTACTAAATTAGCTAACGGTCCTAATTAGGCCTAGGTTTACAATATCAATTCATCCATTTTAATCAGTCTTCATTTTGATGAACCAATATGATTTTTAAATCCCAAGATCATAGTCTGTGCTGTTTTCTGTTGATGCGTGAACAAAACTTCACTAAACATTACTTGCAGTCCACCTGCTATCCAATAATTACAGTAAACTTTGTGTTGTGTTACTTTGATAGCTTTTGATACCTGATATACGTACTCATCATCAAGTTCAAAGCAAAGCTGAACTTTTGAGTTAAAAAGGTGTTGTAGCTGGATGACTTCCAGCCGTTACCTCTGCCTCCCAGGCAAACATCTAATTAAACTCCACTCCACGTCCTTTCATGGGTTTTCAATCCTTTGATAAATGCTGTTCTATTGCTGTTCATTTCATGAATCAGCACATTAAAGAGGAAATCAGACAGCTGCATCACTGCAGACAGGGCTGCTTTTCCACCTGAACACTACTTTAGCTATCCACTGTCAACACTAGACATTATTTCCACAGATCTTCATTTGATAATCCAGATTTGACTTTACTTACTTTTCTTAAAAGGGTTTCTGTTTTGGTAGTGAATTCGCTTGTCTAAAACATCTCCCAGGTTCCTGGCTGGTCTAACTGGCATTAGTGTTGTCAAATCCAACTGTGTAGTGATGTTGAGGTCAGTCGATACAGCCTGGATGATGAGGAAGAGTTCGGTCTTTGCAAGATCATCTGGAGATTGCGTTCTCAGGAAAAGTTTTCTGCAGACATGGTGGGGAGCCTGGAGAAGCTGTGTGCCTGTTTAAGTGGGCTCAGTGAGCTGGTGGGTGGCAAGACCAAAGCCATATATACAGTGTATATATTGTTTTCAAAGGATTTTTTAATGTATTTATTCATTCTTATTATTGCATAATCTATAGGGAATTATCGGTAAAGCTAGGTAACAATACATTATACATGACAGATCTCATTTAATTATTTTCTTTTTTTTTTATTCAGAACTTTTTAATTCAAAAGATACGATTTTTCACAACAGCTTCAGCATAGGAACAATTTATAACTCTTGAGTTAAAAGCAAAAGACTCAAAGGAAACAGTAACATTATAAAAAAATAATTTGAAACACCCATCCATCTGTCAACATTCCTATCAACCAATCAGATTTTAAGGCTTGACTTGATTTTGATTGGCATTCATCTCAACCTATGATTTTCCTTTAATTTTTTAAGATCATATATTGTTCCAGTAACATATCCCACCTACAAAATCACTTCCCATGTTAAGCTTTCCTCTGACGTAGGCCAGTGTCTTGACATTGAAGGACCTGTACTTTCTGGGTGATTATGAAATAAGAATAAACCTGTTCTTCACTCCAGTGAATCATTTAATCATTAAAGTTCTGGATACACATCATAAGAAACCTGGCCACCGGAAGCAGTAATTCATTTCGAACAGCCCCGGGCGAAAAACTTGAGAGGTGAACGTGGGATCCAAAAGCCATTGTTCTGAGAGAGTCACCTCAGTTAAAATGCTAATCCACTCACGGGCCAGTGTGGGAGTTTCCCCTGAGCCAAGCGCTCTGGTGGTGGGACGTCAGATGAAGCGTGGTGATGTACTGCTACCGACCTTTCCTCAGACGTGCATCCTGGAGGAGGTTACGAGACCCCTGTAGGAGATGATCTTTGGGGCCCGATGACATGAATTAAGCAGAGCGTGAAGAGCCCGGCGCAGCGAGGCAGTGCGATACCGCCACGGCCCGAGTGAGTTCCACACCGAGGGTCACTGTAATCTCGATTAATCACCTCCAACAGATGGCCTCCACCGAGAGAGAGAGAGAGAGAGAGACAGCTCAAGGCTGTGTTGACAAGAGAGTCGCCTCAGCTTTGCTTTACATCAAGCTTTCATCAGTAATTAGTTTTAATTAGGCTAACAGGCCACATTGTCTTTGAGCCGTGATATGGAGCTAATAGGGTTATGAGGGGTAGAAATAATCCTTTTAAACGCAGTAATCTACGAGTGACCTCTGTGCAGGTCGCGGGTTTTGAACGTAAATAATCAGAAATGATTCATAGCTCCGGTGCCGTCCGTCCATATTTATGGATTATTAGCTTTCTTGGCCCGTATCTGTCTTCTCTCGCTCACTTTCTTATAATTTGGTGCATATTTTTCAATTAATGGTGTCCTTCCTGTTAATCAATTTGAACAAAAGGACGTTTAATAGCTTCTCTAAAGCTCAGTAGCTCAACTGCGCTGCGACAGACCTCTGGGACAGACCGAGAAGAGAGAGAGAGAGAGAGAGCGCATCAAGGGACAGATGAAGAGAGCTGAAGTTTTATGAGAAAATTTTCCACTTTGAAAAACATACTGTGAGAGCGGTGGAAAGGCTCTCAGGTGTACATCGGCTGCCTGACAGAGACTGAATTTGTCATCTATTTCAATACCGCGTGGCAGAAATGACTCTGAGGAGAGGAGTGGAACGAGGGATGAAAAAGAGAGAAAAATCAGCCGAGCCTTATGAGTGAAGGAAGGTGAAGATGAAAGATATTTCCACCCCTGTGTGTGTGTCTCCCGTCCAGTGTGTGTGTGTAATATGATGCGTTATATGGGTCATGTGAAGATAGATCTGCCGCTCGGTAATTGAGGCAGATCAGATTTGTCAGCACAGCAGGAGGCTGTTCTTTGAGCTGACTTGTGCTCACACACACACATACTCAGTGATTTTAGCATTGATTAGCCCAGTGCCTTCATTATTACAACTGCATCACAGACAAGGAAAGTGGAAGAGGACAATATTACACACTCCAGTGATGAAGAAACACGATATGGAAATTAATCCAACAAGATCTGTCTTTCTAATAACCCACCCACATTTGTAACTGATTTAAGACTACATGGGAAGCAAACAAACACCCCCTTCCAACCATACAAAACTGCATCAAAAAAAAAAAAAAAAAAAACAGTAATATGGAGAGTTTGGGGTCTGTAAGTTTTTTTTGTCTCTTAACTTCACAAGACTATTTGATGCAAAATAGTAAAAAAACGGTAAAATATTGTTACAATTAAACAAAACTGTTATCTATTTTAATATATTTTAAAACATAATTTATTCCTGTGATGCAAAGCTGAATTTTCAGCATCATTACTCCTTCAGTGTTACATGATTCTTCAAAAATAATTATAATATGCTGATAATTATCAATGTTAAAAATAGTTTTTTTCAGTATTTTTTTTTTGATGAATAGAAAATTCAAACAGAATTTATTTGAGATAGATATTTTTGTAACATTATAAATGTATTTTCTGACACTTTTTTTTATCATTTTAATGTGTCCATTGCTGAATAAAAGTATTAATTTCTTTAAAAAAAAAACTTGACCCCAAACTTTTAAACAGTAGTTTAATAGAGGATGTATTTAAAAAATAATGCATGAATTATTTTTATCTATAAAAAAACTGACCCCAAACTTTTAAACAGTAGTTTATAGAGGAAATAAAAAAATAAGTTGGAATTATTTTTATCTGTAACCACTGCTACTTCGTCTTGAAATGAAAAGTTGGTGTAACCACACTTCGTCTTTGAAAATACTTTTTAAAGTAGTTTTTTTAATGTTGTTGCCAGTATCTTGGAGACCTTACCAGTTATACTCTAGATTTAGACTTTAGTATCAATTCCTTCTGTCTCTTCATGCAATCTCAGACTGACTGGATGATGGTAAGATCAGATCTCTTTGAGGATCTCCCTTTTGTAGAACTCCTTGTTCATAAAAACAGTCTCACTGGATTATTATAATATTTGCAAAAAGAATGTTGTGAAACCTAAAATTTATATTTCCTATTGATGCACCAAAAGAAAGAAACAAACATTTATTAATGTGTTTAGACTTTTACACAGTACAGTATGTAGTAATACAATAAGTATAAAATATAACCCAGCACCATCGTTCGTTCAATCGACTTGATCAGCTTTAATCTACATGCATCTGTGCATAGGATATCATACAGTCTATAGAGTCTCTCTGAAGTCATGTTTTATTGAGAATCTATAGCAGAAACATGTACCATTGATTTTAATGGAGCAAAGATTAATGTTAATTGGACTAAGTTAACCGTGAACCCTGCTCCACAGCCGATTTCATTGATTAAATAAATCACACAGTCACATGTCAAGAAAAATGTAGTCTTCATTGATTTTGTTTAGAATTCAGAAAATTAATGGATAGAAATGTTCACGACAAACATTAACAATTCATATAAGAGCATCATGAGTGACATTTGCATTGGAAACTGGGCTTTCAAGTTTTTGTCCTGTCTTGAAAGTCTGTTTAGCAATAGTTTGCAGACAAAACTACTAATGCCATTGTACCCATTTGGCACTTTTTGAGCTGCAGGAATAAAGCTGAACTCACAAAAACACTCTCTAGTATGTCAGCTAAAAGCTGTGGCTGTTCACCACTCTCTGTTTTTAACTCTGTGGTTAAATGGGCTTTCACAGAGCAGTAAGTTCCTGCCCCTGATGTGATGGTCCACTCTCATGAAAGTCATTTTTCTCTTGGCTCAACATACAGTGCTGCCAGCTGCACATTAATAACCAGTAAAGATAACATGTGTTTCCAGCTTAGTGCAATCACACAAACACCCTCTTCCACCCCTACTGCATATTCAGACACTAGAATGCAAAAAAAAAAAAAAAAAAACAGAATGTGTTTGTTGCTTTTTTAGACCAGATGTGCTAGGAAGCATATAAATGCAGAGTTTGCAGTGGATGTTCTCTGGAAATCATAGCATGTGGTTTGGCATTTAGATGCACCAGGTTTGTGGTGAAGTTTGGGTTGTGTGGAGGTCCTCAGGGTTTGAGTTTACTGTTGTGGTGCAAAGATGGAATATTGTGCATTGTGGTAGCTATTTTTGAAACACTGAAAACATTTGTTTTGTTCAACCTGTATTCTTAGTTTATGTGGTGTTCACATACAGCCAGAACTGGAATTCTGATCAAAAGTTTTTCAGAGGTTCTCAATTTTTTTTCTTTTCCCTTCCCTTCCATTTCCTTTCCTTTCTTTTCCACTCCCTTTCCTTTCCTTTCATTTGTTTTCCTTTCCTTTCTTTTCCACTCCCTTTCTGTTCCTTTCCGTTCCGCTCCTTTCCTTTCCGTTCCGTTCCTTTCCTTTCCTTTCCTTTCCTTTCCTTTCCTTTCCTTTCCTTTCCTCACTTTTCCTTTCTTTCTTTCCTTTCCTTTCCACTCCCTTTCCTTTCCTATTTCATTTTTTCCCTCTCATTTCTTTTTCCCTTTTCATATGTCCTCTTTCCTTTTCACCTCCTGTTATTTCCTATAATTTTTACTTTGTCCTCGTTTTCTTTTCCACTTCCATTTTTCCTTTCCTTTCCTTTCCTTTCCTATCCTATCCTATCCTATCCTATCCTATCCTATCCTATCCTATCCTATCCTATCCTATCCTATCCTTATCCTTTCCTTTCCTTTGCTTTGCTTTGCTTTGCTTTCCTTCTCTTCCTGCTCTCCTCTTCCCGTAGGCTTTGATTTAGACTATGCAAGTGTATCATATTACATTTCTTAGCATGCTGTGACACACATTCTCTCCACAATGACAGCTCTGAAATATGAATCCCTAGTGCCTAATCCATTAGTCTCTCTCTCCTCCTCTCTTTCTTCCCTCTCGATCACTTGCTCTCTAGTTGAATTATCATGATAAAGTGCAGTAGTTAATTGGAGCAGCCATGGAGTTCATATGTGCCATAACGCAGGTAATGTTAATGAACAGGGCTCTCGAGCACTGATGAATAATGTCCTATTCACACACATTTCTTATACTGAGTTCATCTAAATACTGGTGTGCAATTCATAAACATCTTAAATTAGATTTTTCATTTTTAAATGAGAGAGAACATTGTCACATACTCATCAGTGTTTGTCTGTGTGTGCAAGTCGGTCAAAAACACTCTTGTGCATCAGGTGCTCCATTATTTTCTATGATGAGCACTTCAGAAATCTTAAGCAAATTGACGCAAGGAAGCACATTGATTCAAAACTCCTTCAAGCTTAATAGAGCTGCATTTTAGCCGTTTCATCCTTTGATCACAACACAATTTATGTTGTCTAAAATCATATCCTGTTTCCTGCATTCAAAAGCACACCAATAATCCAAACAGGAAATGATTTTCCCCTCCGTCAAAGAGCGAGCGAGAGAGAGAAAGGCCTCAGTGAATCTGCTGCCATAGCATCTAAATCTGCCCTCTATTTAGTTCTCATTTGTTTGTTTGATTATTTATTTATGCATTTATTTGTGTTCACACCGTGCTTTCGCCAGCATCTCGAGTGACGGACTGAAGAAAAAGGAGCTGACAGCCGCGCCTGAGGCAACAAGAGACGATGTTACTGCACGTATGTGTATATGTGTGTGTGTGTGCGCGAGGACCAATTGTGGCAGAATATGTGAAAGGATGAAAAGAGAATGACAGCAATTATTCCAGCCCACACAGCTCACTGGTCCCCTCCTAATGCGATCCTGCCGCAGAGCTCCTGTTCCGCTGTTGCACCTCTCTGAATGCCAGACCAAGACACACGCAGAATATTAACATCGCTGATACTGAGTGAGATTTCAGATGCAATTTCAGATCTGTTTAGTGGCTGGAACATCAGAACACAACTGAGAAGGCATATTCATTTTAGCGATGCTTTTTCAGTGAACTCGTTCAAAAACTGATTCAGTTGAGGTATCGAGTAGTGTTTATACAGTCAATACAATCCTGTCTTTGCATTGAACTTTTTAAAGAAGTTTTAATAGTGGACAAGTGCAGTATTTCTGAAATGAATGAATTTATATAAATTAATACACTTGTGTTCTCCAAGCCCGCATTTATTTGCTCAAAAATACAGCAAAAACTTTAATATTGCTGTTTTGTATTTGAATGTATTTTAATTGTAATTTATTTGTGTGATGTAAAGCTACATTTCTACAAGTCTTCAGTGTCACATGATCCTTCAGAAATCATTCTAATATGCAGATTTTCTTGTCAAGAGACATTTCTTCTTATTATCTGCTTAATATTTTTCATAGAAACTAATACAACTTTTTTCATGTTTCTTTGATGAAAGTTCAAAAGAACAAAATTTATTTAAAATATTTTTTAAACATAATAAATGTCTTTTTAATGCACCCTTGTCAGATAACAGTATTAATTTCTTTAAACTAGTACTATAATCATTTATATTTTAAACAAAAATCAACAGTAAAGTAATTGACATTTCAAGTAAAGTAAAGTAAAACAAAATATTTTGCTAATTTTTTATTTTAGGGCGTCCTAAAATAATAAAACATGTAAATATTAAAACATGCAAATAAAACATGTAACACGTTATATGTACTTACTGTTATAATAACAATTAATTATGCAAAATAACATGCAAGTAACCCTAAACCAAACCCTAATCCTGACCCTAACCATATAGAAAGTATTACTATTACTATTTAATATTGTGCAATATTTAAATGTATAATTACACTGTAACAAGAACACCTTAAAATAAAGTGTAACCGATATTTGTATATATATTTCACTTGAGAATATGATTCTCATCCCTTCTTTTTTAGACTATAAAAATGTAATTACAAAATATAAAATAGAATAAAAAGTCATTTTGTGAACCAGTTCTACTCAATAATTAGGACAAATCTGGACAAAACGGTGAAAAGCATAAAATTCCTTCAATAAATTGGACTTAAAGGGGTGGTTGATTGCGATTTCACTTTTTTAACATTAGTTAGTGTGTAATGTTGCTGTTTGAGCATAAACAATATCTGCAGAGTTGCGGCGCTGAAAGTTCAATGCAAACGGAGATATCGTCTTTTAAAATTCTGGCAGTTTAATGCCTACAAAAACGACAGGTAAGGGACTACAACGAGTTACTTCCCGGGTCTGATACCTCACAGACCCAGATAAACCCTGCCCCCGGGAACACGCAGCAAAGGGGGCGAGGCCATGCTGCGCTGCTTTAGAGAAGAGGAAGAGAAAACTAGGGATGTACATAAAAATCTATTCATATGAATCGCGATTCTGTCTTCTAACGATTCTAATGGATTCTCAAGTTTCAAAATCATTAAAGCAGCGGTTCTTAATACTGTTACTCGTGTCGCCCTGCTCTGCATCTCTCTCTCTCTCTCTCTCTCTCTCTCATTCAGATCGTCAGATCAGCTCCAACAAACTGTTCCAATTGTACACTTATTTTCACACAGCAATGAGAAGCATTGTAAATGGACACGCGTGCGGTTGCTGTGCTGTATTAAAGCTTTAATCAGGATAAAACCGTATATTAAAAGCTAACAGAAGCAGTAGCACTTACAAATAGCAGCGTATTTAAAAGTATGAGACAACAACAACCAAACATACCATTAAGAGCCGTGCTTGCACAGGTTCTGCACGATCCTCTTCACTAATATCCTCTGGGTCTCAATCGGGCTCAAATTGATAAGCATTATAGACAACGCCACTGTTTACAATTCAACCGGAGCACATGCCACTGAGGAGAGGGGCGGGACGTTCAGACGTGCAGTAGAGGCGGTTTAGCCAATCACAACACACTGAGCCAGCTAACCAATCTCAGCCCATCGCGTATTTCTGAAGGAGGAGCTTCATAAAACCAGGAAATAAATCGAGGCGTTTGTCAGAGAAGGGACAGAGAGGTGTGGAATAAAGGTAAATTATGTGAAAAATAATGCGTTTTTAAAAAAAAACAAGCATGAACACATGCTAGACTGCACCCCATAAACACAATCAAGCCTAGAAAAAAAACAGTCAACCACCCCTTTAATTCATAAAATTGATGTTGGTCAATGTGTTTCTGCTTTAAACAGCCTTACTCATGGTATCAGTATGTGTTGACCATTAATGTTTTTTTTATGATTTAAGTCAGATTGATTGTTTATAAGACTTTTTATCTTTAACCACTTGACTGTTTTTTATTCATGAGTTATTGTATAACTCATGTTTCCAGTGAGCACCAGTTGTCATACATATGGACCACAAAACCAGTCATAAGGGTCAGTTCTTTTTTTATTATTATTAAGATTTATACATTATCTGAAAACTGAATAAATAAGCTTTCCATTGATGTATGGTTTGTTAGGATAGGACAATATTTGGAATCTAAGGGTGAATATATATATAGAGAGAGAGAGAGAGAAAATCGCCTTTAAAGTTGTCCAGATGAAGTTCTTAGAAATGCATATTACTAATCAAAAATTACGTTTTGATATATTTACAGTAGGAAATTTACAAAATATCTCCATGGAACATGATCTTTACTTAATATCCTAATGATTTTTGGCTTAAAAGAAAAATCGATAATTTTGACCCATACAATGTATTGTTGGCTATTTATACAATTATACCCCAGCGACTTGAGACTGGTTTTGTGTTTCAGGGTCACATGTAGTTTTATACTCCTGTAGCACACATTTTCTAAATCTTCACTTAACAATAAATAAATAAAAAATATTTGCAGTTCACATATGAAATATCGAAAAAGGTCCCATTTGTAGACAAGCAGATCTGCTGATAGAATATATGATTTTTGTTGCTGCCCACTGTGTCCTCTGTTATTGCGTGTTTACTACCAAATCTTGTATGTCCAGTGTGAGTGTGTGTGGTTCAGGTTCTTGCAGGATGAGCTTGGTTGAGCTGCAACAGTATAGATTTAAACAGAGCTGAGAGCTGAAAGGGAAGAGGAGCAGTGGCATGGATCAGAGGGCAGAGGCAGGGATGTTAGGTCCCATCGGAGGTAGCCCTGCCATAGGTGACAGGCCCAGCTTCGATCTGTCTGTTTAAACTCACACAGCCTGCTCAGAAGCTGTCTTCCTCCTGGCACATACTTTTTCAACACTGTGTTAACTTGTGAAAGGCATCGGTTTCTCATCCACCTTGTTATCCATCCGTTTAATCCATAATTTAATCAGTTAATCCATAATTCATTCAGTAAAGGATGAGATCACTGCTTATTTAATGTGAAGCATAAATTGCTGGTTCTAGACTACAATGGGCCATTTGTATCCGAAAATCTTGAAAGGAAGAAAATTGAATCTTTTGTGTAGCGGGATGAAGAGCAGAATGGAAAAATAGAAGAGGAGAGGGTTTAAAGGGGAAAGTAGAAAGATATGTCTCTGTTGCATTCAATATAATAAAAAAAACATGGAGAAAACAAACTAGGACAGCAGGAAAATTATGCTCAAATGTTTGGAAAGGCCATGCCCTGAATGCACAAGCCAACACTGAGATCGTGACCTGAGATTGATCCTGTGGAGATGGTCAAGATACAAGAGAGGAGAGCTGTTCTTCAACTCACCTTTGACTGTCTTACACATAGCATGTGGATACTTCCCTCAAAGTTTTCTGTATTCAACATGATCATCTATTTCTCAGTGTATCAACCCAAAACCTAATGAATCCTGAAGAAAAAAACATGGCATACAAGACTTAAGCAGGTCAAGATGGTCAACCAGTTTGTAATGCTGCTGTTTTTATTTTTTTTAGAGAAAATGGTTGACCATGTTTCAGCCATGTTTGGAAGGATGTAAATAAAACAGCTCATACAATTTGACATTATGCAATTATTATTTTAGGAAATTCATTCAGTGTCCATAATTCATTAGTTAGTTAGAAGAGCAGGACAGGAGCATTTTCATAAAATGTGTATTATATTTTATATTTATTATATTTTACCTGTTGTTGATGTATTATTTAATGTATAAACCTGTCATGAAAAAAAAAGTTTTTATGACAGCTGTATTATATTTTAACTATATGTTGATGTCAGGGTTCTGTTGTGTGTGTCATCTGTTCCTGCCTCTTGTGTCCATATTTGGTTTGTTTCCTGTCCTTGTTTCATGTCATTATGAGTTCATTTGTGTCCAGCTGTGTGTATGTGATTGTGTTAATCCTTGTCCAGCCGTGTTTGTCTAATTATCTATGATTTACCTGTGTATATTAGTCCTATCTTTTGAGTTTGATTTCGTCTGGTCTACTCATTACTTCCCGGTGTATCCTGTCTCTCTGCCTTGCCTTGTCCTGCCTTGATGTCATTAATTTTCCTGTAGCTCAAATGGTAAGCATGGCGCTAGCAACGCCAAGATCATGGGTTCGATTCCCAGGGAAAGCAAGAGCTGATAAAATGTAAAACTGTAACTTGAATGCAATGTAAGTCGCTTTGGATAAAAGCGTCTGCTAAATACATAAGTGTAAGTAAATGTAAAGACTATTATTTGAGTTTAAGTCCTTGTCTGGTGTTCCTGTATCCTCCCTCGTGTGTGCACCGTGACAGTTGAAGAAAGTTTGTATAAAAACTGCCTTGCATGCACAACACTCATACACTCTTTTATTTGAGTGTTTATTATTCTATCTAAAAATAAATAGGAATTGAATTTAATAATTCTGGCCTCTGTTAATTTTAATGTTTACAAAATTAGTTGAGAGATATTTTTGTCCTGACATATCATTTATTTACTTGAAATATTTCTAAATAAATCGATCTCGGATTTAACGATTCAATGTTGGAATCTAATGGAATCGAGAGCTTGTGATTTAGAATCAAATCAAATGTTAAAACGTTTCAATACCCATCCATAAGCTGTGGCCATGTTGCTGGTAGTCCAGATACTCCAAATCACCCACCTAAACAAGATTGAACTAGTTAATGATCACAAAACAACCAGCTAAAAACCACATCAAATCTTATAATGCTCTTTTTAAAAGAGCCTTTTCCACCTTTTCCAAAATTAGGAGTTTATATCTCAGTTTGACTTTATATCATGATTACATCTTTGTTTCCAATAATTGCAACTTTATATCTTACATTGTTACTTTACAATCTCACAAATTGTAACAATATCAATGAGTGCAACTTTATATCTCAAAATTGCTACTTTATATCTCACAATGTGACTTTGTTTATTAGTTTAAACTTTATCTAATAATTACCCTTTGGATTTTCCATGAGGGTTTTCTTTTCTTTTCCCCCGGAGGAAGTGATTTAAGTGTGTCTTTGAAACCTTGATATATATGAAATGTTCAATTAACCTAATTGTAGATGTTGCATTAACAATCCTATACATGTAACATGCTGATTAAACACTAGAGTCGTGGGAAATGATGTATTAGCACTACCTGAGATTTCTAATCATTAGTAACTATCTCGACACCCCGCATTCATCCAACAGAGAAAACAGAAGTCTGACATTCCCTCACACACACACACACACACACACACACAGCCCCTGTCTGCCCCGTTGGCTCCCTGAGTCTGACCTTGACTGCTCGGCTCTTGGTAACTGCAAAAAGTCATCTCGTTTAAATGCACCAGGGTTGCCAGGCCCTCCCATCTGACCCATTGATCTGGGTGGATTGCAGGTGTGGTATTCATGAGAGCGGCTGGGGATTTGTCCTATAAAGTTAAAATATAGTCCTGCTACCGACTGCCATGTTTTATTCAGAAGCTCGTCTCCCTCAACTCCACCGACCGGGTACCAAAACTATTCAAAGTCTTATTTTCATCTTATTGTCTCTATTTCCGTCTCTCACTTTCTCCCTTTCTACTGTTACACAAAGCAGCAATGGCACAAAATGTACCACACTTTAAAGGGATAGTTCACCCGAAAATGTAATTCTGTCATTATTTACTCAGCCTCACATTGTTTCAAACCTGTATGACTGTTTTCTGTGGAGCACAAAAACTGAAATTCTTAAAGGAATAGTTCACCCAAAAATGACAATTTGCTGAATATGTACTCACAAACAGGCCATTCAAGATGTAGATGAATCTGTTTCTTCATCTGAATAGATTTGGAGAAATTTAGCATTACATCACTTGCTCATCGTTGGGTCCTCTGCAGTGAATGGGTATGATGGGAGTTACCCAATAACCATAAAAGTATCAAATCTAAATGATTTGTTCACAAATTGGACTGTTGTGGTTCCACAAGTTAAAATTGTGAATGCGACTGATCTTTTGCTACTTATTCTATTTTTATGTTGTTTTTGTGTCCCTTTTGGGAATGCTTTTATTCCCATTCAATGTAATTTCAATGGGAAAAAAGCAACCAGAACATTCTTCAAAATCTATTCTTTTGTTTTATACAGAAGAAAGAAAGTCAAATAGGTTTAAAATGACATGAAGTTGAATAAAAGATGACCAAATTTTCATTGCAGTGTAAACTATCACCTTAAATTTAATACAAATGACCTTGACTAGTATGACATATGTTGTTGAAAACCCATCAGCAAAAAAGCAGCAATTCAATCTTTGAAACCTGCAGCACTTTTGTGAACTCATAGTGCGTTTTTAAATGGCTTCTGCTCAGTTTAGTGCACAGGACTGACGATGAAACGTACTGTTGATATTTCACCAATTAAATCACTCAGATGGGGTGGCCTTGTTGCTCATCTGAGGACAACATTAATTTATAGAGTGAGCTGAGAAACACTGCAGTTACCAAATTAAATCCAATCAGGGCTTGGCTTTTTGTGCACCAACTCTTTTCTTCACGCACAGAATTAAAGCTCAAATTATATGCAGCTTGTCTCGTAGCAGTCAAATCCAATTAACGTGTGTGCTTTGCTGAGTTAATGTTGGCAGCAAGGATTGCAAGGGTTTTATACAGGTAATAAGCTGCTGCCTGCCTTATAGGGTGCAACACGGACACGCCACATAAGCTGTCAAATAAACATGTATACAAGCTTCTGATGACTGTGAACAGCTGACATACATAAAGCTAAAGTATTCTCACACCAAATGCTATTGCTGGTCATTTGCGCCTTTTTTTTTTTGATGAAAAAAAAAATGAAATAAAAAAAAAAGAAATCATCAGTTTTTTTATGAAAAATTTTAACTCACAGTCATGGGGTCTTAACTGAGCCAAATTTCAATCATAAAACCTAAAAATCCAAAATAACAATGATTGAATTGTTCAAAACGTTGATCAGCTAAAGAAAGGAGTGAAATAAAAAATAATAACATTTTTAGTATTGATTTCTATCTTTTATTTTAAAAATATGAATTATATCTGCCATTTAGTTGTGGCAGCATACTTTCCACACTGCAGAGTTTCCTCTCTAATAAACTTTGTTTTTTCCTTTCCAAAAGTTAGTGTACTGGTTTATCAAGGAGACAGCAGTGTCAATGATGTGTTGACACAACAAAGAAAAATCAAGGCACATATCACTTGTGAATATTCTTACAGTATTATTTCCAGTCATGCTCCTGTGTTGTATGTGAACACATTTTTGGACATTGTTAGAAAAATTTAGCAAACTTGTGAAAGTATGAAATGTGTTTTAACACAGTTTAACAGTGTCAAAAGTTGAAGAAACACCCATAAATTATCTTAAACATGTCTGTTGCCAAATGTGGCACAAAAGCACTTCTGAAGTGGTGTTTGGTTATTTTTACACAGTTGAATGCTGCTCGGAGGTGGCATAAATGCATTTACACAGCAAATACATAAAAAAACACCACTCCCAAATGCAGAAAACTGACTCCAGGAGTAATGATGATGTTGATGACTTTAAAGTTGTTTTTTTCCCCAAGATTACAGTGCATATGATACCTAATTGAGCATGATATGCAAACGCAGAAGAAGAAAAAAAACAAAAACAAAAACTAAACAAATAGGTAGATACAGTTTCAGTCTTTGTTCATTAGATGCCTAACAAAGCCGTGTAAGGTCTATTAAAGGCAAAATTGCTTAGAGAGTAATTGCTTGTACAGTAATCTGTATAATTGCAAATGGTGAAAAGACATGCTAAAAGTGACATAAAATTCCTTGTAATTTTGTTCCTGAGATGAGGAGAACATGAAATTGAAGTCCAGTATGAGACATGTCTTCATTAAAGAACAAACTCTGGCTGACATTCAGTGACTTGAGTGTTGTAATACTTGCACACAGTTACACAAGCGCTTGTATTCACATGTGCATGTACATACACACATGCAGTATTTCTTCCTACACATGGATCTCTTTCACACACACACACACACACACACACACAGATGGAGTCTATCAAGGTAGCGGTGATTGGGCTCCTGAGACCACAGCGCTCCTCTGAACCCGTATAATAAGATAGTGAGGTGGTTTTTGCATCTCTTTGTGTGTTTGTTTATGTGTGTCAGGAAGGGATTATCAGAACTTTTTGAGTTTTCATTTTGCTGCAAATCTGGTTTCAATCTTCGAGTTTGTTTTTAATCAAAAATATAGTGAAAGTGAAAGTTATTTTGTAATTACATTCTATGGAGGAAATTAGATTATTTCTTGGTTTTTGTGGATATATTAGTGCCTTGTATAATAGCTATGAGTGTAATGCATAAAATATATAATAATATAAATATCATATGTATTCTTTTTTGATATAATGTTATATGATACTGTAAATAATGTCATATTTCATCTTCTAATTTAAATCATTGAATAATTAATTAAATTTTGCATAAAGACAAGGAAGCATATTTTTAGGACAATCATATTATTGTTTTGAATTGTGACATTATTTTCATGCCAATTAAGCAGATCCATCATCTCAAAGTAATGTGGGGAAAAAAGTGATATATTTAATATGATATTCATGCCAGGACTTTTACTGTATGCTTATTTAATAAGTCTTATGTGAAGCACCATCGAGATACTGAGAATTTAAAATAGTAAAAAGGAAAAAAAATAAAAATAAGATAAAAGGGCGGCATGGTTGTAAGAATTATTAAGGTAAATTCACTTTATAAGCAGAAACTAATTGTCATAATCGGTCCTAAAATTAGACTTAATTAGACTTGATTAGGATTGTGCAGAGCTTTATTTAGCTTTTATTCTGTTTTAGGGTAAAATGTTACATGGACTTACTGGCTTAAATTAGCATGAATTTGAATGCTAAACCATGAGGTACAGGAAATATGACTTGGCGAAGGTTAGTAGTGAAAAAAATGAATAAGATCAGATTTAATTGTGAGAAACAAAGATGTCTTCATTATGTCTCATGAATGGGTTCATTTACACGCTCTACCTCTTTCTAGTTCTTTATCACATTGTGATATCAGAAGTTTTTTTCCCTCTGTTTCACTAAACCAGCAAGACCCAATTAAAGACAAATCCAATGAGTGAGAGAAGAATGTCACCAATACTCAGCTTGTTCACTGGTTCTCAGGATCTCCCTCCCGCTGGGAGTAAAGTGGACCAGAAGAGGGGACCTGTCACTGACTCTCTCTACCTGCTTGTTAGCACAGTGTTTCAGCTTGAAGGGCATTTATGGCTGTTTTTTTTTTCTTCTTCTTCTTTCCTTTTTGGGTACACTTAATGACTCTCCGGCCTCTTTTTTTAGAGCTATCAAATGAAAAAGTCTGTGAGGTTCTCAGCAGGCCACCTCTACCATGCTCTTCAGACTTATACTATAAGGGGACCTGTTACTTTTTGGATTTATTTTTGCATTTATTTATTGCTTGGAAATAAATAAATATGTACGTTTTGAAGTAGAGGCGTTGACAATGGTGCATCTTCATTGAAATTGACAAACCAACTTAAATGAATAGTTTAAAAAATGACAATTATACAGCAAATCCATGGCTCAAACACATGCAGACTCTCCAGCATTCATCTCAAATGAACAACTGAACATGAGTGCTTTGGACAAGTGAATTATATGGAATTGTTTATGTGTAGCTCCAGGCTAACATCAGAGAAATAATAAGGACGTTTTTCTTTCCATGTTCCTGAGCACATACAACATTGACTGTGAATTGAAACCAGTTACAAAGAGGGAAGCTATAAAAAGAACTGCATGCAACAATGCTCCGAGAACACTGCAGAGCATGAAAGGAGCATACCACAAAAAATTGGCCCCAATAATTCAATTATTCCTTCGAACAAAGAAACAGGAGAGTGAGACGGAGCTAATTCTGTGCTGCAATACGAGAAATCCCTCTGCTTTGTAGTGAATTAAGATCTTCACGTTAGATCGCTTTTTAATACACCACATTTCTGTAATTATGCTATATTTCATGCCCTCGTATTTCATTATGGAGCAGGATTTATATGTCATAACGGAGCAAAGATAGCCATAAAGTGGCCAGGAATGAAGGAAGGATGGACAAATGTAGGGTAGCAAAGAGAGATGAAACGGAAGATAGAGCATCTGTTTTTCATGCCGGTCAGATTACAGGGGCTGACACCATAAATCTTACTTATTCTCGGATGGAGAAAAGGAGGAGGACAGGGAGACGCTGACAATGCTCTCCTGAATTTCAACACATTCAGTTGACAAAGAAACCAGTCTAGCAGACTCAGTCCTGTTCAGAAGAAGTGAACACAGTGACATTCAAGCAGTGGGTCAATTTGAGAATTTCAGCTCCGACTCAAATCTCTGTACTTGTATGTTATTTCTGGACATCACAGACCTCAGAACTACTAGTTTAGTTCAGTTTCAAAAATATACAGCTTCACGTTTCAGAAAAATGATAGCAATGATTGCTGTTTATGTATAAAAATATTATAAATGACATAAGTGAAATCATCATCATCTACATTCATAAAGTATTCCAGTATATCGGAGTTGGACAAAAACATTCATTCATTCATTCTTTCATTCTTTCATTTATTTAAAGATTGTAAATTTGAATTGTCCAAAAACCACATGATGAATCTGAATATACAGATGACAAGGAAGTGGATTGTACACAGTGACAAATATTGTGATTTTTTTATGGAATTAAATAGTTGTATTAGCTAATTTAATACAGTGAATTGAACAAACATTAAAACTAAAAAATTGAACAAACAAACAAAAAACAATAAAAAAAATATTAGTATTATGCTATTGATAATGATATACAGTACCATTCAAAAGATTGGGGTCATTATGTGTTTTTTTTTAATTAATACTTCACCAAGGATGCATTAAAATAGTCAAAAGTGACAGTATAAATATATAACATTGCAAAATTATATATTTCAAATAAATGCTGTTCTTTTACATTTTAACTTTCTGTTCAAAGAATCCTGAAAAAAAGTGATGTGATACTTGCACAAAAACACTGAGCAGCAAGTGTTTTCAACATTGATAATAATAATAAGAAGAAATGTTTCTTATGCATCGAATCAGCATATTAGAACTGGATTAATACTGGATTAACGATGCTGAAAATTCAGCTTTGCATTACAATATTAAATTACATTTTAAAATATATTAAAATTGTAATAAATATAGTTAAATTGTAATACTATTTCACAATATTACTGTTTTTTTTTACTGTATTTCTGATCAAATAATTGCAGCCTCAGAAAGCATAAAAGATTTCCAAAAATCTTACTGACCCCAAACTTTTGAACAGTAGTGCAGCTTGACAGATATTCTCTCATATATTTCACAGACACATATGAGGGGAGACCACAAGTCCCAAAAAGGGGCAAGTTGGGACAAGTTTTGTTGAAAACTCACAAAGTTTCTTAGCTGTCAATGATTTGTGAGCTTGTGATTCATAAATGAACCCTACATAGGGAAGGATTTATAATATGTTGACAATACAACACCAGGTTAGCCACTAAAAACGTCTCCAATAAAGAAACATGAGTGTATATGGTGAATGATATTTTCTGTCTGTGACTTATAAACAAAAATTGCATCTCCTGTCTCTGATTAGGTTTTCCAGCTACAGTGAACATCCACTCCACTAGAGCAGATGAATCAGGCACTAGACATCAGGTGCTTTGACTGGCAAATTTGGCAAGCGAATGATAATACTCCAGCACTTTGACTACTATTCAAGTACATCTCAAAAGCAGAGATTACTGCGTGCATCAGTTTTTTTGATGGCTTTTACCTTAACAGTTGGGACTGAATGAATACCTTTGGTAGGTTGGAGGCTGAAAGACACATCTATGCGCCAAAGATGTAATTTTCTTCCTTTTCTCATCCCTTCACATTTGTGCATGGCCCAATTTAAGATGTCTGAAAGGAGCTCCAAATTTCGAATTCAAATTCTAAGACACTTTTCAGAGATTTCATTAATCTCCATCGTATTATTTGGTAGGTCTTAGATCTTTTGTACTGTCAAAGTTTTCAGTTCATGGCTTATTAGTCTGCTGGGTTTGTTTTGCTCTGAGACTTTACTGGGACCTTGAAAATGGATTTCAGCATATTTACATGTTTGGTGCTTCCCGGTGCCCCTCAAGTAATTGAGCAAGGAGATTTGAGGTAATGAGATACTATTGAGGAAATTTTTACAAGATATTGGCAGCAAGATGCGGCCTGTTCAAAAGCATTTTAGTCAATTAATTGTAAGGTCTGTGCAAAGCAACTTGTCCAATCTGGTTAAAATTGGCCCTGCTGCTTGTTACTTGCAAGTTTCCAGAGGGTGTTGGGAAATTTTATTGGGCTTTCATCTTGTGGGCTGCATTGCAAGAACCTCAATGACCTTTCAACTACATTTCCACTGCATTTCAGTGCCAGATTATATTTTCAACTGTGTGTACACATAGAATATAGCAGAAAGATTTAGGTTTGATGGCTTTATGGCTTGAATCCCAGTGCTGACAGGCACTCATAAATGAGCAAACAGCGTTATGGCTATTGGGACCACAGTCCTGCTGGGTACTTTGGCTCAAGATGTCTCCAGAGCTTTATAATGCAGTGGTTTTGACTCTCACCTTTCTCTGCGTGTCTTCTGATGCTGCTCGCTAGGAAAGATCCTCAGTTTCCACCGTTATTCTGTTTTATATTACCGTTTAAAGTTTAATAGTGCTGCAGAATTTTAATCATGAATTAGTCTGAATGAAGACAGAATTGGGCTTTCCAGAGACAGAATCGGGTGAAAGATTGTCTGTGTTGTGCACAGTACCGTTTCTAGGCATAGGCAAGCTAGGCGGTCGCCTAGAGTGCCACCAGCTGAAGGGGCGCCAATGAGCGCACGTACTGCCACTACATTTGAACAGGGTTGTGATCAAGAGCGGCACGGACTCCCTGAAATATGATTGACGCCCCCACTGGATCCCCCAACATCATTGGGCTAGAGTACTGTCATTCTGACTATGCCTGTATGCCATTGGATCAGAGTGCTATCAATTGCTGCCTCTGATTGTTGCATGCAAAGTTTGCATTTGGATTTGGAGCGCTCAACAATGCCATTAGATCAATGGGTTCTTGTCAGTGTATTGGCAAGATAAGGCTTTTTTTTGCCATGCAAGTTCAAAGGCCAATTTAAAATATTGGTACATAAAAAGTGCACAAAATCAGTATTTTGTTTAGGCAGTATTTGTGGCAGTCGAGAAATCACGTTTCATGTGAAACTGGTCTAAAAGGTGTGCGTTTTTGCACCAATGCATTGTCCTGTAATAATAAGTGTCCTGTAATATTCCAATATAAAACTTTTTCAGCCAGGCGCGGACTGGCCATTGGGAGCACCGGGATGTTTCTCGGTGGCCTGGCAGCTGATTTGGCCCACTGCCCTGTTTTTTTTTTGGCCTTCCCAATGTGCCAAAGTGATCATTTCCGATTGTGGCATTCCCTAATAAATCGATAATAAATCATAAATTGGTTAGTCTTGACTGGCAGCGCCGCACTTCACGTCTGTTCCTTGCCTCAGTCAAACGGTTTTGAACAGAGTCGATGTGCGGGACTCGAGGAAGGAGAGGAAACGGCCAGAAGAAACAGTTGAATGTAGCGAAATTACTAACCTGTTCAGGGCTTCAAGTGCAGGTCAGTTTCATCTGTAATACGCTACTGTAGTTTTGTCTTTAGTATTAAACTGCTAGCACTTGTTAGGCTGTCAGTAGCACCCCATTATTATCATCAGTCAGAATACTGTGCTAAAGGACATCATTATCGATTGGAAAGTTACATTAATAAATTTAGCAGGCACATATTCACATGGATTTATTGTATAGAAAGGGAGGGAGCTAGAGCAAACAGCAACACAAAAATATCAGTCAGCCCAAAAATACAATAGTGTGTTCAGTATTAGGATTTTGTTTGGCATTTAGGCACTTTAGAATATTTGTTTTAATATATTTATATGAATTATAGGTTTGTTAAATCTTGGCTATTTAAGTCATTTTAAGAGAAATAACATTATGTGCAAACAAATTGCAATGAGGTGGTTGTTTTGCAACAAGGTGAACACAGTTCTGTTAATAACAGTAGATTGTACTACTGATAATAACAGAGGGTTGTCCATGTTTCAGAATTTGCTGTGGGTGTATGGGATGGCCTGGATGAGTGTGAGATTTCCCGGCCTGAAATTTTGTCCCAGTCCGCCCCTGTTTTCAGCCAATTAAAAAATATTGGTGTAGTAAAATTCGCTAATTCATAAGAACAATTCATACTTTATTAAACTGCTTTGTCAAATTTAACGTTGAAATGCTGAATCAATTAATTCGCTTCCAAAAAAATGAAAAATAATTCGCTTCCAACAGCGCTTAAAGGGAGCAGCGTCATACATATGAGGGCAGAGCGTCACGTTATTTAAAGGGGAGTTTAAAAAAAGTTTTCAAAGTTCAGGCGTCAATGAGTAATAAAAGAACAAGTAGCTGCATCTGATTACTTTTATGTCACTGATCAGGCTTTTATATGTAGTTTGGGGTAACAAAGGGTTTTATAGGTTTGACTGAAATAATAATGCAATAACTGACACAACAACAACAAAACAATTGAACAAAAAAAAACAGATAAAGTCAAAAAGTAGCCGTTGATAATATCTATGGGAGAGGGGGGGTGCTAATAGGGATTTCGCCTAGGGCGTCAAAATGGCTAGAAACGGCCCTGGTTGTGCAGATTAAAACAAAGAGAGAATGAAGAAATTTTAAGCACTTCTTCTTGTAGATGTGACTGGCCATAATTAAACCTATAGACCTAACTGGAGATACCTAAATCAGCAAATGACAAGTTGCTTAAACCGAAACATTTTATTTCAAATGTTAAGATTACAATCTAGTTTAAAGGCATTTTTTCCACAGTATATGTTTAATAATTGAACACAACAATAGGTAATCATTTTCATTTGTGTGCATAAATTACAAGACATAGTATATTATATGCATAGTATAATAAACAACAAGTAGTGTTTAATTGCAGTACATTTATAAACTTTACCTGAATTTATTTTATTTTATTTGTTTAATTTTTACGGACATCTATAAGCAACAGTGCCACATGATCCTTCAGAGATCATTGTAATATGCTGATTTGATGCTCAAGAAACATTTATTATTATCAATGTTGAAAACAGTTGTGCTGCTTAATATTTTTTGTGGAAACAGTGATACATTTTTCAGGTTTCTTTAATGAATAGGAAAAAATGTACTTGAAATAGACAGAAATAGTAATAATAATAGTACTTATAAATATAAAAATATATAATAAAATTAATATTTTACTGTTACTTTTGATCAATGTTATGCTTTGATCAATATCATTCCTTGCTGAATGAAAGTATTAAAAAATAAAATTATAAAAAATTCTTATTGATGCCAAACTTATGAGCATTAACATGTATCACACCTATTTATAAATATTATATATATATTATTTATTATATTTTTTTTTTGTCTTAATTTATACTTACTTTTGTTTATAAGCAATAAATATTATTTAGCTGCATAAGTTTAAATTAAAACATTTAACACAGTAGAGATACTAAATATAAGGGCATAATATATCAATTTTGAATTTTTGTTTTGAATCAAATCACTAAAATATACAGTTTAAACTGATATGCGTAAATGAATTAACTTACTGATTGTTACACTGTTTTTTTTTCTACTGATGTTTAAATTAAAACTAAAAATGAACTGTAAGAATGTCCTCATAAGTCAAAAGGAGGGAGGGAAACTAGTCTGCAAACAAAATAAAAAGTATGCCAAAATCATCACAAAATACTTTAAGTAGTGTAGTCCAGTAGACTCAGGTCATCGACATTGATCTTTCAGGTGTCCAGCAGCAAGCCAGAAAAGCCTCTTTGTCTAGTCAAGGTCCATAAAATGAACAAAAGCAGTCATAAGAGACAGAACTCAGCATCTGACTGTCATGTCCTTGAGAGTGAGCTTGTTTCATAAATTCCTCCATTAGCTCCTGGGCTTGCCCTGCAGCAAGCTTTCTGTCTCGCCCATTAAAACCCATCGGGGGACAGGCCTGTAAACAGTCCGACCCCACAACTTTGATAATGGCCGTGTCTGTGTCTGTATCCAATTGCAGTGGCCGTCTCATCCCTCTCCCCTCTCTACTGACGTCCCACTGTGGCTTATTACCAGCATGCAGTGATCTCGTTCTTGCTAGCAGCTAATGTCCTGCTGCTCACATTTATCCTGCTGTGAGTCTCCTAACCCCAAACACGCAGACGAGCGATCCGCACGCACACAGGCACGTACACATGCTCTGGCTCTCTCCCAAGGTCTGCAGCCATTTAGCCCATCAAGTGCAATGATCTTTGCAGGAGGGCAGACGGAGGCTTGGGGGCATTCGGGGCAGAGAGCATAAAGGGAGAGAGGGGCTGCGGATGAAGCGTTTAGTGATGAATGAGACAGGGATTTCCCTCAAAGTGCTCATATTGTGGGCTTAAGTGAATTAAACACCGAGAAGGGGTTGAACTCCATTAGGATGTGTGTGGGTGTACAGTTTACAGTATTTACTGTACATTTCTTTTCATGACACGGCAAGGTTCGTTTAGGTTGTAAAATTTAATGTAGAGTAATTTACCAAAAGCCTGATTTTACACTACTGTTAAAATGTTTGGAGTCAGTAAGATTTTTTTATGTTTTTCAAAGAAGCCTGTTATTCTCAAGAACGCTGCATTTATTTGATCAAAAATACAGTAAGAACTGTAATATTGTAAAATATAATTACAATTTCAAATAATTGTTTTCTATTTGATTATATATTAAAACATAATGTATTCCTGATTTCAAAGATTAATTTTCAGCAGCCATTACTCAAGTCTTCAGTGTCACATGATCCTTCAGAAATCATTCTAATATGCTGGTTTGGTGCTCATTTATTATTATTATCAGTGTTGAAAAAAGATGTGCTGCTTAATATTTTAGTGGAAACTGTTATTTTTTATTTTAATTTTTTTCCATGATTCTTTGATGAATGGAAAGTATTTTTTTTTTTAAATAAAAAAAAACTGAATTTGTTTGAAATAGTAATCTTTAGTCTTTTGTAAAAGTCACTTTTGATCAATTGAGTGCATCCTTGCTGAATAAAATTATTATTTTTTTGCAATAAATAAATAAATAAAAGCAAAGGTAAAATTAGAAAATATATTTAAAAACATTTTGAGATTAATCATAGAGACATATTGAAGACTTTACTTGATGGTTACTTCACATAACGTTTTTGGAGTCATTAAATTTAAACTTTTGTTGAAAATGGTATAAAAGTTTTGTTATTGTTGTTGATTTTTAAACATATGAAACAAACATGGATGCATTTCTTGACACATTTTTCACACTACATGTATGAAAATTGATATGAAATATTATTTGGATACTGTATATATTTTAACTTAATTTGTTCTAATATATTATGCAAAAAGAAAGACACTGTAGAGTAATGGAAAACATGAAATTGGTCTGATCAGAGTCAAGTGCCCTGGAAAGCCCATTTATGTGAGTACACCTTTAGCTATACTTATAAGGGCCAACTTTTAAAAAATGTCCTCCAAAATGTAGTAAAACAAACAAACTAAGGACATTTGAAGTGGCCCTCCCTGTTTGAAATGCTCTTAAATCAGCCAAATCATGTTTTGCTTTAAATCTAATAATGTTTGTCTTAGGGTTACATTTGAGAGTATCTTATATGAACACCATTGCATCTGTGAGAGGTCCTCACTGATAGAACTTAAAAGATCTAAACTTACTTAACCTTATTTTGAGGACAGTATTTGCTGAAAAATGTCACCCGAAGTTAGCTAAATATGACAAAACCTCATTTTGGGAAGAGAAAAGAGGTTCATAAATAAACTAAACAATTCTTTATTTTAAAATGCAAAACGTTTTCCTTTAGCAAAGGGATACTGCATGAGTTTTCCATTTGTGTCCACATATAAGCGTTTATTTACCCTGAGCCCAATTCTGTCTCAAGTAAAATGCCTTCACAGATTTCACTTCTCTTCACTGTCCTTAAATTATTCAGCACACAAAAACATCTCAAACATTTATAAGCCCATTCTTAGAGGGACGCTTGAGAAGTGTGACCTCGCTGTTTGGCATAAAGGACTGGCTCAAACTGAGTCGAGATAATGGATCAAAGCATAAACACACCACAGTCTCTTCAGCCGGGGTACACACAGACATGATCCAGGAATTAAACCGAAAAAGAGTCTTCCAGTAATAGCATTACAGAAATGACAGGGAATCAAGCCTGTAAAGAGCAGATCGGCTTAAAAAAAATATAATATGGAAAAAAGCAGAGCTGTCAGGACAAATTCATTTTTCCTTATTCTTTTCTTCCCTTTCCGCATAAAAGTACGAAAAGAGAGAACTATCAGAAACAGGATAGAGATCCAGAAAGTGCTGCTCGCGGTAATGGGAATAATAAGGCAGAGAGTTGGTGAGATGGCGGTAAGCTGAGCGTGTCATTATGCATTCATTGAGATTAGGTTATGTCATCTCTCGCTCTCTTATAAAAGAGAGAAATAAAGAGATAGAAATGAGGATGGAAAGACGGCGCTTACAGTGAATGAATACCGTCTGATTGCAGTAACGCGCTGCCGCTGTTGGACATTGAGGGCAAGCAGATTGGTTAATTGAAAGTGATCTGCTAATGAGGTAAATTGACTACATTACCCACGTCTGCCTGTCTCTCAGGGATGGCACAATGGGGGCTGAGTTTCTCATGCTGACTGTAATGGTCTCAATTATGTGGTTGTCTGAAACAGTGTGTCTCCGTGGCTGAAAGGTTAAGGACTCGGGCTGTTTCTCTTCTAATGAACCCCCTCCCCGAACCGTCAAACAGCACCACTGTGCCCCACTTCCTCTATCCTCTGCTCTTTGACTTCTTCTCTTCTGCTCCTTTTGTAAAGTCATTTTGCAGCCTCTCTCTCACTTCGTGTCATCTTCACTGGGGATGTACTGTGGAAAGTAGGAGGGAAGGAGTAATGAAACAAAGTTCAAATTAAAAAGGAGAAAAGAAGAGGAAAGGATGATGGATGAATGGACAAATGTAGGAAGAGGTGAAAAATGGATAAAGGATGGTTAGAATGAATGAATGAACAGGAAGGAAGAAAAAAAGAATGATGGATGGATAGCAAGAAGGAGTGAATGCATGAATGAATGAACAAGACTGAAACAATAAATGAAGGACAGATGTAAACTGACTGAGGGAAAGATTGAATGGAAATGAATGGAAAGAAGTAAGGCAAAACAGATGAGGGAAGAATGAAAAGAAAATATAGGTTGTTTTAACCAATGAATGAGTGAATGATAGAAAGAATGAGGGAGGGAAATAAAGAATGATTGAGAGAAGGAAGAAAGAAATGAGTGAATGATGGAAAGAAAGAATGAATAAATAGTAAAAAAGTAATAAGTGAACCTATGAATGAAGAATAGATAGAAAATTGGAGTGGATTAATGAATGAAAGAAAGAAAGACTGAAGCAATGAATAATGGATTAATTGAAAAATTAAAGAAGTAAATTAAAGAATAAATAATGAAAAAAGAACGCAAAGAGGAGGGAGGAATGAATGATGCAAGGAAAGAACATAAAATAATGAATTAATGATGGATTGAGAGAGTAGGATGAAATCAAGAAAGAAGGAAAGAGGATTTAAGGAATAATAGGACTGAACCAATGAATGAATGCTGGGTGGGTGGATGAAGAAAAAGGAGTGGGTGAAAGAATGAATAGAAAAAGGAAAGACTGAATAAAGGATAACAGGAAAGGAAGGAGGGAAAACAAATGATGGAAAGAAGAACAAAGAAAGAAAGAAAGGATGAATGAATAAAGAAATGTAGGAAAGACTGAAACAATACATAAAGGACAGATGGTTGGTTGGATGGATGGAAAGAAGGAAGGATTGAATGAATAATGAAAAGAAGGAATGAGGAAAGGAGGATGAATAAATTATGGAAGGAAAGAACAGATAAAAGAATAAATTATGGAAGGAGGGATAAAATCAATAAAGAAGTGAATAGGAATGAATGAAGCGTAGGACTGAACCAATGAATAAATGATGGGTGGATGGGAAGAAAAAAGGAGTGAGTGAAAGAACAAATAAATGAATGGAAAGAAGGAAAGTAAGAGTGAAGAATGGAAGGAGGGATGATTGATGAAAGGAAGAAAAGAACAGACAAATCAACAATGGATTAATGAAGTAAGGATGAAAAAGAAGGAAATAAAAATAGGAATAACTAAACCAATAAATGAACAATTGTAGTATGGAAAGAATAAGGAATGGATGAATGAATGAATGACTGAACTAATGAAGAAAAACAGACAGAATGAATCGAAGCAAATGAAGAAAGGAGGGACTGAACCAATCAAAGACATTTCTTGTGTGTGTCACAGGAAACAGAGATCCTGAACACGGCAGTGCTGAACGGGAAGACGGTGGCGGTGCCAGTGAAGGTGGTGACGGTGGGCACAGACGGGACGGTTACAGACGTGTCAGACGCTGTGCAGTGCCAGTCCACTGATGAAGACGTGGTTAAGGTCAGTCCGCTGAGTGAATATTCAACTGTAATGATTTACTCAAATGAACAAACAAACCAAAGCATGTTGTGTCATGTTGATTCAAATTAAGCTCACAATAAATTTCATTCAAATCTAATGAGGTTTTTCCAATGATTAATGGAGGTGATAATTATTCATCATGTCAGGATACTTATTAGAATTGTAAAAATGCTTCAAGAATCAATTTAAACTTGAACAGATCTGTTTGAAAGTTCTTTTGAAAGAAAATGCATCTCAATGACAGTCCTCAGTCATCTGTCTCCACCTGTCTGCTCTCACTCTGACACTTGTTTAATAGAGATCCATTTCTCTATTTCTGTATCAGCATGTTGCAACAAGCTGTCAAGAAGTCATGTGTCGTACCTTGTGAAAAAGAAGTATACATTAGCATACTGGTAAAAAGAGTACTTATTACGGAAATCATATACAGTAAGTGTGAACTGAATGTAATGTTTTTGGACACTCAGGAATAGTTCACCCAAAATTGGAAATTTGCTGACAATTTACTTGCTCACTAATGGATCCTCTGCAGTGAATGGGTGCCGTCAGAATGAGAGTCCAAACAGCTGATGAAAACATCACAATAATCCACAAGTAATCCACAAAACTCCAGGCCATTAATTAACGTCTTGTAAATCAAAAAGTTGCATGTTTGTAAGAAACAACTCCATTATCAAGGCATATTAACTTAAAACCATTGTCTTCTGATTCAGACAAGACTATTTTTTTCACTGAAGAAAACAATATTATGGAGACAGGACTCATATTTTAGCTGGAAGCAAAAACGTCTTAATGGATGCTTTTCACTTTACAAACATTAATTGATGGACTGGAGTCGTGTGGATTATTGTGATGTTTTTATCAGCTGTTTGGACTCTCATTCTGACGGCACCCATTCACTACAAGTGCACATTCAATACAATTAAGCACGCTTCTTATTCACAAGGGTTTCACTGACTATTGTGTTTCTATAATTTTCTATAATTCATGTCTTTTTGGGTTTCTTTCAAATGCCTCCAGCTGGATCTGAGTCACGTATGAGGCAATCATAGCGTATATAATTATGATATGTTTGATTACGCATGAGCCGAAATCTGCTGAAGCTTGTTTCGAAACAAGACTGGATTGTATGATTTTTTGTGTTTGACAGGACTATTAAGTTGAGGTTGTTTAGACATGAAATTCTCTAATTTTAAATGACCCAAAAGACTTATACGCAATCAGCTTCCACTGTGGGAGTGATTTAATGCCAACGACATTCATAAGAATGTTTTTAATTGCTAATTTCAGAGTATTTCTTCAAAGTTAAACACAGCTGTGCTTCAGCTAAAACTCTCTCTTAAAAGCATTAAAGGCTTTAGTCGTATGCAAATGATCAAAACGTGGTATATGTTTACATAGACTGCAGTAATCCAACGTTCGGCCTAACATTCCATTCATATTTATGAGTAAAAGTTTTAGCTTATTCCAGTTCATACTGTAGCTGAAGATGTGAAAATTACTTCAGATATGCCGTGGAAATGGAATATGTGCAGTTATTACCTTAAGGAGCTATTTCTACCTGATATGATCCTTAAAATGACTTCCGTTGGTTTAATCTAATGTAGTCAGGCTGATTCACTCATTAAATAACCAGGTAATAAAACCAGGTAATTTAGATGTCACCACATGAAGCACATATTTAGCCTGAAGTCAGAGTGTCCCTCCAGTTTAAAACTTAACTTTGAACTGTTAACTTTACCAAAGACGGGGGAGTGTTTGTAAAACCGGTCATTATTTAGTGACGCTTGAGGTACAGAAATTACATACTGCAGCTTCAGAGTATCTCCTTTATGTGGCCTGACTAGAACAATGCAGGGCAATACATTATTTATCACCTACTCTGTAAAAACGCTACAGTAAAAAAAAAAAAAACTGTTATTGTTAACTGTAAGTTACCTTACCATATACAGTATACATTATGTAAAAAAAACAAAAAAAACTTTGCATTATATCTAAACTGTAAATGCTGTCAAATTAGTTTTTTTATGTTTTTAAAATGTGGTTTTCTTTGACTTTTGTCTAAACATTTTGCTATTGTGGAGATTTTTCATCTGATGTCTTCAAAATATTTAATAATGCCAACAGAAATGTGCATCATTTTTTCAGCTTGACCCACGCACAGTCACCTTTCTTTCAGCCCAGAGTCCTAATAATTTTAACAAATTATTTCAGTAGTTCACTTACTTTTACAATAATAACATGCAATGGAAACGGAGGCGTTTAATAATGTATTGCAATAACTCAATCAAACCTCAGGTGACCATGTGAAAATGTCTCCATGAAACATGAGCAGAATGACAAATCATTTTAACTGATGGGGATTAATGTTAAGCATACAAGTGTGACATTGTAGCTAAAGAATGGATGACTGGGCGTACACACTAATGCATAATGGATTTGCTTGGATCACAATCACTGTAGTGGGATAGAAAGATAACCATTTTGATCTGAATTTTCCATTTCCTTGGAGACTGATGCTCTGTGTTCTGTGGAACTAAATGGTTACAAGGAGTGTTTCAGATTGGGAAATATTTAGTTTCCCCAGAGAGTGAAGCGGGAAAAAAGCAATTGTGTTCCTATATCATGACCACCAATTTGAATATTGGATCATCATTATGTATCATTTTGGATCATTTTCTCCCAATTAATTTAATACAGAACCCATCAGCCTGCCCGTAGCCACAACAATAGACAGTTAAAGAAAATAAACGCAGTGCATAATAGACTAAATTACACAATCTCTTTAGCTCAAGCGGCAGTGCCAAAACGCTGAATAGCTATATTGTGCTGCGTTATATCATGTTTTTACATGATAAATAGAAAACATTAGCATTTTTATCTTTATTAGTGATTTAGCAGTGCTACAATTGGTGAAAGCACACTAGTTATGCATTCATGTGCTGTTGCTAGTTGTTTAATTCATGTTTTTCCCCACAAAGCTATTCTGAAATGCTGAGTAAAATAGGAGATCTTTATTTAAAAAAATAAATAAAATGAACAGTTGTTTGCTGACATTAGGTCACACATTCTGCATGTTTCCAGACTAGCTGTTGGCTTTCTTTGATCTGTTTTACTGATGTAACCTGCTTGAGTTACTAGCCACACAGCTCAATATGTCTGAAGTGCAGACTGTAAATACATCTCTTCTGATTTTGTCACAAATTGTGAGAATGTTGGCAAGTAAGGTCATTCTGACACCAACTTCAAATCAAAGCGCCTGAAGTTCTTTCAATCTTGTCACACACAGCTGGATCAATTTCCAACTTCTGAGAACTTCTAGAGCATATACGAGTGTTTGATAGTTGACCTTGATTAAAGTATGTAATTCTCACTCATCATATTTCAGTTTTGAAATTCCTGGAAGCTATGTGCACTTGACATGTGTACTCGTACAAAGAAGAGCACTTCCTACACATCCGAAACAATATGTTCAGGTGCTTATTTTGAGGGTTTTTTTTTGTTTGTTTTGTTTTTCTGCAATTTTTCTTCCTAAAAGCCTTGCTTTTTCCCCTCATTTTCCCTTTAATGTAATTGATCTAATATTGCTTATTTAAAAAAAAAAATAAAAATCCATTTAATCCATTTACTGTGACACTTAATAAAAAGAAACTGGCCAGAAAAGCTATTTTATTTACCTGCCATATCTAATTATTAATTACTTTTTGTGCATGGTAAAAGTTAACTTTGGATCCTCTTTAATTGGATGTAGGAAATTCAGAACAATTCTGTATTTTGGGGTTTGGGGTTGGTAAGTTTTTTTAAAAATATTTTTCAAAAAGTATCTTATGCCCCAAACCTTTGTTTTGTATATCATTAACATAATATTAATATTTTTCTAGCACTTTTTCTTTGTGAACTGTTTTTCTGCTTGTTTAATTCACTTTATTAGATGAGCAAGTGCAACACTTTCAATTCATAAAGTTTATGTCACATCATTTGTAATTGCATGCAATCCACTTAAATGTGTGAAATGGAAGTTTACTCACTTTAATTGTGCTGGGACCATGTGAATAGTTGTTGGCATTAACTGAACCTGGGCATGGGATTTCAAGTTCCCAGCATGCTTTGCATGAAAAGTAAATCTTAAAATGAAGTATTATTTTAGGTGTTTTTGAGCAAGACGAGAAAGAGGAGAGACTTTTTTTGCACTTAATGTTTAATGTTCCATTATGTTGGATTTTGGAAGTTTCTGTTATGTAGGGGTTTTGGGAGTTAATGTGGTGAAGAATGGAGCTTTTGTGTTCAAGGAAGGGTGGATGAATGTTGCTTTTTTTAAATGAGAAATTACTTTTTGGCAGTTTTGTTCTTGTGCTGTATGTTAAAAACAGTTGCATTTAGTATGCTAAAGTTTGTTATTGCTAACTGCCTCAGATTCATTTGAGTTACTTTGATGCATTTCATTTTATTAAGGTTTACTGAAATCAGTTAGGTTTACACTACATAAAATATTTAATTTAATTTGAGAATTAAAGTATTTAATTCTCCTGTAAGTTCACTTAGACAAGATTTCTTACACCAAAACGGTCATTATTTACAGGTAGTTTACATGACCATATTCACCGTCTCTGACCTTAAGAATGAAACTATAACAGTAATGTACAACTTTTATATGCAAATGATCTCAGTTATGATTGGCTAACCCCTTTTTCATGTCAAAACTACTGTACCAGCGCTAATGTTGTCATTAATCAGGTTGGACTCATTTGCTGAATGCTGAATAGGAATTTATCTCTAAACGTTGATATGGGTGGACATATCAGGAGCGTTTAGTCCATATAAACTGTGAGTGCTCTGTATACCCAAGCATTTGAGAAAAAGAGTTTGACGATCGGCTAAATATTAACAATACTACAAATTCCCTTGTCATTTGAGGTGTAACATAAGGCTTAAGATAATGAAATATGTATGTAGCTGTCTGTAAATGATATATTTGTGAAATAACGGTTAATCTGTGCCAGTTATGGAGAGATTCAGGTGAGCAGATCCTCAACAGTGTTTGCCCCTGTGCTTTACTGCTATGAATTGTTATTATTGTTCTGTGGTTTCATCAGTTTGTTGGCATGTCGGTGATATTTAAGACATAAATATATTTAGATAATTGCTTAGTATCAGTAAATAGTCTGATACTGGGGACTGCCTGAAGAGTACTCCTTGAACTTCATAAGGCAGAAAAACATGACTAATAGCTGCTTTATCATTAGAGTAAAAAAGCCTCTTAAGTCAAGAGAGCACTTGGGCATCACCACTTAATATAGATACGTGGCTCTTCAGATTTTGAGCAATGATTATAGATGGCAAGATGATAATGCACTCTGGGAATACACTAGTGAAAACTAGTATCAGTAGTGTTAGATTGGGCACATACTGTAAAATAATAGTGCCCAAGCAAGGTGGCATCTTTGAATACATTCAAACCTGGAAGTCTGCAAAGGATCTGCAATAAAAACTAAAATTTATTGACCAAACCGTTGTGTAAAAACTGTATGTGTGTGTTCAAGTGGGTTTGTGTATGTGTGTGTATTAGGAATCAATGATTCTTGGGCCATATACCATGATGCTGTATAGAGTGGAGCACAGGGAAGTGTTATCTGGGAATCTTTCAATAGAGCCAGTGAGTTGTTTGATGTAAAGCACTACTGGGAGCCAGTCAGGTAAAACTGATGACCGCATAAAAAGGTGAGTTTAGATTACAGGTTCTCTCAAAAGGAATGACGCAGACAGTCGATGTGGAGCTGCATTAGTAGTCCAGCCGTGTCCAGTGTAGCAGATGAAGTGTTTAATATAAATAGGAGGAAGTAAAAGTTGAAAGTACTTTTCTTGGATGTATTTCACCTTTGATTATAAATAACTCCCTCCTTCGCTGAGGACCCACACAGTTGTAGTTTAAGACCCGGTTAATTGTGCTGTCAGACCTGCTCAGTCAAACACATGTACGAGCCGCCTGTTCATGGTCCGGCCCTCTCGTTCCTCAGATGGCTGCTTGATTGGATGTGTCTGACAGGTAGTTAATTTCCCAGACTGAATAGTCATGGCTGTAACATCGTGGTGTGAGATTCTCCAGTCTATGGCAGTGATTAATGATGATGCCCTGTGTGTTTGTGTGTCTGTGTGTCTGTAACAATAGATTTGAGCTGTACAGCATTGGAACGAGTTAGTGATGTAGGAATAGTTGAAATATGCCGTATTAATCAAAGCAGTGAACTTGCTGGTTTTGACTTTGTGTAATTTTTTGTAAAAGGCCAGTAGTACCATATAGTACCTTATGCTTAGCAAGGTTGCATTTATTGAATACAGCAAAAACAATCATATTGTGAAATGTTAGAATTTCAAATAACTGTTTTGTATTTTAATGTATTTTAAAATGTAATTTATTCCTGTGATGGCAAAGCAGAATCTTCAGCAGCCATTATTAATATTTTTTGTAGAAATTGTGATGCTTTTTTTTCAGGATTCTTTGATGAATAGAAAGTTAAAAAGAACAGGTTATATGTTAAGATTTTTTTTGTAACAATGTATGTAACTGTTAGTAAAAGTAAATTTTTCAACAATAGTGTGTGAATACACACAACACACACACACATGTACATGTACCTTTAAAGCCATAGCAGAATTGTGCATTTCTGAGCAATACAGCAGCAATTCGTTTCAGAATGAATCTGCGTTTTGAACAAATCGTGTGAACGAATGATTCAATACACTATTCATAAAGTGAGCCGTTTATTTCATTCATGAATGAATCAGCAGTTTGAATGAATCGAATGAATGACTCAAAAACACATTTACTGCAACATGCTGGCCGTTTTAGTTTCTTATTTAGAGCATCATTTCATTAAGAAAAGTCCCCTTTCGATTTGGTTTATGAACAAGTTAAGAGCTTTCTCCATCATTTAAGCTGCTGAAAATTGAGACCCTCACCATGTTATTGTTGAGTTAATACAGTGGTTCAATTCTGGACATGTAAATGTGGATTTCATCCACAAAAACTGCATGTAATTGCTATTTAAAATAATTACAGAAATTGCAAAGAAGTGTTATATTTTTGTCTTCTAGTGTGATAACTTTTTTAAGTGTGGCTGAAGTGTCCAAATAGATTTTGGGGTCACTGTGTTGAATATAACAGTGTTAAATTAATTCATCATTTTAATTCATCATGTCAACAGTTTAACTTTGGCAGCCGTCTAAGCATCTTCACGCTCAGACTTTGTTGAAGTAACGGAGATAAAGCTTTGGAACCAGAGCAAGAGGAAACTCTGACAGCAGACAACTCTATCAATCAGACAAGCATGAAACAAACTCTCACAGCTTTAACAACCCTTAAGTGTAGAAAGCAACACACCATGATGCTCTGATGCTGGATTAGATGTCTCACTCAGCTCTGGGAGTGTGTGTAATGTTCAGCCACAGCCAGGAATATGACTCTTGAATTTTTTAGTACTTACTGTATAATGACATTATTCAGTAGGCTCTTCTGCTAGTGAACTGGTACTCTCCATGAATAGAGTACAAAACAGGCTTGAAATTGGTAATTTGTTTAACAAATGGGGAGTAAAAAGAGGCACTTAACTTTCAGAAAGTATTGAATGCACAGGAGGTTTAAATAAAATATAATTTAAATTAGATTTTTAACTCTGTTACCAATATATATATTAATTATATATCATATATCAATTAATATATATTAATTATTTGTCTGATTCTGTAGCATTAAACTAATTAAAGTCAAAACTATAGCATATGGCTAAAAAATAAATAAAATAAAGTTTTAGATTATTTATTTAAGGCTCCAAACGATGTTTCATCTTGAGTGTCACAATTTCATGTAAAATTTTATCAAATTTTTTTCTAACATGAGAATATCATGGGATTTGTTCCTCGAATGCTTTAAAAATGTCAGTGTATTGTAAACATGGAAAGTGCCCACTAGCATTTTAACATAGATTAAAGATCTAACATAGAGCCAAGATCTGGATCTTCTAATTACTCTTCAGGGAGCATGAAATGATTGTGCAGTTCTCAAACCCTGACAGACTGAGACTTAATATTCCTTATGAGGAAAAAAAATGGGAACATAAATGTTTTTGACAAATAAAAAAGAGCCTAGGAGCTCTATTAATATGAAAGGGTTATGCACAGAATTTGGGTTTGCAGTGTCAGTGTGTGTATGAGTATGTGTGTGCTTGCATGCTTTTATCTTTCTGCTGCTGGCCACGCTTTGATGGTGTGTGTTGCTTCTGTAGTTTCCATCCCTGTCAGATCCTGGTTAAAGGAATCAAAGTCCGACCGAGCCAGTCATAGTGATTTGAGGCCCGCATCAGAAGGGAACACTGAGCCAAGTAATTTCGCCAACGTTTATGAAACGGATGGTTTTGGAATGCGGCCTCATAACTCCTCGACAAGAGGATGAGGCCGCCCTTCTGTCTTCTCTGTGAGTGTGTGTCTTATGATAGGCTGTTGTATTTACTCATCATTATTAACCAAACTGCTGCCCATTTTTCCAGCAGCCATCTGGGGAAAAAAGGTGACTTGTGGGCCCTGGCTCAGCTGTTTGCTGACTACTCATGCACACTGACACTAACACGCAAACATTTGTTTTTCTGTCATGACAGGGGCAGTCGGATATGTGACCCTGGACCACAAAACCAGGCTTAAGTAGCACGGGTACATTTGTAGCAATAGCCAACAATACATTGTATGGGTCAAAATTGTCGATTTTTCTTTTATGTCAAAAATCATTAGGATGTTACAGTTGTTTACAATCATTTTTGCACTAATAACAGAACCTTCATGTCATTTTTCAAAACATTTGGATACAATTCCAAAATGACAATTTTCCAAATGTTTGGATACAATACACATGAACCAAAGATCTTTTGTTTATTGAACTAAAATCACCTGTTCAAAATGACACAACTTAACATCAAAGTATCTGAATTGAGTGTCTATTCATTTCATTACAATGATCTATCTATCAATTGATACAGCTGCTCAAAATGCTACATAATGGTTGCATAACTCTTGAAGCATAGTTTTTATGGAAAATGATGAACAATATTAAATGTTTAGATTATGAAAGCAACTGAGGCCTGAGTATGTTCAGGTATGATCAGTTTCAAGATGCCTGTTGTTGGGAGAAAAAAAAAATCCCCAAAAATTCTATATCATTGTTATCAGTATTTGTTTTTCCTACAGTAAATGTCGTAGGGTGATAGAGTTGGAAGCTGATGAAAACCATTCAAATGTTTGGATGAGGCAGGCTTTACCCTGGCTATGACATGGAGGAGAGGTTGAGAGCCCAGCGGTTGAGAGGGGCCCAGATCAATGTTCGCTGGGGGACCCGACCACCCCCCCACTGAATGTGATTTTGAGGGGACCCCATAGCAAAATCAGTGCAATGGGCCCAGAATTCCTCGCAACTGACAGCAATCATGGTTTCAGGCCCATCCACAGTTTATCACCTTGTATTTACCCCCATACTCCCCTTTCCTTACTGTAACCCGACTGAGGAGTTTTTCTTCACATGGAGGTGGAAGGTTTTCTATAGGCTCCTCACAAACAAGTCTCTCTTCTCTAGGCCATAGATGATGCATGCAATGGCATCACAGGAGACCAATGTCAGGCCTGTATCTGCCATGCCAGAAGATTTTTCCCAAGATGTTTAACTAATGAAAGCATCCATTATGATGTGGATGAGAACCTGTGGCCAAATCCACAAGACAGGGTTGAAAAAACATAGAAGAGCAGTGAGGAACTGTGACTTTTCTAATCTATTATATATCTTTTTTTTTTTCATATTTAAAGTTTTTTTTTAACCTGTTGTGAGTTGATTATTTCATCAATAATTTTCAAATGTTTAATGATTCCAGTGTCTGTACTTCTCTCTCTAGTCTATTACAATGATGTATGAATGCGTAGAACCATAATGAAAGCTGCATCATGTGTTTTGAACAACTATGGGTATCTTGTGTCTGTGTGATCTAAAGTAATGTTCCTATGATATTTCATAATAAATTAGTATTTTGAAACTTCAGCAAATGCAAGGCTTCTTTAAAGATAGGAACGCAATATGCAAAGTTTTGACCACTGGACAGCCTGTTACAAATAATGACTGTTTTGAGTTTTGTGACTAGAGTTTTGAAAAATGACATGAAGGTTCTGTTATTAGTGCAAAATCATGTTCCATGAAGATATTTTGTAAATTTCCTACCGTAAATATATCAAAACTTAATTTTTGATTAGTAATATGCATTGATAAGGACTTCATTTGGACAACTTTAAAGGCGATTTTCTCAATATTTAGATTTTTTTGCACCCTCAGATTGCAAAACATACATCAATGGAAAGCTTATTTATTCAGCTTTCAGATGATGTATAGATTTAAATTTTAAAAAAGTTACCCTTATGAAATATATTTATTTAATTATTTTTATTTATTTATTGATAGAAAAGCATACTTTTATTGAGCAAGGACATATTAGTGAGAGTACAGACAAATATAATGTTTTAAACTATTTCTATTTCAAATGAATGCTGTTATTTTGAATCAAATAATCCTGAAACAAAATGAATCAACAAAAAACTATTTAGTCATTTTAAACATTAATAATAACAATATGTGCTTCTTGTGCAGCAAATCAGAACGTAAGAATGATTTCTGAAGGATCATGTGACTGATGTAATGGCTGCTGAAAATTCAGCTTTTCATCACAGAAATGAATTACATTTTAAAGTATATTACAATAGACAAGAGTTATACTGAATCAAAATAATATTTTAAAATATTACATCTTTTACTGTATTTTTCATCAAATAAATGCAGGCTTGGTGATTAACTTATGTTACTGTGGTGTAAATATTTCTATATTTTTAGATTTCCATAAAGACATTTAGGCTACATTCACACTGCAGCAAAATGTGGCCCTAATCTGATTTTTTTTTTTTCTCATATGTGATCTTTTTTTTTTTTATGACAGTGTGGAAAGCACAGACCACATATGGAATCTGATCTTTTTTTATTCTTATTTGGGCCACTTCCATATGTGGTCCTAAATCTGATTCAGGTCAGATGTTTTGCGATGCGACCTCAGTCTGAATAGTCATATCAGAATTCATGCGACTATTTCACTCTAGATCAGGGGTAGCCTACTCAACAGGCGGCGATGCGGCCCGTCTGCATTCATTTTGTGGCCCGCGTCATGCTGAAGATAATGTATTTTTATTACAGTTTGTGCTCAAAATATTAGGCAGTTTGATTTTTTTTTATTAAATGTAGCCTACAATCGCAGTAGTAAAAGCTGCTCGATCTCTGCAAGCGCTGTAACTAACCACGCGGCAAACAAACAACTTCAAAGAGAAGCGCTGTCCAACAAAAGAGGACAACATGATTTTACTCCACAACATCAGTCGAGTGTTTGAAATAACCTTATTTTGTGAGCTGATGTGTGGTTTTTGTCACAGAACGAGGCAGATAATATATTCTGTACGGTAAAGTCAATGTCGATTATCATAAATATACTTTATTATTATGAAAATACCAGAGATGGCTTGAAGAACACAGTTAAACCATATATTGTTGCATCGTAATGTTTACTGTCGTGTACTGTTGGATATTTAAATAAATAGCCAGATCGCAAATAGATTAAATCACCCACTCAATCTTGTTCATAAATGACAGGATTCATATATTAAAGCCTTAAATCACAATGTAACGTTCAAATCTGCATTCGCGCTGCCGCTGATCCAGAGAGAGCAGTTTACTTATATGAAACATCTTTACAAAGACTTTTGTTATTTCTGTGTTACAAACATTCAAATAATCACAGAAGTACTGGAATAAAAGTGTATAGTTCAGATATAAACACTGCTATCTACAGAAGCGATCAATAAATCACCTTTTTGAAAGTGACAATGCTTCAAATAAAGATTGTTTCAAATACAGCGTACTGCCAGTAGGTGGAGACAAGTGACTTAAAATGAGATTCATTCAAAAAACATTGATTCATTCAGGAATGAAACAAGTGAAGTTTTTGTGAGCAAGTCATGAATATGAGTTATGAATCATTTGTTTAACTTTTTTATCAATTCGTTGAATATTGTATTCTATAAATAGACTGCAGCATTTTTTTCTAGAAACTCTAGTAAATTACATGTTATTTTGTTTAGTTGTCTGGTTTTTCAGAATCATGGTGGGAGAATAGTGATATCTATTTTAAAAATAAAATATTGATACAATATAGTTAATACAAATATTAAAAATAATACTTCTTTCTAAAGTACCTTGTGAACTATATTTGCTCAAGAATGTTTTTAGTTTTAGCATTTTGAGTTTGTTCAATACTCTGTGTATGAATGCACTTTTTTGCATCAATATAGCAAAACAAACTTTTAATCAAACTTTGCTCAGTCTTATTTTAAATAAGATAAGGACAATCAAGACTTATATAAGTAATAAACTGTATTTCTAAATCAGTAAATCTGCAACTATTGTCTTAAATAAAGTCTGATGATGCAAATTGTAATTTGTGGCCCTTTGCATCGTATGTAGTTTAAATGCGGCCCGCTTGGCCTCTGAACTTGAGTACTCCTGATCTAGATTGTCGTTCGTCATAATTCTGCACTGATGGGAGTCACTCCAAAGATTTTACATACTGGTAGTCTTTGATCACCCTGTGAATATGACAGACAGTTGCAGAGGTGTCAGTGGAGACAGAGTGAGGTGTTTTACACTGACACTGACAGATTTACACAAGCTAAACTTACGGGATCTGTAAATATTTAAAAACGTTTCTCTCTTTCTCCTCACCTTTGTCCTCCTTATCACCTGTTCACATTTACTTGGCAGTCTAAACTGACATATCATAGACCTTTAAAAACACTATATTATAGATCAACCCCAAACCCTAGAAATGTTAAGACGTGGATATTTAATCGTGACCTAAATCTGTGTAGGTGAATGTTGTGGTCAATTCTTTGTTTTAAACCATAACTCAAGAAGATACTTATACCAGAACAATAACTTCTGACAGAGAGTCAAGGCTGACTCTTCAAAATAAAATATTTTCCATCATCGTCAAACTTCACTGCCAATCCATTTCAAATATGCCTTGTCTTTTGTTCAGATGCATTGTATTGATTTTGGTAATGTGAAGTTCACTAATGTGTCCTGAGAAGATCAATCCACTGTTCTTTTCTTACTTCTCCATCACTGACATCCTTTTTTCTGTTCTCAGGTATCAGACAGGTGTGATTACGTCTACGTGAATGGCAAGGAGATGAGAGGACGGGTCCGAATGTTGCTGAACTTCACATACGGTTACCTGAGGGCCCAGCTGGAGGTGAAGGTCTGGATTCCCAAACTGCCTCTGCACATCGAAGTTTCAGATACCGAACTCAGTCAGATCAAAGGCTGGAGGATTCCCGTAAACAGTAACGCCCAGAGGTACGAACCTTTGTGTTGGATTCTGAGAATATTGAGTGATCAGTAGATCTGCTCTGAATCTGCATGCTCAGTAAAACTCAGCAGATTTCCACAGAATTCAAACACCTGTCACTCACAGAGTTCTAGCTGTACCTCTCAACCCACAGTCTGCTTGTAGTATTTTGCAATCTGTTATGGCCAGGATTCAACCAGGGGGCTGTGGATGTACATCAGGTGGTCTGTGTGTGTGTGTGTGTGTGTGTGTGTGTGTGTGTGCGCATGTGTGTATTAAACAGTGACACCTGCTGGTGGTGTTTAAAGGTTCATCCTATACTGACCGGTCTTCAAACAGAAGAGAATTAAGCAGTTATATTATCAAACTGAACAAATACGTTAAAGGAATAGTTTACCCAAAATTGAAAATTCTGTCATGATTTTCTCATTTAAAATCAACAAGATTTCATTCATCTTCAAAACAAAAATGGAAGATATTTGTCATGACACTAGAGAGATTTCTGTCCCTCCATTGAAAGTCCACTCCACCAAAAATTTAGTGCTTCAAAAAGTTCCTAAAGACATCATAAATTAATCAATATGAATCAAGTGGTTTAATGTAAGTATTCTGAAGAGAAAGGATTGCTTTATGTGATGAACAGATTTAATTTAGGTTTGTTTTCACATATAAAAAATGGAAAATGGAAGCTCAACTGTACTTGCTTGAATTGTGAGGACAAACCTCATTGGTTCTTGTTCATCACACAAGAACTTTTAAACTTCCATTTTTGTGGTGTCAAAGATTTGGCGGAATGGACTTTCAAATGAGGGACAGAAATCTCTCAGTGTTTTTAAATATATCTGTAACACTTTAAAGCCTTTATGTATAATGCACTATTAAAGGTTATTAAGGGGTATAATGCATTATAATTATTCATAATGGGCGTTGTAATACATTATATCTTGTTGTAAATAATTATAACCACATTTAAAATGCATGGTGTAAGAATGAATTGATAAGTGTTATAATGCATTAACTCTGGTTACAATTATTCATGAGATTGTACAATGCATTATAAGGTGCATTACAAAGCATAATTAATGCATTAAAACTACTTTTATAATGCATTATACATAAAGGCTTTAAGTAAAGTTATATTCTTTGGAGTTTTGAAAATGAATGAATGCCTTGTGGATTTAGAACAACATGAGTGTGAGTAAAAATTGGCACAATTTTAATTTTTGAGTAAACTAATCAAAACAATATAGCTATGTTTATCATTGTTACCAGTGTCAAATTGAATGGTGTATGGTAAAATATTAACTTTGGCAGCCCTAAAAATGTATTTAAATTAGCAAGCAAGTAAGGAATTAAGGAAGTAAATGTAGCTCATTTATTCTATATTTTTGGTTGGGAAAAAGCAAAAAAAAAATATAACATCAGAGGTTGGTCTCTGTGATCAGCTCATAAATATTGACAGCTCTATAAATGCAGAGGCTGTTAGAAACTGCAGTTAGAAACTTAAAAGGGAAAAATTAAGAAAATGCTGCAATGATTGTTTAAATATGTGAATATGGCACAGAAAAGGAGATGTCTATCCCTAGTGAGCACATGAAACCTTCAAAATAATCAGATATATGAAGACAAATCACAACAATTTTCAGAGTAATTCCCACAGAGTATTTTTCAGGATAAAAAACCCCCAAACATTTAGAAAAAAAGAAGTCAAAACTTTAAAGTGAGAATGCACTAAAATCCTTATATTGATTTGTACTGTAAGTGGTGAAGTGGAGGAATGTGAGAAGCCCCACACAATCACAGAGAAACAGATCTTACCAGCAGCTCTGGAGTGTGAAACCGTTAAACAAACTCTCTGTTGGGCAGTGCAGCAATGCTATGAATCCGTGATAGGACAATGGACGTGATACAAAGGACGTAATAGGCCTCCTCCTTGGCTTAGAATCAAATAATGTTATGGTACATCTCACATCTGGTTGGATTGTTGCACTTGGAGCTTTTTCTAGAAAGTTTTCTCATGGGGAAGATGAATATGAATTCCAAATTCGACACTGTTGAGCTCCATTAAGAATTTATAATACTACAGCTTACATTAAAAATAATTAATGCTTACAGATCAAAAGTTCATATTAAGCATTCATATTGATTTCGTACCTGTATAAGTTCACATTCATATCTGAGTATGAAAATATATGAATCAAACCATTTCTAATTATAAATATGTGTTAAAGGAAAATCTAGCTTTTAGGGTCCCTGGATTGGTTAAAAGTCTGTGAATCTTTAAAAGTAGGAAATCCTTGAGTTATGAAACAGCCACATTACAGGGGGTTGATCATTTTAAACCTATTGCAAATGCTCCTGGCTGCAATTTCCCAGCATGCACCTTTAATATTTTGTCGTCATTCAAAACTGAAGGATGGGGATACATTTCACCTCTCTCTCCTTATAACCCACAAGGAACCACTTGGGCTTGTGAATTCAAAATAGAATAAAGTCAATATATACGATTTCCTGGAGGTATGGAAGCAGTTTCTTCTATGTCTCCATTTCCGTATGTCCCATGTGGCACAATGATTCACGACGTGTGTGAGAAGCTGAGAATACAGAATATAAAATATGATGCTCTTCATAGGTGAAATTTCAAGTTCCCAATGGGTTGCTCTGTGTGTGCATGTAGCTTTATGGATTGTGAATCCAGACTCCAGGAGTCTGAGGGAAGCTCTTGAGACATTTACAATACAGATTCATTGAGAGTTTGAGCAAAGCCAGATGGGAGATCCCATACATTGTGCAGTGGCATTCTTTCCAAAACTTCTCTGCTCAACTTTTTGACAGCATAAGTGAAGTACCTGACATGTATACTGTTGGCTTTACTTTGAAAAAGTACATAGGCAAAATAGGCAGTTCAGCAGACTGACAGAGTACTGGAAGGAAGAGAGTGGTGACAGTGATGCGTTCATATAGTATCTGTTTAGTTCTGCAAAATCTCTTATATAAAAGATGGGTCTCTATTTAGATGTGACATTTTTGTAGTGTGAGACCCCCAAGGCAGGTATCGGAGGCCTTTGACCCAATGTGGCGGACCCCTTATGACATCACTGCTTGTGGGCGGGGCCCTGTCTCAGGGTTTTCACACACTGGATTATCAGTACACCAAAGTAACTCATGGTATACTGGTTTGTTAGATTAAGTTTGTGTTTTCATAATAGCTCGTTTTGTGGTTTATTTATGGATATGCACTGTAAAGCTGTTTATTGCTAATGAGGTGCTCTATATATGTACACAGAATGAATATTGGATGCTAATTGCTTTATACGTCTTTCTTTGTTTTTACATCAACCTGCTTGTTATGCATTGAGATTTATGTGTGTTTCTAACATTACAATTAGAAGAAGGGTTTCACTCTAAAAAATGCTGGGTTAAATATAACCCAGCACTGGGTAAAATATGGACAAACCCAGTGATTGGGTTCTTTTGACCCAGCAGTTGGGTTAAATGTTTAACCCAACCTACTGGGTAGTAACCCAAATGCTGGGTCAAAACAACCCAATCCCTAGGTTTGTCCATATTTTACCCGACGCTGGGTATTTAACCATTTAACCATTTATATTTAACCCAGAATTTTTTAGAGTGTGCATGTAACTCATAAACAACCCTTATATTAAACGTCAAGCACATTTGAATCTGAAGTGTATGTTCTTTTAATAGTAAATATTTTCTCTTAATTTTATTTGCAGAGACAATATATGTAAAGTACCAGTAATATGCAAAATAAGCCTATTGTAGATTGGATTCTCAGAAAAGTGTAAAGGTGCAGTCAGATTTGCCATTGTTTGCCAAATTTTCGCAGGTGAAATCCAGTCATTCCAGTCATTCCCCTCACAGATTTTGCATTCAAATTGGTTATTGCTTGGTTTGAAAGTGACTTGTGTGTAAATGGTGCTTCTTACATTGCTAAACTGTTGACAGCGGACATTTTGGACAATGGACTTTTTTAATGGACATATCTTTTTTTTTTATCTACAAAATTTCACTGAATTGTCGCCAATGTGACCAAGTCATAACACTGTGGCTCTGTGGTGCTATTTGTTTGGTATAGTTGTTTGTATAGTTCTGTTTGTTTTGAGCATCCTGCCCATTCTGACACTGTAACAGCTCAACCAATGGTGTGAGTTTGGGGTGGGGCTATATGTTTGATTGCCCAATCAAAAGTAAGGAGAGGGTTCAGGTAGCCTATTTGAAGTAAATATTTTTGCAGTTCTGCTGTTTACACACTTTAGCTTTAAGTCAAGTCACCATTATTTATATAGCGCTTTTTACAATGCAGATTGCGTCAAAGCAGCTTTACAGTATTAAACGGGGAAATAGTGTGTCGAAATAGTGTGCCATTTTCCTCTGGCAAAACGAAACCAGCAGTTTAATTCTAGGTTGCAACAAAGTCAGATTGTGCAGAGGACTCATCTGGTTCCCATGGTCTTGTCCCGATGGCCGTCTAGGTGATGAATTTATAACATTAAGTACAATAAATATCCAGAAGAACATCACATTATACCATACAACAAAATAGATTTATGTATCACTAGTTTAGAATATAAAATGTATTATTAATTTTTATTTTTATTTCGATTTCGTGTTCTTTAGTTATAACTGAGGGATTATTTTCATTGGCAGACATCACTGTTATTACTGTTCATATTTTATGTTGATTAGTATTAGTTAGTATTACAAATAATTCATCTAAATGCTCATATAATACCTCATGCGTGATCTGAATATCATAGAAACTTAAGAGTATGCTCTTTTACTTTGGAGCAGCAAGTAACTAGCTAGCAATACCACAACAACTCCCAGCCTCACCCAAGAAATGCAAATGCAGGGAAAGTTGTTCTCCAACTTAAAAAAAAAAAGTATTAATAAAGCCTTTTATTTTCTTTTTTTTTTTGCTGACACCTTGTAATAGTAATGTGTTTTGTGTATTTGCTATCTACTATGCGTCATGCACAGATTTGAAATCTCTGTTGAAATTAAGGTGCATGTAATCAGTATATAATGATGATTTTTGGACAACACTAGTTAAGATGGACTTAAATGAGACAAGTGAGCAAGTCCTACACCAGCAGGATCTTCATAGATCTGTGTCTCCGGTAGTGGGAGGTTGTCTGTCAGTGTGGATCGAGTGGACTCTAATGAGGGGCTCGATTGCCGTCCTCCTGACAGCCTCAATCTCGGAGAGCACTAACAAGATGGCCACCTGATGCAATCATATTCTGATTCAGTGACAGAGCCCCAAAGTCCATCCTAATGTCGCAGTAATGCACATTGCAGTGGTGACACCTTAAGAACCCACTCACTCATGTTGTAGTACTCATCACACTAGTTACTTCAGCAGCACCCACACGCTGCTTGTTGTCGCAAGTTCAGTCAAACTTAGATTTAAAAACAATCATTTTAAATGGGTTATTAAATTTACACCGTTTTGAAGATGGGGGGCCCACAATGTAAATGGGATGGCAAGTTTTTCTTATGAATATTAATTAGGTCATGCTGACAATGCTAGGTAACAGGGTTGGGAACATTTCTCTCAATGTTTAATGGCCTGGCCAATGAATGTCAACTACTTGGAGTTTGAGAAAGAGTTTAAATTGTAAAATGTCCCGTTAAAGTCACAATTAAACAGTTTTTGAATGTCACTGCCTTATGGTGCAGCCATATTTACCATTGTTTGGCACATTTCTGTGGGTAAATTTTAACCATATAAGAAGAATCAATGCAACTGGGTTCATGTGTGATTTCATGTGAAGGCAAAATATTTCCCCATGCAGATTTCACAGAAGGTTCAAGTTTTTCACACAGATTCACAAAAACCTTCTTGGTTTGAAAGTAGATTCTGTATGCTAAAAATATATCAAATTATGTTCCAATATGGAAATGAATAAATGGAAGCCATTAAAAATGATATATTTTTATAAATCATCTTTTATTTGCATAAGACAGTAGGAGACTGACGGGAAATGTCTGATCCAAAACGTATTTGTATATTTGTATGTTTTTGTATATCTTGTTCTGATAATGTAATATATCATTTAAAAGACATTATTTCCCTGCTGAAAAAAAACAAAACAAAAAAAACAATAGACACCATCACAAAATGTGTAATGGTTTACTGATTATATTGGGATTTGTATTGTTTTAATGGAAACTGTAATGGAGCCTGTAGGTTTCTACTGGTAACTGGTCACCTTCTATTGGTGGCTTGTTAAAACCACTAAATCCTATTGGAATATGTCCCAAAACACACTACAGAAAAAAATAAACATTCTTCAATGGCTTTACTGGTTAAAAGTTGATAGTTTGTAATGTTTGTAATGGTGTAGTGGAAACCAATAGAATTTCTGTGATGGTTTCTATTTTTCTTTTTCTTTTTTTCAGTAGGGTTGGATGAAAATCTGAAAAATAAATAAATAAATACTATAGAAGTCAATGGCTAACTGGTTATAGCTAATATAGTTCAAAATATCTTCTTTTGTGTTCAACAGCAGATCGGTGAGTGAACATGAGGCTGAGTAAATGATGATGGAATATGCATTTTTTGGGGCTGAACTATCTCTATAAAAAAGTTCAACCAATGGTGTAGCTTTCATTCCAGGCCGTTTAGGATTTTGCAGGTGAAGAGGTTCTTGCATGACTTCTTGAAGGATTTTTTTTTTTAACAGCTGACTAAGTATGGTTTAGAGCCTCCACTCGGTTTTTGGGCTCCTGCTAATTGTGTACTTGTTAGCAAGGTTGTTTTGAGGTATCAGAACACAAAATGTGTTGAATCTTACCCAAATGACTCCATCTCCACATGTACCCTCTAAAACGCATGCTGTTAAATGAAGGACTTCATCGTCAGCACATCACGACTAATTAGCCTGCCTCTGCTAGCCACGCTCACCTAGCACTACAGAAAGTCAAGGGCCTCTGTCAGCAGTTTATGAACATGTGTTCGGCGGTCCAGACGCTCATTAGCCAGAGCTAGAGTTGGCTCTCACAGCTGCAGTCCGGTCTACACAGCGCATGCCAAAGTACATTCATCTTTCCTGTGATTATCACAATGTGAACATGTTTAGCAAGGATGAACGAGCATGTCAAAAACAGCAAAGTCACCTTACGTTTGTTTTACTTGACCCGGAGACATTTTTCATGCAAGAGAGGAGAAAATGTCAATTTTGGCTCATCGTCTCAAAATATGGCAGAGAAGCATGTGTGTTTTGCATTCACCACTGATTTCCCTCTCCACACATTCTCATTTATATTTATCGTGGCATAACAGGCATGACCTTGCTGATGTAACAGCATTATGGTTTGGTGCTAGTGGGCACTGATGATCCATTTGTTTACCGCTATATGTGTGTATGTGAGAGAGAATCGCAAGGCTCTTCGTCCTCTGCCAAATGCGCTGCCAGTTGGTCGGTGTAGTGCGAGAGAGAGAAACTGACCCGAGAGAGCATTTTTGTGCTCGTGCCAAGCCTGTAGTGTGTAGAGTGCCAGGCTGGCCCGCACTTTACGGCCTGGTGTTAACAGTGTTCTCTCAACACCAGGCAGGCATGATAAAAGTCCGACCGCTGGGAATGACTATTCCTGTCTATATCAAGGAATGATGCTGTGTGAGAGAGATATGTGGAGCTGGTTGCCCCCTTAAGGGACGTCTGTCTGCTCTGTGGAAAATATTGTTTATTGAATCGTCTTCAGACCTCCTGTGTAGGTAAATAACTGAGCGCTGACACTATGATCTCACCCATAACAACTGATGGCTAAATCACAAAATGCTACTTGTTAATATCTCTTCCCTTCCCATGAAGCCTTTTTTTTAACGGTGGAAAGTCCATGGAAGGATTTTCATGTCGTAATAAGGTTGCACTTATTTTCTCTTACAAGGGGGAGGTAGCAAACCAGTGTTTGGATCATTTTGCATGTGTTATAAGAATAACACAAACATACTTTTCATTAAGACTTTATAACAGGGTTCACTAGGTAACTAGTTATGATATAGCTGGGGACTACTTTCAGGCGCTGCGTCATATCACTGCGCCTGCTGCACTCATGGTACGGCAGTAAAGTTCCTTGATTATTACGCTGGAATGAGAGTATAGTTCCTAGCCATATTGGCCTAGAAAATCGCAACTTTTCATTTTCCGTCGATCTTAGTACACGATGTAACTACAGAAGATTTAAGCTTTAAATAGGAAAATTATCGAAACTCTTTGGTCATTTTTTATCGCGATGCTAATGGTCTAATCCGATTCAATCATCTATGCTAAGCTAAGCTAAAAGTGCTACCGCCAGACCCGGAGATCGCCTGAAGGGATTCAGAAACGGTAAAACTCAACTGTTTAACTCTAGGGGAGGTGTAAAATTAGCCTATTTTCAAAAAAGTGGAGTGTTCCTTTAACATTAGTTAATTGGTTACAGCATTTATTAATCTAGGTTAATTTATTTATAAATACTTTTTTTGCAGTCACGAGCAGTAAGGGTCTGAAGAAATGTCTTGGTTTTATTTTCTCTTCAAAATGTACTAGTAAAAGTCAACAGACATTTATAATAAAGTAAAGTAGAAATATTGCAAAACTGCACTTAAATACAGTAATAAAGTATTTGGTACTTTGTTACTATATACCTCAAAAGGGTATGAATTGGATCTAGCAGTCATACATTAGAATTATTACTGTTGTATTTGCAGTATTTCTTATGGATTAATTGTGTGTGTGTGTGTGTGTGTGTGTGGTAAGAGAGAGAAATAATTAATGAGGTGGAACAAAACAATTGTTCTGCGTGTGAGTGGAGGATTTTTTTCGTGCTGTAATTGTTGTATGTGATCGCATTATGAAATGGGTTCCATTACAGTGCTAAGAAAGTCAATCTGCAACATTAACATACCTACACACACTGTAATCTGATCCAGCGGACCCCCCCCCACACACACACACCTTCCTCACATATAGCCAGAAATCAATTTAATGCAATCTCTTTTGTTTAAACACAACAGAGAGGTTTTCTTCCAGTGATTTTATGTTTTTGCTGTACCATGCAAAAACCATCTAAAGAGGACTGTGACCTTTACTTTAATTTTTCACCCATAGACAATGCACATGGGTACAAATAAACATTCATAAACTGATCTTTGTTTACTAAAGCACATTAAGCTCTGTCTTCAAATATGAATGTGTTCTTTGTGAATCTCTTTACCTTGATCCAGTGGCCTCTAACATCAAACCTAGATGAACAGTCCTGAATGAAAGCAAAAGCTTTGTTGTATTTCCAGCTCTTTTTGTAAATTTTACTCAGTTGTAGAGTATTTAATAAAACTTACATTCTTAATTATCTTCCCTTGATTAGGTGCATAAAAGCTTAATTTAGGCATGTCAACAAAGTTATTTCTGTAAAAAAAAAAAGGTTGTTTTGTGAAACGTTTCATAAAAATAAAAAAATAAAAACTTTCATGAAACCTTTGAAGAGGTTAACAAAAATGTGATTGGGTAATTGGTGCAGAGTCAAACTTTTATCCTTTCCATTCCCAGGTCAACACGGGACAGTGAAGATGACGATGATGAAGAGCGGAGAGGAAAGACGTGTACTCTGCAGTACCAGAGGGCCATGGTGCGTGTTCTCACACACTTTGTGGGTGAATCCTCTGAGACGCGAGGTCAGGTGGCCCACATGCTGGGCAGCGATTGGCAGGTGGATATTACGGAGTTAGTCTGGGACTTCCTGAAGGTGGAGAATCGACGAATCGCTAGGCTGAGAGAGGGACGTGTTTTGGAGGGCATGGACACAGGCATGACCAGCATTCAGGTATGTATATTTGTAATATTTATAAACCCTATATCTGCCAATTCAAAGTCAACACGTCTCTTAAATTATTTGTAAAATATTTTTTACACTGAAAAATACACTTAAAACTTACACTAATGTGTATTCAGGGTGAAAAAGAAAAAATATGTTTTTACTTTTTACTTGATGGTTACACCACATGACATTTATAGCATCATTGTTACCTAAAAATTGACGTTTTTCTCACCTTCAGGCCATCCAAGATGTAGTTTGTTTCTTTATTGGAACAGATTTGGAGAAATTTAGCATTTAGCAACTTGCTCACCAGTGGATCCTCTGCAGTCAATGGGTGCCGTCAGAATGAGAGTCCAAACAGCTGATAAAAACATCACAATAATCTACAAGTGATCCACACAACTCCAGTCCATCAGTTAATGTCTTGTGAAAAAGCTGTGTGTTTCTAAGAAACAAATCCATCCAGACATTTTAACTTTATACTGTCATCAAAATATGAGTCCATAATAACTCATTCTTCAGTGAAAAAGTCCATCCTGTGTTGTCCTCTCACATCAAAATCTACCAACATGTTTGTTTAGAAATGTTTTTGATTGTTTTGACTTGTTAAATGGTGCTTGATCTGTGCATATTTTAGAGAAAATTGCTTTTTGACTGGAGAAAGCAATATTATGGATTAGAGGACTTTCATTTTAGCCGGAGGCAACAGTTTGGAGTAAAACATGTTTTATTGATGGATTTGTTTATTAAAAACATGCAATATTTTGTTTCACAGGATGTTAAATGGAGTCATGTGGACATGACTAGAATTGTGTGGATTACTTGTACATTATTGTGATGTTTTTATCAGCTGTTTGGACTCTCGTTCTGACGGCACCCATTCACTGCATTGGATCCACTGGTGAGCAAGTTGCTAAATGATAAATGTCTCAATTTTTGCTAAATTTTTTTTGCACTTTTGCTAAAATTTTGCTGAATGTTCTGACGAAAAAACAATCTTAGATGACCTGAGAGTGAGTACACTGTCAGAAAAATTAACATTTTTGGGTGAACTATTCCTTTAAATTGAGGCTTTTCCTATAGATTTTTTTTTTTTTTAGAACTACATGATTTTTTTCTTGAAAATGGTAGGTTTTTAAAACCACATGAAACCAATGTGAATACAAAGAGTACATTTCTAAGGACTTATGTTTTAAACTAGATTTTTCCTTTTCTTTGTCATTGACTTGTTCTGTACATCAAGTACCATCACTGTACCGTAGTACTCCCAGCGTACTTTTTCTGCAAGGCTGAACACAGCCAATACTAAGATGTTACCTTTTCCGCAGCTCACTTTTCTTAAGTAAAGTGGGCTGATATTGCAGCGTACATGTGTCTGAGGAGGTGTTAGTCATCAGGATTTATTTTGTTTTTCCTGTCTGCTTTGAGACCAGATACCTAATATGTGCTTGTCTGCAGTGAAAGTGTGGGCAGGCAGGAGACTGTCTGTAACACCTTTTTATTGCATCAATCACTAGACGGGTTTACAGCTCTGTGTTTTTGATATTTCTCCCTGTAATTGGAGGTAATCCCTGTGGGTAGTGCTGTCTCTACCAACCCAGATTGCTTATGATGCTTGTATTTAATAATGTGCTTTTGTGTGTATGCTCTGCTCTAGGTTCTGTCCCCGCTGTCAGACTCCATCCTAGCAGAGAAGACAGTGAGGGTTGTGGATGATCGAGTGACCATCACTGAACTGGGCCTGCAGTTGGTCAGTGGTCTCACACTCAACCTGCAGCTCAGCACAGGAAGTAACCGAGCCATCAGTGCCACAGCAACCACACAGGAAGTGCTCAGCAATCCTAAACAGGTAATTTCACAGCACGAAAACAGAGTATTCACCGTTTTCCTGAACAACCAATGGGTTGTTATTTTTTACTACTGATATACTGCTTAAATCTAATTAAATATCAATGTAGAAGCTACAAGAGTTAAATATGAGCACATATTCAGTATGTGACATTTACAACACAAATAAGGTTTTTAAAAAGGAAATATCCATATAGAAAATTAACTAATAAGAGAAATATATCTATGAACTTTGTTGACAACAAAGCTATAGAACTTAACCCTTTTAATTGATCACTCATATAAAAATAACATGCAATGGAATGAACCAGATTGAAATGATGGCCAGAACAGGAGCTTTTGTTAATGTAAATCATCTTTAGCTCATTTTATTTTTGATTTTGTTGTTTCATCATAAGATTCAACCAGCTATACTCTCTTGGAAAACCATTTGGTGTGCATTTCTCTGGAAAATACTTTCTAAGAAAATGCTCCACTTGCATTCACTAACAGCAGTCCATTATATAACAACACCTTTTAAACTCACTGCAATTCCCTCTTTCTATAACAGCCTATTAAGGAGCATTTTTCTACATTGGTCATTTGTTGCACAAGTGTGATGTATAACCCAGGGATGAAAGTAACTACGGTTGCCCATGGTTACATCTGTCATGCTTAATTATGGCTTTGTTAATGGTCTCAGAGGAGGTGGTGAATGTGCAGTGCCTCAGTACCTGGACTCGATATAATTATCTTCTAGTTGACCGTCTTAATCAATATGACACACCTCAGTTTAGTAGCAGCATGGTGTTGTTAGTTGAATCCTTTCAATTAAGCAAGACATACATGTGTTTGTGTGTATCAGAGGCTCTGTTAATTCTTGTGGAGCTTAGTATGAAAATACATATTAAGTACCAGAGCTGTTTTTCATGAACACATGAATTTCAAGCAAGTTTCAAACAAAGAGAAATGTATTCTTCCTCATCTTTTTGCACAATTACCACTAAAATGGTTTCAAATCCAAATGAGTTGCCTATTTTCTACAAAGGCAGCATCCTAAATGGTATTTTACACTGTATGCAATTGTTTGCAAGCTTTTCTTGTGATCTCGCCATCACACGTGAGCAACGAGCTGTAACGGTTATCTTTCATGGTGTGCAGCTCCGTCCCCGATCTGCGATCTGCCACGTGTCTCCTGTTGAAAATGAACTGAGAACACACACAGATGGTGTGCACCATGTAAAATGTGCTTAAAATGTCTAGTTGAAATGGAGCCTTACAAATGACTGATTTGGTACACTCTACATAGGCAATGTCTCTGCTATAAACAAGTGCATCACTGAAATAGTGTTCCTCATATTAAGCACACAGGAGATGCAACTAACAAAAGATTATATGTGACATGAGGTTTCTGGGAGGAGGTGTGGGGGGGGGGGGTTGTTCAGACAAGTATTAAACAAACATAAATTATAGTGCCATTCATTATAAGCAACATTTATTATAAACAAGCCTAAAGTAAATTATTTGAAAAAAAAATGAAATGACTGGCATGCAAGAGGGAAATGCGCTATACAAATAAAATTGGGCTCAAGTACCTCTCTCAAATCCAAATGTGTTTGCTTCGTGCATTTTTTGCATGCTTGCCGTTACACAAGTCACTTTGGAATTTAAGTTGCAGACAGCACATTTGATATATTTATGTGACCCTGGAAAAAAACAGTCATAAGGGTCAATTTTATGAAATTGAGATTTAAACATCATCTGAAAGCTGAATAAATAAGCTTTCCATTGATGTTATGATAGGACAATATTTGGTTGAGATACAACTATTTGAAAATCTGGAATCTGAGGGTGCAAAAAAATCTAAATATTGAGAAAATCACCTTTAAATTTGTCCAAATGAAGTTCTTAGCAATGCTAAGTGACAGTGACAAAATGACAAGTAAAAGTAGGCTGACATACAGTTTTGCACTAATTAATACCAAAACAAGTCCATCTTTTAATAATGCTGGTCATCAGAAGGGTGCAAAAATCTAAATAAATCATATATTTCAACAACAAATCAACTATTTAAAACACATTGCAAATCCAGAATATATAAACACACTGCAAAATCCCTCTGGAGCTCACAGTATGATTTTAAAGTATTACAGATATCATTATGGACTCCCTCATTTGCCGTCTCAGTGCAGGATTAGAGTGCTCTGGGAGTTTCCCCTCCCCTGTAGAAGGATTTGTAGCGTGTTATTCGCGGACAGCGGGCATTGATGTCTTGGTAAGTGAAGAGCTTAAGATGCTTGTGTGTTGCAAATCCCTATATGCAGCCCCATATCCTTAATAGCACTGTGTTATCTCTTCATATCTTTTAATCTCACTCCTTCTGACCCACCAAGTAGAGTAAAGACCACTCTGAACTCATGGCCTACATTAAAGGATTGCTGTGTGGAGTCAGACACAGTATATTAGTAAAGTAACATGCAGTGACACATGGGCTCCACCACAAAACGAAGGAGCTAACTCCTTGTTTACTCCTTATACAGGCACACTACATAGACCCGATGAGTAGCCACTCACACACAATTAGTACATAATTACCTTTTCCGATTGATAAAATCCACTGTCCGTACACATGCATTATTGGTCATTAAACTGTTTTGCTTTGGTTTTATTTAAAAAAAAGTTTTTGTACTAGTGACATGGTATGATTTAATAGTTTTGTCACTCGCAACATTTTATACAAGATGAATCTCATTCTTTCAGAAATGGCATCTGTGACAAAAAAAATAAAAATGAAGACACTTTGTGATTTTTGTTCCTTATATTGTTATTTTCACTGATTTTATGCTAGAAAAATTTAACGTGTCTCACCACATGGGGTTCTGGATGATAAAAAAAAAAAGTCATGACAGATGTTTTCTTTAGTAGACATTTTGTATGTCTTTGATTTCAGGAGACAGACCATTAAAATGAAAATGATGACGTTCAATATGGCAGATATATATATATATATATATATATATATAAATCTAATCACTTTTTACTAATAACGTTGGTTACACTTTATTTTAAGGTCCAATTTGTGCTATTAACAAACCATTAACTATGACTTGCACCTCAATTAACTCCAAATTTGCTGCTTATTAATAGTTAGTAAGGTAGTAAGGTAGGATTAGGGATGTAGAATAAGGTTATGCACAATATGTGCTTTATAAGTACTAATAAAAAGCCAATATGTTAATAATAGGCATGCTAATAAGCAACTAGTTAATAGTAAGAACTGGTCCCTATATTAAAGTGCTACCATAACATTTGTTTACTCTAGAAGGAACATGTACCTTAGCTGGACCTGCCTGAAAATGCAGCTTTTAAATACCTAAAGAGGCCAAATTTATGATATTTTATTGCTGAATTGAAATATTATACTTAAAATTTGATTTAATTAGTTACAGTTCCTTCTAAATATTCTGACTTGAGGTTAAATATTTATTCCAGGCAGCTTTTGCATTGCAAGCCTATAATGGCTAAAAATACTGTAGACAGACATTAAGATTTGAGACTTGCTAGCAATGCATTTGTATAAGACAAGCTGATGAGAAAATTCTACTATTTTGTCTAAATAGGTTAAAATTAACAATAAACACTAAAATCAGCCATTTAAGTGCTACAAGTCAATTTAGGAATCACATTATTATGTACAGTATGAAAAATGGATATTCATTTTGAGATCTGCTAAAGACAGCATTTAAAGATTTTTTAAAGATTAACTTTAGGTGAGCATTAGATGATGGCAAAGTCATCCAAGTGAGAAAAGAGCAAATTACCATACACAATCAAATATCGAGCTCAAGGGTGTCTAACTTTTTAGCTCCTGTCTGAAAGTTTTTAGTGATCCTAAAGAAACCTTGATTAGCTGGTTCAGATGCGTTCATTTGTAGAAAAGTGGCCCTCCAGGAGCAGATTTGGACACCCCTGCAATAGCTGATAAGGTACAAATATATCATGCATTTATTGCTGATACAGTTATACATTTCTTTTGTTTTTCTCTTTACGCTCTGTAGGAGGCGCTGATCAGTGCGTGGCTGCAGTTCAGTGATGGCTCCATGGCTCCTCTGGACCTATACAACCCGGAGCACTTTGTTCTGACTGCTACCTCTCTGGAGGAGGATGTAGTGTCTGTACGCCAAGACGCAACAGGGCGGTGGCCGGTTATTTCTGCACAAGCCGAAGGTCAAGGTCTGCTGGTGCACGTGGAAATGACGGTATCTGAAGTGTGTCAGAAATTTAAGCGTCGGAGTGTCCTGGCGGCTGGAAACTGCAACATCCGTGTGAAGTTCGGTCGTAGCGAAAGCGCCTTGAGACCGGGCGACTTTGGTCAGGATGAGGACATGGACAACAGACCAGGAGACCGCAGACAGAACCCGTCTCTCCCGGATAGGACAGGAATGGACAACCACTACTACGGAAGCTCCATCTCAGACATGGAGGACGGTATCATGAGAAGAATCACCACCACGACCAAAACGGCAATCATCAGGAGACCAGGCGGAGACAAGCTCTCAGATGATGGGAGCCAGTTGCCCGGCATTCCCATTGACTTCTCAGACTTCCCCGCTCAAGTGGACCTTCCCCGAGGACATAACGTGGATGAGGATGACCTTCAAATACCTCATGGACTTACTGACCTTGAAATTGGGATGTACGCTTTGTTAGGAGTCTTCTGTTTGGCTATTCTGGTTTTCCTCATCAATTGCATCTCATATACCCTCAAGTACCGACACAAGGAGATGTCGATTGAGGGCCAGGAGACCTTGAACCACGCCCACGACTGGGTGTGGTTGGGAAACGACGCCGAACTTCTGGAGAGCCACGTAAGTTTGTCTCCGCAGACCGATGAGCATATCACCATTATGGATTCCAGCTTAGGAGGGTTAGAGGAAGGGAGCCACCTTCTCAACGGCGGTTCTTTGCAGAAGAACGTTCAAGGCCAGGTGCACCGAGGAGCCGAAACCACTACGGTCTGCACCGGGAAAGACAGCAAAGGCGATTCGCCAACGACCAAAAGAAAACGCGTGAAGTTTACCACATTCACCACCATCCCAGTGGAAAGTGTTAGTCCGGCCAAGGAAAAGTTGGGAGTCGATTCTGACAATGACATTAAGTGGGTATGTCAGGATGTTGAGCTTGGTGACCCCAAGGAACTACGAAACTACATGGAGCGGCTAAACGACAGTGCTTTAAAGGAAGTGGCGTAGTTAAATCAATGTGTGCGAACTGAACTCACCCTTTTGCCTTTGTAATAGAGACGAGTACGAGCCAGGGAACAACTGCTACATAAACCTTACTGAACACAACACATCAGCTATTACACAACAAAGGATGTCTAGCGTTCTTTTGGTTTGACATGTCAACGGTAGGACAACACCAAGACAGAGAGACTTATGGCAAAATATGACATTTTAACAAGATGAATCGAGTCTTTTTTGTATGTTCATTTTTATTATGTTCTCTATTCTCTTCATTTTTTTAAATGATTTTATTTTAGCACCTTTTGTAGTTAAAAACTAAACCGTATTTCCAGGCTTGCCAATGCTCTGCACTCACTTATGAGGCTACAGGACTGTATGCAGATGGTGACATGTAGATTAAGGATTGTAATATTAATGAATCATTGTAAATAAAGTGCACATAGAATGGTTTGGATTTGGATGCCCTATGAGTTTCATTTCTGGCCAGTGTATTGCTTGCTAGATTCTGGATATATTTAGATTATTCACCAAGAGACCTTGAGTCACCAAGTTTGACATTTGTGTTTCAGTCTTTTTTTGTTGGTAAAGAGTGTCACAAAACCTTTTCCTCAGCCTGAGCGGTGAACATGTTATTCGGCCCAGAACTGCCTAACTAAATCAATTACACAGTTCCTCAAGGCTCTGTTTAAATTATACTTTATTTCCCAAATCTCAGTTATAACCTTTTGTTGCTTGAAGCATCAGAAACGAGCTGTTTCAACTGAGATAGGAACCTTATTAAAGTACTAAAGGAAGCTCAGCTCCAGTCATTTTTGACCATGGAAATGTTCTGGGTGTAAGAAATTAAATCAATTATAAATTCCAAAACATTAAGGCAATCAATTCCAGACTAATTCAGCTCCAACTTTGTGAAAAAAAGGGGAGCTGAAGATGCCAATATTTATGCAGCATATGATAACAGTCTTGCTTGAAAAAGGCCAAATGAATTCTATAATGGTTGTACTACATGTTAATGTGACATTTTCGCTGCAATCCTTCAAGCCAAAATATTGTAACCTTTCACTACACAAATGCCAATTATTGTCTAATTAACCTACAGTAGATACCTCTTCCAAGTGCTCAATGGTATTTCCTTCTCAGTTTTATTAATGGGAAACTATCAGTCTTTAGTGAAAATCATTAACAGCATCAGACCTCTGAGAGCCAGACGGAAAGGAAGAGATTCTGCACTTCCAGCCAATTAAAGAAAAGATAAAAAAAATCAGTGTTATTGACAAATTCCAGGTTTAACTAAGACAAACGTTGCCACATTTTATTTACTTCACCCAAATTGTTTATTTTAATAAAATAAACAACAGAATATATTAATTATTAATAAAAAATAAAAACCAAAATGAAAATTGTTCCAGTTTGTTATATGACAGATTATGTAAGGGATAACGTATGTCACCATCAGAAAATAAATCCAGACAGAGCGATAAGGGCCTTATGACCAGCTGAATGTACATAATGCTGCTTATTACATCCTACTAACCAAACAATTTCAACTCAAATCAATATTTCATACCTATATACTTGTTTGTATATGGACATAAAATATTGATTTTATATTTATATTTGAGGTTATCTCATCCCCTATAACAAGATAAACACTGCTGCTTTTATGTGTTATGTTATATAATTGGTTACTATGGATCTGAAATCCAAGGTACTATTTCTATGAACTAATTAACTAACATATTTAGTTACAATGCAACTTATCTTCCTCTATCAAGTTCCCAGCTCTTTGTCTTTTACTGATTCCTCATTCTTTTGAGTGATGTTTTAATTTTTTTGCTGTAACTGGATACTTTTAGCCTTTTAGTGTTTAAAATAACACTCAAGTTCCAGAGTGATAAGAGAGAGATAAAATTAGCACTGGTATGGTGCCATTGAAAACAGTCAAATATACAGTTTAGTGGTCACTACACAAGAGTATTTCACTGGCACTCAATGCTGCAATTAACCATCAAACCTGTATATATACCTAGATGGTTCATTCGTCTTGAGGCAAGCACTTACAGTAGGACTGTACATGCACATTGGATTTACCAACCTGAAATATATGCTTTTTTAATGCCACGTTTACTGACCAGCCTTTAAAAATGCAACATGAAATGGCATGTTGATCAATGCAACATGGTGCTTAAAACTGCTTACCTCAAACTCTTTTAACTTCCTCTTTTTTTCAGCAAAGATAAAAACTACAACTGCCAAACTGTGCTTCGTCATGCTCTTTTTGTTTACCACTAGCGCATGCTAATGACGTTTTGTTCTTCAATAGGAACTTGTGTCGAAGCCTACGAGTCACTAGATGTCTTCATCGTATAGTCTGCAAATATGTCATAAACCCAAGTTTATTAGATCACTGTCACACAGTGGGATTTGTAATAATTTTATAGGATTGCTAAAACACTGTTTTCTATAGAAGCATAAAACCTCATCAGCATGCGCTAGTGGTAAACAAAAAGAGCATGATGAATCACACTTTGGCTGTTGTAGTTTTTATGTGTGCTGAAAAAAAATGGCGAAAGAGGAAGGCATGAGCGCTTGAGGTAAGCAGTTTTGTTTTAGCGCCATGTCATGTTGATTTCATGACGCATTTTTATTGGCTGGTCAGTAAACGTGGATCGTAGCAGCAAACACACTGTGCGATGATCATGCTGAATTTCTGAAACTGTCAGAAAATTATCATGGGCTATCTTTCTTCGCAAGACTAGTCAATAAAAACGTGACATGAAATCAACGTGACGGCGCTAAAAGTGCTTACCTCAATCTCTTATACCTTCCTCTTTAGCCACTTCCACTTTTTTTCCAGCACACATAAAAACTGATTCATCATGCTCTTTTTGTTTACCACTAGAGCATGCTGATGACATTTTATTCTTCTATACAAACATACATCGTAGTGTACGAGTCAATAGGTGTCATCGTCGTACAGTCTACATGCATGTCGTACCCAAGTTTATTAGATCTATATCGCACAATGCAATAAGAGGATTGTTAAAATCGTGCAGTGTGTAGAAGGCCTTAAACTGTCTGTCTTCTGTGGAATACAAAAAATTATGTTTGGACGAATGTTCATGCTGCACTTTTTCACAGGATTGGACTAGCGACAGGCACTACAGTATAATACTTAAAATACACTATGAAAGCACACTGTAATTTTTTTAAGTTAATTAAAGATTATTAGAGTATATTTCAGAAAATACTATTTGTCTTTCTACTTTAAAATGTCAAGTTTAATTCAATGTGTTACTTGCCATTTCTTTTTAATTATTTGTGAAATTTACTAGCAATTCCTGAGTGAAAATTTTCCAATTCCAATTTTTTTTTTCAATGTAGTAAAAGTCATAACATAGCTTTGCATGAGTGACAGTTTTGAGACAGTTAACAAGCAATGCTGTCAAACTTGCACCATATCTGAATGTAGGTGAACATGAATGATGCAGTGCTAATGACTTCAGTCTGTTTCTCACTCAAAGCTATCATACGGTTTCAGAAGACTTGGAAATACAGCACATAAGCCATATATTTTTTTTTTTGGTCCTTATTCGATGTACGGAGCAGCATGAAGATCCAGCTAAACATCTGCAACTTCACCAGAACCTCTTTTTAATAACAACTCTCCCAATCATGCACACAGCTCTATTGTAATTGTTAATTGGTTACTCTGCTTTTTGTTTTTCCAAATTTGTTGAATACGCACCAGTAGCACCATGTCTACACAATTACAGTTGCAGCTGTGAGTGTTGGATTATTGATCTCCTGCTCTAAGCCTAATGAAAACAACCGTATTGAATGAAGTCACTGTATACAACGTTTCTAATCCACGTTTCTCCTCCTCTGCCGTTCCGCTTCTCTCTTTTATCAGGAGTATCATATCAATCACATCCTTTCTCATTGCCCGAGGCCCTTCTTTTTTCCCGTATCCTGTCTGACATGATCGTGCCTTCTGTCTTTCTCTGACACACACATAGACAGTTTTGTTTTCTAGTATCCTGATAAATTATATATTTTTTTCTCTATTTTTGTTCAGTCTCCTCGCCATTAAATTTGAAAGTGTCTTTATCAGCGGCGAGATGGATATATGGGGAGCGTGTTGCACAGGGGTATGGTGAATGGCGGTGCAGTCTGTGATCTGTGAAGGGCACTTCAAGCTGAGCTGACTAGGGGAGGAATAATCTGCTGCACAGAGAGGGAGAGTGACTGATGGATCTCTGGCTGTAATTAACACATCTTTTATAATCACGTCTTCTCATTTTCCAGCATCATCAGCAGGGGGGAGCATTTCATTTCAGCATGACGTATAACATAAAATCCTGTTCTTCATTTATAAACTGCCCTTTTTCCTCAGGCATGACATGTGCATCTGTCTGCCTCTCACTAGATGCAGGCCAAATATGTTGAACCTCAAGATCATCAGTCACATGTAAAGGGTCAAGGTCTGACTGGTTAGCATGGTCCAGTTAGTCCCTGCTGGGAGAGACCATAACTATGCCATCTGGCAGAATAAAGCCTTTTAATCCACTGATGGTATGTCATGTATTTTGATAAAATATGTAATCAGCTGTTTGCGAGGTTTAGCATCTCCTGTAAAGTTTTAAGCTCTATTTTATACCCAGTTCGTTAAAAAGTGGCATACATTTTCATCACACAAATTATATATAACACTAATATTTGATTTTATTGTTTAGACAATTAAAGTTATGTTATAGTTCACCCAAAAATGAACATACAGTCATCATTTACTCACCCTCATGTCATTCCAAACTTGAATGACTTTCTTCTCTGTTAAAAATGAAACGTATCTTCTTATATCTTCCAATGGAAGTCAACAAGTCAGTGGTCAAATGGTTTCATCTATTTAGTATGAAAAAGCAAGTCTAATGTGTATCAATGTGAATTTTAGTGGATTTTAAACAATGAAGACAGTTCTGTCAGGACCAACAAGTAGCAGTGGTCGGTATGGTGTGTAGCCCGTCATGAATAGTATGAGAACAAAGCATTAATGTACTAATGATTTAGCAAGGAATATCAATCCTGTGAGGAGTTTAGCTCCTGGCTGCTGCACAGTATATAGGAATATAGGTGTCGCTATAGGTAGATGTTCAGCTCCTGCAAGATTCACACCTACAGCTAATGCTCAATTAACTTTTTTTGAACAGTCTATCTATTATTTTATCATTCAAACCAAACAAACTTATTTTAGTAAGATGTAGAATGCAAATTCAGATATCTTTTAAATCTGGTGCAAGTATTGAAATATATAATCAATGATCACCATGATAATAAATGCAAAAATAATTTTAACATAGTATAGTGTTTTTTCATTTAAGTGGATTTTTATATGTAACTGCATAATTATATTGTCTTTGGCAAGAGTTTTGTTGTTCCTTAAATAGCTTGGCTGTGGGCACGAGGCACATGTAATCAAAGCTGTGCTGATATTCAGACTAATATGCTATTACGAGTGCCACACTATGGAATGGAATGGAAATGGAATAAATACAGAAAACAAGAAGTTAATATTAAGTAATCTATAAGCACACAACTCCAAACAAAGTCACGACTGAACAAACCATCGCATGAGCAACAGACTTAAGTTCCTAAATAAAACAGTGTACATTCGACCACTCAAAATTCAAAGCTGTGACTTTGTTTGGAGTTATGAACTAACTGTTGTAGCCTATAGACCAGGGGTGGGGAACGTTGATCCTGGAGGACCGGTGTCCCTGCAGAGTTTAGCTCCAACCCTAATCAAACACCTGAACCAGCTAATCAAAGTCTTCAGGATGCAGTTATGTTTTTTTTTTTCAGGGTTGGAGCTAAACTCTGCAGGAGAGTGGCACTCCAGGATCAACGTTCTCCACCCCTGCTATAGACCTTATGCATCAGAGAAACAAGTGCGTAGCAGCCATATTTAAAATTTTGCCTTTTAACTTATGTTTTTACGGTAGCATCGCTGTTGAAGAGTAATCAGCTGGTGGATTTACTTATTTTAGAGTTAAGGTAAGTTATGTGCATTGTTCAAGCGGATGCCATAACAAATGTCAGTGGACCTGGAAGATTTTAAAACAAGCGGTTCATTCATAAATTCGTATGACCTTACCTTCATTCTGTGGACAATGAACACAGCGCTGAGAAGAGGCGGGGCTACACACGCTGCATTAGTTGCTGCCCACTTTTTCACCGGTATTTTTCCCATAGGAATTGTCTTTGTTAAAGCATTGTAAGCCATGAACCAAACCAACAAGTTGTACAATTATGAATCACAACATTACAAAATTTTAATTGCAAACAAGTTTGAAAATCAGAGAAAAAGGCTTCAAAACAGAGCCTCCAAAAACAAACAAGTAAAGTAATACAGTAAAGTGCGGTATACTGGCGAGAAGACAAGATGCCGTTTTTTGAATGTGTGAAGAAACAACTTGTCACTTAATGAGAGTCTCACCATCTTCAACATGTCTAACATATTGATTCTGGATTAACATTTTACACTGGATTTTTTTTATATTATTTTTTTATAGGAAACGTAACTGTCTCACAACTCCGACAGCAATTAAATGACGTCAAGGCTATAATGTGACTGAATGTTATCAAGGCATAGGCTACATGACTTCTACACTTTCTCCAGCGGTAGAGCATGGAGGTTGGCATCTCCCCATAATAAGAACATCTTTAATATAAATATGCCAGAATAAGTAACAGGGTTGCAGATTTAGTTGAAATTACACTGTCACTCAGTAAGGGCTAGCTAGTTTGCAGCCAACTGCTGGATTGCAATATTCTATTAATATGGTAATCATATTTCCCATAAATTAAAGTATAAGGACTGCTTTAGGATCAATTACAAACATTGATAACCCATAGTTCATACAACAGAAACCTGATTTATTTGCATTTTATATTACATCACAATTAAATGAGAAACTTGTGTTCATTAAATGTACTCTTCAGAGCTAAAAGCTGAATACTGTAAATAAGCTATTAGCAGTTAGAATGAGAAGGTAGTTAAAAAATGGCATTTGTAAATTTGAATGCAGCATGAAGAGATATTTGCAAATATCAGGGTTCATGTTAGACAAATCCAAAGCTGCTTTAATGAGACATAGACAAGGGTCATTTGCGAACACTGACCTTAGACAGGTTAACAGACACATAAACCATCCATAATTCATAGAATGTGCTTACACCTTAAGCTCTTCTGCTTTTTTAAATAGAGCATAACACTGTAAAAAACGTGGAGGTGGTAGAAATATATAGAATGTGTCAACAGTCTGACTCAGAGTGAGAAGAAGAAAAAGAGCTGTGGAGTTCAAACAGTTCGCTGACGGTCACACTCTTAGGAAACGACTCGTCAGTCTAGATATGCTTGGCTGAAGAGCGACGATGTTCTGATTTCATGCTCATCTGATGAAATCAGACAAATGCAATTGAATGTGAGAGATCACAAGGTTTGCATATGAGCTAGGAATATGTGAGAGCTGTAATAAATGGGAGACTCATATTGAAACTGCTTTTTCAGACACAAACACTAGAGTTCAAATGCATTTTATTGAACAACAACAAAAAGAAAATTTCATTTTAAACAAACAAAAGCATGAAAAAAATCTATGTTTCCACTGCACAAACTCAAAATTTATTTTTTTTAGAAAATGTTGAAATATTTTACATATTTAAAAAGCTTTAAATCAGCATTTGAATATGTCCAGTTAAAATAAATGATGCCCTTTCCTCATACTGTGTCTTTTAATATTTCACCATTTTGATCAGATTCAAATTACTCTACTGTCAATACTGTTTGTAAATCACATTCAAAAGGATTTGATCACTCTGTTTTGAACTACCTAATGTAAGTGTAAGGATGATGCATCAGTTGCAAGAGTCATGTGGAATAACTCTGGCATTGAAGGCACAAGGTGTAACTGCTGGAAAAAGTGCAACACAAACCACAGGAACTCTCGGTGTATGAAAACACATAAAAAGAACCAGCACAAAAGCATAATGGGAGTGTTGTTACTATTTTGTTAAGCTTGTGGTCAAAGCAAAGACAGCAGACAGTTAATTAGTTGGCAAAAACAGCAGCAAAAAGTGTTGTCGTCGCAAAATTTGCATGAAAATTACATCAAGCAAGACGCCCTTCTACAGCATGATGACATTATGAAGCTGAGGTATACATTTTTAGAGGATGTATCATAAGCCTGCATGTAAAATTCATGATTCTGTATACTCAATTATAAACGTTATTTTTCACTAGAGATTAGTGCAAATGTAATCTCACTACATAATAACCTCATTCAGATGAAAATCTGAGCTTGAGGTTTGTTGTTCTTCAAAAAGCCTTATACAAATCTAAAAAGGTCATGAATTATTACAAACAAGACGCAGGTGTTTCCAAAGGAAACACTATTCATTTGCATTTGCAGAGATATTCCTGCTGTAAAGACGTCAGCTGAGCTGTGTGCTTCATGATATCAGCACTCCTTGTGCAAATTCCTCATTTCTCAGATGATACACTCATATCATAACCATGATAAAGAGCAATGGACTGCTTGGCCTTACCACTTATGATCAAAATCATTAAAAACAAGCTAATAGAAATCTAATGCAAAATATCTAAAAGTGAGAAACACTTGTAATGCCACAGGTTTAGTACCAAAGTTACAAATTTAATCAAACTGTTAAGGACACAATTATGAATGTGATTCTTAATAATAATAATAATAATAATTGTTCAAGTCTTTTGCACTGCAGTTTTTATCAACTACAACTACTTGATGTTTGATGATGTGAAAATGCTGTATGGAAGCAATTTATTGGCTACCATCTGAAATGAGTAGCCAACCATATTTGCCCTTTTAGACATCAGCCAATTGGCATCTATTACAAATTTACAGTAAAGTGACCAAATATACACAATACAGTGCAAATGGTGCCTGAATTAGAGGAGAAATAATGTTTATAATAACATTTTAATAATGTTTAAAAAGTATTGTTGAAATTGTGTTTAAAAAAGGCGTAAAAAACATGCCCAGAGGGACAATTTTAAATAAATCTGAACAACAGTATTGTCTTACCCTGTAAAAACAAACTATAAAAATAAGAGGTTCAATAAATATTCAATTTAAACCAATGATCAATTGTACAACCCATCATAAACAATTTAAAAACCACATTCATTTCATGAGTAAGTGAATTTGTAAATCTCATTGACATAGTCAAAACAACAAAAATCCCAAAAGTGTTGCCCAAAGTATCCACTACAACAAACACACGTTTCATAATCCAGTTCACTGATGGATTGGACAAACCTAATTTCCAACCATTTCATATGAAAATTTTGTAGGTAATAATGTTTTCTTTTTTAAATTGTCTCATGTGTTTAAAATGGCAAGAGAATGGCCAGTTCCAGTAAACACAGGGGGCTTCAAGTTAAATATTTCAAAAGTCAAATATTTTAAAACCTCATTTTTGAAATACTACGAGGTTTAAAGTTTGGCACATGATTTGGTGGCTGAGTAATGAAGGTGAACGTACGGCTGGTGAGGATGATGGGGTCATGAGTTGGTCAGAGACGCCCTGTGGTTCCTTGCTCTGGGCTTCTGCTTGTCATACTTCACAGACACAATGAGGAAGACAAGGAGTGTGACTCCCTGAATGGCAGCCAGGAGGAAGAAGTAGTAATTCAGTGTGCACTCGTTGATGTTACCTACAGAGAGAAGAAAAAAACCTCACTTTGATGCGAATTTCACAATACCAAACTTTCAGTAGCGGATAACAACCTCAGACACGATTTGGAGCACAGAGATCACGCAACCTCTGTATACTGGTTGAAACAGAATTTGAGTATAATTTCTTCAGAAGCAGGTCTCACATTTTTTGATTTTGATTTCAAATAACAAACCAAACAACAAAAACAAACCAAGGTGATATTTAATTGTATTTAAGGATATATAACAACTATATCCTTTACTTTGGACCTTTTGTTCATTTTTATCAGTTACTATTCCAGTAATCACTTTTCCTGAAAAAAAGGTATAGTAATACATATAATTTTTTCTTTAACTGATACTTCTTAACATCCTTCCTTTGCTCACTTGATCAGTGGAGAGATTTCTGATTAATTCTAAAGGTGTGTGTACAGGTAGATGAAGAGAAACCGAACATCTGTGTGTACATGCTGCATTCATATGTCAAAAGAAAGCAAAAAAGCATATGTTTGTGCTTGTTGGATCCCTGAAGGCAACAGAGCGAACAGGCAATCTGCTGCCTTCATACTACCATACAGCGGCAAAGAGCTTTAACTGATAGCATGTCTGTCCGCACTGCTTGCAAGCATCCATTGCAACCTGCAAGCCCATCTGACTCTGGTTTATTCAAGCAAAACCTAAACATGCATTCCTTCTCCATTCAATCTCTCCTTCATTTCCCATCTCTACATAATGCTTGAGAGCAGATAGAGGGTTTACATCAATACTTACAAGGGAGCCATAAACAAAAAAGCCACATCTTCACAGGATGAAGGAAGAGCCTATAATTCACCATCTTGGGAGCTTAAGTGAAGTACACTCGCTCTGATTCTAGCTGGCATTACAGACTCTGAGCCCTCGGCCTGAACTAACTCTCCTGTTGTTTAAGCCTCTGACTACTCAGGGCCATTATAGTCCTGTGTGACAACTGTGTGTAGTATTAAATTCAACCCTCTACTTACACTAAATTCTGTACACAAATTCAGAATTTGTTTAGAAATGTTTCCTGCATTATGAACCATAAGTCTAAACCTCTCTCTTTCTCTATCTGGGCTGAGGAAAAAGCTGCTCAACACTTCTGATCTGCTCAGAAGAGGTGGTCAAACCTCCAGGGTTGAAGGACCATCAAAGAGATACTCTTAATAAGTAGTTCAGCGAAGGGACTGTCGAGTCTCGGGAGTGTTTCAGACAGGCTAAAGCAGGGCCCTGTAGCGCTGCTTAGCATTACCTATTACGACGTCTAGAAACGTATATCCATATGAATGCATTAGTATTTAAATAGATATATTCACATGTCCACATCGTTCCGAAATAGGGTCACTTATTAGAACAAGGTATTACACTTTAGAGAGGATTCTACTTCAGTTTGAAGATGTCATTAAATGGAGAAAAAGATTCAGCAAAGAAAGATGAAAAAGGATTGCTGACCCCCAGCTGAACCTTTGAGGAACCTCGTGAGCAATTCCATGAAATATAATTATCTATGGCCTCAAAGAACACATCTCAAGCAGTTCTTATCTTCTGCCAGATGAGGCAGTTGAAGGCATGAAAGCATTGATTCATTACAGTATAAAGCTGCAATGCATTCCCATCCCAAACATGTACGAATGAAGATCCAGACAGCAACATTTGATTAAACATTATGTATAGAACAAGGGCTGAAAGATTTCAGATGCTCACAGTGGTCTTGTCCTTTCAACCAAAGCAAATTTTTGAGTACTGTGTAAACTGTAATATAGAGGTGTGCAATTCTGCTTCTGGAAGGCCACTTTCCTGCAGAGTTTAGATCCACCATACCTGCTTGGAGGGTTCTTCTAATCATTAACACCAGGATTAGCAAGTTTAGATGTGGTTTGGACCTGAACTCTGCAGAGCAGAGGTCTTCTGGGGCAAGGGCGCCCAATCCTGCTATTCATAGCTTTCAGTCACGTGACCGGCTCGAAGACTTGGCGGGCAAAACATCCATAGAACTGCAGCACAAGCCTGTCAATTTTTCATCTGTTTCCCAGTCGCAAATATTTAGATCACCTCTCAAAAGAATAAAACAAAGGTATGTGAACAAAATGCAAGGTTTGGCCATTTGCAATCCATATTAAGCACCCGCGGCAATATTTCAATCATAAACAGTGCGACAAAATGTTGTAAAAAAACTTTAAGTGCAGGTAATATATTTAAAACGGTAATATTAAAAGATCAAATTCAGTACTCACCATATTAATGATGCATAGTTTACATAGGCAAGCAGATGAGGCTGAAATATGAACGCAATCCGCTTAACGGTTCAGTGTTTTCCTTCTAATGGTTTTCTATGGGAAGCCATTTAATGTGAAACTTTGCACATTGTGTTTATATTCTGGCTTCATCTTCTTGCCTGTACAAAATATACATCATCAATAAGGTGTTTACTGAATTTCGCCTTTTAATATCTGCGTTTTACTACATTATTACTTGATGCAATCTGCGTAAAAATAACTGTCGGTCAGTGGAGCAAAGCTTCATTTTGCCCTCCAGGTGGGCATTCCTAGGGTGTGACGTCACGGGAAAACTATCAATAGGTCAAGGGTTCATCAAATCCGGCCCTGGAGGTCCACTGGCATGAGTTTAGCTCAACCTGGTCTCATGACAAAAACATACCTCTTTTTTGCTAGACAAAATATGTACCGCTATGTATGTTTCATGAAATATTCGATGTGAAATTCCCACTGGGTGGCACTAAAAGAGTGTTCCATTTTTTATATAACGTACCATCTGCACTACACCTAAACCTACTCGATAGTTACCAAGCAAACTTGTTTGGAAAGTGTCTGGAAAGTGAAACATATGGAGCTGTAATCATAACTATGTACAAAAACTATTACAAACGCTCGCTGTTTTACCACATCTAGTGTTCATTTCTGTTGGAAACTGCAGTGATATGTAGTTATTGGTAAGTATTTCACGTCTTGCGAAAAAGTTCCCAGCTCCAACCCTTGAGTTCCATGGAGGAGCTCCAGAAGGAAGGAAGGAGTGACAACAGTGGACCAGTGGGCCTAGGATATTTTTGTTTTGTGCACTTGTTTTTGTTTATTTTTTATTTGGAAATTAAATTTTACATTTACGTTGAGTCGGTTCCCACCTCCTTCTTCCCGTATCACAGGAGGCCTTCCAGAGGAATGATCTGGCACCCTTGCCACAGAGTGGCCTTTCAGGTTTTCAAAGATTTATTTGGGCAATCATTTAGATTACTTTGGGAATTTCTAAGCTGCATTACATGGACATAGGGTGCCCCTCTTTGGTGGCCTGAAGTCTTATTTGAGAGCATAATTTAGCACAGAAGTGTCAGAGCCATGGCCTAGAGGTGACTGTTAATGTTAAGTCGAAATTTTCATTCATTTTGAATCCAACCAGACTCCATCCCATCTTTGTCTCAATCCCCAATCATTTCCTTTCTATTCTTCACCGTTTCCATCCAATAAAAGTGGCAAGCCATGTTATGGCTACAGGAACCTCCTGGTCAATTTCTCTGCTGCTTTAATATACTCTGTAACAGCAGCCGCTCCCCAATGACAACAAGTGGTACAAGCAGGTGGACAGTTTGACTGAGAGAGCAATAGAGCTCGGGATCTTGCTGCCCTCCAGCAAGGGGAAACAAATGCCCCTGTCTGCGAAAAATGCTGCATTTACAATACCCACATGCCAGAGTAGAGCTAACAGCAAACCAACAATCAATACCCTCAAACGGTCCCCTTTCCCGCCACAGGCTACTCCAACTCATGGAAACAAGAAGAGTAAAATATGGCTTGCTATTGTTTTGAGTTTGTTTCCCCCATCCATGGTGTTGTGCGTTGGCGGGTGACGTGGCTGTTCTTCCTATGCTTCTGGGAGATGACATGATTTAACAGCAGCGCTTGGCAGGATGTGGAGGTGTTGGTCGCCTCCCTGAAAGGCAAGGCCGTAAAGAATACTCAGTCAAAGGACAGAGTGGGAGATATATCACGGCGACACGCTCTGGGAAGATTGCTTGCACTTCCCTCAGGAAAGTGGCAGCTGTCGCAGATTTGGCGGCGTTTGGGCAGTAATGGAAAAATAAACATTACTGGAGCACAACTGCATGTTCCTGATGCGAATCTCAAACAGGAAAAGCAGTAAGCAAAGAAAGGATCAGAGAATTTTGTAGGATACAAAATGTAGATCTTGCACTAAGAAGAAAGAGTTAAACAATGATCCAACTCATCCTGTCAGTTTTCATAGAAATCAATCTCATACGTCCCGCTCTATGCAAAAAAAAAAGGAAATCCCAAATTAGATCAAATCTGTATAATTCACAATATATGCACAGTTATCTCATTTGATTAATAATAAGACAATCCTAATCCTCAAGTCTGATGACTTATTTTATAATAATAGTTTGAGAGGGCGTAACTTTGACTGGTATTCATGAATTTTCTACTATACTGTAGTCCTCATACGCAGTGGTATCATTTGCTCTCCATCGTTACAGTCCACATACCCTCATTTCACGTTACATTGCACATTCAGTCTTATATGGCAGCTACACAAAGATAACAGCAGGCACCTGGAAGTCTCATTCTACAAGGGCCGGCAACTGTATTCGTCTTGCTGCAGGCCCTCTGCAGTCCATCATCTAATGATTTTATTAACCTTTCCTTGGCATGTAGTCCCGTATGACACACATGATGCTCTTTGTGTTCATTTAACAAATATCTGTATTTATCTCATGTGCTTCAAAAGGGTATACCTGTCATATGTGAGGGCTTATCTGGGGTAATTGGAGAAGCTGTAGAATTAAAGATGGAGGAATAAAGGGGGATATACGAGAATGAATCTTGCCAACACTACGACAATGTGGCAGCTCCATTAGGTGGCTCACGTGTCACCAGGCCTAACCAGTCTCTAGTCTTTCAAATTAATCGACTGAGAGCTTTTATCCACTTTAAAAGAATAGTGGAAGCAGGGAAATGGGAGGGGAATGTCAGAGGAAGCAAAGAGACAGATGCACTATCAAGGAATAGGTTTAAAAAAAACAAAACAAGGAGGTTAGCAGACACGCACACTGTAGAAAACCATCAGTTTGCATGTGCGATCTTACTCTGTGCTTAACAATGTGTAAGGTCATGTAAAACAATGTTGTATAGGTGAGTAAAACTCAATTGGCACACCTAGATTTTTTACTCTGCATGGAAACAAATTTGACTGAAAAAAAACAATGGCTGCTTTCAAACTGGTTTTTCCAACACTTCCTATGTGTCTAGCATACAGTGCATTAGTGACTTCCCAGTTTTTCAGCAGCCTTGGTTCTGGAAGTATTTTTCCCATATGTTTTTTTTTCTCATCTTTGTTGCAGAATTATAATCCATGAACCAAACCATCCAGCTAAGAGGTGAATCACAGCATTACAAGCTTTGATTTGAAGTAAAAAAAATTATAAATAAATAAAAATCATAAATAAATTATTTGAACATCAAAAATAAATAAATCGAGAAACTAGGGAAACTCACTCACAGTGCTTTTATGGAGGTGGGCAGGTTAGGGTAAATAATTACTAATACAGGTGCATCTCAATAAATTAGAATGTCGTGAAAAAGTTCATTTTTTTTTGTAACTTATTTCAAAAAGTGAAACTTTCATATACGTATTTTAGATTCATTACAAAAGTTTTTTTTTGTTTCAATTTTGATGATTAGAGCTTACAGCTCATAAAAGTCAAAAATCTGTATCTCAAAATATTAGAATATTTATATTTGAGTTTCAATAAATGACCATCCAGGATCATGTGACCCCTCGACGGTGATGCAGGCTTAGTTTTTCGCTCCGCTCACTTTGCCACATATTTCACGATCCTGTCAGTAAAATTTGAACCACTCTGCATTAGACCCATCATGAGTACTAAGGCAGACAAAGGAGATCGGAAAAGAGAGATTGAACAATCGCCAATGAAGAAAAAATTCAGAGATTCAGCCATCTCCAGTGAAGACCTGGACAGTGCTATTGCTAGCCGCATTGAACTAGCATTTAAAGAACACCAAAGCACTTTGAATTCGGTTGTGAACTCGGCAGTAAGAGATGCGATGGACTCTGTGCTGATTCCAGCATTGCGCGAACTGCGTGAGGACATACTAGCGACCAATAAGTCTGTTAAAGAGCTAAGAGAGGAGTTTGAGGCCATAGTTACCAAGACGAAGCAGACACGTGACTGCGTTGATTCTGTTCAGGCAGCGGCGCGGGAAGATAAGAGAACAGTCACGGACTTAAAGGATCAGCTGGAGCGACTCACCGAGAAGATGACAGATATGGAGGACAGGTGCAGACGGAACAATGTTAGACTGGTGGGACTCCCAGAAGGGATGGAAGGTCCAGATGCAGCTAGTTTCCTCCGAGCTAATCTTTCCAAGTGGATTCCTTCCTTGAGGGGCCGTGACATTGAGATTGATCGGGCGCATCGCGTGTATGACGGAGGGCGGGGCTCCGATCGGCCGCGCACTCTCATCTTCCGTGTACTGAGATGGCATGACAGATCAGATATCCTGAAAGGTGCTCGGCAGGCGTATCCGGTGAAGTGCGCACAGAACAATGTCACACTGCTATTTTTTCCTGACTTTAGTCCGGCTACAGCGATCAGGAGAAAGGCATTTGGTCCGGTTTTGAAGAAGATGACTGCACTTGGTCTCCAGCCCTTCCTCATCTATCCAGCGGTGATTAAGCTACGGCACAAAGGGGAACAGAGAAGCTACGATTCCCCTCAGAAAGCAGAGGATTTTATCAGTTCCATGTCTCAGCAGAAGTCCTATGCCGCAGCTCTGCGGGGGGACGACGGGGGAGCAGCGACCGCTGTTTCTCCAATTCGACGGGAGGGGCGTGACGGCCGGGATGGACTTGGCCCTAGCTGCCCAGAAGGGGATGATAGCAGGATGAGCATGGATGCTTGCTAAACCTATTGTTTGCGTTTTCTTCTCTTATACTGGGATATTAATAATAATAATAATAAACTTTATTTTCTATAGCGCCTTTCAAGGTACATCTCAAAGCGCTTTACACAGAAGAAAAGATTGGGAAAGTGGCCTCCAAACTTAAATAATAACAATGGCCGTAAAAGTCGGGGGAGAAGAGCCTTGGTGAAATAAAGAAGAACCCAAAACATTGAGCTCCAGAGATCCATAGTTGTAGAAAGACACACTGCAGCCCTCCACCAAAATGGCCCGACAGCCTCTCCTCTTAAAAGCTATTCTGAAAAAATAGAACTTTTTGCCTTAATTTTATGTGTGGAGAAAAACAGCTCATCATATTCCCAACAGTCCGGTGGTGGCAGCATATGCTGTGGGGGTGTTTTTCAGCTGCAGGGACAGGACGACTGGTTCAATCGGTGCGGCCAAGAACAACGATCTCTTTGCTGGTAAGACTGACACTCCATTTTGAATGGCCCAGCCAGAGCCCTGTTTTGGACCTAAAAAGGGTCCACCAACGTTTACCATCCAACTGACAGAATGGAGAGTGGCAGAGGATCCCCAAATCCAGGTTGAAAAACTTGTTGCATCTTTCCCAAAAAGACTCATGGCTGTATAAATAAAAAAAAAAAAAATATATATATAGTTTTTCTTTTTATATGCAAAAATCAACAATTCTGTGTTTTTATATATATGGGGTGCTGTGTGTATAATGAGGAAAAAGAATATATAATATATATATATATATATATATATATATATATATATATATATATATATATATATATATATATATATATATATAATTTTATTTTTTTTATTAATTTTTTTTGGCTGTGTGAGCCTTTCGGGAGACATGTCTTGCGTTGGAGTGGATCGGTCACGACCTATCACCGTTTTTTGTTGCTCAGTCAGACCTATGTTCTCGGTAATGTGTGGTCTGAGTTGTTCTTTGTTTATGGTTGTCGGTTGTTCACATTTTTATGTTGTTTTTGTTTTTTACAGCAGACATTTATACTTTTATCTATTTTACATTATTTCTAAAGGGATTTTTCATATAGGAGGTTTGGTATCTAAAATGCACATCAGTGTTTACGTGTTATTTATGGAATGGAAGTGCTTCTGTTTTTTGTTTTTTTTTGCATTTATTGAGTACAATCTTGGGATTATGAATATTCAATGCATACTTTTAATATTTTATCACTGAATGTGAATGGTTTAAATTCTGCTGTTAAAAGAACCCGTGTGTTAGAATATTTACACCGTAAATCTATCTCCTGTGCCTTAATACAAGAGACACATTTAAAACAATCTGACGTGGCACGTTTCCAGAATAAGTATTACAAATTAATAGCTTTTTCCTGCGCTCAAAATAAAACTAAGGGGGTGCTTATCCTTGTTAACAGGAAGTTAAATTTAACAATTGAACACCTTGGTAGTGATGAGAAGGGTAGATTTGTTTTTATCCGATGCAAAATATATAATAATAGGTTAGCATTGGTCTCTATTTATGGTCCGAATGAGACAGACAGTGCATTCCTTACACAGATTTCCAAAACTTTATTTGAGGAGATTGATTGCCCTCTAGTGGTGGGTGGTGATTTTAATGCTGTCATAAATCCTGCTTTAGACAAGTCTCAATCTGATACAACAGCCAATCCATCCTCTAAATTATTGAATAAATTTATCACTGAGCTCAACTTAATCGATTTATGGAGAATTCAGAATACTAAAGCTAAGGACTTCACTTTTTTTTCTAATAGACAAGACTTTCTCTAGGATAGATTACATATTTCTCAGCCCATCTTTAATTTCATCTAATTCCTCTATATCTATATTACCAATTTTATTATCTGATCATTCTGCTATGTTGTGCAGTGTTCCTCTTTCCAATGTCAAAGCCAAGTCCCCTAGATGGCGCTTTAACATATCATTATTAAGTAATCAGACTTTTATTACCTCTCTAAAAGAATATATTAAGGACTTTCTTGAAATTAATATGCCCTCTGATGTGGATCCTCAAATACTGTGGGAAATGACTAAGTGTGCTATACGAGGTTTCTGTATATCTTTCTCTTCTACTCTTGCCAAAGCGAGAACTCACCAGTTTACACAATTAGAAAATAAAATCCAATCATTACAAAACCTACAAAAACAACATTTTACTGAGCAACAGGCTACACAGCTGTCCTCTTTAAAAGAAGAATATGATTTACTTTCACACTCAAAGGCAGAATTTATTTTACATAGGACTAGACAAAAATATTATTTTGAATCAGAGAGACCTAGTCATTTATTGGCCCTTAGGTTGAAAGAATGCGAGTCTAAGGCATATATTAGCGCAATAAAATCATCGGATGATCAGGTCACCACGAACCCTGTGGCAATTAATGACATATTTAAAGGTTTTTACACAAATCTGTATAAAGCCGAAACAGATTTTGATGAACCAATTTGTAAGCAGTATTTAGATAAATTGGAACTGCCTCGGATCTCACAGATGGATAAAGAATCTTTGGAGGCCCCATTAAGTTTGGAGGAACTTCACGTCTCTCTAAAGAGCTTTCAAAAGGGCAAATCGCCGGGTCTAGATGGTCTCCCCCCTGAATTATATTTAGAAATTTGGGATTTGGTAGGGATACTTATGCTTAACTCATTTAATTTTGCAATTGAACATGGGGCATTTCATAGAGATCAAAAAACATCACTGATTTCATTACTTCTTAAAAAAGGGAAAGATCCATTAGATTGTTCCAGCTACAGACCGATTTCGCTTATCCCATGTGATCTAAAAATCTATGCTAAAGTGTTTGCTTCTCGTTTGGAGAAGGTAATTCACAGTCTGATCAAGGAGGACCAAACTGGTTTCATCAAGGGGCGCAATGCATCTGACAATATGCGTCGACTCCTTCATATTCTTGACTTTGCGGACTCCCACCCAACACCTTGTGCGGTCTTTTCACTTGATGCAGAAAAAGCCTTTGACAGGCTAGAGTGGAATTATATGTGGGCGGTTCTGCAATGTTTCGGCTTCGGTGAACACTTCGTTTCTATGATTAAGACATTATACCACTCACCTGCAGCATCAGTCATAACTGGTAATATTATTTCCCCCTCATTCCCTTTACAGCGGGGAACGAGGCAGGGGTGTCCACTTTCCCCCTTATTGTTTTGTCTATCTCTCGAACCCTTAGCACAAGCCATCAGGAAATCTGAAGTATCGATTAAGATTCATGACCATAATCATTGTATTTCATTATACGCTGATGATATTATTTTATATTTAGACCACTTTGATGTTTCAGTCTCTAGTGTAATTAAGGAATTTGATCATTTTAGTAGCCTATCAGGATATAAAATAAATTGGAGCAAATCTGCTCTAATGCCAATTAACAATGTTAAGGTTAATTTTTCTATTCCCTCATTTATCCCTATTAAGGAATCTTTCATCTATTTGGGCATTACCATATATAAAAACATTCATAAGATTGCCAGAGACAATTTTAATAACATTTTAGTTAAGGTCAAAAATGACATTCAAAGATGGAAGAATCTTAAAGTCTCTCTCCAAGGAAGAATCTCCACTGTTAAGATGAATTTGTGACCTCGATTTAATTTTTTTTCTCTATGCTACCACTTTCTCCCCCTCCAGGTTACTTTAAGGAGATCAACTCCATAATTTCTAAGTTTATCTGGAATGATAAATGTCCCAGAATTAAACTTACCACATTACAACATCCTAATAGCGCAGGAGGACTGGCTGTACCAAATTTTGAATTATATTATTGGTCGTTCCAGCTTAAGGCCCTTCATAATTGGGTTGATCCTCAATCTACAGTTTCATGGAGGGTGATTGAAGCTGACAAGGTTAAACCAAATAGACTTCAAGATATTTTATTTACTGGCACAGGAAAAAAAGGGGATAATTATAAATTTGGTCCGGTTGTGGCTAACTCTATTAAAATCTGGAAAACGGTTGAACGTCGGATAGGTGGACCCTTCAAATTCTGTAACAGTACACCTTTATGGCACAATTTTAACTTTGTATGTGGAAATCGTCCATTTGTCCAACCCTCTTGGTCCTCTTTAGGTGTAAACACGTGCGGTGATATATATGATAACCAGGGCCTCTGTTCATTTCAGGCATTGAGAGCCAAATTTTGTCTACCAGCATCTGCATATTTTGTTTTTCTTCAATTACGTTCTGCTCTCAAAGCGTATGGCGTTCCTTGGTCTTCTTCCATTTCCTCTCATCCTATGCGGGACTGGATTGCACCATCTGCTGGTCGGCCATCTGTTTCCAAAATATATAATAAAATTATTGATTGTATTACAAAACCTCTTTCTATTAAAACTATTTGGAATAGGGAATTATCTGATCTTAATTTATCTGTCGACTGGGAGAGAGTGTGGTCTAATCTCAGCTTAACATCTAAAAATCTGGCTCATCGTCTTATTCACTTCAAAGTCATTCATAGAGCATACATAACTCCTTACAAAAGATTTAAAATGAAACTGCAGTCAAATTTGAACTGCCATATATGTAACACTACATCATCGGGCACTTTTCTGCATATGTTTTGGGAATGTCCTGTCGTCATCAGTCTATGGACACATGTAAACCTGGTTTTGTCATCATTACTGAGAATTGATTGGTCTGTTAACCCAAGTTTATGTCTTCTTAATGATGATTCTGGTCTCTGTATTAGTTCAATGCAAAAGAGAATGTTGTTTGCTGGTTTTACAGCTGTGAAGAAGACAATAATTCAGAACTGGTTTACACCACACATGTGTAGAGAGGCATATTGGATCCGTAGCCTCCTGCAAATTGTCTCATGTGAATGTACAACGGCGCGAGTCGGTGGGGCCAGGCCTTCAACCATTGAGGCTTGGCAGTGTTTTTTACTGAATATACGTGATTATTTAAAGGAGTAACTTTTGTGTTCTTGTTGTCCTTCCCTCTCTCCCTCCCTTTTGATTGAACCTTGAGATGTTGAGTATGTGTCTGCTGTTTTGTTTTGTTTTATTTTGGATATTATGTTGTGTTGTTTGTGAAAAAAATTAAAATAAAAAATTGTTGATAACAAAAAATAAATGACCATCCATACCGTACAAATTCTGGGTATCGCTTGTTCTTTGAAACCACAATAATGGGGAAGACTGCTGACTTGGCAATGATCCAGAAGACGAACATTGACACCCTCCACAAAGAGGGTAAGTCACAGAAGGTCATTACTGAAAGGTGTGGCTGTTTACAGAGTGCTGTATCAAAGCATATTAAATGCAAAGTTGACTGGAAGGAAGAATTTGGGTAGAAAAAGGTGCACAAGCAACAGGGATGACCGCAAGCTTGAGAATACAGTCAAGCAAAGCTGATTCAAACACTTGGGAGAGCTTCACAAGGAGTGGACTGAAGCTGGAGTCACCAGGCTCAGACGTCTTCAGGGAAAGGGCTACCAAGCCACTTCTGAACCAGAGACAACGTCAGAAGCATCTTACCTGGGCTGTGGAGAAAAAGAACTGGACTGTTGCTCAGTGGTCCAAAGTCCTCTTTTCAGATGAAAGTAAATTTTGCATTTCATTTGGAAATCAAGGTCCCAGAGTCTGGAGGAAGAGTGGAGAGGCACAGAATCCATGTTGCTTGAAGTCCAGTGTGAAGTTTCCACAGTCAGTGATGATTTGGGCTGCCATGTCATCTGCTGATGTTGGTCCACTGTGTTTTCTGAAGTCCACAGTCAACGCAGCCATCTACCAGGAAATTTTAGAGCACTTCATGCTTCCTTCTGCTGACAAGCTTTATGGAGATGCTGATTTCATGTTCCAGCAGGACTTGGCACCTGCCCACACTGCCAAAGGTACCAAAAGCTGGTTCAATGACCATGGTGTTACTGTGCTTGATTGGCCAGCAAACTCGCCTGACCTGAACCCCATAGAGAATCTATGGGGTATTCCCAAGAGGAAGATGAGAGACACCAGCTTCCATACCACCTCACCCAACAATGCAGATGAGCTGAAGGCAAGTATTGAGTACACTGTCAAAGAAACTTATGAAGTATTCTAATTTGTTGAGATAGTGAATTGGTGGGTTTTTGTTAAATGGGCCTAAATCATCACTTAAAAGAACCAAAGACCATACCATCTCAGCAGTGTCACAAACTGATCACCTCTTAAATTTTTCATGCCACGCCGTTCATTTTTTTTCCTCATTAATTGAGGCAGTAATTAAAGCAAAAGGAGCCCCTACCAGGTGCTGTCCAGTATTGAGTACATATACAGTAAATGAACATACTTTCCAGAAGGCAAATGAGAATCAACAACTCACTAAAAATGGCAAGGCACAGTTTACAAAAAAAAATTTTTTATAAGAGCACAGTGGTCTTATGGGACGACCAGAACCCTTCCTAAGCTGGCTGTCCGGTATTCTTGGTGAGAGAGGTAAAGAAGAACCCAAAGAATTTGTTGAGATAGTGAATTGCCCTCCACCAGTGGGTTGGCCCGACGGAAGCCTTTGTGCAAGACACATAAAAGTGAGCAAGATGGTGACTAAATCATCACAATTAAAAGAACCAAAGACTCCCAACAGTAATGGTGGTGGCACTACTGTGGGGGTGTTTTTTGCAGGGACAGGACAGTCTCGAGGGAAAGTGTGCGGCCAAGCATTGAAAACCTTCTCCAATCAGGACCTTGGGCCGAATTTCCAACAAGACAAATAAGCACACACTAAAATAACGAGTTTCACAATTTGGCCCAGCCAGAGACTTAAACCCAATTGAATGGAGAGACCTACTCCACCAACGAAATAAATGAACTGCAAGGAGGAATGGCAGAGGATTCCAGGTGTGAAAAACGACATTCTGTATTAAATAATTTATTGAGATGCACCATGTGATATTTGTTTTTCTTTTTTAATATATACATTCTGTGTTTTTCTGTATATATATATATATATATATATATATATATATATATATATATAACAAAGATATATACTTTCCGTATATATAGGTGCTGGTCATATAATTAGAATATCATCAAAAATATTTTAAAATATTTTATAAAAGATTTATTTCACTAATTCCATTCAAAAAGTGAAACTTGTATAATGTATACATTCATTCCACACAGACGGATATATTTCAAGTGTTTATTTCTTTTAATTTTGATGATTATAAGTGACAACTAATGAAAACCCCAAATTCAGCATCTCAGAAAATTAGAATATTACTTAAGACCAATACAAAGAAAGGATTTTTAGAAATCTTGGCCAACTGAAAAGTATGAACATGAAAAGTATGAGCATGTACAGCACTCAATACTTAGTTGGGGCTCCTTTTGCCTGAATTACTGCAGCAATGCGGCGTGGCATGGAGTCGATCAGTCTGTGGCACTGCTCAGGTGTTATGAGAGCCCAGGTTGCTCTGATAGTGGCCTTCAGCTCTTCTGCATTGTTGGGTCTGGCATATCGCATCTTCCTCTTCACAATACCCCATAGATTTTCTATGGGGTTAAGGTCAGGCGAGTTTGCTGGCCAATTAAGAACAGGGATACCATGGTCCTTAAACCAGGTACTGGTAGCTTTGGCACTGTGTGCAGGTGCCAAGTCCTGTTGGAAAATGAAATCTGCATCTCCATAAAGTTGGTCAGCAGCAGGAAGCATGAAGTGCTCTAAAACTTCCTGGTATACGGCTGTGTTGACCTTGGACCTCAGAAAACACAGTGGACCAACACCAGCAGATGACATGGCACCCCAAACCATCACTGACTGTGGAAACTTTACACTGGACCTCAAGCAACGTGGATTCTGTGCCTCTCCTCTCTTCCTCCAGACTCTGGGACCCTGATTTCCAAAGGAAATGCAAAATTTACTTTCATCAGAGAACATAACTTTGGACCACTCAGCAGCAGTCCAGTCCTTTTTGTCTTTAGCCCAGGCGAGACGCTTCTGACGCTGTCTGTTGTTCAAGAGTGGCTTGACACAAGGAATGCAACAGCTGAAACCCATGTCTTGCATACGTCTGTGCGTAGTGGTTCTTGAAGCACTGACTCCAGCTGCAGTCCACTCTTTGTGACTCTCCCCCACATTTTTGAATGGGTTTTGTTTCACAATCCTCTCCAGGGTGCGGTTATCCCTATTGCTTGTACACTTTTTTCTACCACATCTTTTCCAACAAGTTTCACTTTTCCAAAAAGTGAAAAGTTTCACTTTTTGAATGGAATTAGTGAAATAAATCAACTTTTTGATGATATTCTAATTATATGACCAGCACCTGTATATATATATATATATATATATATATACAGTGGGTACGGAAAGTATTCAGACCCCCTTAAATCTTTCACTCTTTGTTATATTGCAGCCATTTGCTAAAATCATTTAAGTTCATTTTTTTTCCTCAATGTACACACAGCACCCCATATTGACAGAAAAACACAGAATTGTTGACATTTTTGCAGATTTATTAAAAAAGAAAAACTGAAATATCACATGGTCCTAAGTATTCAGACCCTTTGCTCAGTATTTAGTAGAAGCACCCTTTTGATTTAATACAGCCATGAGTCTTTTTGGGAAAGATGCAACAAGTTTATTTGGGGATCCTCTGCCATTCCTCCTTGCAGATCCTCTCCAGTTCTGTCAGGTTGGATGGTAAACGTTGGTGGACAGCCATTTTTAGGTCTCTCCAGAGATGCTCAATTGGGTTTAAGTCAGGGCTCTGGCTGGGCCATTCAAGAACAGACACGGAGTTGTTGTGAAGCCACTCCTTCGTTATTTTAGCTGTGTGCTTAGGGTCATTGTCTTGTTGGAAGGTAAACCTTCGGCCCAGTCTGAGGTCCTGAGCACTCTGGAGAAGGTTTTCGTCCAGGATATCCCTGTACTTGGCCGCATTCATCTTTCCCTCGATTGCAACCAGTCGTCCTGTCCCTGCAGCTGAAAAACACCCCCACAGCATGATGCTGCCACCACCATGCTTCACTGTTGGGACTGTATTGGACAGGTGATGAGCAGTGCCTGGTTTTCTCCACACATACCGCTTAGAATTAAGGCCAAAAAGTTATATCTTGGTCTCATCAGACCAGAGAATCCTTCAGGTGTTTTTTAGCAAACTCCATGTGGGCTTTCATGTGTCTTGCACTGAGGAGAGGCTTCCGTCGGGCCACTCTGCCATAAAGCCCCGACTGGTGGAGGGCTGCAGTGATGGTTGACTTTCTACAACTTTCTCCCATCTCCCGAATGCATCTCTGGAGCTCAGCCACAGTGATCTTTGGGTTCTTCTTTACCTCTCTCACCAAGGCTCTTCTCCCCCGATAGCTCAGTTTGGCCGGACGGCCAGCTCTAGGAAGGGTTCTGGTCGTCCCAAACGTCTTCCATTTAAGGATTATGGAGGCCACTGTGCTCTTAGGAACCTTAAGTGCAGCAGAATTTTTTTTGTAACCTTGGCCAGATCTGTGCCTTGCCACAATTCTGTCTCTGAGCTCTTCAGGCAGTTCCTTTGACCTCATGATTCTCATTTGCTCTGACATGCACTGTGAGCTGTAAGGTCTTATATAGACAGGTGTGTGGCTTTCCTAGTCAAGTCCAATCAGTATAATCAAACACAGCTGGACTCAAATGAAGGTGTAGAACCATCTCAAGGATGATCAGAAGAAATGGACAGCACCTGAGTTAAATATATGAGTGTCACAGCAAAGGGTCTGAATACTTAGGACCATGTGATATTTCAGTTTTTCTTTTTTAATAAATCTGCAAAAATGTCAACAATTCTGTGTTTTTCTGTCAATATGGGGTGCTGTGTGTACATTAATGAGGAAAAAAAATGACCTTAAATGATTTTAGCAAATGGCTGCAAAATAACAAAGAGTGAAAAATTTAAGGGGGTCTGAATACTTTCCGTACCCACTGTATATATATATATATATATATATATATATATATATACACGTATATATATTAAAGGTGATCATTTTAACTAACTTGTGCATAAACAACTTATATTCACTCTTTATGGTTTACTTATTTTTATATTTTTTCACACTTATTTTTGGATCCAAATGCTGTACTCTTTCAGAAGATCTGTAACAGTGCCCCTACCATATAACAGTGCAAACAAGGATTGCTGGAATAACTCAATGGCAGGGAAGGGTGTCATAAATGATGGAAAATCTTGTAAATGGCCAGGAAAGAGTTAAGAAATAAGTTGAAATAATGTGGTCTGATAGACTCAAAAGCATATAACAATGATTGCTTACCTCATAGCTCACAGCTCTGTCTTTAACAGTTTAAGTTAGAAATAAAAATCAATCCCCCTTTGGAGAAAATGAACAGGATTTTTACTTCTGTAACTGGACTGTTGCACTCTGTTGGTTTACCAAAGATAGACCTGCCCCAAACTCATACCATTTGTTGTGTTGGACTGGTCAGGGAAAAAGAGCAATGTTTCGATAGAGTGACCATATTGACTCCATTCACAGAAATTAACCTAAATTCACACAAATTACACACCTCAGCATCCATATCCATTTCATTGGACCCATCTCTCAATGCGGTTTCTATTTTAAACAATGAAAGCGCTCTTCCACAAAAAAGCACTATTACTTACTATTGTCCAGCACAGATTGGCTAGCACACACAGACAGACACGCACCGCACTTGACCTGATAGTTCAGGGAGTGTCTGCCATGCTTCCTCACTCCTGCTGAATAATACATACTGCACAAGTAAAACAATGTGCTCAGCAGGGAAGCCATAAGCTTTGAGAAGGAAGTGTGTCTGCTGATCAATACAACTCTCCAAACACATTGCTATACAGCAGACTGAGGGGACAGATATTGGTTTAATTAACACTCAGGCAAGGTTAGAGACAGGAGGAAAGGAAAGAACAAGTCATTAGAATTTGTGTTTTAGAACTTTCTAGTTTAGAAACTTTAAGTGATTTTAACTCAAGTATTTAAATGTACATTTAGCCCAAAAATGAACATTGCCATCATTCACTTTCCCTCACATTACTCTAAACTCATACTCTATCACTTTCTTTCTCATGAACAAAACAAAAGGAGAGGTCAACCAGAATGTTCATGCTGCACTTTTCCATACAATGTCCAAACTGAATGGTGACCATGAACATGAGTATGATAACATATTTTAAATGAATTCCCATCTGCAGTGGTGTGGACAGAAACACTCTACACTACCACACAGATCATAAATCATATATTAGTGCAAACAGCAAACATATTCATAAGTCCATAAAGTAATTTTTTGTCACAGTGATTGAAGTGCTAGTTAGCTTTGTTGTGTTTTGTCTTATTTCTCAATGCTTTGGCTGGCCACTCACTCCTCATTAAAGACACAACAGGCTGCCAAACACTCACAGAGTTTCCAATTACATCCACAAAAGACAAAACAAGAGCTGCCCATAAAAGACATTAACTGGCCTCATAAATGTTTGGCAGACTAAGAAAGAAATGCGGATATTGAAAAAGTGCAGCTTGATAAATTTAGGTGGAACTGTATAAGGAGACAGTGGAGAAGATAAAGACAACAGGATACTTAAAATTTACTTTACAGTTTCGGTTTCAATTGATTAGCTTTTTAAAATGCAGAACCTGTTCCAAATCAAGCTAAAATGCATCCAGCCATAATGCAACTCTCTATGAAGCTGACCAAGGCTGCATTTATTTGATCAAACAAGTAAAAACAGTAATATTCCAAAATATTGTTTAAAAGAACAGTTTTCTGTTTAAATATATGTTTTTAAATGCCATTTAATTATATGATGGCAAAGCAGACATTTTTTGATAGGTACGTCTCTTTGACCAGAACACATTATGCAGGGAGACAGACAGAGGTCAGAGCAAACGTCTTTGCTTTCGACACACGGAAATGTGCCCTAACAAATAAGCATGATGCTGACATCACAACAGCTCTTTCCCCTCTTGGCTCTATCTGTGTGTGCCAATCCCAACAACAATATTTCAGCGCTACTCGTCCTGATGCCGTGACGGCTTTCCTACAGGAGCTTACACGAGTCAGCACACAGAGTTCAATGCCATTTGTCAGGGTCTGCAAATGCAGAGATGTTCATATTTTATGACTCTCTTGTCTGGGGGGATTTCTGTAAGCAGCAGTGACAAAACCATGAATAAATGGCACCTGTTTGAATGTAAACAAAACAAAACAGCATTGCTGTCCAAGCTGAAACATGAATCCTGTAATATAAATGAGATTTACATGTATTTACAGAAGTACTGAGTATCTAAAATAATAAATATACTACAAAAGTGTATTTACATAGATAATACTATTTTAAAAAAGGTGAGATACATGTATTTGCACATGCATCACAGTTTCCACAAAAACATTAAAAAGCACAACTGTTTTCAACATTGATAATAATATATACATTAAAAAATGTTTTACTTGAGCAAATCAAAATTTGCATGATTTCTAAAGGATCATGCGACCCTGAAGGCTGGAGTAATGATACTGAAAATTCAGCTTTGCTATCACAGGAATAAATACAATTTTAAAATATATTAAAATTACAAAACAGTTATTTCAAATTGTAATGATATTCAAATTATTTCAGTTTTCAAATAAATAAATAAATGCAGCCTTGGTGAGCAACTTAGGCCTCTTTCAAGCACTCTTTATACCAAACTTTTGAACAGTAGTTTATATATCCATAAGGTCTTGTTAAATGACTTGAGGCAAGGTACAGAATAAAGCTGACACAAACATGTTTCACTATTATCTCCTTGTTCTCACTCATATTCCTTTGTCTGCACTCTTTTGAAAGACACCTTTCTTTCCTTTTGTCATATTCAGTGAACACACTCTCTCTTTTCCTGAGACACTTGGCCTCGATTAAAACATTGACATTTCTGTAAGTGGCAGACATAGATTCTAGACCAGGAAGAGAGGGTCATGTCTGCGGGCCCTCTGGTTCTTTGCATGTTTTTAAGTTGACCTGAGATCAGACAGACTCACATGTCAAGTTTCACCCTGTAGGAAAAAATAAACCAGAGGAGCTCCCTGGGAGTCCAGAGAAGAGATTTGAAAGAATTCATTTCACCAATACCGTGAGGCAAAGCCGAGCCTGGTGACACCTGCAGTCCCGAAGATAAAATAAAGGATGAGGGGAAAATGTCTCTGAAAATATTTATCAAAGCCTACATCATACGTTGGTGAAAAAGTAATAAAACTTCTGAGAACTAGAGCAAAAGGTTTGTTAGAAAAGTTTGTTGTAAAGAGCACATCTACAACACACAACATCTTACCCAGCAGTAACTTTTCACAGTCAATAGCACTTCTGTTGTCATTGTGTTCTTAAAGCTCATCACTAGAGCCCTATCCTGACAAGACTAGTTTTATAAACGATGTTTAATTACTTATCATCTGATATCTGTGATTTTGTATCGATTAGGATGGGCTAACATCTCCTTGTTTATTACACAGGTAGGAGTGTTTGTTTTCTAGATGTGGGAGTTACAGAAAGTCATGTGCTGTGATTACGTGGATCAAGTGTGATGCATATGTATTTTAATCTTTTAACTTCACACAAGTTTATAGAAGTAAAAAAAAAAACATGTAAATGTGCAGATAATATATTAATATTGTATATTCCCATTTTAATATTGATATTAAAATAGTCTAAAATAGCCTCTCTTTAATTAATTTTATATTACTTTTTTGTCAGATGCCATCCATATTGACAGATTCAGCAAGATAGTAGTTCAAGTTAGTCAAAAACATGAGAAGAAGCACTGTGATAAAAGAATATCAGCAATCACAGACATTTCCATTCGGATGGGATTAGATTTCTCAGAGGACCAAGTTTGCAGAAAAACAGAAATTTGCACTGGATTTTTATTATTTTTTTCAGAGGTTTTGTTAAAAAAACACAGACTCGGCAGATTCGGATGAGATTAATCGCAAAGTACATCTGGGAAACAAAACTAGATTCTTAGAGCAAAGTACAAAAAGTAGACTATTTTCAAAATGAATAGATTGATTACATGAACAACTAGTTGATTGATCAAGCTGATTCAATAGTTCACCCAAAAAAGAAAATTCTGTTATCATTTATTCACTTTCAAGTTGTTCCAAACCTGTATACATCTTTTCATCTTCTGCTGAGCACAAAAGAAGACATTTTGATGAATGTTGGTAACCAAACAGTTGATTTTCTAGCTTTTTTCCCCATATGGAAGTCAGTGGGGTCCAACATTCTTCAAAGTAGCTTTTTTTGTGCTCAGCAGAAGAAGGAAGTCACTTGTTTGGAACTTGAGGGTGAGTAAATGATGACAGATTTTTGGGTGAACTATAGGACGTCTTCTATAACTATGCTGGTTTCAAGTTCACTTGACCCAGATTAGGTTTCTTAGGGGAACTTTACAGAAGACCCAACAACAGAATTGGACAGAATGCTGGGGTCTTAAGACGTGTTTTTAAAAGTTATTTTAACCTGACATTTTAAAACGCAATACTCACAGAACTAGATACTCAAAAGAAAACCGTACAAGTTGTGACACATGAAAAATGCATGAGTTTAAAAATAAATAAATAAATAAAACATCTCTGAGAGGGTTTTATCACGCAAACTGTCTTAACAGCTAGAACTGTGTCAGCACAACATGTAAAGTACAGACACTAAAAATATCCAAAAAAAGGCAAAAGAAAAAACTTCTTTGATAAAATTGAGTGCCAAGTGTCTGTCTTTTGCCTTTAGCATGCCAAAAGCAGCACAGGATTAGCATGGATGTACGACAGGTTGCAGATTTACACTGCTAGCCTATGGGGACCATGGAACCTCTGTGGTGATCAGAACGATAAGTGATCCTGAGCTGTAGCCGATAGCTCTGTGGGCCGACTGCCTCCAGTGTTACAAAGATTATCACCAAGTGCTGTAAGATTTTAACAGTAAGAGAGTGTGTCGAACTCACCCTCGCATACAACCTGAGAGGTAGGTTTGATCTGTTAAATGGTATACTGGGAGGACGCTCAAATTTGAGGAAATAAGTGCTAGAGAGTATGTTACAGAGCTGAATGCTGGGTAATCAGGCCCTGCAGCTAGTGATTAATACCTGGGCGTCTGATCCCATAAAAGTTGGAGTCTGTATATGCATCCGCAGGCGCGCCACAGGCTTGGATAGCGCCTGTGTGTACATACACTTTGAAAGTTCTCGCCTCAACGCTGCATAATTCGCTCTCTCTCTTCGTTTCCTGCAGAGTCCAACACCGCAGGAAACACGGAGAGAGAACAGTAATGGAGTAACCAGCAGAGATAAAGAATAACATTATGTTGCTGGCCAAAAATAAAAAACAACAACAACGACAACATGAAACCCAGACCGATCTTTCCTGTTGTTCAGATACAAAGTCATCCTGGGCATCTAATTCAGATTTCACAAGTGTGTGATAGTCTGCAGGTGTCTCTTCTTCGTCACTTGGAGGAGAAGGGGGGATATGAGATTTATAAAGAATTTGCAGGTTTGAATCTGGCTCACATCATATCCTTATCCCATACATCTTCACATCACTTCTAGTCCTCCCTCTACTATTAAGAAGCAAAACATAGAAGAAAGAATATCAGTCATATACAGTAACTGATATTAAGTACTGTGCTCACATTTAACAAAAACCCACCAATTCACTATCTCAACAAATTGCTCAAATGACTGGAAAGTATGTTAATTTATTGTATTGTACTCAATACAGCTTTAATTACTGTTTGAGTCTGGCTGCATCATATCAAGATTCTGTTTCTTTTACTTCCTCTCATAATTTCCTGTCCTCTCTGCTATCACTAAAGGCTGTGACACACCAATCTGACATCAAAGAACTAGTAGCGATTCTCTCCACAAAAGCAAATGAAATGCAAAATTTACTTTGTTGAGCAACAGTCAGCTCACAGGTAAGATGTAGTTTGGAAGCCCTTTTCCAAAAAAGTTCCAAACTTGCCAAGTGTTTGAAACTAGCATGTATCCCTGTTGCGCACCTTTTTCTACCCAAATTCTTCTGCACATTTAATATGCTGCATGCCACACCTTTCAGAACCTTCTGTGAACCCTCTTTGTGGATCATGTTCGTCTTCTTTGCCCACATTATTGTGGTGTCTGCAGGTGTCAGTGGTCTGTAAATATTCTAATATTTATCTGATTTTTGATTCTGCTCTAATCATCAAAATTAAAAAGAAAAAACTTTTGAAAACTGAAACTAAAATATATAGTTTCACTTTTTGACAAGAAAAAATGAACTTTTTCACAACATTCTAATTTATTGGATATATAAACCATTAACAAGCAGCACATTCTTACTATTTTGAACATGAATAATGTCAATCACTTTCTTCATTCCAGACGGCCATGTCCTTGTTAGTTAACCTATACATCGCCAAAGCCAATATCAAATGATATTTGGTATTTTTTAAATTATCGCATTGCCCAATAATTTTTTCTGTTTGCCCAATATGTCAGAAGCAGGACTTTTATTTTGACAGTGCTGAGAATGCCAGCACCTCCATTTCATCATCTTCATTAGTTTACTATCTCTGTTTAACAGTTCTGAGTAATAAACTATTACAACAAAGTAAACGGTATAAGAAAAATGATTATAGCATTTGCTTTCCAATTATTAGGAACAAAAATACTGATACTATAATAGAATCCCTTTATTTTACAGATTTATAAAAAATCCATATCAGTTGACCACTATACTGGAATGTTCAGGTAAGATGAAGCTATAAAATTCAAAGAGCATTTGGTGTGTGCCTTCTTGACTTTATCGTTTTTCTTGCTTTCATTATTTTTATTTTTATTCTTGTGCACTGGTTCTCCAAGCTGAACACCCAATCAGAGTGATCTCTCTCAGCAACTGCCCAAAGTTGATTCAGCTTGCTCAACCAGCCAAAAAGCCACCAACGGTGTGGAACGCAGTTTATAGATGCTCAATGATGGATAGATTTGATGGCCGACCATTGGATTGGTGTGTCATGGTCTTAAAATTGGCAAAAATGAAAATAAAGAATAGCAATTTGTCAAGAAAATAAAAAAAAACATATGATCAGTGGTCCTCATATGGACATTAAGATTAAGATTAAGATAAGATTAAGAGATTAAGATTATTTTTTATTTGTCACATACACAATTATATAGAGAGTATATAACCAGTAGTGAAATGTATTCTCTGCATTTAACCCATCCTAAGTGAACATACACCCGGAGCAGTGGGCAGCCATGTTACAGTGCCCGGGGAGCAGTTGGGGGTTCGGTGCCTTGCTCAAGGACACCTCAGTCGTGGTATTGAAGGAGGATACTCCCCCCACCAACAATCCCTGCCGGACCTGAGATTCGAACCCACAACCTTCCGCTTACAAGTCCAACTCGCTATCCATTAGGTCACGACTGCCCCCCATCTCATGAAATGGACATCTCATAGAATCTGGTTGCATTACATCCCGGTTCTGTTTTTTCCTCATACTTTCCTGTCCTCTTTCTTGTCTATACTATCAATAAAAATGGCATAAAGGAAAAAAGAGGAATAGCAATGTGTTACAATTTATGTTAGAGCACGTGGTGCGCATATGGACACTGCAGGTTTGAGTCTGACTGTTCCTTCAGAGTCAATTCTATTTATTCAACTTCTTATTTCCTGTCCTCTCTCTTCTATCACTAAAAGCGGAGAGAAAAAAACAATGTGTCATATAATTCATATTAAGACCCACTCTAATATCCCAATGAAGCTTGCCAAACAAACAGAGCAAAGAGGGACAGATTTAAAGTACATGCACTCTCACTGCTGCCATTAGCAGAAATGCCTCACACCTGTCTTGGTGTGCTGTATTAATGGGTGCTGAAGTAGTTTGTGCGTAAACTGTTCATTTGCCTCCGATACACAGAATGGGTGGGAGTACATCTGGACCACTGAGCTGTCATTGTGATGGAAATCACATCCATCTACTGTCTCCTTTGTGCTATTCATCTGTCCCCGCTGCGACAGATTTACAAACCGATGCTGGTGTAAGCCTGACATGACCATCAATTAGCATGTGCATTCATAATACTAGACCTGGCACTCAGGTATGGCTTTCTTTCCCCTGACACTTCAAAAGTTAACTTTACTCCAGACAACATGAAACTGCCTTTGACAACACATGTAACAGAATGTGGCACATTTATAAGCGAAACAGACTATTCAGCAGAAAATGTAGGACATGACTTGATTTACTCCATCTGGATTTGATTGGATCATGAAAGTGGGTGGGGATGAAATATAGGCTGTGATATTATTGGTTGATATTTCTTTTTTGCCTTTAGGATGAACTGTAGAGTTATTACACATTGATGAAAGTTTATGAAAACAACAATTTTTCTACAAAATAACAACATATATTGATGACTGATGCACAGTAGGTCTACTAACATTTATTTAAGAAACCAGGGGTCCATTTTGATTTAATCTCCACGCATGATATAAAGTATCCGATTTTAAAATCAATTTGACAATGGAAACTGGTCCAATATAGAGAAATCTTGAATAGCATTATGGCAGACTAAGCAATATTTTAAGTTAATAATGTGTATGTCACTGTATATCACTGTCTGCAGTTGTTTTAGCACAATAAAGATGGCTTTCTGTAAAGATGGAAGCAGAACAATGTTTGCAATGTTTGAATCTGTGTCTGATGGATCTCTTCTATCTTATTTTTCTACACATGTCATCAATCATTAAAAAGGCCAACAAAATATGGCATTTTTTATTGGGAAGGATACACACACAGACTTGAGCAGTGGCCGAATGGGCAATCACCTCTTGGGTTTAGTTAGAGATGACTGCACTCAAGCCGTCGTACGTGCACACGCACACATAAAACACACATCATCCATCAAGCACATGTGCTCACCTCGTCACTTCATCTCTGTCACAACCTGAGAACTGAAAGGTACGACCTCTCATTCTCTTGGCATAATTACAATTCATCACATTTAAACAGAATGCTGATCAGGGAGCATCTTTCATCATCGATTTCATTCATCAAGATGGAAGATACAACTCATTGATTTTCAGAATATTTTAGCATCATTCAGCTTATAAATGATGATAAAATCAAACTTGTGTTTCTTAGATACCCAAGCTGCTGGAATATGACTTTTATTGTGTTTATACTGAGCTAAATTATATATTTTTATCCCCTCTGACCCTCACACAAACTTTTCTGCATTTTACATTTTCATTAAGTCATAATTAAGTATGCCTATCAAGCCCTCACAAGTCCCCACAGTGTATCTAATTTTAGGTTTTACAATTATTATGGGGACATTTGGTCCCTTTAAAACAGGCAAATCCTGACCCACACACTCACTTGCATTTATATTCATGCACACACTCATTCAAACAGACACACCGTTCAAAAACTAGGTGAGCTACATCTGTTTCATCCCAGACCCTATGCTGTGCAGTGCTATTCACATATCTTGTTCTACCCTCTAATGCGCTCTCTCACTCAAGTCTTACCGAAGTCTTTATGTGAAGACATCCAGCCGATGATTTTGAGAGAGACGATAGCAAGTAGTCCTGATCCCACAATGGAGCCGATGCCAGAGAAGAAGAAGAACAGGCCCATTATAGCGCTCTGCATGGAGCGCGGGGCTGCAGAGTAGGCGAACTCCAGACCTACAAACACAAGAAGATGCAGAAATCAATGATGAAAGTCTGATGTTTGCTTCGAAAGCATGATCAGAACCTCAAATGCATCCAAGAGACTCTTTGCTTCACATACACACAAAAATATAGTCTTTTGGAAAAGATCATGGTTAAAAAATGACATGAGCAGATTCATTTGTAACAGGGTCACTGCATTTGCTTGCAGACAAAGACACAGGGGGATTCACTACGAATGAATTGGAATAAAAGAGGTGTTTATTTGCATAACCTTTCTATAGAGTTGTATCAACCAGCAAGTAAGCAGCTCAGACTTTTGTGAATAAAACGTAATCTATAACGAGAATCTTTTGCATAGAAAGGAGTATTTTGCAAAAAAAAAGTCAAAGACTTAAATAAACATGATGCAGCGCTATACGTAAGCATATAGAGCCTGATATGCAACATTTATGTTTAGTAAATTCACCCTGTGTTTTGGTGGACCAGGAGTGCCACTTAATTCATGTTTAAAAATTAAGTTAAAATTAAAATAAATTGATGAATCACTTTTAAATGTAACATTTACACAAACAAAAAAGAAAAGCAATCTGTAAATGATGTTTATATTTTAATGCATTTTTAAAATAAAATGTATTAAAAAAAATTAAATAAAATTAAATTGATTTTTTCTACATTTAATATAAAAAATAGTTTTTTTAATGAAATTGTACAGATCTATATGTATTTGTCAGTTTGTGACTTATTTACATTTTTGCATTTGAATGAATAAACTGATAACTGATTCATGCATTTTAATTTTTAAGTGGCATTCCTAGTTATTCATGCATTATTGACATCCCTATAAACCAGAGACATCAGACAAAAACAGGAATTAAATAGTTATAACATGTCTGGGGGTGAATGTGTGTGTGTGTGTGTCCATACATCCGCAGCACTCAGCTGAAGGTCTGAGTGACTCAGAAACACCTACTCAACTGCCAAAATCAGCACACATCCTTAAATATTTACTAAAAGAGACAGGGAAAGAAAAAGAGGGATAAAAAGTAGTATAAGGAGGATGCTGAGTGGGGGAAAGAAAATATGAAGTACTTCAGAAAAAATACAGGATGTAGAAAGGACGCAGAAGAAGAGAAAGAAAAGATCAAATCTCTTTTTAACCCTGAGTGGTGGCTGCCTGCTGGCTGACATTGATAATTTCATGGTGCCTCAAACTTGTCATTTTTAAAATTATGGCTTGTGGGCACAACTGTCAGACTCGTTTACTGAGCCTGGTTAGGCCATGAATCTTCTCTGATAGATGGATGGATAGATAGAGAGAGAGAGAAAGCGAGAAAGAGAGAGAGAGAGAGAGAGCACAAGGGTAAAACAGCTAAAAAGAACAGGGAGGTACTCCACCAAACGGAGCAAAAGAGATCATGTAATCCCATCCCACAATCCCACGCTCACGCTCCTCTGAAACAAACGCACATTAGGAGATGTGGAGGCAGGAGGGGCAGAGAGAAAAAGAGAAGCGAAAGAGAGATGAAGGAACTCGGCTGCTCTATTACAGTGTTTATAGCTGTCTGCAGGCATGGCTGACCTTTTCTAAGTGCTGTTTGTGTCATGGAGACTGTGTCTGCATCCTTAGACGACAACGATCAGATGCCTGAGAAGCCCAGGGCTCAAGAAAAACTATTAAAACAACAGCAACTGTTCAAAATCAAGGAAGTCTGAGAAAATGTCATGAGCTCTGTTTATCTAAAATCATTGGATTTACATTATTTGGTTACATACTGTACATACATATATAGAGTTCAGATGCAAAAGCCTCTAAGTGCCATTTGAAATTTTCTTCTAAAATGAGCATTTCTCTTAGGCTCCTATGTTTATGATCAGTTATTTCACTTTAATGGCAATGAAAAGAACCTATTCATTGCCATTCAAGTGAAAATTACTGAACGTACACATAGAAGCCTGATAAAAATGTTAATTTTAGAAGAAAATTTCAAACGGCACTTAGAGACTTTTTGGATCTGAACTCTTCATATGTACTGTAAATCTGAATCTAAAATGTACTTTTTACATGACTCACGTGAAGGATTCCTAATGCACTGAGCTCTATGAGTAGCAAACACCACTGGCAGCAACTGCCATTAAATGTCTTTGAAATAAGTCTTTTATGCTAATGAAATAATTTATTTGCATTTATTTGATCAAAACTACAGTAAAATCATTCAATTTTAATTAAATATAACTTTTTAATATATCTTTTAAAAATTATAAAAAAAATAGCCATGACCTTTACAAGTTTGTTTTTACTATATTTTTTTCCTGCATATATTGCTCACTTTCTTGCTACCTGCCAAACCAACGCTATCTCACGACCAATTTGTACGTATTTTATGAGGTGGCTAATTCGTACGACCTCACTCGTACGATTTTGTACGATTTGTCTAAACCCCAGTGACGGGTAGGTTTAGGGGCGGGGTTTGGTGTAGGTCATTCGTACAAATTCATACGAATTGGCAACTCGTAAAATACGTACGATTTAGCAAAAATCATATGAATTTGTACGAGTGAGGTCGTACGAATTAGCCACCTCGTAAAATATGTACGAATTGCCGTGAGATCAGGCTGGCCAAACTCATAATACTGCTCTTCCATGTGGAAGTCAAAGTGGCTTGTGTCGAAGTGATGAAGGCCAGAGTTTACTGCATGGATTGATTAATAAATGAACCCCAATGCAAAAGCCTTGCTTTGCTTTGGTTAAGCAGCAGACTGAAAGTAAGGGTTAAGAGGAAAAAAGAAAATCCATAAGGTGTCTCAACGTTGTGAGCATGGCAACAAGAGTCTAATGACACGACCGTTCACAATATCACGTGAGAAGAAAAATAAAATATAAAACTTGACCTTTTCTAACTTCAGAGCTGAATTATTCAAAACCAAGAAAAGAAGTTTAACTTGAAATATTCTGCTTTCATTTTTCCCCTCGCAGAGTCAGGCAGTGGGCGATTTTTCTTTCTCTGAAAAAACATTAGCCTTTAACATCTTTCAGAGAGAACGATATGTAATTAAAATTCCCAGTGGAGAAAAAAAAGAATCAGGTTTTAGGTCTGTCCCCTCGACTGCAGTCCACACACATCTCCCGCAGGTAGTGTGTGTGTGTGTGTGTGTGTGTGTGTGTGTGTGTGTGTATGTGTGTGTGCGTGCAAGCGTGTGTCTACAAAAATGTGAAAAATCAGAATCAACTTGGCTTCTGCTGTCATCCGACAGCCCACGACAAAGCGAGCTGGCAGTGGACTCCATTAAAAAGGATTTATTCAAACAGAATAGGGCCAGAGGAGGGAACTTTCCAGAGACATTTGTCACATTTCTTGTCATCCAATTTCCTGGAGGTTCCCCAGGGGTACGGATGGAGCGTTGAGGCTTTATTTTAAGGGTCCTCCGTGCTATCAGGAGGCATTTGCATTTCACGGGAGGGCTGGGACACTGGAGACCTGGGGTGAGATGGAGAGAGCTGACTACGAAAAGTGTGTCAGCACATCGCCGCACAGACATGAAGTTATCGGAGACAAACCTGTGTTTAGCTGCTGTTGCAGTCACATTAAATCTTAGTCTGGTTGCCCGAAGGAGTTGAGGAGTTTTTTCTCCCCAAAAAAGCTGGAGCCAAGATATTTTGTTTCGTAACTGACGAATAAATGTCCTGCAGCTGAGCTTCTAGATAAACTTGTGAATTAGCATGCTGGCGTCCTTCTCAGAGAAGATGAAGTTTTCTTTCAAGATACATTCCCAAAATTTACATGACAAAATCATATGCGCAACTACATTGTGCTACCTGACGGATGTTCGTAGAATAATTCGCACTGCGTCAAACAATCTCTAACCATGGCCATCTTCCCAATCATGTTCAGATGTAAAAGGATTATTCAAGAAAATGAGAAAGCAAAATTTATCTTCATTTCAGCGGGTGACATGCTATTCAGCGTCTTTAATCTTAATATTTTTGATGCAGTCTTCGCACCTCTCCAATTTCTCTATCATTTCACAGCTGTCTGTGATCAGGAAGCGGCGGGCTGCCTCTTGTATTGATTCTCATAGCTTGATGGCTCTCTTCAGGTTTAAAAAGCGCCTGTGCAGATAGCGTCTTATAGCTTTTCCACAATACTCGAACCCCTGGAGACGTGATGGAGGAGCGGAAGATTACACTTAGCCTTCCCCATCTCCCCATTCTGCTGGAAATTCAATCAGAGGCCGCTACGTCCACCGTGGACATATTATTCCACCGGCGCTGCGCCTCTTTACTTTCAATTTTTTCAGGTCTGCAGATAAAAAATGAAATGAAGATGTTAACTGTTAGGGACAGACACTATCCCCACAAGAAAGTAGAAGAAAGAGAAAGGGAAAACAAAAGATGTCGCTTGTTTCTTTTGGAGTGGGCCGCTGTGTTAACAAAAAGAGGGCAAATGCTGCTGTTTAACTTTGTGTGCCAGGATGTTTCTGGTTGAAAATCATATACATGAGATGTGCACAGTGAGGGGGAAAAAGTTGTTAAGAACAAGAGTCTCAAAGGGGAGAGGTGTCCTTTGCGGGTATAAGTACAAAAAAGGCAGGTATATTTAAATTTAGGCTGCATTCACACAGTGTTTGGCATTGGAAACCTGGTCAATGACAAATAAGAGTGTCTAAAAAAGAAAGTATTATAAAAATCTAGTTCATAGAAATGTACTCTTTGTATTTATTATTTTATGGTTTTGAAAAACTTTTATACCATTTTCAAGTTTAAATATATTGATTCTAAAAATGTCATGTGGTGTGGTTTTTAGGCATCAATTTATTTAAATTAGCACTGCAACACAGAACCACCAAATGAACACTAAATTACCTTCAAGTAAACTAAAATCAACCTGTTCAACCAAATTTAGAATAACTTTTAAGCAACCTTGCAGTAACAATGATCAGGTCTTGTCCATTTGTATTTGTACTGCCAGTGAGCTCAGTTCTGTTTCTTCTATGTTTTCCTATTTTACTATAAAAGATACTGCACAGGATTCCTGCACATTTTAAAGTCAAATTTAAAGACCTTTTTAAGAACTGAAGAAATACATTTGAATAAAGAGATAAAAATGAATATTGTACACAAGGGGTGTGGTGCTATTGAAATAAAAAATATCTTAAAATGTTCAGGTTTTTTGTTGATAAAAAGTGTATTTTTAACACTGCATTTACTATTGCATAAATAATGCTATGAGATTGTTCTTATTCAATAACTTAAGAAAATAATTTTTCTTAAATAAAAGTATGCAAAAAAAATATGAAACTAAAACTGCCAGTAGGTGTCAGAAAGTCACTTGCTGCATCCCAATTCGTATCCGTCCTAAATAGTATTTGAAATTAGAATTAGTGTGTCCAAACTGTAGTATGTTGAAATGAGTATTCCAAAAGTACCCGGATGTATTACTGTTTCCGATGGGAATTCAAAGTGTAGATCCCTGCAATGCTAACGGCTAATATTGCCCACAACACATTGCATGTTGGACAAGGATTCAATTAGAACCACAAACACAAACCATGATGGATATTCCAGAAACAATGGTCAAGCAGATAAATGGGATTGAGTGATTAATAATCAATATCTAACCTAATGAAAAACTATTTATTTAATGTTATACACATTATATTTCATCTGCAACAACATTGTAAACTTTTATGAAGATACGTTTGGTCAACTTTTAAAAGCATCATTATGTAAAACACCTGAAGAGAATTCTTGGAATGAAAGACACGACTGGCAGATCAACGTGCAACTTCATTTCTCTCCAATACGGCAGGAAATGAAATGAAATGAAATGTGGATGATGTTAACTGTGACAAGATGATTGGCAGCACAGTTTAAATGATGACAGGATGCATGCAACACAACAGAGCAAGACACAGTTAAGATGAAGTAGCATGTCCCAAAGCTTGCCTACAATTCTGCTAAACACTCAAAAGTATGTACTTTTTTTTCACAAAAAGAGTACATCCTTTAAGAGCATAGTTCAAGTCAGCAAACTGGGACACAGTCTTAATGAGTGAGCTGAGTGAGTCATTTGTTTCACAGATTCATAAAAATGACTGATTCATTCAGGAACAAAGCAAGTGACTGCCTTAATAAATGGGTCACGGAACTAAACAGATTCAATCAAAATGTGGATTAATTCTCTAACAAATCAAAAGTGCGCAAAATGTCACATATATAAACAAGATGTAACAACATCAAGTTGCACTAAATGGCTATATTTTTTTCAGAAGACCTCATCTGAAAATTTCGTACCAACCAGGGAAAAAAAATGCATATTTAAGACATTTTAATGGACCTAAAATTAGCAGAATCAAATTTCAGACTACAACGTCTTTTTAATAACCCACGGGAACCCTGCTGCATTTGAAACCTAAACTCATTTCTGAGTTCCCAGCATTTTCAAGAATGATTTAGATTTTTTTATTCCAGAGTAAAAAGTATATTTTACAAATACTATGTCTATGAATTATTAATTGATTTTCTGAATTAACAAAAAAATATTATTAAATCAGAAACATCTGTTTTGGGGAGTTGCACAACATGACATTACACAATAGGAACTAACCTTACTTAGTCATAAAAAGGTTAAATTATCTGATATTTAAAAGGCTAAATTAACAGATTAACAGATCATAAAAAAACAGGACTGAAAAAAAATAGCTGTGAATGTAGCCTCATAGATAACCTCCTCTCTCTCATAGTCTTCTATCAAAGACCTTGAAAGTCCTTGCAGGATCATCCCGACTAAAAAAAAAACAAAAAACATCCTGTTATTTGAAGCAGCACAAGCCATGGGTGACGATCTGATTTGAAACACCTCATCTAAGTGGTAGAGAAGAAATCCAGTAATCAGTACTGTGTTCTCTACAATTCAGCATGAAGGGAGAGTGTTCTTCCCTGCCTTTGCCAAACGCTACTTATTAGTCTTGTTGGTTCATAAAGGCTAAGAGGGGGGATGAGCAGCCTTTGATTTACTCTGTGCGTGAAATGGGTGTGAAATTACCAGTGTGGTGTGTGTCTAAGAGGTAAACAAGCATATTTGAACATGACCTTGGAAGAGAAGCTGAAGGGTCGAAATGAACACAGCTGTGTGTTTAGAGAGAAAAGAACATTGCTAACCTGTGTGAAAATTTGTATGGACGACAGACAGGTGCGCACATAACCAGCGGTAAATATAGAGCTGATACAGCAAACACAAATAAGAAAAGTGCCACGCATAACTGCAACCTGTAAACCTCTAGAAAATGACCAGCATAAGGAAACTGAGCTGGGATTCGATAACCTTACTCGGAATCTGTTTCATTTAAAAAAACACTGGAATCAAATAATTTTAATAACAGCAAACATTCAGTGCGACCAGTGTAGCTTGGTTCGCTAACTGATGACTCTTCTGAACTGATGAATCTTAAATTCATCATCCTTAAACAGATCACTCAGCCACTCACTGAATATTACAGAATGAACATCTGACTCACTCACTGAACAACAAAGTCATATTCAACTTAAAACAAACCAAAAAAAACATTGCATAACTATATTTCAAAGGTCTGAGATACTGAAATCAGTAAAAATGCTATAGCCAATGGCATGAGTTTGAAGCAAGACTAATGAACTATATAATAATAAAGCAATTAGCAATTATGTGGCCTTTTATCAAAAATTCCAGAAACTAGATGTATTAAGTGGAATCAGAATTAAATTTAAAATTCTCATCATGACAGAAATTGCTGTAATTACTGTAGATCTCAGTAGTGAAGGTAGTAATAGGAGGTCCACACAATTTTTCTTACAAACGCTGTGTTAGGGGATTTAGTTTCCTTTCATCTATTTTCTCATTAATCTCAAGCCCACTTGCTGGAGACTTTCTTGATATTTTCTTAGTGTATTCCAGCAGGAGCGAGATGTTTTCCCTGGCCGTCTTAACTTCGCAACTGCAATAATGTATCGCCAAGACCAGATCGATCGGTCCTGATTGATACAGCCATGGATTCCTTAGCAAGCAATTTCAGCAACGGCTCAGACAAGAGCTACTACACAAAGGCAAGGCAGAGAGGAGTTTACTGCAGTTTTTAAAAGGACACGCATTGATTAGCATGGTCATTAGGACAGATGAATGATCCTACGGAAAAAACTCTACAGTGCACAGAGGAGACTGAGAGCTGGAGGGACACAAAAGACACAAAACAATGCTGTATGTTTACTCATCTAGACGAGTTATTCATTACATCATCTTAATTGATGAGAAACTAAATTCTACACTCAAAATATTAGCACAAATGTGCTGTGGTTGTTTCTTATCATGGTCTTCGCCTCTCAAATGTCTTTCTAGGCTCAGTATCACCTCAGGAACCACTAAATGTTAAAAGGGCCATTTCCTGGAGAATATCAATTTTAATACAGCAGTGAATTTTTGACATGCGGCTGTAAAAACACATTAAAGTTTGACTGTCCCATGTTTACATATCAACACCTAATCGTATTCAAACGTCTGGATCAAATGTGAAGAGGCTAGTTAATCATTTACATATGGCAGTCTAAAAGGTACAGAAGCATCATTCAATAAATTTAGTGTGATTTTTTGATGCAAGAAACCTTAAAAATTAATTAATTACAAAAAAGCTACAAACATTCAGAACATGGTCGCTTCATAGGCTCTGTTTGTGAAGTAGAGTGTTTTGTGTGTGTGTTCAGCAGTGTTTTGCAAAAGACCACCTACCTGCAATACTAGCAAAGATTTCGCTGACACCAATGAGGACGTACTGAGGCACTTGCCACCAGATGGGTAGATCGGCTGCATAGTACGTAACTCCACCGAGCGACTGCGGGATGGGACCTTTTGTGTGGACAATGTCCAGCCTCTTTGTCTCTAAAATGCCTGAGAGGGGCAAGAAAGGGGTTTCAGATTAAAATGAATAAATACCTTATAACAGTTCAGAATCACACTGACAATATTTCAACTACACAGAAGCATATCAAGATCTTTGTGCAATGATTAAAGACATCAGTGAAGAATTTCAGGTCCTCTGTGTAATTTAATTTGCAATAGATTTTAGCCTATATATAATACCAGGGAGATTAAGTGCTCCATATTTGAGTATCTTTGTCTTCTTTGTAAATTAACAGTGTTAGTTCTTCCTTGCTTTATTTCATAATTGACTGATAGATCAATGGATGATACATATTTTGTGTTTTCAAATACAGTATGAACAATTGTGCTCATGATGTGCTTCACATAAATTATACTATATTACGTTGATGCTTTAAAACAAAAATTCTACTTTATAAATGTACAGATTTGTAAGTTCACTTAAAGAACATTAAAGAACAAAGACCATTCAAGGTCTGTGGTCACTTTTGGTCAGAAATACCACATTAAATTGATCAAAAGAGACAGTAAACACATTTGTAATGTTACAAACTAACATTACATTTTTTTTTTTTTTAAATGCTGTTCCTTGAACTCTGTTCATCAAAAATCCTAAAAAGAGTCAAAGTATCACAATTTCCACAAAAATATTAACAGTCACAACATTGTTTTCAACATTGATAATAATAGGAAATGGTTCTTGATCAGCAAATCGTCTGATTAGAATGATTTTTGATAGATCATGTGACACTGAAGACTGAAGTAAAGACTGCTGAAATTTTAGTTTTGGAAGAATTGTATATATATATAACTTGTATTTTAAAATAAAGCAGTTATTTTAAACAGTAATAATATTTTAAAATATTACTGTATTTGTATTGTTTTTACTGTATTTTTATCAAATAAATGCAGCCTTGGTGAGCACAAGAGATGTTTTTCAAAAACACTAAAAAAAACTAAAACACCCAAGCTATTGAACAGTACATGCAAATAATTGCAGTATATACATCAGCAATAAATCAACTATTGAGCATGTGCTTTCTAATTACTGGCAGCAGCCATTGAAAAACTAGGTTTTGAACATGTGTGTGTTTCCAGCCCAGTGTGTCAGAGTGTTAGATCGGTATCAGATACATGTGTGGATGTATGGAGAGAAAGTGCATGTAACAGTGAATGAAAAAAGTATGAAGAGTCCATTAATGGATTAAGTGTCAGGTCAATGCCAGCGCTTCACACAGGTCAAAACCAGCTTATCTCCCACACATAAAAACATGCTCGCACACACAAAATTATACCGGGCAGCTGGGTTTAGCAGGTAATCAGAGTGGAGCAGAGATTGTCAGCCTGGACTATCTAAAAGCTTGATCCAATAATAACCATGTTGCAGGTGCCATTCAGATAACTCCTCGTGGGATCCCTCCATCATACTGACATGCACATATTCCCATTTTGAAGGGGTATGACCTTGTATTTCATATGCTTAAAATAACAGTGTGTGATGCAGAGCATCTACAGCACGCTGCTAACTCAAAGCGCTTCAGTTAACAAAACAGTAACTTTTTTTTTCCTCTCTTCCCTCTCATCTTTTATTCCCTCCTCCACCCCTCGCCTAAACACCAGAAGCGTTCCGCTCTGATCTGTGGCGTGTCAGATTTAGATCGGAATACAAATGATGCCTGGAATAAAACACTCTTTGGCTAAAAGTGCGACCCGCTGCAGATTACAGACCTCACTTCTGCACTTCCAAGAGATTCTAAACCCAGATTGAAAAAAAACCTTGACTTTTATTTCTGGGGAAATAAAATTGAACAGAAGTAGAACTGCCCCGAGGCATCGTCTGGTGTGTGGCGGGCGCGTGTGATTGCAGCTTTGTTGTCAGAGCAGCTTGCCGTGCAAATGGCTGCTTCCTGAGTGCAGGACAACAAGTGTGACCAGGTGTGTGGGCATCATCTGTGCCTGCGGGTAGGGTTGGCTTCAGAGCTATGCCACTGCCAAGCACCCATCTGTTTGGAAAATGTTGTGTAAATGTTGTGAGGAGGTTCTGGCAGTGGCACCCACCTAAGCCCTGCTGGGTTCAGCTACTGGGTAGACTCAGATTAAAAGTGCTTCAATACACTCGAGTTAAGAGGCAGGACCTTGTGTGTAAGCATATAGACATACACACATGCAAGTGTGCAAAACAGAAGAGAGAAAACAATAATAATCCAATCTGTCCCACCCTATAATATTTTTTTTCTTAGTGATCATCCTATTAGATTACACCCTAATATCCCATTAAATACATATCTGCTAATAACTTTACATGCCCCTTGCAGTATTGCAGTAATAATAAGTGGTAGCATAAAATTGCATTTATTTATTTTTTAAAGCCCTGAGAAAGTTATTTGACTTAACAGATATATTAGCATACTATAAACATAAACATATAAAGTGGGCTACATCAATATAGATTATGGGCAAGGGTCAAAAGTCATCACCAAAGCTGTCTGGATGTATGATCACACTCTGAATGATATTTGCACTGAGTGCAATAACGTTAAATAGATAGATGCTATTTACACTAAATGAAAATAGCAGTATTTTCTTTGTACTACCTGTAAACAGTGTTATTGCTGTTTATACTTAGTAGTAGAATCTGCCAAAATTTGCACAAAAAGTGCAGATTTCACCCTCTACAGTCCATATTATTATAAAAAATATTTACACTATCCAGAGAGAAAGGAATTTTTTCATTAAATTTGATGTTCTCTCAATCTATGAGCATAATTGTATGTCACATTACAAACAAAATAAATAGCTCTGAAGAGATACGTTCCTTTTTGTCCTTCCTGCTCCTGAGGTTTCATTCAGAGCGATGAGTCACAACATTTTTCAGAGATTCAGATAAAAGCTACAATTATTTATCATTATTTGTTGATATTTCATTTCATACACATCCTTGACTCTTTGCATAAATGCCTGCAATTTACCTTTATGTTGTGTGTGCCGCAGGTGACATTTCTGTGTGTGTGTAACTTGATGTACTCTGAAAAGTGAAACCGAGCAGGGCTTAGAAAGAAAGAAAAAGAAAGAGCGAAGGGGCACAGAAAGAAAAGAGCAGTGTGATTACTATACGTTGGGTATTAATGAGGGGCACTAAAAGACTAATTTCCCAAGATATCTCATCTATATAATAAGCCCCATTAGTGGGACCCATTATGTCACATACACACACACTCACCCCTCCATGTATCTTAATATATACACACCATGCCTAATATTTCTCCCTAACACACATACACACTTTTGCAGAATCCATTCACACATAGTAAGCATCCTTAAACCGTGCTTGTATCAGGTAGAGCTTTATTAATGAGTCAGTCTGTGTCATTGAGTGGGAGTACAAAGGATGGGACGCTCTCTTTCTCTCTCAAGAAGGAGAGCATGAGTCCCAAAGGTTCTCATTAGTTTGATCTCTACAATACACACACACAAAGAGTGTGATATGAACGTGGTTTGCACACACTGATTCCGCAAGAGTGTGCCAACAAGTTCCCCCCGCTCTTGGCTACATCAAAGCAATGGTTATTATTAGATAACATCTGTATTGTGCACTGCATACTAGACTTCCTGCGTGTTCAGGCTTTGTCATGCAATACCAAGGTCATTTTCTTCAGCATCATTTTAAAACAGAGGTTCTCAACTAGTTTTGCATCAGGACACATTTTTTAAATTGGACATGGAGTGGTGACCCAATATTGTCCTTAAAATTACATTCTGAAATATACTAAGTAGTTTATTACTAAATTCTGCTTGAATGGCAATGGTTTTATGCTCTCATTGACATTTTGGGCCAGTTTTACTAACAGCTTGCACCAGCGCAAAGCGTCTTTTGGCGTTGAAATAGTACTGTCAGGTTTTAATAAAGACGCGCAGTGAAGAATTAGCGCTGAAAAGGCATAGACACAGTTACTTTTGTGCCTGACCTTATTAAATATGCATTTTTAGGAGTTTCCCTTTCAGACGCAAAAGTTATGGGAGGAGAGTATTCAAATGAACCATGCAACGCGTTTTACTAATGTTTGCGCTTGTCAAATTACTGGCATTTGCGCCATTATTTAATGCCTAAAAAGCATGTCTTAAACTATTTTGCGCTTGAAATGGCTGCAATTATTGTTGCTGGAGGAGGCACCGCAGAGAACAGAAACCGCGTGGTAGAAGGGAGAGGATTTTTCCACACGTATTAATTTATTTTGAATGCCAGAAGAACACATTATCCAAACATATCGTTTGCCAAGCCATGTTATTTTTTATTTGCTTCAGGAAATAAAAGACGACTTGGAAAACCAGGTCTATCAAAACTTCTCACAAACCTTCATTTTTGGCCTCCAGTTCTTTTCAACGTACTGTGGGGTCATTATTTCTTTATTCTTTATTTGCGACTACTTGGTATATTGCGTTGGTCAATATGTAAATGAGATGTTGCGTCTGTGTTCTTTAATTTGCGCATTGTTAGTAAATCACCCACAGAAATTTCCACGCCCATCAGCGCTGTTTTGGAATTGCGCTCTCGCACTAATTTGCCCCGTTTAGTAAAAGTGGCCCTTTATATTAACTTAAGTGGTTAGTTCACTCAAAAATGAAAATTGTCTTTTGAAAATTCTGCAGTTTATTCACCCTCATGTCTTTCCAAATCCATAAAACCTTTGTTCATCTTCAAAACACAAATGAAGATTTTTAATGAAGCCTGAGAGATTTCTGTACCTCCAATGAAAGTCCAAAACGCATGCTTCAAAAAGAATAAAATGTAAGTAAACGTAATACATATGAATCAAGTGGACTTCTGAAAGACAATTTGTTCTTGTGTGTCAAGCAAGTATGTTTGAGCTTCTGTTTACCATATTTTATGTGGTCCATGTATGTGCGCTGATCAATGTTTATACGTGAATAAAAGCTGACATTAAATCCATTTATCATCTGCAGAGATTTAATTGCTTTATAAGACTTGGACTAAACGGCTCAATTCTGGATTATGTTTCCTTACATTTTATGAACTTCTTAAAGCAACAAAACTGGCTGAATGGACTCTCAATGGAGGAAAAAAATCTGTCAGATTTCATTTAAGAAATCATTTGTATTTCATTTATGTTTCAAAGATTGTACACAATTAAATGCTTAGTTGTCGTTTAGCATTTGAATTAACATTTCTTTGTGTTTATGTTTTTACTATTGAAAGACAACCGAAGTGGAAAGTTAACTTTTGAGCCAACCTTTAGTTCACATCACAACCTGAAAAAAAATAAAAAAATAAACCTTTTATATACTTTTTTTTATACTTTCAATTGCATGTCAGATATAAATGGAATTAGCAGGTAATGACTGACATTTTCTTGGACAAAAATGCATGCTTGCCCCTGAAAACAAGATAAATGCATTATTATGTTTTAGTCTGTTTTCCAAGAAGAAAAAGATATACATGTGCTAAAATTGTACATGCTTTTAGGAATACTCTAGCCTGTAGATGACCTTAAAACTAAAAGACACGGAAGAAAAGCCACAAAACTCCAGTTTTTATTTCAGAGGGCTTTAAAACAACAATTACTTGACTTTTACGTCTTCTAGTTACTGGTCTTTTATTAATCTTCTTAATCAGACAGTCCTTGAACCATATGTTGGTATGCTGTCTAGTGCACACAAAATTGGCAAGCGCCTTCTCAGAACTGCAACCTACAATCTGATTGATTGGCTTTACTCAATTTCCAGAAGTGCTTCAGGGTGCACAGGTTTTTATCAGTAAACCAGGAAATGTTGTGTTTACAAGATCTCAGACCGTTAGAATGAGTGCTTCTGAGAAAGACCTAAGGTAGATTTGGAAAAGTTTGCCATATTAAAATTTTGAACACGTTTACAGTACATGCACAACCTCACACTGATTATGTTGTATAGAGTTGGCAATGTAAGTTTTTAAATTAAATAAAATATTTTTTACAGATCACTTAGATAATCTCTTTCTTTCTATCTGTGACGTGGACTACACTTTATGCTCAAGAGTGGCTACACAAGACTAGACCATATCAGACATCAGTCATTTTAGTCAACAGGTACAGTATATTAAAGTGGGAGCAAATCAAGTGAAGTAAACTCCCGAAAACTGCAATCGTGCACCAAAGCACTTGACGTCAATCTCTCATTTTGACTGTTTTGAGTTTTTCAGAACTTTGTGGTGTTTACCACTTAAAGAATCCCTCATGATGACTACAAACCCACATTTATTCAGTTTGATGGCAGCTGAGACAGATGAGGAATTTAAAAATGTCTAAACTCTCTCTCTCTCTCCCTCACCGTGCAGAGTTTGACAGTGGTTTAAAAGAGTCGGAGAGAGTCAAAGACAGACAGGGTGGGAGAGAAAAATATTCATACTTTCCCCACACTCCAGAGCGCATCTCCCAAAACTCATCTCACTCAAAAAGCGCTTTATTCTGAAATATGTCAATGTCTGGACGCAGCGCACACTGTCAGGCTGACTAAGCTCGGTTTAATCCACTGGGCAGAGCTGGAATTGGACTGGGGACTGACTGGAGTGCTGGGTGCAGTCAAACCGAACAATGAGATACTGCCGACCTGTCAACGGTGTCTTCTTCTACAACCTCCGAACAGGCACTCCATGACTCTCTCAATGTGTGACTCGAACTTTCGTGTATGTGTGGACACAATCTTAAAAAGTGTTGTCTTAGTAGCGAAGCATCAACTGTGTACAGAACTTCAGACAGGCATATAAGCAAGCCAAAAACACTTGGAAGGAAAGTGCTGAAGTTTTGGAGAGATTGCTGTGCCTAAAAATCTAGTGAGCCGCCTACTCAAAGAGCTTTATTTGCTCTTCTGATATGAAGGTCATTGTGAAACTGTAGTTAGCAAGATTATGCTACCATCTAAAATCAGGGCTCAACCTTATGGATTTTTTTTCTTTCTTTCTGTTGGCTCATTTGGGACGATAACGCAGCTTTGTACTGCCAATATTTTCATGGCACTACAAAAACAAAATTGTATTAATGTGTGGCAGAAAGAACTACTTTCTATTAAACATTATATTGATTTAATTATTTTAATAAGGTAAAAAAAAAATGTAAGACCAAATTAAGAGTTCCTGCTCTCTCTGACCAATATGTTTCCATTATTTTATAACTAACACTTTATTTTAAGGTGTACTTGTTACAGTGTAATTATACATTTAAGTACGGAGTAATATTAATTAACTATGTACTTACTATATGGTTAGGGTTAGGATTAGGGTTTGGTTTAGAGTTACTTGCATGTAATTATGCATAATTTATTGTTATTATAATAGTAAGTACATGTAAGATGTGTAACAAAGACACCTTAAAATAAAGTGTTACCAAAATTATTTAAATAGTTTTTAGTCAAAGAAAAAAAAAAAAGATAACTGGGAATAAAAAAAATAAACAGAACTTTCTATGGCATTCCCTTGACTTTTAAACATTTAATTTCACTTTCTTCATACTACAAAATCATAAACTGGAAAACAATGGTATAGCGTGATTTGTTGGTAATTTATCACACTTTAACTTATAACAAATCATTCTTGAAATTTAAATTCTTTATCCATTTAAACCAGATAAAATTGCACCAACAATCCATCAGAGAAACAACTTATGCATAAGTTTCTAAATAAAAACACACGAAAATGGTAAACAAATAGGATGTAATTTAAGGCCAAATTTATTGTTGAGCCATGATGATACCTAATTTTGGCCAAAATCCTAAGCATATCTATCATAAATGGCCAAAAAGGCTATCAAGTTATATAGATTACTAGGTTTTGAGATACATTTCTAGTTTTGGGGGACTTCGAAGAAACAACAAGTGAGAAGATCGTCAAAGACCCACTGCAAAAAAATAAAAATATGTTAAAAGGGAAGATGAGAATAATGAATAATGAAAAGTGCAAAAGCGCTGATTCAGGTTGGTATTTTCCAGGACGGTGGGCTGTATGAATATAAACTGTCAGAACAAGCAGGAATATCGATCCACCTTCTGCAGGGTTCAATAGAGCCGGCTCAAGGTTGGACAGGAGTGACAGAACTCAGAGGAGAGATCATTGGTCTGTGTGAATGTGTCAAGAGCGTGTGGGTGTTTGTCGGTGAGTCATTCTACATCGAATCTCTGCCATCTTGGAGTCACTGTACCTTATCTGACGAATGGAGAAGTCGTAACCTCTCTAAGATGAACTCATTTCTCAGAATCAGGTGAAGAGTACTAAGAAAACACAATTTGACAATTGTCTGTGTGGATGTACTGATATCTCACAAAACTCATAATATTGGCTCAGCATTTCGATGTCACGGTGTCTATCAGCTCGATGTGTGGCATGAGTTGTCTTGGTGTGTTACACCAGGGACTACGTGTTTGGACAATTTATTTTCCACATTGATTCTGTTTGGACTTGACACATGATGATGGATCCATACACCACTATGGACTATGTTGACTGATGCCTTACTGTCATGTTTGGCCTGTAGCATGTACAATGCTGTGATTAAAAATGCAGTGTATGGTTCATGTCAAACAAACTGTAACTGGGCACATGTCTCCCCACTTTTGATTTGTCTGTCCATAATATGTCCTAGAGGGTCATCCAGATGCTTCTTAGGGCAAAGACTTTTTCCACACCATTGAAATTCAACACCAAAAAAAAGAAGATACATCAAACTTGTGTCTCCATTTTACCACCAGACTATCTAAATACTACCACAAACCACAATAAAATCTGATCCCATGAAATTTTACTCAAACTCAAATTCGAGCAGATGTTTTCACAGCACTGTATAACATGAATATATACTATTATTAATAATAATAAACAAAATCAGTCATTCTTGGCTAACAAATACCGGAACCTTAAATCTTAAGACGCAGTACTAGGCAAAACAGAAGGGAACAGCGACTGACCCCACAAATTCACTCCCTCATGTTTCACAGTGAGTCTCCCTTACACGTTTGCCACTGTTTCGTTCAAAATTACCATATTTATGATGTTGCGATGTACTGAATCGTGAAGTGTATCGTATCATGAAGTAGTTGGCTATACCCAGCCCTAGAGTTAAGAATATATGATTGTGTAATTTAGGTCTTAATATTTTGTAGCATGTGTGTGTTACAGCATGTCACATATAACAGAACACACAGCATATGAACCTTATGAAGTCTGAAATGAAAGTTCACTACCGTGACGTCCTTTTGACACAAAAATGAACACATATATTTAAAATGTGTATGCAAATGTCTGCTATCACACTCAAACACTCCCACATGAGTCTCAGTTTGTGAATATGTATAAAGAAGCGTGATACATCCATCCCACAAACCGGCACACGCAGACAGTTTATGTGGCAAGAGAGCAAGCTGAAGAACAAAAAGCACAGGTTCACAGACTCAGCCATAAATCTTTGTTGTGTGTGTTGATAACACACTAAATACATGTCATTTAGTGTGTGTGTTGTTGACTCACCAGCTGCCACCGCCGAGCACATGACAAAGAACATGCCCACAGCGATTCTCTTCAGAGGGGAGGGCAGCAGGCCTTTGCGTTTGAGGATGGGGTCCACCACTTTATCCTTGAGGGGGATCAACATGAGGATCAACACGGCGTCAAACATGGTCAGCCAAGCTGCCGGGAAGCGGAAGGTATTCTGGGAACAACAGGGGAATACAATGAGTCATGTTTACAAAACACTAGAGGATGAACAAACAGGAAGCAGGCTATGTGCAGGTCACTCAAAATACTCAGGTGCTTCTTTCTTCTCCATTTGTCCTCCATTGAGAAAGTAAGTACAAGTCTAAATGTGAATTCTGGGAGAGCATTTAGGAGAGAGCAGGGAAATGTATCATTCCAGCAACCTTAGCGCCCTCATGTGGCCAAAGCTGGTCAATAGCTGTAAATCTCATCCAGTAAGATAGAGGGACAGGTCTCTTAATAGCCCGTAAAATCATTAATCACTTGCTAAGTACTTTAATATCACATGGGGATTGAATAGCATGCGTCTGAGCACCTGTTTCATAATGAATAGCTGATTGCTTCACTCACATGCCACTGATGTGTGATGGAAAACTGAGCAGAAAGGGGGAAAAAGTACATAATCTAAAGTAGAACTATTTGGGAATATTGATGGATTTGGGAGTGCTTTGACAAAGAAAAAAAAACATTTGCATTAATAAGATACCAGATTACTACATTTCTGAAAAAAAAAAAAAATTAGTAGGGTTTGCCAATGCAACACTTAAAAGACTATTTTGGAGTATAGATGATTTGGACATTTAAGACCATTTTGACAATGAAAAAAAAAAAACACTTCCCTTAATAAAGAGCTATATTTTTGTATTTCTGAAGAAAAAGAAAATGATTAGGGTTTGCCTATGCAAAACTTGCTATCACTGTGTGTTCCATTCAACTATAAGTGCCTTACAAAGTGGACTTCACAGGGTATCGTGCCATTTTATGCGAAATTCCAATCTGAAAGTAGCGTACGAAGGGCACTGCGAACAGCATAGGGAATAAGGGAACATCAATAAATCACTTCACAGGAAGTGGAAAGGGAAATTACCCAGCAGTCACTGCACATCAACCCAGTATTTAAAGAAGTTTGAATAAAATAAAGCCGGTGAAACAAGAGTTTAATTAGTCCCAGGTGTTGCGTGTATGTGTTATTTGCGGATATAAAGTGTTTGAAGCGGAACAGTTACAATGCAACATGCATCATGATTATGGTTAAATAAGAGAAATGACACATCTAATATAACTCAATTACGTTCATTTTCATATTAAACATCAGACGATTATCACTCAGTTTAGCACTTTAAAATAAGACATTTATATCCCTAAATGAATAATACATTCATATTTATACAAATACACCTACATGCATTCTACACTTATATTAAATGAACCTAAGTATATTATGCCATCATACCTAAAACTCCTCTAATATACACGACTCAAGTGTTGTCTATGTTTGATAACTTTGCAGGGTATTCCAAATGAATACATTTTGTCAAGTAAAGTGAACTTCAACAGATATCCCGTGCTCAGGGTGCAGTAAACCCCACGTATGGACCCTGTCAATCAGAACGCAGTGTATGTTGTTGTTGTGGTGTTCTGGGTGGATGTCAGAGGGTTGCTATGAAATTGATAAAGCTTTCTGACCGTTCTTGCTTATGGGCCCAAGTCAAAAAAAGCCCACACCCACAAATCTCTATGATATTCTGGTCTATAGAAATGAGTCACTCTTAAAAATGTATTTTTCTTTCTTGTACATTAAGTCTGATTGCTTACAAGTCATTCAATCTGAGGTATAATTCATATCCAGGGTGCAAATACAGCACATAGCAGGTGCGACACAAATGTGTGGTCAAATGACAAATTTTAATTCTGATTATCAGTATTTTCACTTTGGCCGCTGCAGGAAACCATCTGTCCTCATTTCCTGCACAGACAGGGGGTGATGATCTGAATGAGCAGATTTAGTTAGACGCTGCTGTATGCATGTAGCAAAAGTTAAAAACAGCCCAATCCATTCTTGTCGTGTTCTGATTGGTTGTAATTAATTCAAACACCCTGTACAATACTTCGCCATCTGTACGTTTTAATTGACGTTAATCAAATAACGCCTGTGAAATACAACGCCAGAGGACTAGACGCCCGGAGCTCAAAAAGAGGTTTATTATGAATCCATGCCTGCAGGTGTGCATGGGCGTATCACACACACATTTACACCTCCAGTAGAGTATTAGTCGGTTAAGTGGAGAGCGTGCCTCAGTCAGCATGTTTGAATTTAATTCTACAACTTCAGTCAGTCCCAAATCTATTGGTGCTTTTAACACTTTTAATTCTCCAGCTTACTCCCTCATTACATTTACATTTCTTTGACTAAGCACTGGTAATTTATACATGTCCCTCCGAGCGCTCTGTCTCCCCTTCATCATCGCGCACTTTTAAATACTTTTTTCTCCATTTGAAATTGCCAGTTTGCATCATTCTATCATCATATCATTTTCACCCACATTACCACTCGTGTCTGTTTCTCTCTATGGGTATCTCCTAATTAAGAGCTCACAGTTTGGCCTTGTTAAGATTTCACACTGGATTCCCTTTAGGCTGTGCGGTCCACCGAGACAAATCTACAGCAGCACATGTTCATTTAGAAGGGGAAGCCCTTGTGTGTGTGTGAGAACAAGCGACAGATGGGGATTTGCACACTTGAGCATGCACTCCAGAGAAACACCATTAAAGCCACGATAGAATGGCAAATGACTTGATTTCTATTGAAACAGGAAGCTGGGGAAGGACCTCTATTTCTGACTCATCAATATACAGTGCACAGCATAAATGAGTACACCCCCTCTGAATAAATATAAAATATGTATTTTCTTAATGATCACAAATATAATTCATGGAAAGATGGCAAAATTGAAATGTATTAAACATATACTTAATAAAAACGACAAAATATATGCCAACATTTTCTGTAAGATAAGTAAATTAGCCAATTTAGTTTAAATGAAGGACTGCAGAAATGAGTACACCCTAGATTTAATTCAGCAAATGTATAATACTCTAGTACTTAGTATGTCCTCCAGAACTTTAAGTATACTGCTCTGACCCTTCTTGGCATTGAGTGTACAAGTTCATGACAAATTTTCACATCTGTCCTGTTTAACTCCTGGAGGACGACCTCCTTAAATGCTCTGGTCTTTAATGGCAAGTTTTGCTCAGCTCGTCTCTACAGAATCCCCCACAGCTACTCAAGAGCGTTAAGATTGAGTGAAATACATGTCCACTGAAGGATTTTCACCTAGAATGAATATCTTCATTGTCATGCTGAAAAAATGCCCAATAATGCAGGGAATGAGGGGAGGGTAGCATCTTGTTTCAAGTTTTTGTATTCCATTACACAGTAGTGTGTGAATTCATGACAGCGTTGATAAAGCACAACTCCCTCATACCTTCAGCACTCATTCATCCCTATACAAGAGCTTTACTACCACTGAACGTCACTGTGGGTACCAAACACTTCTCACTGTACTCCTCCTCTAGCAACACCAGAACATTTTTGATGCTTTTGGATCCGAAATGATTGACTTGGTCTCTTGAGACCAGAGTATGGATTCCCAGAAGTCTCTATTTTGTAGATATGGGCCTTGGAAGAGGTTAAATGGGTTTATTTTGCTTTGGCTACAGTAGGGTAATTCTAGTGGTGACAACAACCATGCATGTCACTTCTGCAGGCTGCGTCATCTGTGAGAAAAAGTGTCACTCTTTTCATAGCTTTTGCCGGCTCTGAGACACTTGCATGTTATTTCTCCTGCTCTTTTTCTAGCAAAAATTCACTCATCACTAAATGAAAACTTAAAGTAAAAACCTAATTATTTCAGGAGCCTTGTCACAATTCCATTGTTTTTGAATGTCGGTGCTACTTCTGCTATATTTTGACACTTAAAACAATAATTTGGTATTCCTCTTGTACATGGTCCTCTTTTATGCTAAGGAATAAGTCACCTAGCAGTTCTCTCCCAACTGGTTCCACTGCTGCCAGCATTAAGTCTGAGTATGATTCAGAGGACTATGAAACACTTTTAATTGTCAGAAAATTACTGGTCTTTAAAAGTTTTGATTCAATATACTCACCTGTTGATCAAAAATAGCCTTAAACATTTTTTTTAGAAACTTTCAGGAGGGTGTACTCATTTTTGCAACACAACATTTTATCACTTTGATAAGAAAATCTTATTTTGATGAATAATTTTGACATTCTTCTTTGGTAATTGATCAAGCAGGCTTGTTGGAACATTATATCTCCAAAGAACCCTAACATGTCATCCAAGTAAAGAGTATTTGCTGAATTTGTTAAGTAGTAGAGGGGGTGTACTCATTTATGCTGTGCACTGTATATACTGTATATATATATTTTTTTATTTTTTCTCAGAATATTTTAGAGCAAAATCAGGGCAGCAGGCAAATATCTGTGTGCTGCTTGTTTTTATGCTTTTTTAATTTCTTAAACAGTTTGTGACCTTTAACTGATAACAAGAACACTGTTTAAGACATGTACATTACTTTACATGGTGTCATGTTATTAAGCATAATTTGCATGAAAATACACTTATTCATATGTTAAAGAAAGGTGTGTAATTGTGTTTATATGGAGCCTGCCACATAACATGCAGGAAAAAAAAACAACAAAAAAAAAACATTTGTTTACACAAGTTTTTAATTTGTTCCCTGTCATGTTTTATTATGCTTCCAAACACATATAGTTCAAATATAGTCCAATTCACCTGGTGGACAATTAAAGATTCGATTCGATTCGATTTTATCAACCACATACTGTAACAACATTCTAAAAGTATTTTTTAGCAGCTTAACATACAACAACATAACATATTTACAGTACGGTTGAAAAATAGGGTTACCTTTTTTGTTTTTTGCATTAAATGGATCAAAAGTGACAGTATGTTACACAATATTTTTTATTTATATTAATGCTGTTTCTATTCAAATGCTGTCTAAAGACATTATTATGGTTTCCACACAACATTAAAAAGTTGTAAATTGAGCTTTGCCATCACAGGAAAAAATAAAAATAAAATTGTGAACATATTATAATTAAAATATTACAACAATAATTAAATATTAAAATATTGCAATATATATAAAACAGTTATTTCAAATCATAATATTCTTTTCACAATATTACTGTTTTAATGCATTATTGATCAAATAAATGCAGCCTTGGTAAACATAAGACTATTCTTTCAAATAAATAAGTAGTATATGTGGCAGCAAGTTTTGCACAGGCAAGCAGCACTCATATTTTCTGCATAACAAGTGTTGTTGTATAGGCTAGTTACAGAAAAACTGTCCAACAAGTGTGCTTTTGTTGTAACAAAAGTGTCTTTTACTTCTCTTCTTCAACCACTACACTTTTCTTCCTTCTAAACCAGACAAAGAGAAATGCTTCTCATTTGATTGATAATTTAGTGGTGGGTAAAAAGCATAAAGATGCTGGACTGTGTTTATTCATTCATCAGAGAAAAAGTCGTGGCCTACACATTCTGACCGTCTGACCTGTCAAGACAAGCTTATCCATCTATAAGAAGTAATCTTATAAAAATAAATAAGCTTTCACATCATGTCATATTTTTAAATGTTAGCAGAAAATGGCACAACCACTATGAAAGTACTCTAGAAAATTACATTTAAAGCGCATGAGGTGCTTTACAATAGTCTCTTCAATATGACCCTGCAGTCACACTCCCGATCGATGTGTTATTTAACACAGCCAATTACGTCTTTTTCACTTCCCCATTGTCGTTTCGCACTTCCTCTGTCCTTACCATGTGACTCTGAATCTAATTCTAGAAAACTCCATTTCAGACAGCCGTGAAATGGCACGTACACACAAATGCACAAGTTGCTCATCCAGTTACATTTGTGTCTATGCATTTTCATGGTCATAGAGCAACATGTGACTGCATTGTCATTGCTGATCAGACAGCCCCGGAGTCGTGATTTTGGATTAGTCACTGTGAAACCGTTATGAGGGGATGTAATTCAAGGCGAAGGTTCTGACACACTTACCTAGTAGAGCGTATACATGTACACCCACACGCACAAAAACAAATAAACAGCAAGTTCAGATGAGAAAGCGGGCGCTGGGTGCTAATCTGCGATTAGAGAGGGTCATGGTTTTGAAGTTAATACCCTGGTTTTCAAAGGATTTCTCTAGCTCATGCATGCCAGAGTCTCCAGAGAGTATCCTAAACAGCCTCTACTCTACAGCCAGACAAACATCACAAGCACCTGGCATCACCACAGGCATCCTGTTTTCTCTAAAATTAAACCTGAGAATACAAGTCATTTAAACATACCGTATTTTACACTGTTGCATTTAGCGTTCACTTATGTTACTCATGGTTTCTTGCACCAAAATATTCTAAATAAACCTGTTGTTAACCATTACATTTAAAGGAGTCATGACCCGAGAAACCAAATTTCCCTTGATCTTTTGACATAGAAGAGGTCTTTGTATTGTTAATACATCCTGCACGTTTCATAACTTAAAATGTCCTCATCATCAATAAAAAAAAAGTATTTATGTAATAACCCTCAGAAAACGACTCGTTTGGATCCGAGATGCCAGGTGATGTCACCCCGGCACAGTCGTTTGCATAAACACTGCCTCCAGAGGAAGACATCGACACAGGCCCCGCCCACTGGCATTCAGTCTCTTAACGGCTGACACTTGATTAAACTGAATGCGAGTGTCGCGTCGCGTCAAAAGCAAATAGAAATTACAATCACTGACGCTATCTTGTCTACACTGGATACGATATACAGATGCGCTTTTCTGACACAGTCTACGCGCTCGAGTCTGTCGTCAATCGGACAAATGGAGTGAATGAACGTTCGCTTTGACGCGTTTGGTTAAACAGCTCGTTCGCGTCTTTGTACAGATATCAGAAGGATCCCAGCGTAAGGAATAAGTGGATAGTTCAATCATGACAACTCTCGGAAGATTTTAGCATGGTGATGGATATGACAATGTTAATGTATTTGGTCTTGGTGGAGTAGATCTGCTACACTGCTGCTGAATTGCATGGCATCCCAGATCGTGTCAAAGGATTGTTTGTTGAAGGAGTATTTTGTTTCGTAAATGAAGCAAAGTGTCATGGAGAGTTCACAGAGAAACATTTGTTGAAAGATGAAGCGGTGCTCACAGCTGCCTCACAAACCGTAAGTAAATGATTTTTATAATGCTTTGCCTGGAAATGGCCATTTTATTTTGATCGTGTTGTCAAAACACTAACATGCAATAGTGAGGGGGTAGGACATTGACACTGTTTCCTATGCAAGGACATTAGCCAATCATAACTGTGGCCAATTACTGACAAGCTTTAAAGGACACGCCCCTTAAAACAGGTCGTTTTAGACAGAGGGTCAGAATGAGGGTTGAAAATAATTTTTCCACATGTTTTTTTTTTTTTGTGGAAAAAACTTTATTAACATCATAAGTAAACCTCAAGGCACATACTAAAATAATTTTAAAAATCCATGTCATGACCCCTTTCATCAAACTATTTCTGGTTAAGAAAAATGATCAATAAAAATCCAGTTGACAAAGACATATTTCATTTATAGAAACATGTATCATTAATGAAAACATCTGTGGCATTGAAAGCGTTGCTTCTTAATAGCATGGCAGAATAAGAAATATGGGAAAACTGATGAGGAAAGTGACCAGAGCACAGGCAAAAAAAGGAGGCCAACTGCTTTAATAATTGAACTCTTCATTAACAAAGCAATTATATTTTTCTTTCAGGCCAATTTGGAAGTGAGCTGACATTATTGGCACTGAAATAGCGGTTCTCTTACCGGGTGGGAGTCTGTAGAGTTGGGATCGGCTCCAGGAATTGTCAGATGGAGACTCTGGAGATAATATGTGGTCTGCATCTGCAAGCGAAGACAACAGCACACATAAACATGCAGGCTGCACTCACATCTCATTCAGCGGTACTGACCTGCCTACTATGATCCATTTACCACTTGTAGAGACACCGTTGCAGAATATTGCTATTGATTAAAACTTGAAATAGGGCAGAGGTAGAAAATAACAAGAGGCAATATTTCAGCCAGTAAAAGAAGTTTGGTGCTTTGTGAGAACATTCTGCAATATCTATTCATGCAGAAAATCATTAGGCATTTTTTTTATAAAAGTTAGAGACAATGTACTTTACTCAAACCTTAATTTAAGGCCCCGAGGACTAACAATGTCGGATAACCTTTCTAACAGTTGGCAAGCGTCTCAGCAGACAAAACATATGGGAGACAGGTCAAGGTAGGTTTATTATTGTCACATACACAATCATACAGAGTACAATCAGCAGTGAAATGCAGGGATTTTTGAAGAAAAATACAGCATAACATGAGGAAAGTGAGGAGAAAAAAAATAACCCCCAGACTATGCTCCTTGGGGAGTACAGTGTGAGAACAGGAAAAACACCTCAGCAACAAAAGCACATAATACACCATAGACACACGACTTTGCAACAGGGGAGGTAATCCAGCTCCAGCAAGCAGCCATCCGGTCCAGCAGCTAACCACTAGTCGCTCAAAAGATGACCTTTCGCCGTAATTGGAGGAAGAATCTTGTTTTCACGTGAGATGGACTATGAAACAATGATGCTTATCCCGACAGTCCAACAGCAATTTAACATTCACTGCAGGAAATTACTCAATGCACCTTTAGAGCGAAGAATTTTACAGCGTAAATATTTTAATTTTATTTTTTTACGTTACCACTGGTCAAGATCTGGAAAACAATTAGGGTGACCAGACATCCTGATAAAATTGGGACAGTGTTGATTTTATGAGCCATGTCCCACAACCCAGCATTACAGTCATTGGTCCTATTAATTAGTCTTAGCTACAGTTTAATTGCTGTGAATAAACTGTAGTTTAATTGCTGTGAATAAACCAGCAGCATATGTAGTTTTTTGACACATTAAATACAACAGTAAGCAGTAAAAAAAATACATCTGTGCAAATGGCGGAACAAGGAAATGACTTGCCTTCAGCAAGTAATTTAAAACAACAGCTCATAAAAACAAACCTACTGTACTCAACTTTGGAAATCTAACAAACCTTTTTATTTCCAGTTATCTTTAATCAGCAGGAGATTCTTGCTAGCCTTTTCTTGGCATTATTTCAATACATGAGTTAAAGGTTAGGTTTGATTCCTGTAATGTGTCCAAATATTAGATCCATTAGATACACTTTCATACAAACAGTTTCTTTATTCTCTTAATAAACTGTTATAAATTAAAACATTTATTTGAACAGTTTAATGTCAATTAGATCAGACAAGCATCTTCCGATAATCTACAGGTGCATCTCAATGAATTAGAATGTCGTGAAAAAGTTAATTTTTTCTTGTAACTTATTTCAAAAAGTGAAACTTTCATATATTTTAGATTCATTGCATGTAAAGTAAAACATTTCAAAAGTTTTTTGTTTTCATTTTGATGATTAGAGCTTACAGCTCATGAAAGTCAAAAATCAGTATCTCAAAATATTAGAATATTTACATTTGAGTTTCAATTAATGACCATCCCTACAGTATAAATTCCGGGTATCTCTTGTTCTTTGAAACCACAATAATGGAGAAGACTGCTGAGTTGGCAATGGTCCAGAAGACGATCATTGGTGCCCTCCACAAAGAGGGTAAGTCACAGAGGGTAATTACTGAAAGGTGTGGCTGTTTACAGAGTGCTGTATCAAAGCATATTAAATGCAAAGTTGACTGGAAGGAAGAATTTGGGTAGGAAAAGGTGCACAGGCAACAGGGATGACTGCAAGCTTGAGAATACTGTCAAGCAAAGCTGATTCAAACACTTGTGAGAGCTTCACAAGCAGTGGACTGAAGCTGGAGTCAGTGCATTAAGAGTCACCACGCTCAGACGTCTTCAGGAAAAGGGCTACCAAGCCACTTCTGAACCAGAGACAACGTCAGAAGCGCCTTACCTGGGCTGTGGAGAAAAAGAACTCAGTGGTCCAAAGTCCTCTTTTCAGATGAAAGTAAATTTTGCATTTCATTTGGAAACAAGGTCCCAGAGTCTGGAGGAAGAGTGGAGAGGCACAGAATCCATGTTGCTTGAAGTCCAGTGAGAAGTCTCCACAGTCAGTGATGATTTGGGCTACCATGTCATCTGCTGGTGTTGGTCCACTGTGTTTTCTGAAGTCCACAGTCAACGCAGCCATCTACCAGGAAATTTTAGAGCACTTCATGCTTCCTTCTGCTGACAAGCTTTATGGAGATGCTGATTTCATTTTTCAGCAGGACTTGGCACCTGCCCACACTGCCAAAGGTACCAAAAGCTGGTTCAATGACCATGGTGTTACTGTGCTTGATTGGCCAGCAAACTCACCAGACCTGAACCCCATAGAGAATCTATGGGATATTGTCAAGAGGAAGATGAGAGACACCAGATCCAACAATGCAGATGAGCTGAAGGCCACTGTCAAAGAACCTGGGCTTCCATACCACCTCAGCAGTGCCACAAACTGATCACCTCCATGCCACGCTGAATTGAGGCAGTAATTAAAGCAAAAGGAGCCCCTACCAAGTATTGAGTACATATACAGTAAATGAACATACTGTCCAGAAGGCCAACAATTCACTAAAAATATTTTTTTTTTTATTGGTCTTATGAAGTATTCTAATTTGTTGAGATAGTGAATTGGTGGGTTTTTGTTAAATGTGAGCCTAAATCATCCCAATTAAAAGAACCAAAGACTTAAACTACTTCAGTCTGTGTGCATTGAATTTATTTAATACACGAGTTTCACAATTTGAGTTGAATTACTGAAATAAATTAACTTTTCCACGACATTCTAATTTATTGAGATGCACCTGTAAGTGTGTTCTGTGGGGGAAGTAAGAAAAGAAAAATGGCTGGAAATTTCACTAAGGTGGTTGTAAAATGCAGAAACGAAAGAGACAGACCTTGGAAATATTTAAACATGGAAATGTTGACAAACTGTATTTAAACATCTTCAAAACACTTTATGAGTGGTTTGACACACAACCTCTGTTTTTCTGTGGTAAGGTGACATAAATTCAGCGGTTATGGGCCCCAAGCCAGCTCTTGAAGGAACGACTGCTTTAGTAGTAGAGATGTCCCAGTCTTTATTGCTTGTCCTTTCTGCATTACCTTGAGCAAGGCACATATAAAGTTCTTCAAGGAAGCACCTGTCTGCTCAAGGGCTTTAAACCCACCCATCTCATAAAGGCTCCAAATGGCACAAACCTTAATATGTCAGAGACAAAATCTCTGCTTATAAACATCCATCACTTGTATTTGACATGCCAACGACACCGTTCATCACCACCATGCCTCTCCTTCTGTATGAGACACCTTGAGACATCAAGCTAATAAAATACTTATGCAATTTCCTATTCATCCTCTGTCACACCTACAGTAAATTAAGTTTAAAAATACATTGTTGGTACATTTCCCTATTTTTTAAGGACCTATAACTGACACAACAGATCTGACAGACATAGCACTTGAGACGCCCACTCATAAAAACCTTACCTGGAAATAGACAGTCCAGTACGGGATGAGTGCCAGGAAAACAGGAAGTATTTTAACCAGCGCTTTCACTTCCTCCACCTTCTCCTCTGAAAATCGCCCACCGTATGTCACCTTAGCGCCATCCAGAAGAGATGGCTTTGGCCTTGTGGGGGAAACAAGAATTCATTAAAACATCACTGAAATATTTAAGTACATCTGTGTTTGAGAAAGAAAGTAAAAAGGATAACGAAAGGATTTGGCCAACTTAAAAAATAATAACGTCACGTTTTTTCATGAAGAGCCTGTTCTTTGATTTAGAAAGAGGGCACGGCACTTGACAGTAACTTATGCCACAGAGACACGATGAATAGCACCGCCACATACGAGACAGACAAGAGAGGTGGATCAAAGAGGACGATGAGGGATAACATTACAGACTAACAGAGTCATCTGGAGTGGAGGTTCCCACGAAAGAACCGCATAAATTTACAATCTAACACACTAAATCCATTTTACACTGTGTAAAGACTAATAGGCACATTTATTTTTAAGTTTAAGAATAAATATTTATAATCCTTACATATTTTATACTTTTATACTTTAACTGAAAAATCCATCTTAAATGGATTGGTGGTGTTCATATGTAGATAAAACTTAATTTGCAACTAATATGCATCCTTTTTACTCTTCCCTTTTACTTTTTAATGCACTTATATTAAAGTGCATCTTTTCATTATTAGGAAGTGAAAAAGAAAACCAATACTCCAACTGGCCCCATTTATTAATCTAACATAGAAATGAGCACAGATCTGAGCACACAAACTTACGACAGGGTTCACGTGTGATTCATGAAACATTTGTATTTCGCCAATCCCATCGTACGAATGACTGTATGTTGACAAATGTGGCAGCTGAAATCAATCGTCATTTGAATATCAAGCCTCTAAAAATTCAGTTTAGAAGCCTTGCCCCTACAGTTTACAACACGAATAAACATAACCCAGTGAAAAAAGGAAGTAATCTCATGAAAGAGAAATTGACCTTACTTCAAAAACACCCGTTAACATGGTAATTGCAAACAACTACATTAATTTATGTGTGTATTAAATAGCGGTAAATATAACGCCACTTTTACAAACATTATTAACACTATATAGCCTATTTAGTTCCCCTCACTCAACAACAAATCCTTTAAATTTAACAGTATTCAGAACAAGAATGAAAAATAAGTAGCTATAAAATTATATATTAAACTATAAAATAAAATACAAACTGGACTATAGTGGCATTCATTATAAACAGCATACAAAAGTCAAGCTAAAATTAATTTATTTAAAGCGAATCTGAAGTGGCATTGGGCTAATGAGCCTCTCTTATTCTACTCCAAAAGAATCCAAATGTTTCCATTTTTGCCATGTAACATTTGGTTGCTAATCTATTTTTCATTATGTAAACAAGGCTTTGTACGTCACTGGTGTTCCAATATGCGCAAAACATCATCCTTCACATGTGCAAAAATGATTGTTTGGGTGCTGCACGCTGATTTTACAGCTGACCTTTTAAATTGAGCAGTGTAACATTTATGTTTGGTTGACTACATTTTAATTTGATGATGAATGGCTAAAATGTCAAGTTTGCAATGCTAGAACTGATATGTTGTATGTGTGTCCATGAGGCCCCTGCACGATCAGTTCAGGCTAACTCAAAAACTTGCATACATGACCTGACGTGAGATTTGAACGTAGCCACCGTTCACATCCATATTAATAAATTCCAAGTGTCGCGTAAAAACGACCATACATCCAATTTTCTGTCATAAGTTTGTTTCGTAAATGAGGCCCAATAAAACCAAGAGTGCGTATTAAGAAAGTAAACAAGGTCAAGGTTAATTTCATGTGGAATTCCTTATTCAGTAAAGTAAATGTGGCCCTCACCTGAGCAGACTTGGTTCTTTTGGCCCGCGTCCACAGAGGGCCGAGGCCAGGATCCGGAACATGCTGCTGAAGGCACTGCCGTCTGCAGGTTTGGTTATAAATACCGTTTTGCCCAGAAGAAAGATGATGAGGGACACCCCCAGGCAGACAGCAGGGATGATGTAGCCAATAAAGAAGCTAACGTTCTGCTGAATATAGGCTACTCCACCCAGCGAGAAGATCGCTCCCAGATTAATGCACCAGTAGAACCAGTTAAAGAACCGCCGCGTTGCCTCCGGACCTCGATCCTTCACCTGTAAGGACATACATGACAAATACATGTGTGAAATTTATGATCATAGATTTATTTTTATTTACTTGTTTTATTAGTTTTAAGTGCACAGGAACAACTGACTGAAAATTCTCCTTATTTTAATAATCAAATCCTTTTTAAATCCATAATAACCAGTCCTATAACTGGCTCAGTATCAAACACAGGCAATAATAACATGAACATATTTTCCAGCTGGAAAAACATGTTATCTTTTTGACTTGAACGTGGTTACAAAGTACCATCAATAAGCACATCAACATTCAATACCCACATTCTTCATTTAATTCAAATACTGATTTGCAATTTACTAAATGCATTTACAAACTAGTGTGAAGTTTCTTCTCAAGTGCGTGCACATGCTGTTCTAAAGAGATGTCTGCTCTCAAAAAGCTAAAAAACATGCAGCTGTAGTCATACAATCAGAGATATAGATCCACCAATTTTGGGAAAAGTGTCAATATACTGTAACTTGTAAGCCAATTTCATTGGCCCACTTCCTCAATGTTTAAATGAGATCTATGCCCCACAATGATACCCAGATGGCACATCCTGCAGTTCATTTCTTTATTGAATCTAAAAAACACATGACGATCATATGACAAGGCAGCAAGTCAACAGACATCAACACTAGCCTAATCCAAGTCATCCACATTGCAAAATAAGCCTTGGGCTTTTATTTTCTTACAAAAAAAATTGTCAAATAATCCAGTAGACCAGGTAATTGGGAAAACATAAAACATTTTTTTTTTTTTTTAAATCAGTCAAGCAGACAGATAAACCAACAAAGACAGATGTCAGTTTTACTTCCTAAGTTGTTAGTTTCATTTTGCGTGTTATGTGTATTTCAGCTGGAGCATCATGCAGAAGAGTTATCATCATATGGGGTTTCTAATTAGTCATTTAGCAAATGTTTTCCTTATACAGTAGTTCACTTTTAACAAGGATATTCCCCACTGTACTGGGCTACTGTACTGGTTCATGTCACTGAGAGGTCATGTAATTGGGTGAAAGTGGTAAATGAGTGCTAAAGCATGACATAAATGGAAGGATTCTTTTATTGTACAAATGTTTTTTACACATTGTAAGAAACGTTTGGTTGTGGTTGGTGTGAATCAGTCTACATTACATCACTGAATTTCTTCAGAATTTAATTCTCCTCAACAATACAACATATTAAGTTTGCAGATATCAATGTAGTTCTGAACCAATCTGAAAAACAGACCTTGGCAGTGACCATAGAAGTCACTTCATCAAAAAGCCTAAGAATTTCGATCTTGTGACAAGTCATTTTGTAGCCCACATGGCTAAATCAGACTCAAAGTACCTCAGAAATGTGTGGTATGTGCCTTGTCATTTAATAAGTGAAGTGAAAGTGCCCAGAGGTGTGTCCGAATTTAAGGAAGCCTCACAAAACGGCTGTTGCCAAGGGAACCACAATAGCACTTTCTGAAATGCAGAAACCCATACTTAAAGGGATAATTTGGTATCTATCAGCTTACCCCAAGGGCATCCAAGATGTAGGTGTCTTTTTTTCTTCAGTAGATCCAATTTTGATGTTTTTAGGTCAAACCGTTCTAGTCTGTCAGTCATATAATGGCAGGTATAGGTCACTGTCTCTATAAGAGGGAAAAAGAACATGCACAGAGAAATCCAAATTAAACAATTCCCCATCGTAACTACACATTGATGGCCTAAGACACGAAACGAGCGGTTTGTGTGAGAAAACGAACAGTATTTATATCGTTTTTTACCTCTTGTACACAACCATGTCCAAGTGAGCTGAGTGCGCACACACATCCGGTGTGTGACATGTGTGTGCGTGCGCTCTGGTATTTTCTTGTTGGAAGACGCGCACGGTCATCGCTCGTGTCGTTTCTGAACTGTCTACTCTAGGATAATGATGACTTCTTTTAAGCAGACCCGCTTGCTGTCATGCACTGTATTTCTATACGAGCGCTCCATGTATCCGTTTCATTCATCTGTAACTAGCCAAACACACATGCCGCAACTCCACCCTCCTCACCCTGCGTCACTTCCACCTAACCATGTAAAAAATAACAGATCCAGGAACAGTTTATTGAGACATGACACCGGCGAGGAAAAAAAAAGGAATCTTACTATGACGAAGGATTAGTCCATGAATAATATTTGTGCCATTCTGAAATTAAAGAGCCATCATTTTGTACCAAAAGGAACATACATAACCGTATATAATAATACTGTCAAACAATTCAAATAATTTTTTAAAGCACCACGCTTCAGACACGCCCTCCGTCAAGCGTTGACGCCGAGTTACAGATGAATGAAACGGATACATGGAGCGCTCGTATAGAAATACAATGCATGACAGCAAGCGGGTCTGCTTAAAAGAAGTCATCATTATCCTAGAGTAGACAGTTCAGAAACGACACGAGCGATGACAGTGCGCGTCTTCCAACAAGAAAATACCACGAAGTTGCGTCAGCACCACGCTTCAGACACGCCCTCCGTCAAGCGTTGACGCCGACGCCCCGTGTGAATGCAGCATGAGCCAGAGCGCGCGCGCACACACGTCACACACCGGATGTGTGTGCGCACTCAGATCACTTGGACATGGTTGTGTACAAGAGGTAAAAAACGATATAAATACTGTTCGTTTTCTCACACAAACCGCTCGTTTCGTGTCTTAGGCCATCAATGTGTAGTTACGATGGGGAATTGTTTAATTTGGATTTCTCTGTGCATGTTCTTTTTCCCTCTTATAGAGACAGTGACCTATACCTGCCATTATATGACTGACAGACTAAAACGGTTTGACCTAAAAACATCAAAATTGGATCTACTGAAGAAAAAAAGACACCTACATCTTGGATGCCCTTGGGGTAAGCTGATAGATACCAAATTTTAATTTCAAAGTGAACTATCCCTTTAAGTAATAAAGCACTGATTTATAAGATTGAGTGTTTTAAATTCTCAATTTAATATTATTGCATTTGTTAATTTAAAGCTCCTTTTAGGACATGACAATGTTCGGTAAAATTAAACTTGAAAAATAACAGTCACCCTTAGTCACTCTTGTTTTATTCCAAACCTGTATTACTATCTTCTGTGTAACACAAAGGGTTAATTTTATATTGAAAGTGAATGAGGAATAGGAGTGTGAAGTGAATGTGAAATGGATTATAAAAGTGGTCCATATGACTTGGGAGCACATTGGTGCATCCATGAGAGACACAGCAATGTCTGATTTGTGCTATTTTTTATTTTATGTTTTCATTTTACATCTTTTCACAATACATTTACAAATAGAATGTTTACAAATCTAATAGATCCATTCTCCATTTCAATTCATTGACAATATGTCACAACAGATTATAGCCCCTACTTGCAAGGAAGATTATCAGTAACATTATAAATAAATTTTGCTTCGCAAAATTATTTTCACAACGCTATAATATGCATTCAGAATAGAATGTGTTGTATATTATTGACTTTTACAATACTTTTGCTTCCTTCTCGGAATATGGTGTATGATGACTTTTATGATACTTTTGTATCCTTTTTGAAGTTTAAAATAACCAGCCCCCAAAGTAAATAGAGCAAACAGCACTTTATTCAAAACTTCTTTTTTGTTCCTAAAACAAAACAAAAAAGTGAGAAAAACAATACCAAATCCATGAAAACAAAAAAAAAACAAGTCACAATAAACTCTCTAAACTACAAAAGCAGTGACTCATTGTATCTATAGACAGCACCAGCCAGGGTTTACCAAAAGCATCCGAAAGAACAAACACCAGCAAGCATGTCAAAGGTCTTAATATCATTTAGAGTTTCATAAAAGCCAGACATAGCAGAAAATATTGCTCTGAGAATCAATCCAAGGTTGTGCCCTTTGAGATTTGAACCTACTCAAAGTTTAGACAACACTCCAGTTGTAGTGAATTCTGTTACCTCAGGGGTTTCAATCTTTTAGATGCCACGGACCTCCCAATTATGACAAATTTATATTTTAAAGCCGCTATTTAAATGTATAAAGGCTCTGTGGAAAATAAAAAATAAAAAAATATATATATATATTTTTTTAAGTTACATTATACATTATTTAGACTCACCAGAGTACTGCACTGTTAGTTATATTATTTACATCAATTTTTAAAATTGGTTTTCATTTATTTATTTTATTCAAATTACATATAAAAAGTTCATTAGTTTAATTTTTTTATTCGTTTTCTTTAATTTTGGCCTATTTATTTTTACACTGTTTTTACCTAAACTTTTCCAAGGAAACCTGAGCACTCCTTTCCTAGCACGTCCCCAGACCCCATTTTGAAAACCCTTGCATTACCTGATCTGCCCCGAATGGAGTGATGTTTGATTTCACAGCTCCCACGCCAACAGCCACCAGCACCAGACCACTGTAGATTGCAGCCCCACAGTAGGACGGCCGATTTAAGCAGGTCACATTGGTGGGCACAGTCCCGTTTTCAGGAAAACACTCTGCCGGCTGCACTGGGAACGCCATCTCTTCTCCACACAGAGAGGTCCTGGTATTGTCATTGGCCACAAAGGGGATAAGCAGCATCCCAATCAGGTACAGAACTAAACTCAAGGCTATGGTTGCGAACTTGCCAAGGAACGCATCCGCCAGCCAGCCACCAAAAGGCGATATCAAATAAGTGACACCCATGAAGAGCAAGGGGGCCTGGCTGGCCGAAGTGCCCTCCCAATAGAAGGGGCTGCTGTTGAGAAAGAGCACCAGGTTTGAGGTGATGCCATAGAAGGCCATCCTCTCTAAAGACTCTGCCAGCAGTATAGCAGCACATGCCAGTCTCCTGCCATTGAACACTGACTCTGATCTGGTTGAAGTTACAGAGTTGTCCAAAAGAGGAGTGCTCTCGTTTACATCTCTGCCAGCCATGGCCTGATATGCTGTTTCTTAAGAGGTGGTCAGCTGACCAAAATCCAAACCTATAACAACAACAAAACGACTGCCATTATTTTAAAAGCACGTGATACCACAAAACTATTGACGCAATAATGGAAATTCAGGAAATAAATCACGACAGAGATAAAATTCTGACAAATGTATTTCTTAGCATTATTGATTTATTTGTATATTTCAACCGACAATAAAACAAGATGAAAGGCCGCTGACATGCTGTCAGCAACTTCTACAGTATATTTTACTCAGTAAACAAGCTAACAACAAACAATATTAAATATACCGTTCTTGAACACTTAGCACTGCTCCACATTTAGCTGTTCAGCCCGCGACGTGTTTACCAATGTCCTCGGCATACATGTTATTAAAAATATTAGTTTAAAATTTCTAAAAGTCTGACAGTATGAAGTTCAACGTTAGCTGTCGGCTCTGAAGGTAAACAGCAAGTCACAATACTACCGCGTGACACCCGGTTCACTCAAAAGCGTCCAAGAGACACGCCCACAGCGCATTCATCAGATCTCAGTGTCATCTGGATGAGCTTATCGTGTGCCAATGAGGAGTATCAGGTTTATCGTTTTAAATACAAAGCGTAAAGTTAAGCGTCAATCAACTGGCAAGAAAGCCAAAGGCAACTACTGATTGGGTAAAGGAGAAATAAAGAGTTTATTCTATTGGCTAGTTTTGCAGCCAATCATTTCTGTACATAAACTTCCTGGGTTGTGCCTTGCCTGTCATGTACATTTTAAATACGGCTAGTTTATGGTTATTCCACTGATCTATAATATACAAAATATATAGCAGAGGGTTATTCACACCCTTTTTGCGATGTGCTTTATTTTGTGCAAATGCCACTGAGGAAAAAAACTATATCTCTGGTATCTTTTTTATTATGTTAAGAACTCATTTTCCAGGGCATTTTATCAATCTGCGTATTATTTCAGGATATTTTAGGCCTATACAAAATTGTATATATTATCATGTTATGGGCATTGCCAACATTTATTATGAATAATTATGAATCTAATTTAAATAGATTTATAATACATTTATTTATTTATTAATCATTTATTATCAGTGTCTTGTTTATAGATATAGATTCACACCCTTTTTGTGATTTGTGGCCATTTGTTAAAACCTTTTTTAATTGTTTGTACATACTGTACACCTCTTGAAACATACGTTGACATTTCTAGCATTTTTTTTTTCTATTATGTTGTTAGGAACTAGGTATTCTAGATAGATAGATAGATAGATAGATAGATAGATTTATATGTGGTGTTTCCACAAAGTTTTTATGTAGACAATTATTAGACATTCCCCGTTGCCTGAAGCTATAGATTACAGGTATAATGTTGTATTACAGGTAATGTTGGACATCGTGGATGTCCTGAGGATGAGTACATTAACAGCAAATATTAATCTATGGCTGAACTACTTTAAATTAGATTCACAATGAATTTATTTATTAACCATTTATAATAAATGTTTGGTTTATTTTCACACACTTTTGTAATTTGTGTTTTTTTTCTTAAAACCTTTTTTAAATATTTTGTGCATACACCTCCAAGAAAAACATGTTGACATCTCTGGTATTATTTTTTTTCACATTGCTGAATAATTTCTGCTTACATCTCTTAGAAAAAAAAATAATGTTGTATAGACATAATTGTATGTATTCCAACATCACTTATTGTCATCAACATTAATTATTCTCATTAATAATTAACCTAAACATTTGAACTCATAAATGAATTTGATCAAAAGTAAAAAGTGTCTGAGTGTCAGTTATGTAGACTGACAGATCACACGGATCTGCTAGAGCTGCTTTCACAACTTTAGCCTTCTTTCCTTATTCAGACCCATTAAAATGTATGAAATTCATGAACTCAATTTCAAACGGTCTGTAGTATAAGGAAGTGCCAGTGGCTTGGGTTATGTGTTTGTTTTTAATTTGCTGTGGCATGATAACACAAAAATTGTAGTTAGTATGAAAGTCGTTTTAGTTATGTAGCAAAGTAATTTATTAGAAAATTCACAGCTAAAAATAAATAATAATATTTTATTTGTTTCATCTCTCTCTTGAGACGTGTTGTTATATTATTGGCTACAAGACTTGGACCCCTTAAATTTTTCACTCTTTGTTATGTGTTCATTTTTTTTCCTCATTTGTACACACAGCACCTGTTACTTACTACTGAAATATAAGCAAACTGACACTCATATATTTAACTCAATATATATCAATGACTGTGTTTGATTATAGAGATTATAGGAAAGCCACACATGTATAGCAAATTTACTGATTACAAATTTACGTGGCCAAGGACAATTTCTGCTGCAAATAAGAGCACAGTGCCTCCATAATCCTTAAATAGTTGGGACGACCAGAACCCTTCCTAATGTCCGGCCAAATGAGCTCGGGGGAGAAGAGCCTTGGTTAAAGAAGAACCCAAAGCTCAGGAGATGGGAGAAAGTTGTAGAAAGTCAACCATCACTGCAGCCCTAGTCGGGGTTATGTGGCCCGACGGAAGCCTCTTCAGTGCAAGACACATGAAAGCCCGCATGGAGTGCTAAAAACACTATTCTCTGGTCTTTAACTTTTTGGCCTTAACAAGCGGTAGTAATTATTAGAAAATAAAAAGCATGCTGTGGGGGTGTTTTTCATCAAAATAAAATGACTGAATGCTAAAAATAAATAATAATATTTTATTTGTTTACCTGTATGTCAGTGTGACCATTAACTGACATTAGAGAATTATGAACATGCATACGTGTTGTTATATTATTGAAATATTAGCTTAAAATCTGAGGGATCATTAAGTAAGTGTTTTAGGTTAAATGGCTTTGGCAGGCAAAAAAGTTTGTGAGTCCCTGCACATGAAAACAGCAATGAGATTACATATCTAAAGTTTTCTAGGATTTATTTATTTATTTAATATATGAAATACTTTTGTCCAGATCAATAATTAGTGAAAGCCGTGGATGAAGACAGTGTCACAACTATATCAGCTGTGTTATCCTGCATAATTATTTGTCCCATACATGGTCTAAATGACTGAGAGGTAGGCCTACTGTACTTTTGTCCCCAAATTTGGAAGCATGGATTCTAAATTTATTGATGTGACATTTACATGGCCATTCTATATTGTGAATACCCTGATTGCACACGTACATCACGGAGACATCTATTTGACGTCTGCATTTACATCTGCAAGACATATTTTTTTAGAGTGTTTGCTCATCTGCAATATACGTCTATAGGACGTTTTCTATCAGATGTCAAATAGACATCTATTAGATGTCTTTAAGATGTTTATGATTTAGAATGTATGTAAAACTGACATCTTACAGGCCAGGCGTCTGTCAGATGTTTGTACACAGCAGATGCTTTCCAGATCAAACGATCTTTAACAGACATCTTGCAGACGTGCTATCTGGGTAGTAAATGGTATGGTACACACAGCACAATATTTTACAAAGGAAAAACCAAAAGAGAAAAAAAGAAGCAATAAATTTAGGCTACTGCCATTGTGTGACTAATTATAATTATTATATTAGTCATATTTGAAATCTGATTACATAATCCGGATTAAATGTAATCAGCAGTATTGCTGTTTTGATTTTATGTTTTTTAATCAAATAATTGCAGCTTTGTTGAGCTTTAAAAAAAAGATAAATAAATAAAAACAATCCAAACTTTTCACTGTTAGTAGCCTATATATTTTAGCAAAAGGAAGTTTTACAAAAAAGCCAAGTGATTGTATCAAATGTTGATATTGAGGTAATTTGATAAATAACATTGTAATACAAAAGTATTACCATGTCACTCTATTTATTTGTTTGTTTGTTTTAGGGATATGACAGCATTTAGGCTACATCTAATATTTCCATGGCTTGCTACACAATCCACACAGTTCGGGTACACTCTAAATTATTAATATACATACTAATATATTTAGATACGATGTGGTGCCACATTTGATATTTTTTAATTTCGCACACTATAGTTCCGTGTTTCCGGAGGATCTTCATTTGAAACGGACTAGTGCTAAAATAAACTCCCCGCGCGTGTGTCCGGGAGGCTGGTCTCTGACACGACAGCATGAGATTAACAGAGTCAGGTCAAGAGAGTAATGTACAGTAACTCATTGTCCGTCTGCTGGCAGGCGAGCTCTCATTGTTTATTAGCGTCAGCATTTTATCATCACACGCTGACATGCGCGTGCTCTTCCTAGCCCCAAACAGTCCCAAAACAGGGAACTGTACAACTGCCGAAAGAATAAGGTAACATTGCAGTTTAAATAGCAAAACCAGGAAGTAACGTTACCACAGTCCTCCATTGATTCTCAAGTCAACAAAAGAGCTTATCCTAGTAGTATTAACCCTGTAAGGCGATCATTTTTCAACTGAAGCGATTTAGCATCTTAAATCAAAGTACTAGGTTATATGTCACGTATTGCACTGCATGCATAATGCACATAATATTTTCTTTTGGCGCTGTTGTTCAAATAAGTACCATGTTTTTGGACATGTACCATGGTAAAATCATGGTATTCTTGGAGATATGCATCGAAGTACCATGGTATTGAATCACTGTACTATGATACAGCCACAGATGTTTTAGGGGTGTTATTAAAGAACAGCTCAGAGCCAATTTATTACAGAGATGCTGATTTATACAGCTTGTGTGTGTGTGTGTTTGGGTTGCAGGAATCATATCGTGGCTGCAGGACATACTTGTGTACTGTGTGATACAAGAGAGTTCAGCTCTGCCTCTGATGTATCGTCCCTGATGATGCAAGAGCCACGGTTCGAAGCTGCGCTGGCCATTCATCTTTTCAAAGGAGGCAGGCTTCTTTTAGGTGACACGTCCCCCGGCCTCTCAAAAATGCATGCATATGTTGGTTTCACCATATTAGTGAGAGCATCTCATAGATGCAATTGATTTTATACTGAGGTGGAGCACCTCAGAGCCTTGCCTGCACACACACATACCGTACACACATCTATCTCGTCTCATTAGTGTTACTGTCCACTATGGAGCTCTATCACACAATTTATGACTTTACTGGTGATAGATAAAGTGGAAGTAGCTACTTGCAACCTAAACAGTAAGTTTTATAATAGTATTTTGCTTAGGGATGCACATTATATTGGTACAGTACAATATCAGTTATCAGCCGTTATTAGTGTTTTATTTTATTTTTGGTATTGACTAATATTGGATATTTAATTGTTTATGCTCATTTCTGGCTACTTTAGCATTTAGATTACATTTTCACTGATCTTACACACAAAAAGTGATATACGAATAATTCCTGGCTTATCAATATCAGTCATTTTAATATTCATGCACCCCTACAGTTGATTCATTTTAATTTCATTAACAGTGCCTTATATTTAGATGCATATTTGTTGCCAATAAGTATTTTTATGTCATGACTGAAATTCCACCTGTACAAAAAAGTACTGGTATTACTGTGTTTTTTGTACCATGCATCATGGTAACTATTTAAAATATTATGGCATATGAAGATGGTAATCATTTTATTATCATAGTGTATACCAGGTTACCATCATGGTATTACCATTTGAGGCCATTATTGTACTATGGTACCCCCACAATTTTCATTATTTTTATATGGTATTATATCATATGCTATATTGTCAGCATCAGTTTATGGCATTCATTTAGAAAATTGACTGTTGACTGATAAATTGTGCATCCTTACTCACAGAATGTCTTGTTCAGATTGAAGGCTACTTCTCTCTCACCACCCTCAGATGTGACATTTTTTAGTCATTGCCCGAAATGTCCACTCTATGGATGACTACTTTTCCTCTGGCAAGATAAACACACTGTTTCATGCCTCAAAGACTTTGCTCACTCGAAGGATTTAAAAGTTGAACTTCAGAGGAGGTGAATAAGTGAAATAAGGGATTTACATCTTTGCTGTGAATTTTCATTTCTCTGCAGATGCTGGAGTGCCGTTTGGGGTGGTGTTTGGAGGGACGGATGTCAACGAGGATGTAAAAGATGAGCACAAGCGAGCTGTGATGGAGGAAGTTCTGCGCAAGGCCAGGTCAAATTTACTCTGTGTTTGATGAAAGCTAACACTTATCCTGCTCCTCTGCTCTACTCAGATAGAATTAAAGCAATAGTTTGACCAGAAATTAAAATTCTGTCATTTATGATCCGTTCCAAACCTGTATGGCTTCCTTTATTCTGTGGAACACGAAAGAAGAGATATTAAAGAACGGACTGGTTGTTCTTTTCCATGAAATTGAAAATTGAATCTGTCCGTTTCTCACATAAAAGCTCATATGGCTTCATAAAACTAGTCATATGGAAGAGTTATGATCCTTTGAAGGTGCTTTTGCATCTTTTTTGAAGCTTTAAATCTTCAGTCATCATTCTTCAAAAAGTTTGTGCTCTATAGACGTTTTGGAGTGAGGGGCGAGTAAAGGATTTTTTATTGTACGTGAACAATATGAAAGAGGATTATATAATCTTACTAGTATATTGTTAATCTCTGTTTCTAAGATTAGTCTTTAATTAGTCTTCTAATCTGAGGATTGTGTGACACTGAAGACTGGAGTAATGATGCTGAAAATTCAGCTTTGCATCACAGAAAAATATATTCAAATACAAAACAGGTTTTTTAAATTGTAAAAATATTTCACAATATTACTGTTTTACTGTATTTTTGATTAAATAAATGCAGCCTTGGTGAGAGTAAGTGATTTCATTAAAAAAATCGTAAAGTTTCTGAACTTTTGACAAGTACTGATTGTTTTTTTTTTTTAAATATCATACTGACCCCAAACCTTTGAACAGCAGTGTATAGTCTCTCTGTTTTTGCTTTCTCTTTTTATCCTCCAATAGGCCTTTGGCCTAAAAAGATTGATAGGATCAGGTATTATGTGGCATTTCTTTTACTTTTTCATCTGTAAGAGTCTGAATCTGTACCCAAAGCCTGCCAGCTTTGGTTTCAATTCATTAACCAGGTGTTATAGATTCATGTGATCTGTTTTATTAGTACAGGCAGACTCACACCCTTTTGACAGTCTTAAGGGAATAATTGTCACTGGGGAGCATAAGAACGATAAGAGCCTTCCACTTCAAACGCATCTCCCAGAGAAGACCCCCTGCTGCTGCCGTTACTGACTAACCTTCACATCTCCTGAAAGAGAGACGAGGGACAGGGGATGATGAAGAGGAGATGTAAGGAAACCCTTGGGGTTTAGTTGCAATAATTTGGAAAAATAACAACACACTGTCTGCTTCTTCTTTATTCAAAATCATTGTTAGCACCCCCTAAAAAAAAAAAAAATCAAAGAGGACCTTATGTCTTATGTATGTGTGTTTGTTTTTGAGTTTGAATAAAGGGAGCTGTAGAAAGAGGCTTGACAGCAAGACAAGAGGCATAGTCCAAACTTTATGACTTTTTTTCTTGATAAAGTACAAATACAGGGAGCTTCAAAAGCCAGAACCAGATTGAAAATCTGGGAAGTAAAATGTAATTTAAAGTGGGAACAAAAAGATTTAAGGTTTTGAGAAACGTAAAACAAAGAAACATCAGGGTCGCATTTAAAATAAAAATATTTTCTGAAATATATATTTTTATTCAACTTTTAACAATTTTTATGCTAACAATATAATTTGTAATGAAATTTCTTAAATTAAAAAAACAAAAAAAACTCCACTATAGTTTCATCTTTCTCCTCTTCATCATCCTGGCTTTTGGTGTTACTCAGGGATTGCATTGCGGCACTTTTATTTGCGTGTCTTGACTTGTTTGATTTACAGATTTTTGGCGGTCACTGACAGCTTTGATGTCTGGGAAAGTGTGGAATTGCAGTGAAATGAAAACGTTTGAACCCAGTCACTGGGGCGAACCTCGCTATCACACACCAGTGCAGAAATCTGACTTTTCATGTTTCTTTACATGTTAAACATGTCAACTCACTTTCTTCATCTCTGTCTCTCTCACACACTCAGGTTTGCTGTGGCGTTCACTGATAAACTGAAAGAACGCGCCGAGGAGCTCTTGGTAAGAAACATTAGAGTTTACAACTCTGGTTTCTTATAGCTTCTGTTGTTGACACTTTCAGCAGCTGTCAAGAACCCTTTCCATGCATGTACTGTATATGAACTGCTGACATTTATAATGCTACTAAAGATTTCTCTTTCAAATCCATGCTATTTTTTTTGCTTTTTATTCATAAAAGAATCCTGAAGGAAATGTATCACTGTTTCGACAAAAATGTTAAACAATACAATTATTTTCAACATTGATAATAATAAGAAATGTTTCTTGAGCAGCAAATCAGCATATTAGAATAATTTCTGAAGGATCATGTGACACTGAAGACTGGAGTAATGATGCTGAAAATTCAGCTTTGCATCAAAGGAATAAATTATATTTTCATATATATTCAAATAGAATATAGTTATTTCAAATTGTAATAATATTAAACAATATTACTGTTTTTTTATTACTTTTTCAATCAAATAAATGCAGCTTTGGTGAATTTAAGAGACATCCAAAGAATGAATAAAAATCTTACCAACTTTGAACTGTAGAGTATGTAGTAGAAAATGTCCTAAATACACAAAGTATTGGTACATTGAAAGGATATTGAGTAAATGAGGTAATAAAAATGCCAGTGTTTATTTCTAATGGATTAGAGAAGAGGGAAAAAGGAGAGAGACAGATGACTACTGCCCTAGCTGATGCTATATATACAAAAGGATTTAACGGCTACAAATGCAATATCCTTCAATCCTGTAATAGCACAGCATTAAAATCACTATTTCCGTGTTTTATCCTCCAATGAAACCCCAGACACACATTGCACACATGTGGAAGTCAAGGCAAACAGGATGTCTCTGTTTTTGTCACACACTCCAGGGGTCTCCCTCTCCCAGGACTGATAACATCCAGCCAATTTCCCCTCCATCTGTGTGAAATGATCCACTTTATCTCAGCCAGACATTTACATATTATTCTTTTATTACCTTCCTGCTGCTGTATTGTTTTTTTTCCTTGACTGGTATTGATTTATGCAAATCATGGATTCGCTGTGCTGCACAGAGATTTTCTTTCAGCAGATATTTTCTGTTATTACATTAGCCAAGGGCATGTTTTGGGCATAAACTTTGAACATGGATAACTCTATTATCATAAAAAGAGAAATTCTAATGGTTGACATTTAGTTTTATTTTCACCTGCAGGGTTTCCAGGGTCACAAAACCTTATAAAATATCAGTGAATTAAAAATGTGAAAAAGCAAAATCATTCATAAAGTAATAATAATATCTAAAATGTGTAAATAAATAAGTAAAAGATATTATTAACAGTTTGTTTCCAGTAAACATGAACCAGTGGAGAAGCCATGGAAATTCATTGGTTAAAATGTTGGAAACACACATCTTACAATACTACTAATGTCCAGTAGGGGTCTAACATTTATTTCTTGACCATTTTTTCCAGGTATGTGAGAGCAAGAAGATCTATGTACAGCCTCAAGGTAGAGTTTATTAATACTACATGTTTCCTAATGGCATTACATTGAAGTTGTGGGGCAAAATGCATTTTTGAAAGGCTTTTTTTATTATTCAATATGTAATTATTGAAATGTCTACATATGTTCCCAGGGATTGAGACCAGAGTGGCATCAGATTTCAGCTGGAGTGACTTTTTACACAGCACAGGTGCAACACCTTCACAAATACTGCTCTCCACTTAGTGGGCAACATCATTAAATATATGATAGACATACCGGTAGAAGAGGATTAGATGGATTTTCAGACCCCGTTTGATTAATAACTTGACATATGCATTCATCAGCATCCCGCTCGAACACTGATAATTTTGATAAGCAGCAGACGTCGCCCCATTAAATATACATGTGGTCTTCAGTCCTCAACACACTTGAAGCAGGCTCAGGAGCACTCAACCTTGATTAGAGACAACCAGGAGTGAAGAGGTTGTGCATGTGAGTCTCTACATGTATAACATGCATATTTATTTTGAGATGGGGCAACAGAGTAAAAGAAAGAAAGAACAATTTAGAAAGAACATAGATGTATTTGAACTTATGATTTTTTTATGATTTTGGAGATTTAAATATTTAATCCATCATTTTCCTGTACTTGGAGGTTTGTTTTTTGGTCAGAGTGTTTCGCATTTACTTTCTTCACATTTCATATAGCTGATAGAAAGCTTTGTTAGTTTCGTAGATATGTCTTCACAGTCAAATTACAGTTTTTCAGATTATTCTCACAGATATACCATTCAAAACTTTGGGTTAGATAAGATGTTTTTAATGCTTGTGAAAGAAGTCTCATTGGCTCACCAAGGCTGCATTTATTTGTAATATTGTGAAATATTTTTACAAAGTAAAATAACTGTTTTCTATTTTAGTATATTTTAAAATGTAATTTATTCCTGTGTTGGTAACGCTGAAATTTTAGCAGCCATTACTCCAGTCTTCAGTTACATAATCCTCTAAAAATAATTCTAATACGCTGATTTGCTGTTCAAGAAACATTTTTTATTATCAGTGCTAAAAATAGTTGTGCTGCTTAATATTTTTGTGGAAACTGATACATTTTTTCACAGGATTCTGAATATACATTTCAAAAGAACAGCATTTATTTGAAATGGAAAACTTTGTAACATTATACATGTCTTTACAGTCACTTTTGAATAATTTAATTCATCCTTGCTAAATGAAAGTATTAATTTCTTTCCAAAAAAATTCTTTCTGACCACAAACGGAAGTATACGTAAAGTTATGTAAAAAAATATCAAACCAAATGGCATTTTATTTATTTACAAGACAGCACAACCAAACAAACATGCTTTAAGGAAAATATATCACAAAAGAAAGTGGTTGTCAAAAGTTAGTTCTGAGAAAAAAATATTTATTTATTTATTTCAGATGCCACCTGATTTCATATTTTGTATCTAATGCAATGACATTCAGATTTATAAGGGTGACTTAAAGACTTCTGGGGCTGCTGTATATCGGTCCATCACTAATGAAAAGACCCACTTCCTAGGAACATGCTGCCTTACTCTATAAAAAGCTAAATGTACAGAGACTGATTCAAGGCCTAGAATATCTAATCCATTCTCCTGAGCTCATGCGCTGGTGTGTCTGAGTAATCTGCTCCAGTGCGCCTGCTGCTCTGCATTGAAGATTGATCTCTATGTAAGCCCATGCTTGTTTGTGGAGACCCCTGGGGCTGGTGCCACCACTCTGAGATCAGTCGACACAAGCCTCTGCAGCTCTATCAAAGCAGGTGCTCTGACCCCCTACCACGCTGAGTAGATGCTGGGATAGCTGAGATGCCATCTCTGGATCACACCCAGGTTGGAGGTCTATAGTTGTGTCAAAGTTTTTTAGGTGGAGCGGGTCTACACATGACAGAGAAGATCTGGGTGGTCCTCTGGGATTGTGCTGTATAGACCCCCTCATAGCACTGGGTGATGATGAGAGTCACGCCTGCAGGGGCTCATGGGAAATGAGGTCCTAATGCAGAGACGATTTAGTGTGCTCAGAGATGTGAGTGGCAAGAGTGAAGTTTTATTTCTTTTATTCTTTTCTGAGGCTTTGAGCTGTCTGGAGGTGTAAGTGTAGCTCCAGGGGTTGATGTTAGTGGAAAGACATAATTCAGAGAAACTTGTGAAGGGTGTTTTTTGACTAGGTCATTGAACTCTCTGTTTTCTGCTACACTAGGCAGAAAAGCACATTTTTGCAGCGGTGATTAATCTGAAATAGGTTATTGGTGTAATCTGTTGAGGCAATTTTGGATTAATATATAAAAGACTATTTCAAATTAGGGCTATAATTAAAATAACACAAAATCACGATATGGTTTAGTGTGATTTTCAAAATGTGCCGCACGTTTCAGAGGAAAGTGTGGCACTGTGTTCACTTGCATGCAGTTTATGATCCAGTGTTTTGGTGTTTTGGAGTGGCTTGGTTCAGTAAATGCTGCTCCTCACAAACTCCATCTTTGCATCTGATCTGACTTTGCTTAAAATGTGCATTCGGGAATGCAATTTGTGTGTTCCCATACTTGTAATGAGAAGTGCTTATAAACTGGCTGCTGTGAACAAAAGAGAAACTTTAAGGGCTCCTTGTGGTTTTTTCTTCAGAATAAAAGTTTGAAGGTTTAACGTTTGAAAATGAAGAAGACGACGACGGCGATACATATCAGTATTGTAATTTTTACAGTTGTAATAATAACTATCACTAAATTATTATTTTAAATGCTCATTTTTTTATTTTAGGTAAATATTACACTAATATGTCTCTTTTTAGTATTCTTAATTTAATAATATTATTTTATCATCATATTGATATATAATTAAAAAAATGTTTGCCCAAATTGTGAAACTCTACAAAGTGCAAACCTTGAATCGCAATTGCAATTTTTATCAGAAAAACTGCATTTTTTTAATCTCATTATTTGACTTAATAATTTCCATTTCCATAAACAGCATGCAAAAACAAAGCAAACTTTGGTTATTCACTTTAGATGTTCATAAAACTGCCCTCCTTTTTATGTGGAATGTTCTTGGCCAGAATAAGTTGCAGTGTGAACTAGGTTTTAATATACTCTTAGTAAATGTTGCTACATACTGCTTTGAAAAATGCTTCTGATTATATTTTCAAACCAGTTTAGAAGGAAACATACCTATGTTCCCAGAGTCCTGTGTTTCCCCGCTATATATGGCACAAAATGAAAAAAAAAGGTCCTATGTTCCCAGGATCCTGTGTTTCCCAATTCAGTGGTCTGTTAACACACATTATGTAAACTTTTAAAAGTCAGGGTTCATTTTTTCTAACCGTAACCTAATCCTAAACCAGGATAAAAGGTGCATTTTAATGAAAGTTTAACTGAACAACTTAGATAGAGACCCCTTTATTAATTCACTTGGTGTTGAGAAGATAGACTTTGTGGATGACTTTAATGAAAGCATTTGGAAAGCTGAAGCAGATGTTCAGTGCAGCTGGCCTAGTTATCCAGTTGCATTATCCTAACCCTAACCAGTTATCAGTAATCTTTGGGTGATTAGAACACACTTTATAGATACTACTTATGTGTTTCTTATGTGCCATATGAATTTGGGGAACATAGGAATGACCCCATTTACGATCTCTTGTAGTGTCTTTGACTATAGGCAGTGCGTCTTATTTTTATAAATTCTGGTTTAGCAAAACTGCACACATGATGTTTTTGAAATGTGGTCAGCACTGCTTTTAACACTTGCTTATGAAGCTCTGTTACAACATTTCTTTTGAGGAATGAACCCCAAATTGTGATGCCAAAGGTTTATGTCAAGTCAGTGTCAAGTCACATTGTTTCAGAGCAGCTTTATCGAAAATTATATATTTCATTCTTTAAAGCTTGTTTACAGTCTGAAACAATGCAAGGCATTATGTTAAAATTTTATGGCAGATTGTTTAGTAGTTGACAACAAATTGTAAACTTACCTCATTAAGTATGCATTTGCTTTATACAGTCACAGAAACTTTCATGTGTTGTATGTTCATGTCAGAGGAAAAAGTGGTAACCTTTTGACGGATTTACAATAATGTTTATTAACATCATAATTAGACTGTTAGACAGAGTTCACCAATCTACAGATTAACATTCTAAAACATTCAAATGTGAAAAGCTATGAAATGTGACATTTAAAATTTGTAAAAACAATTTCTTACTGTAGTGTAGAATTTTTGGTAACACTTCAGTATAGGGACCAATTCTCACTATTAACTAGTTGCTTATTAGCATGCCTATTATAAACATATTGGCTGTTTATCAGTACTTATAAAGCACATATTCTGCATGACCATATTCTACATCTCTAATCCTACCCCATACCTAAACTTAACAACTACATTACAGACTGCTGTATTAATAAGCAGGAAATTAGGAGTTTATTGAGGCAAATGTCATAGTTAATGGTTTGTTAATAGGGAGAATTGGACCTTAAAATAAAGTGTGACCGAATTTTTCTTTAAATAATTTTTAATGTGATGTTTATGATGTATTTTACAATTTAATAGCAATCAATTTTTAACTGTGGCTCTTATTTTTAGAGAAAGAAATACGTTAATGTCTTTTTTTGTATTATAAGTCACCATATTAAAACATTAACAACAACAACAATCATGTTAAAGTTGCTCTTTATGATCAAAGGCAGGTTAAAAAAAGAACGTAAACCCAGGGAAAAACAGACGTTTCTTGAGTAAGGGGATGAGGAAGACAGGTAATAGGGAAAACATGTTGCGCGCATCTTACAGTTTGTCCATATCAGTTTCTGTGGCACGTGAAGATGAATATTCTCCTCCCTGTGGAGAGATGCACTGCTCTTACCTTTAGTTTTTCCCCCACCTTCAGTGACAGGCCTGTTTGTTTATATCCTCCTCTTTTTCTTTCATGTGAACTCTCAGATCTAACACTAGAAAAGACACTTGTCTACCACTGCACTCACACATATGGGCAAACCCACTAGGTTTTCTTTATTTTTTAAACCTTTGAGGTGTAATTCATCCTGCAGTAATTATATTTTCCTCCCAGGTGCATCAGAGAAATTGTCAGAGCATTCTTAACTGATCCTACAGAGCGACTGCAGAAAATTGTCAAGCTTGTCTACAGTTCAGCCACTGCTTGAAGGCAGAGGTATGATAAAAGAATAGATAGACAAACCTTCCATATATCAATCCATCCATCACAATTCTAAAAACATTGGACAGGAGTGATATGGATGGCGGCTATTTACAGTGAAGTGGAGGACATATTCCCCCTGCCGTTGTGTTTGAGGAAGGCTGTAATCCGCCGTAAACCACTCTTGTGCACAAATCCTCTAGCACTAGATTAGAGTACACGACCAAAGGCATCCGTGGACTTACTTCAAAGTTAAAGTTACCGTGGGAAAGAGTTTGCAAATTCACAGCATGCAAGGAGCCTGCAAAACCAGACCTGTTTCTATGGTACAAGTAGTACGAATATAGTGAATAAAATGGACAGATTTAATAAAAATTTAGCAGACCCATGTAGAGTCACTGTAGATGGGCACTTTGGACATTGTAAACTGCATTTGAAAGTATTGAAAACACACACATATATACAGTATATATATATCATCAATTACTATTCATCACACTATAAGGCTACGTAAAATGAACTACTGTGGGCAAAATGAGTTAAAAACTTAGTTGACCTTTTAAAAGTTGAAATTTTAGCAATGTAAACATTGTGTATAGTATATATATACTATTAATATTTTAAAGATCCATGGACATTTAATATCCCAACTAACTTTGTATAATTTAAGTCAGAAGAAATATGTCTGACAGTTTATTTAGGTTTTAATCAGTCGTATTACAAGTTAATTAAAATATGCCTTCTACAAATGTAATCCCCATTAATATTTCATTTTCTTGTGTGTTCAGAGTCTCTAGTAAAGCCTATTTTCCCTGCAGCCACATGGTGGAGTGCAGTATTCACAGTCTCTGGCAGTGAAGGCTAATCTCTCTGCTGAACTACTTTTAGCGTGGTTGTTAGTCATGCCGTTACTTTCTTTAGGTAAACATTTAGACTGCACCCCAGTGCTGCAGAGCCTTTGAAATCAGACGTCACTCTTTATCTTGAGCTGTATCTGTTTGATCATCTGTTCACATTCAAATACTGATGCAGTGACAGGCTGACATGCATGCTCTTTTAGATCCATAATAAAGCATGATGGTGCCTCTTGCGGATAAATGAATATACTTCAAAGCAGAAAACAAAAAAGGTTTCCAGTTTATCCTCCTCACTCATCTGTCCCTCATATGTCTCATCAGAATTACAGTAGTAGTGAGTTGTGCCATGCACTAGTTACTTACATAAATGTGCATTCAAACTCTCAGATGACATGAGATTATAGTATGTAATCAACCAACCTGAGAATAACAGTAGATTTACTTCAGATAAACTTCATTTATGATGTTTCAAAATTCTCCTGTAGATATTCTGACTTGTTTTTATGTTTGTGTATTCTTTTTCATTTGTTTTGATGACCTTTTGATGAACCCTCATTTTTTTGATGATGATTTATATCCGTTAGTTTAGTTTTGGATTTGAATGTTTGAAAATGCTTTGCCCGTGACGCATATTAACTGACCCTAATCTTTAGTAGAGGTCCGCTGGTCATGATATACCCACCAGCAGGATGTCAAATTAAGTGCACTTTTATGTTTGAAAATCTTAAAACTACTTTAAGTCTGTTTTTGTCTTAAGGAACTGCTCCAAGTGTGAGATTAAACCCACAGCTAAGAGCTAAAACACATTCAGGCATTGTGGAGTTTTTTCCTCACTGTCTGCTTGTGCAGGTCTTTATGAATAAAAGATGTGTAATGAAACAGCTCTATAGTGGTATATAGTGCTGCATTGCAGACAACAGCTCTCCAAAAACAGATGTTTGTTCTAAATTGTTAAGATCATTGCCTCCTATTCAACTTCAATCAGTTATAAAACACTGACAGTGAAAAATAGAATATTTTGACTGAATTTCTATTTCAGTTTAATTCTATTTCCTGATGTTTAACCCTCCAGTCCTGCTTGTGTGGAGGTCTAAAATGACCTTTTTTCACAATGAAATGATTGTACTATATTTTAATTATATATTACGGCAGCCATATCACCCTGCAGCCCAAGACAGGTTGCCCACTGAAGCTAAGCAGGGTTGAGCCTGGTCAGTACCTGGATGGGAGACCTCCTGAGAAAACTAGGTTGCTGCTGGAAGAGGTGTTAGTGAGGCCAGCAGGGGGTGCTCACCCTGTGGTCTGTGTGGGTCCTAATGCCCCAGTATAGTGATGGGGACACTATACTGTCAACAAGCACCGTCCTTCAGATGAGACGTTAAACCGAGGTCCTGACTCTCTGTGGTCATTAAAAATCCCAGGATGTCTTTCGAAAAGAGTAGAGGTGTGACCTTGGATGGGTTAAATCGGCATCCTGGCCAAATTTGCCCATTGGCCTCTGATCATCATGGTCTCCTAACAATCCCCATATCTGCTGATTGGCTTCATCACTCTGTCTCCTCTCCACCAGTAAGCTGGTGTGTGGTGGGCGTTCTGGCGCACTATGGCTGCCGTCGCTTCATCCAGGTGGATGCTGCACACTGGTGGTGATTGAGGAGAGACACCCTGACAAATGTTGAGTGCTTGGAAAAGCAAAAAAGCGCTATATAAATGTAATGAATTATTATTATTATTATTATTATTAATTCAATGATTTATCTTTTTAATACTTTGTATTTTAGGGGGCTTTATGTTACTAAATCATATTTTTAGACCTGATGTTTCCAACTTAAACTGTCATAAATCTTGAATGCTTTGGAGCGCTTAAGTCACTTGGCAGATAATTGCTGTGAAGTGAAAATAAGTTTAAAAAGTAAAAAAAAAGTTAGAAGTTTGTTTATTATTATGAAAAATTAAAAAAAAAATACTATTTTAAAATTTTAAAACCAGTTTCAAATTTGAGGTTGATGGCTAAAAAAAGTAGCTTTCAGTAAGATTTTGTTTTGGTGCAGTACCAAACGTTTCCACTAAAATACCAGAAATTCCCTTCCAATTAATTTCCAATGCGGTCAATTTTATTCAATTCAATTCAATTCAAGTTTATTTGTATAGCGCTTTTTACGATACAATCAAGAGTACGAGTGTGACTTTTTTTTTTAGGACCATTTAAAACATGACCTGATTTTTTTGTGTTCACTTGCATGTGCCAAAACCTCTACCAAGTTTTGTACCATTCAGATGAAGTAAAACAATAATAAAAAAAAAAAAATGAAACATTGAAATGTTTGAAACAAAAAAATAAATAATAAATAAAGAAATAAAACAGAAATGAAATCTAACAAGAAATGATAAAACCCCAATAAGACATATACTATAATAAAAAGGCATTTTTTGTATTTTATTTTTAATATATTGTAGTCAGCAAAAACTTAACCCCTAGCAAACTCATGTTTACCAACTCTGTTTGCTGATTAACATGAAGAATGTAAAATATCGAAAAGTTGAACTGTTTTTTTTTTCTCTCTCAAATAAAAAAGAGAAACTAGAGAAACTATGGATGTGAATGTTGACTACCCTTTTTAGAAACAGCTTTATATACAGAAGGGCTATTGTGAGTCTGTCAGCTTATCCATCTATCTATGGGGTAGATGAGGTGAGACCATCCCTGACTTTCACTTTCCAAGTAAAATTCACTCAAAGCCCTTGTCTGAGAGTTAAACCATTGTAAGCATGTACCCCTAGATCAGCTTTCTAATCCTGGAGCTTTACCTCACGTCACATACCTCTGTGTCCTTCCCCGTCTATGTTTAAGAGTGAAAGCTGTCCTCATACTGACCTATGACCAGCCTTAGCCTTTCTGAAACTAACATCATTGATGAGAACTAAAGCAAAACTGATTCCAGATCAGGGAGCAATTTATGCTAAAAGCAACAATGCTCAACTTTAAGCAGCTTGTGTGTGGATTGTTCATAGCCAAACAAGTAGCTCTAATGTGTAGAGTTCACAGGTCATTTCATTTATCACTCTTGTCCTCAGGCATACGGCACTGCTCTCTGGCTTTACCTGCTGAAACAGACAAAATAAAGCAGTGTGACTATAAAGATAAAGTTTCCAAAAGAGAGGTAATGCTATAAACAAGGGGTTTTCAAACTGTTTACTCCCAGGAGCTAATGCATAAAAGCATCTATACTTGATGTATGTATTTCATGTATATAAACCATATATATAAAAAAAAAAGTATTTTATATTTTGTCTTATAACAGCAGGTTTCAAAATAGCTTTTATATTGTCACTGTACTTAAGCCAAAACATATAATTAAAAGATTATCTTTAATATATATTTTAAAAACATATCCTTTTCTACCAAGTATTAGTAAATAAATATTTTCATTAATAACTTTAGATAAATTTAAATATAATTCATAATTTTTATATAATGCACTTAATTATTCAATTCAAGTTTATTTGTATAGCGTTTTTCACGATGCAAATCGTTGTAACAGAAAATTAAAGTTTCTCAAGTTTCTAACTATCTCAAGTTGATGTCCATATGGCAGAGATGTACGGTAAAAATCAAGCAGTTAGTTAATGTCATGTAGTCAAACAGACGGTGAACACTATTAACAGCAATGATTATATGTTGCGATCAAACTTCTAGCAAAATTTGGTAGTTTTGTATGTTGTCTGAGGGTTGGCATCATCTGAGGTCTTCTGGGGGGTTGGCATCATCGCTTCTCAGGTGTTTGGTCATCTCAGGTCTTTGTAAGCGCTGGATCCAGACTGAAGCTTGTGTAATTCCTAGTTGCCACGGGATGCCAATTAAAGTTAGAAATTTTGATGAATGAGAGATTAGAAATAAGCAAGAACTCTTAATAAAACACCAGAAAAAAGTGGAACCCCAGTAATCCACAGAAAATTTGATAGATTACAAATTGTATTTTAAAAGATATCGGTTTAAAAACTCTACCAGTGTCTTTCATGTGACTTGTACATTGAACAACATCAGTGCATTGAACTTCAGTGTATTGACAATATCTGACATGAGTGAAACTTGAAGTCAACAAATTGAAGTATTTTTGCATTGTTAATATTTGTGCAGTGAGGTAAACAGTTTAAGATAAGATTTGATAATATTTTGGTTAACGCTGTTTAAGCCTGCACTGACTAACATTTGACACGCAGTTGACATGCATGTGTAAGCATGCATACACTAGTGCTTATATTTTGTGGATAATCTGGAATAGGTGGGATTTAAATGAGGGATGATCTGGGGTAAAGCACAGATTTGGACTGAACATTCCCACAGATACCAGCTACTGACTAAACACAGAGGACTGTGTCACATGGACTTGGTGACATCATCATGAACATCTTTGTGCCTATGGGTTATTTCAGGACTGTTTATCAGTTAACAATTGTGATTATTGCATAATACACTAATTGACTAATTAATCAGATCTTTCTTTTGCTCTCAATCTATGTGCCATTGAATTCAAGAATGTTTTTTATGAGTAGTACTTGGGCAAAGATTGTATTGTCCAATGATAGGAAAATCACATTTGTAATTAGTTAATATGCTAAATTGACTGTCTTAGTTTTTCCTAATTATCCACATTGATTATCTTGTCTCCGGTGGTCATTCTATGATCCAGATGTTTTGCATTAAACCAAAGAATATACATGGTGGTTTATAAAAATGTTTGTTTCTTCTTGTGCATACTGTGATATATAATGTATTTACATGCTATGACTATTTATACAGTGGGTACGGAAAGTATTCAGACCCCCTTAAATTTTTCACTCTTTGTTATATTGCAGCCATTTGCTAAAATCATTTAAGTTCATTTTTTTTCCTCATTAATGTATACACAGCACCCCATATTGACAGAAAAACACAGAATTGTTGACATTTTTGCAGATTTATTAAAAAAGAAAAACTGAAATATCACATGGTCCTAAGTATTCAGACCCTTTGCTGTGACACTCATATATTTAACTCAGGTGCTGTCCATTTCTTCTGATCATCCTTGAGATGGTTCTACACCTTCATTTGAGTCCAGCTGTGTTTGATTATACTGATTGGACTTGATTAGGAAAGCCACACACCTGTCTATATAAGACCTTACAGCTCACAGTGCATGTCAGAGCAAATGAGAATCATGAGGTCAAAGGAACTGCCTGAAGAGCTCAGAGACAGAATTGTGGCAAGGCACAGATCTGGCCAAGGTTACAAAAAAATTTCTGCTGCACTTAAGGTTCCTAAGAGCACAGTGGCCTCCATAATCCTTAAATGGAAGACGTTTGGGACGACCAGAACCCTTCCTAGAGCTGGCCGTCCGGCCAAACTGAGCTATCGGGGGAGAAGAGCCTTGGTGAGAGAGGTAAAGAAGAACCCAAAGATCACTGTGGCTGAGCTCCAGAGATGCATTCGGGAGATGGGAGAAAGTTGTAGAAAGTCAACCATCACTGCAGCCCTCCACCAGTCGGGGCTTTATGGCAGAGTGGCCCGACGGAAGCCTCTCCTCAGTGCAAGACACATGAAAGCCCGCATGGAGTTTGCTAAAAAACACCTGAAGGATTCTCTGGTCTGATGAGACCAAGATAGAACTTTTTGGCCTTAATTCTAAGCGGTATGTGTGGAGAAAACCAGGCACTGCTCATCACCTGTCCAATACAGTCCCAACAGTGAAGCATGGTGGTGGCAGCATCATGCTGTGGGGGTGTTTTTCAGCTGCAGGGACAGGACGACTGGTTGCAATCGAGGGAAAGATGAATGCGGCCAAGTACAGGGATATCCTGGACGAAAACCTTCTCCAGAGTGCTCAGGACCTCAGACTGGGCCGCAGGTTTACCTTCCAACAAGACAATGACCCTAAGCACACAGCTAAAATAACGAAGGAGTGGCTTCACAACAACTCCGTGACTGTTCTTGAATGGCCCAGCCAGAGCCCTGACTTAAACCCAATTGAGCATCTCTGGAGAGACCTAAAAATGGCTGTCCACCAACGTTTACCATCCAACCTGACAGAACTGGAGAGGATCTGCAAGGAGGAATGGCAGAGGATCCCCAAATCCAGGTGTGAAAAACTTGTTGCATCTTTCCCATAAAGACTCATGGCTGTATTAAATCAAAAGGGTGCTTCTACTAAATACTGAGCAAAGGGTCTGAATGCTTAGGACCATGTGATATTTCAGTTTTTCTTTTTTAATAAATCTGCAAAAATGTCAACAATTCTGTGTTTTTCTGTCAATATGGGGTGCTGTGTGTACATTAATGAGGAAAAAAAATGAACTTAAATGATTTTAGCAAATGGCTGCAATATAACAAAGAGTGAAAAATTTAAGGGGGTCTGAATACTTTCCGTACCCACTGTATATGCCATATTGATAAAGTACTCGTCACGCACGCTACTTTGAGCCTGCAATCTGTTTTGCACTCATTGCATCTCTGACATCTCTATGACCTTGTTTGATGGATTAGCCTCATTACGGATGGAGGTACAGCATGTATGCATTGATTTATGTCACATTACATTTCATTGCTCAGAAACGCTTAAACATCTGATTCAGGATCAGCAGTTTCTCTGCACATAGTCGGGTGTTTCTTCAACTATTGGCACTTTTGACCCTGTTGACAAGCATTCAGTGGTGGAAATGACATTTAGACAGTTTTGGGATAAGTTGCTGGATTCTTTTGTCTAGCAAAGGTTAATTTCATAGCTATCATTTCATGTATCCTAAATACACACAATTAAATAGCATTTTTACACTTTCTGATCAAATATAGCTTGGAACCCATTGGAATATATATATGTGTGTGTGTGTGTGTGTGTGTGTGTATATATATATATATATATATATATACACATATACATATACATATACACAGTCATGGCCAAAAATATCAGCACCCTTGGTAAATATGATCAAAGAAGGCTGTGAAAATGAATCAGCATTATTAATCCTTTTGATCTTTTGTTTAAAAAATTCACAAAAATCTAACCTTTCATTGGAGAATAAGAATTTAAAATGGGGGGAAATATCATTATGAAATAAATGTTTTTCTCTAATACACATTGGCCACAATTAACGGCACCCTTTTATTCAATACTTTTTGAAACCTCCATTTGACAGTTTAACTAAATCTTCTCCTATAATGCCTGATGAGGTTAGAGAACACCTGACAAGAGATCAGAGACCATTCCTTCATCCAGAATCACTCCAGGTCCTTCAGATTCACAGCTCCATGACGCTGCTTCTTCTCTTCAGTTCACCTCACTCATTTTCTACAGGGTTCAGGTCAGAGGACTGGAATGGCCATAGCAGAAGCTTGGTTTTGTGCTCAGTGACCCATTTCTGAGGTTTGTGTTTGGATTAGTCTATGGTCGGAAGATCCAAACATGGCCCATTATAAGATTTCTAACAGAGTCAGTCACTTACTGATTTTTTTATCTGTTGGTATTTGATAGAATCCATGATGCCACGTATCTAAACAAGATGTCCAGGACCTCCAGCAGAAATATAGGCCCACAACATCAAAAATACAGCTCAGTTATCTTTTGCTGCACATCAGAAATATATTCTTTGGTTTTTCTCATTGTGATAGATGATTAAGGCAATTTGGGCTTTGTTTTCCCTCCTATTTATATTTCTGTGAAACAGGAAGCCATGGCTGGATAATTTCATGTTCATAATCACCCTGGAGTGCTCAAAATTGTGAATATGAATGGGAATATACTTCAGAGATATTTTACTCATAAGAATTTCTAGGGGTGCCAATAATTGTGCCCAACGTGTATTTGAGAAAAACATTTATTTCATAATGATATTTCCCCCCATTTTAAATTCTTATTATCCAATGAAAGGTTAGATTTTTGTGATTTTTTTAAATAAAAGATCAAAAGGATTAACAATGCAGATTAATTTTCACAGCCTCCTTTGATCATATTTACCAAGGGTGCCGATATTTTTGGCCATGACTGTATGTATATATATATATATATATATATATATCATTAATCATGCCAGTTTAATTTCCCTCATTGTTTAGACTATTGTAAAATATTATTATGATGAATTTTTATAGGTTGAAAGTTTGTGTAAAACAGCCAAAACTGTAAAATCTTAAAAGGCATTTAAAATATAGCAAAAATAATTCAATGTTTCCAAGGCTGTCTCAATGTGACACCTTTGCCTTGTTTTCTAGGTGTGCATACCAAGCAAGTGGAAAATCTGCGCGTGTTTCTGCTGGTATGTGGACTCAGACGAGTTAAGGATCCTCTGTATCTTCTAGAAGCTTTTGCAGGTATTATTATATATTATTATTGTATAAGATCACAGTTCATCCTCAGTTATTGTGCAACTTGAAACTGTGGCGGTTAGTCTTTAAATGTTAATATAATTTTATAAACATAATTAAAATAATAGTTATGTGTGTTAAATGAAATTTGATCCTTTCTCTTACAGAATGGCACAGTCAGAACCCCCTAGTGGTCCTCATCATCATTGGTCCAAAGGTAAGCAAGAAATAGTGTCTAGTTTAGGATGACAATGTTATTTAAAATTAAATGTTATTGTGGTCGAGCATACTATATATATATATATATATATATATATATATATATATATATATATATATATATATTATATATATATATATTTTTTTTTTTTCCTTGTCCTTTTTTTGTGAATGATAACTATAACAGGATTATAGAGTCATGAAGTTAAAATATAAATATCTAAAATATACATATATAAATATCTAAAATATAAATCTGTTTTAGATTCATTTATATAAAGTTTGATATTTTTCATATTGATTTTTTTTCAATTAATAATTTCTAATTCAGTAAATATGTCAAATAAATATGTTTTATTGCAGCAATTGTTTTGCATGTGTTATTTAATATCTTTAAATTAAATAGTGTGATAAATAGCAACTTTATATTGATCATTGCCCAACTTGTTCTGTAAGATATTGGCTCTGGTCTGCAAAAAAATTACATTGGTCATCTACTAGTTTATTCATGTAAGTAATCAGAAATAGGAAAGTTACATGAAAAAGCCTCACAGTTCAGATGGCCAGACAACAACAGCAAAAAATATTATTACTGATTCATTATTTTTGAGTATGTTCGATTATCACATTTGCACTGTTCAGATATGCGTAAAGCTACTCTGCTTTGAAAACATGTAGTTACATAAAAAGTCAAGTCACCTTTATTAATATAGCACTTATACAATACAGATTGTTTCAAAGCAGCTTTACATTGTTAAATGGGAAAATAGTGTGTCAGTTATGCAAACAAAATTCAATTCTGCTCTAAAAAGAGGACAGTTAACGGTGTATTTTTTTATTTTTTTGTCAGTTAAATTTTTCAGTTCATCGTTAATTCAGTGATTTCATCATCCAGTTCAGTTCAGTTCTCTAACAATACTGTCCAAAAACATAGTTAAGTCAATAGCATTCCTTTTTTTAGTTTTGTGTCCCGCTGAAAAGTGTACGATGTAGGAAATTCTCTAGATAATCTATTCCTCGAAAGAAAGTAGTTGACGAGCCCTGGTCTAATTATTCCATTTAACACCCATTCCTGCTGCCGTCACCACAGGTAAAGCCGTGAAACCGTTCTTCATGTGTTGTATATCCTCTCATGTCTAGTTAACATCTCCAAAAGCCCATAACACATCCTAACATCCTTTTCAAAGAAGCTGTGTCAGTGTTGGCGCACGTGGGCAGCATGTTTCTGTAGATTCCAAGGTAGCGCTAATTGGATGTAGCAAAGATAACAACATTAGCATGCATTAAGATGGACTTATCAGAGGCATTTAGAGGCTCACTCAAGCTAGAGCACTGGAATCATGCAGAGGATTGGGGCTGCGGGGGACTAGCATAAGCTGTGGACTGTTCGTAGACCTGCAGAGCTATATGATGCTAGGGGAGGCTTGTTAGCTGCTACAAGCTAATGGCTAGCCTGTGGCAGGCCATCTGCCACTCCAGATTATGTGCCAAGCCTAGGTGCTGCCATTCTGCCAACCCCATAGAGAGGTCACCCTCCCCCTCTGGGCTGAATCTAGTCACAGACATGGTCAAATATTTTTAGAAATAAAGAGATTTTAAAAGATTGAAAAAAAGGGAGGAGGAAACAAACAAGCCCAAAGCAAAAAACTGTGTCCCTAAGTGTGTGTCTGGGGAAGAGGGGAAACAGGAACTGAGCGAGTCAACACAAGACCTCAAGCCCATATTACTTCCTTTCTCAAGCATGAAAGTTTTATTGTAGAAGTCTGACTGCACATGTTCTGCTTCATTTGGGATCATGCGCCAGTGGTGTTTTCGTTCCATCATATTTTTTATTATTTTCTGGCTGGGTGTTAGTTGCAGCCCATGGAACCATATGGTAAAAAGTTGTGAAATTTGGCACACTGAATGGAGTGTTTAAGTCCTTCTGGGAAGTTTGTATTTACAAGTTGGGAAGTCGTAATTATGATGGGTCAGATGGGTTCAAATCACTTTGTTCGAAGCAAGATTGTGATTTTTAAAGTTGGCATGAAATTAAAATTCATCCTGTTTTCTAAATGCATGTTGCAGATCTTATTGTGAACAATTCATCTGTGCATATTTTTTCCTCTTTTTTTTGACCTCGTAATTTTTAATCAGAATGTCATTCCTGGACCTTCTGGTGAAAACTGACTTCTTTCAGGCTTCTCTACGACTTATGTTGGACTTTTCCAATTATTTAGGCCACTTAAACCCCTCCCCTATTTTACATTTGACTGAAATTTCACATTTGTTTTTAAGCTCAAAATCTAAACAACAATTAATGGATAGAGCCAAGTCTCTGCCATATGATACGTTTCACATGGGTGTACATCACATTAGTAAGAAAAGATCTGTTGCTGCTTACTGGTATATTGCGACTTTATCTCTACTTCTGTCATGACGACAACTCTCGGAGGGATTGGCATGGTAATTTACATGACAGCGTTAATGTGTTTGGTCTTGGCGGAATAGATCTGCTACGCTGCTGCTGCTAATGCGGCAGAGCAAGTACCGAGACTTGCTACTGCCAAGACATCCACAACATGCTGCTGTGAGCATGTAAGAAATACTGCTGCTGCGCACATAACATGAAATAACCCCCATATAGCACACATGAATACCCCATAGTAGACCTATACAGGTGGAGCTGGGGAAGGTGGGGGGTTTCTGAAGAACTGCTACAGCAAGCACTAGCCTGTCTGATATTTTTTTGTCTGATATCTTGTCTCATGCAAAGTTCAGTAAAGTTATTTATTTGAATCTCTGCCCACCAGATTTGTTACCATCTTTGATTACAACACAGATATTTTTTAACTAATTTTATCCAGTTGTCATAGTTTGGTCTAGATGACCATCATGCCAAGACACCAAAGTTATCAAATTCATTTTCAAGGCTCAACATTTTGGGAAGTAACAATGCAGGAAAGATGGTGATGCCAGTGGAAAACAGAAAACGAGGCTAAATCTCAGAAATACTTTAGTTTCTTGGAAACTAAACCTGTTAGGAATAACTGACATTTATACTACAGACATTCATACTATACTGTATAGAATGTACTTTTTAATGGTTGCGAAATATGTTGCATGCAATTTTAGATGCTCCTCTTGAACTTTTGGATAAAAACTCTCTGAAGTGTATTTTTTCAGTTATTGAAGTGGTAATTATTATTTGTAGATGAGTGTATACTATATTTTTCTATAACAAATATAAAAATAGTTAGTTTTAAAGAACATTTTTCTTTCCATCTCATTTTTCTTCTAAATATTTTCTCCTTCCATTGAGTGGAAACACAACATGTCTAAAATTCTCCAAACAGCCAAACTTTTTTTTCACAGTATGAGCACCAAAATATGAACCAATTCCCCACACCATTGGCTTCCATCCTTTCTTTTTACATTTCCCACCCAATCTGACAACAGACCCTGTCGACTAACTCATGGTGGCTTCACTGTTCCTTCATTTCCTCCTGAACTTCGGTACCTTGAGCATTTCAATGTGTCCTATTTCCGCAGCCACCTCTCCTCAAGCCCCAGTGATTTCACCACAACGACACAATGCTTCCTTCTGCCACAACCTGACTTTTGTTCTGTGATGTTTCTTTGAGATTCACACATCAGGTGGAGACACATTTTCCCTTTTCTTGTCTATTTGTGTCTCCAGTGATGTTCAAAGGCTTTCTTGTTTGAGTGTGGTTGGCTCCAGGCAAACCGATGACACTGGCAGTTGCTTACATGTTCTTGTAAGCTGTGGTGTGTTTTTGTTTGATAAGAATATCTGGAGAGTGGTAAGACTCATTGTTTCTTTGGGGAGGGGTGGACTCATGTTGATGACATCAAATGAATCCCAGATGTGTTGAGTTTATTTTCTGCCTCCTTTTGGTTTAATTTGAAAATAATATTTAAAGCTGCATTCCTGAAATGTGCTGAAACTTGTCTCTTTAATTACCTGTTTATAGGTGCTTCTGATTAATGACAAGTAATACTTTAAATTTATCTTTATTGGTGATCAAATTCCAATGAGTTTCTCATTTTCAGTGAGTTTGTAATTTTAAATGTGTGATTCAAGTTGTTAACTTGTTTTTGTTTTTTTGTTTTTTTTAGTTTATTTATTTACAGGGGCAATGCACATTAATAAACATAACTGTAAACGTGCCAGAATTAGCCCAAAAGGCTATTTTTCATCTGTAGACCCTTGACAGAATGTTAAAAGGTCACCCTAAAAACAAAGACAGAGCATCACACATATACACATCATATAGAGAGAGAAGATGAAAACAAACAAAAAAAAAAAAAAATTACAGAAAACAAAAAAATAAAATAAAAAAACAATCAGAAAAATCGCTACTAAAATACAAAATATAAGTGAATTATCTAAAACAAAGTAAACATGAGAGAAAGAGAAAGAGAGAGAGAGAAAGATGGCAACAGGAGAGAGCAACATAGCCAAGAGCAATTAGTACAAGGAAGTCTATTGTCAAGAATACAATACTAATGTTGACAGTGCTGAGTTGTCAGTAACCATTTTTTAAGATGAGACTGAAAAGAGACAAAAGTATGTAATCGTCTAATTGTTGATGGGATGGAGTTCCATTCCCTTGCAGCTTTGACTGAAAATACAGACTGACTGAACTTACTTCTTTTGAAAGGAATAATACAGTCCCCTCTTTCCCCACCTCTTGTAGATCTGTGAGCAGTTGTTCTAATATTCACAAACTGTTTTAGTGGTGAAGACAAGCTATGCATAGTCTTAAACAGCAGACAAATGTGTACATATTTGATCAAGTTATCCCAGCTTAGCAAATTGTATTTCTTTAATATTGAGCAATGATGAAACTGAACTGATTTCTTATCAAGAGTTTTTAGTGATTGTTTATACAAAGACTCTAGTGGTTTCAGAGTAGTAATACTGGCTTGCGACCAAGTAGTTAAACAGTAAGTAATATGAGAAATAATCATGGAATGCATATACATCAGAGCGGCGTCAGACGACATATAATCACGAATAAATCTAAAATTTGATAAACTAAATCTGACCCGGTTACAGACCTTTTTAACCTGCGCCTTAAATGAAAGTTTGGAATCAATCAGAACACCAAGGTACTTATATTCAGATACAACTTGTAATCTTTCCCCTGATACAAATACATCTGGCACTACACTTAAATTCTTAGTTTTGGTGATAAACATACACGCTGTTTTAGAGATGTTTAACTGTAAGCAGCATTGTTCTAGCCAAGCTGCAACATGAACCAAGGATTCTGTAAGTTCATTTGCAACTTGTGACACACTACTTCCGTGTATATAAATGACAGTGTCATCTGCATACATTTGAATGTTAGTGTTAGGACAGACGGATGGAAGATCATTGATGTACAACGTAAAAAGTAAAGGACCCAGAATAGATCCTTGTGGAACACCAGTGGATATACTTAGGGGAGCTGAATTATAATTCTGTATACTAACATACTGTGTGCGACCTGACAAGTATGATTCGATCCATCTTAAAGTATGTGGAGAGAAATTAAAACTTAATAATTTAGACAAAAGAATTCTATGGTTTAGAGTGTCAAAGGCCTTCCTGAGGTCAAGAAACACAGCCCCGACAACCCCTCCTTTATCTAATAGAGACTTGACTTTTTCAGTGAAGTAGCAATTTGCCATCTCAGTTGAGTAGTTTGCTCTGAAGCCAAATTGCATTGGATGTAAAGCAAAAGAACTATTATTTAAATAATTAGTGATTTGTGCAGCCATCAATTTCTCTGCAACCTTTGAGACTATAGGTAAAATACTAATAGGTCTGTAATTACTAGCAGAGTGAGGGTCACCACTTTTGAATATAGGCACAATAACAGATGACTTCCAAGCACATGGGAACATCCCTGAGAAACTGAAAGATTGATAATTTTAGTGATAGGGTTAACTAACGACTCACTAAGCTCTTTAAGCATTATCACATCCATACCAAAAATATCCTTTGCTCTGGATGGTTTAAGAGATGTAATTGTTCTTGTGACGTCTAATTCAGAGACTGCCCTTAGAGTAAGGGCTTGTTCCACTGTATTAACTGTATAAACTTCTGAATACTTAGGGGAAAAACATTGTGAAATTGTGACTACCGAGTCAACAAAGTAATAGTTAAGTGCTTCGGCTACATCAGCTGGATTGTTAGTCAGCTTCCCGTTAACCATCAATTCAAGTGATGACCTATCTTTTTTTTATCACCTTTTAAGTAGTTCAATTTATTCCAGATTGTTTTAGAATTACCTCTAGCCTCATTAATTATTCTCAGGAAAAAATCAGCCTTTGCTTTTCTCAAGGTCTTTACCACCTTGTTCCGTAACATAGCGAAATGTTGTCTATCATGACTAAACTTTGATCTGTTTGCAGTTTTTAAAGCAAGATCCCGTTTTTTCATTAATTCTAAGATATCTGAATTCATCCAAGGGACAGTATGTTTTTTATTTTTAGGATTAAGTTTACAACTGAAATCTTTAATGGTACTCTCTAATTTTTTGGAGAATGTTTGACTGTCTTCGTCCTGATCTTTTCCGATTAATAAATCATCCCATTCAATCTGATGGACTGCTTTTCTGAAGTCATCTAGTTTACGTTTTGGAATGCCATAAGAGTCATATTTCCTTATGAATGAATTTAATCTCTTGCTAGATAATTTTCTGGCCACTAAAATCAAATTATGATCAGAAAGGCCTGTTAACATATTAAAAGTGTTTAAAATTCTCTCTGCTCGATTACTAAAAATTAAATCAATTTGAGACCTTGTTGAATTAGTTATTCTTGTAGGCCCATTAATCATTTGCTTCAGATCGAAGTGATCAGTTATCTGTTTGAGATTCTTTCTGACGGTTTTATCGTCCCAATTAATATTAAAGTCTCCCATTATAATAACTTCTTTGTTGAAATCACACTGCTTTAGTAATTGTTTCAAATTTTCATAAAAACTAATATTAGAAGATGGTGGACGATAGATTACAATTAATACAAAAGACATCTGTGGTGATAATACAAGGTTCAGACCAATACATTCCAAATCTATACAATTCGCCCAGGCGATTTCATTACACTGGATGCCAGTTTTCACATAAATCATAACTCCACCTCCCTTAGAACCAACTCTATCTCTCCTATACAATTTAAAACCAGGTACTTCTAATGCTGCAGACGGAGAATTTTCATGAAGCCATGTCTCAGATAAACAAAGAAAATCTAAATTAGAGTCTAGTAAAAGATGATGAATTTGATCACTTTTTGATATAATACTTCGTATATTCAAATGCCCACCTAAGAGACCCTTTGGCTTGACTTTAGGATCCCAAATTGTTCTTGATTGATTTACTGTTTGAAAGAATCCCCATTTCTTATTTTTTAAAATACCTTGATTTACAACTTTACTTTTTACATTTTGCATAGACTTTGCAAACACTTGTGAAGTACCTAAGCCAGAGTTCACAGAAATTGAACTATTTGGTGACCCCATCGGAGCAAAATTCCCTTCATTCCCCAAAGGTCTTGTAATGCACGATCTCGTCTGAAAGTCCGTGTCACTCCCGCTCGCCGCAAGGGAACCCAGGCCTGCCTCAGACGCCAACAATCCCACATGGACACGCCGCGGAACACCAACTGCGGCCGTGGAAACACCCGGCAACTCGGCCTCCTCTGCCGCGACGCTCCCCGCACCAACACCAGCATCCAGCGAGACAGAGCGAGGGAGGTTAGTGTGTTGAGCATAGCCAGACAGTGACATACCGCCACCAAAAGTGCGTACCTGAAGGATAGCTGGATCCGACATGGAATCCACTGGGCCGGTGTGACGCCGGTCCATGATGCTAGTGCCCAGCCGCTGGGCCTCCACCACCTCCCCGCTCGTCACGGCACTCCACGCGGGCAAGACGCCGCCACCAAAACCCGGCGAACCAAAGCAAGGGAGGTTAGTTTGTTGTACATAACCAGACAGCAACGTCCCGCGACCCAGAGTGCGTACCTGAGAGACAGCTGAGTCCGACGTAAAATCCAATACATTCACTGGTTTGGCGTGGTGTGGACCGGGACAGGGATGAATATCTCCCGATAATAGTAAACAAATCATGATGATTAGGCCTAAAGCTTTACTTTGATGACGTCGAGTTGATGACTTTGAATGTATCTTCACTCGCTTGTACAGAGATGGATAAATAAAGGTTACCGCTAAAGTGTGCTTCCCATGTCCGAAATTTCCCAAGGCATTGTATGTTTGTTTAACTAACCAGTCAGCATTATTAACAAATGTTTTCTCATATCTGTTAAATAATGAATGGTTATTAAAATGATCCGCAAAAAAACTCAAATTAATAGGACTTAAAAAGTTAAAAAGCAGACTGTAAACTAAGAGAGCTGTGACAACGCCTAATGCACCTGCCGCCATCTTGCCAGATCAAGTTGTTAACATGACGATGAAAGGACACAGATATGCTAACTTTCTAATACAATAAGCTGCCAATATTTGTTATTTTCATTAAGTGTTAGAAAATCGATATTGGCAGCATTTTTAATTTCTAATTTATCACTTTTGCATTTTTTGTACAAGAACAACACTAAAAACATAATATGCATTATTAATATATTATTATTTATTATTATTTCCATGTCAAAGGTATGCATATCTGTAAAAGCTAGTCAGTCGTTAGTATTATTTTTTTATGACATTATTTCTCATGTTGCCATTTTTTCTTTCCATCTCTTCTTCCCACCTTCCACTGAGTGGAAACACAACACATATCATTCTTTTCTGAAATTCTCCAAATAGCCAATCTTTTTATGCAATATGAGCACTAAAATATGAACTAGTTTCCCACACCTGTGGCTTCCATACTTCCTTTATGTGTTTGTCCCATTCCTAGCATTTGTCATTTCAAAGCATTTTTCATTTTTAATTTGAATGCAATTTTTTTTAAGTATCTTGACTTTTTACATTTGTGTTCTGTTAAAAATGATGAGGGGACAAAGGTTTGCTAACTTTTTTGTGCAAACATATGTTCACATCATATCTTTAAGTGTCTTGGATTTCAGGGACTTGTTCTCTGTAATGTAAAACTATACACATCTGTTGACCTATTTTCATTTTTTGTTGAAAATCTAATATAAAGATCATTTAATGACTTTATTTGTTTGCTAAATTGCTCTTGCATATAGGCCTATTAGATCTTGACCTTATATACCGTTCTCTTTGGGGTAGATTGAACAGCATGTCCTGTGGGAAGGACTGATCACACGGTTTGTTTTTATCCAGCAGCTTTAGTTTAAGCAATAATCTCTTATATTGCTATCACTATTGGATTCAAATATGCATCAAATATCACATTTCACTTAGGAAAAAAATGAATAGGCAGATAGTGGAATCAAAACAAACAGGATTTGTAGAGAGGCTCTGCTATGCTCACACACTCATATCATCTTTGACCCAAATTGCATGTGCTGTGGTTGCTGCAGCCACCCCGGCCAGCTAATACACGCAAAACCCTCATCCTAATGAATCAGATTGAGCAACAACCCCGCCCTGACCCTAATCTCTGGAAATCTATGGGATTTTCAAATGCGGTTTTCCCTCAGGACAACTGGCCATGTAGGAAATTATGATCAGTATGAAATGTTGTCTTGTCCACAGGCCATGATTTGGTATTATTGACAGTATTTTACAGGCAGGGAAAAAAGAGCAACATGGGATTTGTGCTCTTTATTGCTTATAAGCAAAGATAAGCCATAGGAACTTCTGCATAATAACGAAAAGACATCCATCTCATTTCTCATCACAGTGTGACCTTAAATTACTTTTCATATTTCTTTTACAGCACATGGCCCCTGAGTCTCATGTGAAAAAAATGTGAATCTAAACTTGAATCAGTGTTGCTGCAGTCTTGGGACAGTGTGTCTGTTGTTACTTAAACAGGATTGGCTAGTTATACTCAATACTGCATTTATTATTTTCATAAATGAAGAAAAATATACAAGGTGTTCAAAATTAGAGACTGCCCTTTTTAGTTTTTATGACCAAAAATATAATCTGCATGATAATAATAATAATAATAATAACGGTTGTTGTTGTTGTTATTATTAGCAATAATATTAATGAATAATACAAATTTTGGTAAATATTGGTTTCCAAATAGTGGGTCTATTTATTTTCAAAACCTAATATTTAATGAATATAAACATTTAATGCCAGATTTACTGGACACAGTTATTTTTGTGCCTGACCTTATTGAATATGCATTTGTAGCAGTCAGACGCAAAATTTATGGGAGAAGTGTATATTAAAATGAATCACGTAACGCAATTTACAAACGTTTGCGCTTGTCAAATTACTGGTATTTGTGCCATTATTTAACGGCAAAAAAAGCATGTCTTAAAGCAGGTGCTAATTTGCGCTGTTCTTGGTAGATTACGCTGGTCATTATGGAAATGATCTGGCTGCGTCTGTGTTCTTTAATGTGTGCATTGTTAGTAAATCACACGCAAAATTTTCCCCTCCCATCTGTGTTTTTATGGATTTGCGCTGTTTTCTTTTGCATTTAAATTTTAAGCTGAATCATATTTTTATATGATATGATATGATGTGATAAGATACGAAATTATATGATATGATAATATTCTTACTAAATAAAGTTGTCTATTAACAGGATTATTTCTAAACTAATTATTTAATGTCTATTTCAATTTAAAACTCAATATTTAATACACATAAACATGGAGTATTGTTTGGAGTCCTTTTTGTATTTTGTTTTGAATTTTAACTATTTAAAGTTGAATGTTTTTTTAATTGTAGGTTTTCTGTAAATCTTACAAAATAAAGTAGTATTTTGGCATGGTTGTTTCTAAACTAATTATTTCTGGTCTATTTCACTTAAAAACCCAATATTTAATACAATTTTGATTTGTCTTGTTTTTAGTTGAGTGATATTTCATAACATTTCTTTGTAGATTTTCTGTAAATCTTACCAAATAAAGTAGTCTTGCATTTGGAGTCTTAAAGGCAAATAATATTTTTCATTAAAAATCCCATTTTAGATAGATCCAGTGTTTACCGCAGAGGTTGAGGAGAGTGTCAAGAGGTAAATATCATCTGATATCTTCATCTTCCTTCCTTGATCTGCTCTTCTTTACTTTCATCTCCCTCCTTCACTCTCTGGTACTTGATCTTCAAAGTCTCTGTTCCTTATTACTGCCACTGAAGACCCACACTTATGCACAGGAACATTCATCTGCTTTTTTAAATATGTCTGTCGGTAATCTTTCCAGTACTTTTTAAATTCCCCTTTTAAAATAAGGAAATGCCCTCATTCTAAACTGTTCCTGGATATATTATAATTTATGTATGAGTTTGTGTGTGTGTAGAACTGTTGGAGTGTATCTGGCGGCTGATTTGAGTCAAGAGGAGCTGCATGCTGCCATGCAGAAATCTTTTGCCCTGGTCAACTCGTCTCTCTCAGAGGGAATGTCTGCTGCTATCTTAGAGGTTTGTTTAGAGAGCAATAATTGAATTTAATTTGTTTTATTACAAATTCTGTTATGAGACAATTTATAACAATTTGAGTGAAATGTTAATATTTAACATTAATATTAATTTCAGAATGTCTTAGAATTTGGTTTGTCCAAGAGAAACTTGTCTGAAACAATTATTATTTTTTGGTATTCAGTTTGTTCTCACCAGTAGTGCAGGGATGGCTTACATGAGCTTTGAATCTGTGTTTGTTTTGCCTCTTATTAGATAGGATATTATGAGCACAATATCATCATGGGGATCTAGTTAATCTGTGTTCAAACTGACCAGATTAGTTTAACCCACAGTGTCATTAATGTGCTTAAGTAGCTGTTATCATATTTTCCTCAATAGTTCCACATCTAGTTTGAAATAGCCAGTATGACAGAATTAAAGTTAAAAAGGTTGTTGTAATTTACCAGAATTTAAAAATGAAAAGGAAAAGCCTTATAAGTGCTATCAGCTAGCCCATAATGCTTGATTGCTAGCTTGCAGCGAATGTTCTTGTAGCTGAAATAGCACTCACAATGTCAAAGTAATGGGTTCAATCTCAGGAAATGCGTATACTGATAAAATACCTTGAATGCTCTTAAATTGCTGCAGATAAAAGCACCTGGAAAATGAATAAATGTAAATGCATTGTGCACAAGGCCAAGCAGAGTTAATGTATTACAATCTGGTGTGTTTTAGGCGATGGATTTAGGTTTGCCTGTTTTAGCGAGGGATGTTCCTGGAAATGCTGCAATAGTCGAGCATGAGGTCACAGGACTGCTGTACTCAAGCCCTCAGGTAAGATTTACAAAGGTTTGGATTATCAGTGAGAGCTTCATTTTAAAGCAGTGAAATCATATTTGTTTCCATTTGTATAAATTTTATATTTTGATGTCTTTAATACATGTTAAGAGCAAATAGCAAAAAAAATCAAATCAAATCAAAGTCTCTATATAAAGAAGGTGATTAGATAAGAGCATGGTGAAATCTGGTTTATTTGGGGATACATCATGATACAATGAACATTCTGACATTTACTCAATCTCTTGTTGTTACAAATACTTTATGCCATAGATTATGAAAGGAGATGTTTATCAGAATGTCCACGCGGTTCTTTTTCATAGAATGTAACTGAGCTGTGATAATATGTAAATATAAATGTAATCTATATGACATATTCCAAGTCTTCTGAAGACTTAGGTTAAAACACACACACACACGTTGATAAACCACATTGAAATCTTTGCCTCTGCTGAAGATCTCAAACAACATCAGTGTAATTTTATGATGTGCGTATTCAAATGTGCTATGTTGTGATTGGTTATGACGAGATGCACAATAACCAATAGAGTGCATTAGTATTTTCATAGGCACCTGTTCCAGAAGTATTTTTCCCATTCATAGGAATTTAAAAAAAAAAGTTGTTAAAAAGTTAAAAGCCATGAACCAAGCCAACCATCTGCGAGGAGAATTATAAAGGTGTCATAGGTGATTGTCTTCAGAAACATTTTTTGTTATGCTGGTTGAAAGTCTCTTCACATCCCGATAGCAATCATTAGGTTAAGTGGTCTAAATGTATTTATCTGTATTTATATATTCTGTGGAAGGCGTAGGACCAAGAAATGTTCGTCCAGTCAAAATGGCTTTTTTATTTTTACGTGAGGACTGGAATTGGTACGGTTCCGTAATGTTGTCTCTGGTATTCTGGTCTGTGAGCGTATATGCGTTCAGGGGGCGTGGCTTTGGACGGAGATTGCAGGGAGGGTGGGACATTCGCTTTCAGTGCTATCAGTTTAAAGTTAGCATTTTCCAAGATCTACTACTGCACCTTTAACATTCAACTTCTAGTTAAAGCAAAGAAGTATATTAAAATTGGACAAAATGACAAAGGACTGTGTATTTATCGGCTGTAGTGAGGGAAGGAACTACAATCCCATGAATGGCGTTAATCGAATTCAAAACAATGGGAAAAAACATATAGTGCTATAAAAATACTTATTATTCTTATTTTAGAGTGTAGGCAGAGTTATGTCATTCTTCATGGGAGTGGGCGGAGCTAAAGATTTATTTTGGCATTCTTTGCTCGCTGCAACTCTGATTGGTGGAATTTTATGTATAGCATCATGGGTAATATAGTTTTCACCACAAATTCTGTTATTAAACAATTATTTTAAAAATAAGTCAAATTAATGCAAACAGATGGGTTCAACAAAAGCAAATGACAACCTCAGAGCTCAGAACTGCTCTGTCTTTAAAGGTTTATCAGTTATTGTTAAAAATCTATTTCCCAATGGAGAAAATGTCTTTACTTCTGGAAGCTGACTGTTGTGCTCTATGATGTTTGCCATCATTAATGTCAAATCTGAAGTGACACATGTTCATGCACTGCATTCACAAACGTGAATGAGATTTCAGCTGTGACTGAATTATAATAAGATTATCAGGGGAAAAAAATCAGTTTGTTCATCACAAAAAGATATAAGTGTGCAGAACACCTGAATATATGAGAAGAAAGAAAGTCATACAGGTTTGGAATGATAAAGGGTGAGTAAATGTTTTGAATTACTGGACATTAATTATTTAAACTTGCAATTTTACAACTTTTTCTCAAAATATTTTTTGGCATTAAAACGGTGCTGTAAAAAGAAGTAATGTTGACTTCCTCTTCTTGGCACCATCTCTATCTGCTGGTGACTAAGCTTTAACCTGTTTTGGGTCTTAGAGGGAACAGACAGACTTAGCGTTCATTGTATCACCATGCTAAACGGCTGAGAGGAGCCCAAGGCGGCTTAAAAGCTCAAAGGGCAAAACTTCTATCCCTAAACCAATCTGCTCCTCTGAGTAATTTCCAAACATCCATGTATCATGTTTATCTTAAATGTATTAAAAGCAATAGTGGATCTGAAAATCTGATGTCTCTAGAGATGTCACAGAAAATTGTGTTTAAAGCATTGATGTTTTTGATGTTTGTTTGCAAATCAGGTCGATTTTGACCATTTGGATCCACCATGTGCCCTTCTATACACCTGTGACCTATGCTAAGCTTTGACCCTTAATTCAAAGAGCTGTTCCTTGACAAAGAGCTTGTACAAGCCTCTCGTTTCCGTCTCGATCAGTAGGTCAGTGTGCTACAGTTCAACCCACCTGCTATACAGTTTGCATGATGTCATTTGGAGGATTTAATGCATTACTGTAGTGGTAAAATGCACTTACTATTGTCCCATTAAATGGCACAGTGATAGAATCCAGTGATTATTTCACACAAATCAAATACAGATGAAATGTCAACATACATTACTGTTCAAAAGTTTGAGGTTGGCAATATTTGTTTTATGTTTTTGCATGACATTTTGAAGCAGTCATTACTCCAGTGTTCAGTGTCACATGATCCCTCAGAAATCATTCTAATATGCTGATTTGAAATCAGAACATTTCTTGTTTAGTTGTGTTGCTTTACATTTTTGCAGATTTGGATACTGCCTTAATGAAAAACATCATGGTGAATCAATGCTACAGCCTCATGCACAGTGAACCTATGCAAATGTATTGTTATTATGATAATCAGTGTGTATGCACTAGCAAAAACTACTGAACTCTTCACAGGAAAAAAAATAAATAAATCCGATATGGACACATATAACTTCAGTTACATGTGTAAAAACAATCAGTCACAAACACCCAAAAACTCACATTTTTCTGTCACTTAATTAATCTAGAAGCATTTTTCTTATGTGATTTCTTAGTGCCAAAGATGTGTTTAACCGTGTCTCACATGTGTGCTGTGCTGAGCCTTGACCTCTGCCTTTTAAGTAGCTAAATGAGAGGTTTAAGACTGGACTGGATATTGTGGAACAAAGATCTCTGATGATTAGTTATGTGCTTCACTACATAAAAAAGTCATGTCTAGTTCTCTGCATGCATTAAATTGATCAAAAGTTACAGTAAAGACATAGAATATAATTTATTTAAGATTTCAAATAAATGCTGTAACATATTAGCATATTAGAATGATTTCTAAAGGATCATGTGACACTGATGACTGGAGTAATGATGCTGAAAATTCAGCTTTGCATCATAGGAATAAATTAAATGAATAAAACTATTATTTCAAAAACAATAAAAAAATCTTATTTGTTGACATTGATCAGCTGACTATATTATCCTGCACATTACACGGCTGTTTAACAAATAACTTGACCCGATCTACACCCAAGAGAGCTCAGGAACTTCCCACCAGGCCACATTTCTGTCAAACACACTCATTTACACTCTGGTTTCATCATGGCATTGTGTCAAAGACAGGCCTCATGTTGTGGTCAAATCTTTCATATGACACAAAAACTGTTTGCCTTTTCCTCATGGCTTCTGTTTTCCTGCTGAGCTGAAAGAGAAGTTTATACCCTGCCTGTCAAATCAGTGTGAAGCCAACTTCACCAAGAGTCTCTGTGGATAAGAGTAAATAGCAGGGGGTCACTGGAAGCTGAAGGTGTTTTAAGTCAGGTTGAAAGACAAAGTTGCAACATGGGCAGCTTACATGACGAGTAATTTCACTGTCCTCAATAAATAAGGCTTTTATATTTTCATTATTCAGATAGACAGCAGTTTTTTCCATAAATATAAAATGATTTATTTTTATATGTTTTAAACTATTAATTTTTTTTGTAAATGATTTATGCTCACAAATGCAACATTTTGAATTTAGCAAATAATACATTAAAATCTGTGATACAAAATATTATTACAACTAAATGTTCATCAGTCATTACTCCAGTCTTCAGTGTCACATCAGACATCAGAAATCATTCGAATATGCTGATTTGCTGCTCAAGAAGCATTTCTTCTTATTATCAAACATTACTTTTTATTGTCTTATCAATGTTATTTTGTGGAAACTAACATACTTTTTTCAGGATTCTTTAATAAACAAAAATTTCAAAAGAACAGCATTTATTTACAATATTTTTTTAAGTCTTTACTGTTACATTTCTTAAAAAAAAAGAAAAGGTTGAAAGATTGTGTGTTTGTGTATATATACAAATCAAATAAACGTTTTGGAAATAAATAATTGCATGGATATTTCATGGATAACAGACAAAGGAAAACAGACATGTGAAGCCTTAACATTAATTTCAGTGTTCTTGTTTTTACAGGAATTTGTAAGCATGTCCAGAAAACTCCTGGATGACTGTGGGCTCCAGGAAAGACTGGTGAGAAATGGAAAGAATTACATTACAACTTGCCACAACCTGATGAATGAGAGAATAACCTATCAGAAACTGGTGGAGACTCTTCACTGACAGTATGATGGGATTACCATTTGTCTCAGGTCTTTAAGAACTTTAAAAAAGGTGAGGGCTTTGTGCTCTTTCTAGAGCTTTTGAGACTGAATTGCATATTTCAGTTGGATATACAAGCCTCTCCCATGACTGCCAAGATAATGGTGGCCATTTGTTTCTAAAAATAGGATAAAAAGGAAAGATATATTCATAGGACATTGACTTTCACGAGGTATGAAAGGGACACACATTTTACTATACATTTACTCAGTGCTTAAATTACAATTTATCAGGTCTTGGAACAAGGATGGGTGACAGATCTGGCAGTTTTTCTTTTTTGAGGGGTAGTAATTTATCCAGAAGCGTGTGCTTGACATTCATTTGACACTGCACATGGCCGAGCTCTTGCTGTGTGCACAGACAGCTGCATGTTTGCAAGTGTTTGTGTTCTACATTTGTTGTGTTGTGGTGCTTGGTTGACGATTGGGTATAGAAGTGCCAGTGTTACCACAGTGGTTGTGAGTTTTAGGAGTTAAAAGATGTGTTGACATTACTAAAGATTTCTGCTCTTAGGAGGATCTCAGCTTGAACTGAACAGGCAGCTTGTGTTCACGTGTGCATATGTGATATGACGTGATATATGCAAGATATAAGATAAACTAAAAAATGCTGAAATGTACTATACTTGATTTAAAAAACAAAACAAATGTAAAGTGGGAGATCCACTAAAATAGATGTCGGATTCAGTTTCAGAGGTGCTGTTTAGCTTGTTTGGTACAAATTACACCCTGCTTTTAATATAGTAAAAATTAGAGCTTTAAAAGTTTTAAACTGCGTCAAGGCCAAGATTTACAGGCTTAATAAACTCAGAAGACAACTCTCAATTAGTCATAAGCTGATTCAACTGCCAAACTGTTTTTTCTCTTAAGTCCAGATGAAGAACAGTGATGCTCTCTGTACAATAAATGAAACACAAGATTGTTTTTAAGGACACATTTTAGTCTTCTGAGGATTTTTAATTTATTTATTAAAAGTTACTTTGTTCAGGGATTAAGGTTTGTATTTAGAGGTTTTGCTAAACATATTATAAAATATTTATTCTGTTTGTATCTAAGACTGTATGTCTCAAATCTTAAACCATGACTTTCTATGAATGTATCTACATTTCTTTTAATTTCATGGCACAATAAAATATACTGTAAGCACTTGAATACAAACTTCTGTTGAATTTCAATTCAAATATAGAGGTAAAATATATACATTAGTGGTGCTCTGAACTCATGGGAATTTTTGGCCTGTGTGTGGTCTCAGCCATATGTTTGTACCAGAATATCATTATATTGTGGGAAAATCGGCCAACTCCAACTCTGGATTGGCATGGAGTTTTGTGGGCAACCGCCACTCCTTTTCTTCAAAAAATGTAAAATATGTTTTTATCACTACTATTTTCATTTACCTCCACACCAGGGGCCTCATTTATAAAATGTTGCGCAGAAACCATCCTAAATTTGTTCTAAGATCATTTCGCAAAAGTGCGTAAGTGAGATTCAGAGAAAACGAACGTGCGCACAAAAACACGTGTGTACGCCTCTCTTCCAGATGTGACGTTTATAAATCGCAAATGATCTTGAAATTGTGCGCAGCTGACTGGTGTCAGATCTCCGCCTTGTAAACGCCCCCTAATTAATATCATTATCATATAAAAGAGCACACGCCAATATCCAAATTTCTATGCTTGAGAATGACGAGCACAAAGAAAAAAAAACTTTACTGAGTCTGAAATTGAGGTCCTGCAGGCGGAGGTAGAGGTTCGTGCGGGGACGCTTTTTGGGAGTCTCTCAAGTTCAAGTTCAAGTACTTTATTGTCATTGTGTACACAACGAAATTCCTCTTGTGACAACCCCGAGGTGCATAAAAAATAAAAACAGTATAAATAGTTGACAAAACATATATAAAAATATGTGATAATAATTAGTCACACATTGCCTCATAGATTATTTTACATGATCAGGTTGGGAGTCTCTCCAGTGGGCTTTCACACAAAACAAAATTTGTGGCATGGCAGTGTATAGCGCAGGCTGTGAACGAGGTAGGGGGGTCAGCAAAGTTCCCTAAAAGACGTAAAGAAAATGGTCTGACTTGAAATTACAGTCCAAAAAACGCGTTGTCTTCTCATTGCACGGTCCATTCTGCTTCTTGCAAACTACTACTTCATAGGCCATTTTATAGGCCATAGATGCATAGGAATTATTAACATGCGTGGATCCAAATTATTTCATAATGTGTAATTATTCTTTGGACAAACAATGTGTGTGTGGTTAGATTTTTTCTATTGACTATTATCAAAATTACTACTAGAAACAACAGAAATAATAATAATATTAGTAGTGGTGGTAGTAGTAGTAGTAGTAATTATTAAACAATAAGGTTTCCAAAAGTAAGAATAAACTACGAATTCAAGTAAAATTTTCAGTCATCTTATAAAAAGTGAGCATCCTACTTTTAAAATCACTTGCTATGACAACTAATAAAAAGTGTAGTATCACAAAATTCTAGCAAAACTAAAAAAAAAAAAAACATTATAGAAAGAAAATTTGGATGTTTCATATCATAATAAAATAAATTATTACACGATTATGGTCTCAGGTCTGAAAAAACCTGCATGTGATTTGGAATTTCTTTATATTTACAGTTTACTAATGCTGCTCAAATGTGCCAATAATGTACTGACACAAAATATCTAGTGTATTTTATACAAATATAACTGATGTAAATGACAAAAACTAAGTTTAAGGCTGATGTCTCTATTCATTTTCACAGAAGCAAAGCAGCAGATGTTATAAATAAAAACCGTTAACAATGTTATTGAATAGAATATATTAAAACCGTTATTGAATGATAGATTCTTATAGGCTACACGGACAAAACAGTCGGAGATGTTTATGCTTTTTTTTTTCCCAATAGTAGTAAAACAAGACGTCGCAAGTTCTCTTGTAAAATAAAATGATAAAAAACAAGAACAAGGAATAAACTGTGTAGCCTAGAATGCGAGTAAACAACTCTCAACATTAGGCTACTAAAAAGGTCAGTTTAATCTCGCAAAAACTCCCGTTAATAAAAAATCTGACTACACTGCACAATTAATCTCTCACACTGCATCTTTGTTGTTTGATGAATTCGGTGCTTGCACGTACACCGCTTTTATTAGATATTCAAATAGCTGCAGTACTCTGACTTTGCCACAAGGAAAAGTGCGTACGCCTACTCAGACCTTGACGTGGCGGTAAGCACTTTTCCACGTCAAAGACCGTCTTTATAAATATGAGCTTTGGCGTGGATTTAAGCGTACGCACACTCTACGATCAAATCTGAGCGTACGCACGCTTTATAAATGAGGCTCCTGGAGTTACCACAAATGTTTTTACCAATATGAAAACATGGGACATGCCATCAGTGCTTTATATTGTAGTAATGAAAGATATCAGATTACAAAAGATAAAAAACACCATTCATTTATAATGAAATGGTTTCTATTTCTTATCATAGCACAATACACTGAGCGTGGCCTTATCGTGTGGCTTTTTAATGGAAAATTAAACAATTGACTGTACATACAAATGTAGGGTGGTAAAATATCTTCAAACAAAGTGAACTTTTGTCTGTACAATAATCACATGCGATTTTGTATAAAAAATGGAAGGATGCAGAGTAACAGTCAAACAGAAGATATCAGTGTAATGAAGTGTTATCTCAAGAGTTTGGCTTTAGAGAAAGAATGACAATTTACTCTATTAAATCTTTAAATTACCCAATGAAAAGCTCATTGAGAAAGACAAAAAAATAACTTAACTAATTACCTCAGTGTGTTTTTTTTTTTTTTTTTTTTTGGTTGGGGGGGATACTTTTAATAATCCTCAAAAATAGCAATATTGGGTTTTCTCCCTTTTATCATGATCAGTAATCAAGGCAAAATCAATATTTTACAAAGTCTAATCACAAAGAAAATTTCACACCTGTCCTTATGAAAGCCATGAAAATCTTGAGCATAATCCTGTGTAGCACTGACCAACAGAACGACTTTTCCAAAGAAAGAAGGCATTCAGGTGACCACAGGTTGGAGCTAAACTCTGCAGGAAAGTGGGCCAGAGTTGCCCATCGCTGGCATAGAGATATACATTGTGGGTGCATAAATCAGACTGCATGTGAGCCAACAATCATAGCTGTTGCAAAGACTCAGCAACTGGCACCTCAGATGTCATACAACTGTCCTCCTTTCCCACCCAGTTAATTCCATGTCCATTCTCTTCTGGTAAAGTTTTGGGAGGAGTTTGTCGATCCAAGGATGTGAAGGTGGTGAACTGGACCCTTTTCCTCTTACTAGTGGGTGAGTGTAGGGATTCACTTCGGATGGGTTTTGCTTTTGGGGATCCTACACATGAAACATTAGTATCATTTGATATAGAAGACACCTGGCAAGAGGTCCTTCGGGTGAGGGTACCACAAGGCTCTGTATTGGGTGCTATGTCGATCACAGATGTATTATGAGCGTCCTGCTGTAATGGGCTTCCAGTGACATTCATAACCAGCTCAGCATCTGTTCCCAGCCATACCCAGTCATGCCGGTGACCAGTCTGCTCAGAAACTTGACCAGGTGTCTGCTTGTGCCTAAATTTAACCAAGTATGATACACAATTTACCATAAATACTATGATAGCCAAGCAGAAGACGCCCAGTAATGCATACATCCCGATCTCCAGGTCCGTAAGTGGATGGTTTGACAGTGGTCCTTCAATATCATCGTCGTCGTCATTATCATCATCTCCATAGTCATTTTTTGGCTCCTGATTGGGGATTTCCACTTGGGGAGGGTAGTTATTGTAGTTCACTAAGTTCCCAGAAGCCCTCCCAGTGCTTAACATCGAACCCTCAGGAACCTCATTGCTACTCCAGGAAATTCCTGTGCGACCATCACTGCCAGCTTTTCCTGTACTAAAGAAATTTCCACTGTTTAAAATATTCCCAGGTTTACTGACTCCAGCCGAGGCATCGTTAGCCCGTCCCATTCCCAAATCATTTGCGATGCTGCCAACAGTTGAGTCTCGCGCAGTCGACTTGGCTGTGGTGGTGATCTTCCTCAAGGCACTTTCCTCTCGCTCAGACTCTGAATTTCTGCTTGAAACCTGTTCTGGCTGCTGCAGCTTCTTTTCAGAGTCTGCCTCCTCTCCTTCATCACCACGCTCACTTCTGTTGTCTTTCCCAGTGACACCAACAAATAATCCTGTGCTGTTTCCCATGTCATTATTGTTGATGCTGCTGTTGTCAGGACGTTTGCTGTTTGTCTGGAACTTTACTGTTAAACTCCCAGTGCCTACAGCTAAAGTGCTTTTGCGCTTGGATTTCTGACAGACCTCACAAATGGTCATCTCGGCTCTCACCAGCGTTCCTTGGCCTTCACCTTCTGCCACTATAGTCATAGGTGAGTCCTGCACAGAGATTACACCCTCATCCAGTGATGTCACAGCAAGGCGGTAGTGAGTAGAATCATAAATGTCCAATGGGGTGAGGGAGCCATCACTAAATTGGAGCCAGGAGCTCAACACTGCTTCCTGCAATGAGAATACAATGTAATGTGAAGCAAGGCCACTGTGAAACAAAATGTTACCTACATATATACACGCACAGTTGAAGTCAGAAGTTTACATACACCTTGCAGAATCTGCAAAATGTTAATTATTTTACCAAAATAAGAGTGATCATACAAAATGCATGTTATTTTTTTTATTTATATAGTACTGACCTGAATAAGATATTTGACATAAAAGACATTTACAATTGTCCACAAGAGAAAATAATAGTAGAATTTATAAAAATGACCCCATTCAAAAGTATACATACACTTGATTCTTAATACTGTGTTGTTACCTGAATGATCCACAGCAGGGGGGTTAAGTGATAGTTGTTCATGAGTCCCTTGTTTGTCCTGAACAGTTAAACTTCCCTCCGTTCTTCAGAAAAATCCAGGTCCCACAAATTCTGTGGTGTTTCAGCATTTTTTCTGTATTTGAACCCTTTCCAACAATGACTATGATTTTGAGATCCATTTAACCAGAATGATGTGTAAATTTTTCTTATTTTGCTATCATATTTTTTTTTCTCCATTTAGTACTGCCCTTCGGAAGCTACAGAAGATACTTACATGTTTCCCAGAAGACAAAATAAGTGAAATTTACCCTGATCTTCAAATTTAAAAAGTTTTCAACCCCCCCAGAATTTGTGGGACCTGAAGGATTTTCTCAAGAACAGTGGGCAGTTTAACTGTTCAGGACAAACAAGAGACTCATGAACAGCTATCACTAAACAAAACAAAAAACAGCTGTGGATCATTCAGTTAACAACACAGTATTAAGGAATCAAGTGTATGTAAACTTTTGAACAGGGTTATTTTTATAAATTCTACTATTATTTTCTCTTGTGTACTGCATGTAAATGTGTTTTATGTGTAATACCTTATTCAGGTCAGTACTAAATAAAAAACAACATGAATTTTGTATGGTCCCTCTTATTTTGGTAAAATAATTAACATTTAGCAGATTCTGCAAGGTATATGTATACTTCTGACTTCAACTCTATATAATTTTTATTTATTTATTGCTATACCAAAATTGGTATAGAGAACCATGAAATTCTGGAATCCTGGAATTTGGTACCAAAAACCCACTGACATGTTGGTATCGTGACAACACTAATATATACAGTGCTGGGTAGATTACTTTCAATTTGTAGTCTGTTACTGATTCCAAATGACATAACAAAAATTGTAGCTAGTAATGTGATCCATTACATTACACATTTTAGGTAATATATTCTGACTACTTTTTGATGACCTTTTGAAAAATAACTTTAGTCTGATTACAAGTATTTTAAAATGTAATATAATCTACAGTAATTCCTTTAAATACTTAATTTTTTTAATCTGATAACGTAATCTATATAATATTTATGCACAGTATAAAATGATTATGTACAAAATAGCTAGTCCTAACAGGGAAGCTTAATGGTTAAATTAGCAATCCTTTTACTTCCAACCTGTTACCAATTCTTTAGGTTTTAAATGTAAATATACCAACTTTATCAATTTAAATTAAAGTAAATATGTATTGCTTGAAAGTTGTACAATCAGACAAATCAGTGTTATAGACTTTTATAGATGCCCCAAATTTTGGTTAAGGTTAAAGAAAGTGCTGTTAAATGACCTGTTTAGGAATGCTGAGCACTTCCTGTGTGGTTGCCATGGCACTGATGACTCGGTTACTTCCTGTGCTGAGCTGCAGGTTGAGTGTGAGACCACTGACCAACTGCAGGCCCAGTTCAGTGATGGTCACTCGATCATCCACAACCCTCACCGTCTTCTCTGCCAGGATGGAGTCTGACAATGGGGAAAGGACCTGAAAAAAGGAGACACCTAGTTATTAAGGCCTGCATGAGATCAATACTGGTTTATGTGTGGCCTGCTCCATTAATCTTGTCGTATGTAGGCCAAACTCAACAGATCCAATTTTACCTTTATAGACGTGGTGCCCACATCTTGTCCTGACAGAATCCTGCCTGCCTGCAGACGGGCAATATTGGTGTCCTCCACCTTCAGGAAGTACCGCACCAGCCTGGTCACATCCACCTGCCAATCAGAGCCCAGGAAGAAGGCCTGTGGCTCCCGAGGGTCTGATTGCTCTGCCACAAAGTGTGTGAGGACTCGCACCAGAGCATGCTGGAACTGCAGCATACATCCCCGGCCCTTACGCTCTTCCTCACTGCTCCAGCCTGGTTTGCTGTCAGGGACATACAGATGTTACTGACAACCCACTTTTAGTCATGTAACTCCATTTGTCACCTTTCATAGTCTTCAAAAACAGCTTAGATAAGGCCTCATTTGGAAATTAAACCACACACCCATATTTATATAATTCAAATAATGTTTAAAATGCCTTCAGACAAGCCATGAACATGCATGAAACACTGATTGGATCAAACTGTGAATTAATGAGAGGATGTTTCTGCCTCATGTAATCCATTATGCAACAGTATTTAAACTACTCATAACCTTACACAATCTTATTCACAGTTTTTCCACAATTCATAATCTACTTGACCCTGTCTGGAAGTGGATTTGAAATTTAAAAGCATTTATTGGCTATAATGTTCTAATGCTCACAATTGTATTGTGTTAATGCTATTTTGCCTCTTTTCAGAGATCTTTACAGTCAATACAATTATTTTTATATTACGTAACTATTGTCTATTGAAATTTCTTTTAAAATTTCAGATTATTTCCTGTTATTTTAACCCATGCATATTATAGATAATGTGTGTTAAATAGGCTATTAAAGACATTCTAAGTTTTAATTATAACAGTTTAAATGATTATTAGGTTAGGTTTCTTTTGTTTTTTTATTATTATTTGTGGCCTTTTTAGATGTTTAATGAGGCCCCCTGTTTGAGAACAACTGTTCTAAGCCTTGCCACAAAAGAAAAGAAAGAAAAAAGAAAGCAACAGGTAAGTAAATAAAAAAAGTGCAAATAGATTTGCAAAAAAAACAAATATCCAGGCAGACAGGACACTTAAATGCATTGTAAGCTGATTACATGTATACAGAAATACTCCTTTATTAGTTTTTTTCAGAATAAATGCTAATCACAATATAGGCATTAACTAGAAATTGTCCATTTGAATGCGGTCACTGTGTTTGTACCTTTTGGTGGATATGATGGGGATCCTCCAGCTCTTGATCTGACTCAGCTCTGTATCAGACACCTCTATATCCAGTGGAAGACGAGGGAACCACACCTTCATCTCCAGCTGAGCACTCAGGTAACTGTAGGTAAAGTTCACCAGCATCCGCAGTCGACCCTGGGTTTCTTTTCCATTCACATAGACAAAGTCGCATCTGTCGGACACCTGAGGGCATCCAAAAATGTTGTTTATGTTATCTATAACTCTGAACAAACAAGCTGTTCACACTGTAGTTTTCATGTTCTGGTGGATTTGAACGGACTTGTGTAAGAGGATTTGATGGTGCTTAGTTCAAGTAAAAACATGACTTTTGAGACCAAGCATAATTTAGGTTCAGATCAGCGTTTACTATTTTTTTTCTCAACTGCTTGAGATCAAATTGCTTTGGTAGTTATTTCCTTTATGAATGAACTCAACTTAAATTTCTACCAAAATGAAATAGTGGTTGATTCTTACTCTATGGCCCTTATGCTGCATTTTAAATGTAACCTTTAGGCATTTACTGTCACATTTGAAATATAATGCATGGCATTGGAGTCTCAAAGTCACTTAACAGTTCAGCATGGGCTTACCAAATGCATGCCGCCACATGATTAAATCAATTGTATAATTTATGATGCAATTAAATTTTAACAAGATTGAGGAAGGCATGCAGGGGTGACTTTGACCGTCATCCTGGTGCTGAAAAGCAAGTTTGCCTAGCCTAAACACTTTAGAGAATATGTACTGTATTTATAGGTTAATGTGTATACTGTGTGTCACCATGGCTTGAACTGATTGGCAGTTTTACAGAGGCACAGCTAACACCAGGGTTATTTACATATACAGGGTTTACATGGATAGCAAATGACATGTTTATGGATGCATAAGATGTTTTATGGTTTTTATCCTAGTCGACAGACATGGATCCAATGCCGCAGATCAGTAGATTCCATCTGAGCCTATTTTTTTAGCAGCATTACCAAGTTAATGAACTGATCAATAATTGCCAGTATTTTTCACAATCACATTTGTGCTGAATGTAATGTGAGTATTTTATGCATCGTTTTCTTGAAAATATTTTATACATTTTATAAATAAAATGAACAGTTGGATGCTGTCTAGAATATAAATGTGTGCTAGACAGTGAGTGAAGCCTTTGTTTATGCCTAATGCATTGACAGCACATGCACCTCTGAGGGACTAAACATACTACAGTATGTGTTCCAAAACGACGGAGCAGCAGGAAACAGTAGCAGGGAGAGAAAGTAGTTTGCAGAACTTTACATCTAACCAGGTAAAAATTAATTGTTTTTCTGGTACAGTAGTTGCCAGAAAAACAAGAGAAGAGAATATGAAACTGTTTGTAACCATTTACACTCCTTTCTGGAATAGGTTTGGGTTCTGGAATTTTTGTTAAAAATGTCTTCTCTCGCAATAGTGTAATTTTTAAAAGTCCAAACAGTGGTGTTTTCTATCACTTTATAATTGGTGCATTTCCCAAAAGCATAGTTAGCCACCTATGGTCACAAGTTCTCTTGTTACTAACATAGTTCAATGATTAAGTGTTTCCCGCAACCATAGTTTCAACAAACAGCATTGCAAAGTTGTGTACTTGGAACTACATCTTTCAACTTGTGGAACAAGAAACTTGGTGTCTTGTTAGTATGACATCTGACTTAAATAGATCATGCTCTTGAGCACAATAAGTATGCAGATTTTTCTCACAATAAGTATCCCAATAAAAGCAGTAGATGTTTTGCTTACTTTTGGAGAGGATCTTGAATAATGTGATAATTCTAAATGCATTTTAATAGACTGATTCATGCAGTATAAAAAAACCATTGTGAGTTTTATTTTGTTTGCTTTTCGAATATAGAAAACATTGTGATAACAGGTCTATACATAAATGCACTCAAAAAAATACTGTAAATGTTGATGACACTTGTGCAGTTTTGTGTCTGTATGCTGGCTTGATGTAAAGTTGCAGAGCTTTATGTTTTGCTTTTTCTGAAATCATTTTCATTGTTGGATGAAGAAAAATATTAACTAACCAGTCTTGAAATTAATTATTTAAAGAAAGTATTTTTATTAAATGTTGTTCCAAATGAACATATGTCTATATATTTACAGCCTTTGACAACTCTCAAAAGTAGAACTATACTGTACTAAAACACAACATTAAACAATGAGAAGAATCTGCATTTACACTCCTTTCTGGAATTTTTGTTGTAGTGTACTATACAACAAAAGCATATGGTCACATACAAATAGTGTTTCCCGCAACCATTCATATCTGGAACAAGAAGAATCAAGCTCAAAGGCAAAAAAAGGTAAAAAAAAAATCAGGAGAAAAAAGAGCATACAATCATGACAACTGTGTGTCTTCTAAGAAGTCTTGTGTGAGTGCTTTCAGCTTGTGTTCTCTGGAAAAAAAAAAAAAAAAATAGCAGCACGCTGGTTTGGAAAAACAAGAGTGTATTATAGCAGAATTTTCATTTTTGCGGAAACTATTCCAAACATGAGTCTCATCATGTTTCTTGCTCATGTATAATCTATTAATCTAAAGTTTGGATGTATTTTTTTTTACTGAGAACATCAAAGTAAATGCATTTCTGTGTAATTCTAAGAAATGAGGCCAGAAAGCGATGTTGTCCTTGAATGAGACAGGACTGAAGTTCCTCTAAGTCTCTGATCTTGGCTGTAGTCACAGTATGGTGCTGAGCTGTCCTTTCAGATTAACTCCTCAACAAAGAGGATATGCCTCCTGAGTGAGGTCAAAACGTGTCTTAATGACTTTCAGATGACTGTCCCAAGAACACAGGCTCAGTGGTAGACATTGCATACACCAGAGAAGTCTTTGAGAGGTCTCTTTTCAGACCTTACCTCTGTCTGACAATGGCATGCATAAACAGACACACAACCTTGCGCATCTATACATCTTTTGTCATTGGGTTAATGACAAATAAGAAAAAAATGTGCCAAGTTCTTAGAAATGTAATCTTTGTGTTAGTTTCATATGGTTTTGAAAAACTATTCAAGAAACAGCATTCTAGAAATATAATTTTCAAGATTAAATTTAATGGCTCTAAAAATGTTACGCGGTGTGTACAGATTGTAGTTATTTTCAAAATATTTTTAAATGTACTTTCAATGTAAAAACTTAAAAATTATATCAAGAATTAATAATTTGTGTTTTATTTTTTTTATTAATTCATGTTATTATTAATAGATCTGAAAAAAAAATTCCATCACGTTATTGACCTATTTTTTTTCTAATATGTGCACAGAGGATGAGAGTTTGATATGACTTGATATGACAGCCACTGTATCCAAGCTGAGATACATACAGCATAATGACTGTACCTTAAGAACATCTTCATCCGTGGAGCTGCAGTCAGCAAACTCTGAGACATCCGTTACAGAACCATCCTGTTCCACAGCAATAGTTCTTACTCCCACCGTAACCCTCTTACCAGTCAGCACTGCAGTGTTCAACAGCTCAGTGTCCTACACAGGGGACAGAGATCAAAGTTAAATTTTGGATCTTAATACTGAGCTAAGCTTAAACCTTAGCACTCCTACAAATGGAGGTCAGAGATTCAACGTGTTACGATAACACTATGCAATCTAGTGATGAAATTAATGTCATAATATCAGTGCACCTTTTACACCAATTTCACAGGTAAAAATAGAATGTTTAGGGACATAAAGCGGATTTTATGTTGGAATAGACTGTGTCAATCTATTTAGATAATCTGGGCCAGAGATGCACTATACAGGCTGATACAATTTTATGTAATCAAAGTAATTTTAATGAGAACAAGTGAAAAGCAAAAATGGATTATTTTATGGGACAAAACCCCATTTCCCAATATTGTCTTCAGTGAATGGGAAGCACCAGCTTAGTGGGGTAAACCTCTGAACTTTAAAGATCCTGACAGATGCAAAATGCCAGCTCACATAAACGAAACAGATTTTCAGGAAGCAAAGGTCACTTAATTTACCTTTATGTAATGGATTAAAAATAAGCATAAGCTATATCAATATTGTTTTACTAAAAATGAAAAAAGGAATTTGCCATTAGGCTGATCAAATAGCACTGTTTTGTCCATGAATAAAAATAGATTAATTTCTTATCCAATATAATGCTCTCTGAAATGAGAAAATCCCTTGCCCTGTAAAACCACCTAAAAGCGACTAGCAATAGCAAGTTGTAAATCACAGATTCCCCACATTCTCGGCTGTCACTGGGGTAGTGCCCTGTAACACATTAGTTTAGGGACCAATTCTCACTATTAACTAGTTGCTTATTAGCATGCATATTACAAGCAAATTGGCTCTTTACTGGTACCTATAAAGCACATATTAATGCCTTATTCTGCATAACCATACTTTAGATCCCTTAATCCTACTCCATACCTACAGTAAATTTAACAACTACCTTACTATTAATAAGCAGCAGATTATAAGTAGTTAATAATTAGTAAATAGTGAGAACTGGTCCCCAAATAAAGTGTGACCAACATTTCTTATACTTAAGTTTAATTTTGTATATCTCTTACAAGTATAAAAAAAGTAGACTGAAAGTATACTCTCCTAAAGAAGTACTGGCAAACATGTTAAGGGTTTTTGGCCATTTTCATTCCTGTGCTGTTTTCAGATTTCTGGGACAGAGTCCAGCTGTATATTAGAGCTGCTACAGAAAATCTGATTGATTATGCCTAAATCTGCTCATGTTTGGACACAATCCAAAGGTCAGCATGATCGGTCTTGCAGATGAAGCTTGTCACATTTACAAGCTCTGTCACAGTGTTGAGCCCCTGGTACCCTGCTTGATCAAATCTGTCTTTCAAAATGCCAGTGAATAAGTAATGAAGATGCTTTACTGTCTCAGATAGAGACTTTTTAATATATATATATTTTTTTTTTACTATCTTTAATGAAGTACCATAACCCACCATAACTAGAGGAGCCAGGCCTACAAAGTCTCTCTGAGTGGTGTAGATCCTCATGGTGCCTTCAGACGCCCCCATCATTTTGACTTCATCAGGAAGTGTCAACTCCCACTTAATCACCTGAATCTCTGATTGACTGCTGACATCTTCCACTTCAAAATCCATCTGAAGAACTGCTTGGAGTTTACTTAACCTGAAAGAGAATGTGCCATTAAACACCTCACATAAGATACTGTAAAGCCTCTTAATCTTCTGTGATCAAATGGTCAAATGAACAGCTGCAATTGCAAGTTGCTGTTTGATTCTAAATAACTGAGTGCAATTATAAGTCAATAATTGTATATTGATCATACCATTGTTGCCATTCCTAATAACCCATTTTACATCTTACTTAAGAAGCAATTGTAAAGAACATTGACACCAGCTTGTTAAATGTTTATGCAAATAGCATAAAAAAATGTAGTTAATTCTGAGAAAAGGTAGTTTCTTAACTTAAAAGGATAGTTCACCCAGACATGAAAATTGCATCATTTTCTCACGCTAAAATGTTTACAAACCTGCATGACTTTCTTTCTTCTGCAAAACATAAAACATATTTTGAGAAATGTTTCAGTGTTTGTTTCATACAGAAAATATCTGTTTAGTTACGAACATTCTTCTCTTCACATTATTCAAGTATCTTCTTTTATGTTAGCTGACATTTTTAACAGTTGTATTGTAGCAACTGTATTGAGCTGTCTGAGTTCACTCTGAATCCTTCACTTGCCAGTTGTTAAAAAACTGTAAAGTTTGTTAAATTAAATTAAACCTTCCTTCTAGCCCACAGTGAACCCTGTCGTAGGCGACATAGAGCGTTGATTCATCTCTTAGACGAATGTTTGTTCTTTATAATTTCTAGAGAAATCAAAAAATTAAATGCAACCAAATACATGACAAACATATGCAATTTAAAGTGGTTTAAAAATGCTGTTAGTCAAACAAGATTGTTATTCATGATTTAGTGACTGCTCTCAAGGCAAGAAATGCCACATCATCTCATGCTCAAATCAAAGGCTGAAATCCTTGAATCGTTTCTGACTACAACCATAATTAGTGAGGAGAATTCAGGTTAGGCTTTCACTAATAGGATTCTGACACACACACACACACACACACACACTGCTGTACAACTCTGACCTTTGTGTTCACATCTAATGGATGCATAATAAACCTGCACATACATGCAGAGCTCAATGGCAAACATATATGTGCACATATGTAGTGGTCAGTTCATTCTCTGGTGGTTTTGTGGTTAATTCACTTTAAAGTGAAAGCATAAATCCAAACAAAGTGCTTTTATTAAACTTATAAGGACTAATCAACAAATTACTGGAATAATTCTAGGACCAATTTGCTTTAGAATGTAAAATTGCTGTTTCCATGGACAATATTTCCTTCCTGGTAATGTTTAATCAGAGTCCCCAATGAGAGTTGGTTAATCACTCCCTAATCATCTGATTAAAAGTAATTAATTCAATTTTCCCTAACAGACACACTCACCTTTTCACATTTGTAGTTGACTTCCTCTGACAGATTACTCCAACACTCCCATCTGGGCCTGCGTCTAGGGTGATGACCCATAGTAATGTGTTGCTAGGTGTGGCTGTACGGAAGGACACACCCTTTTTTACCATGGCTCTGTTAGGAGTAAAAAATAAAAATTTGAAGGAATATCTTGATTACATTTGGCCTAGTATCACTTTCAACAAATGTGTGAATTACAAATAAATTGCAGTGTTTAATAGTAAAACAAACAAATAGGTTAGTTACTGGTTAAACTAATAACACAACACATCTTTCACACTATCTCATAGATTGTTATTACAATCAAATTTGAGTTGGAAACCCCCCCCCCCCCAAAAAAAAATGTACTGGGCATACTGCGATAATGTGGTGTACCCAAGCGGCAACCTCCCGCTCTCTCTCTTGAAACCAACACGGAAGTGACTTAAACTGCAATTCATCGACTGACCGCTAGAGGCTGGCTGCAAAAGGGAGTCAATCCCATAGACTCCCCATGTTAAAATGCCCAACTTTACAGCAGAAAAAAAATCATGTTTACAGCCTGGTTCAAAAAAATATTTTGGTCCATATAGCTAATTTTGCCCTTCGTGACAACTGTGAGGGGGGTGAATTTTTTTTATAACTCATCCGTTTAAATTATATCAAGCTTTAAAGTTCTGCATAATTAAGGGCGTGGCCACTTGAGTGACAGGTGGATTGCCGCTGCTGTCACCACTGTCGCGCTTGGCGGCCGTGGTTTCAGCAGCCAGCTCCACCCACATCCCGCCTTTTTGCCCATTTTCGATTATCCGGGAGTGACGCGCAGCTAAGATGGCGACGGCAGTCTCCGCCCACTTTGAGCTTAAAAAAAGCTCTTTAGAAACCTACGGGTGACGTCACAGACACTACGTCCATTTTTTTTTACAGTCTATGGGTGTACCCCAAGGCTTGATTCTGGGCCCTTTGTTATTTATAGATAGATATAGATTTATCCTCTTTAATAAAGCACCACAGATACATAATATCTTACACATTTAGATGGATGTCATATTGTTTTTTTTGTTTGTTTTGAAAGTGTAATTATGCACATTCCTAGTAAGTATGTTTTGAAATGTGTTTAATTTATTACTGGTTCCATCCTCATTGAAGAGCAATACTTGTGTTTCTATTCATAGCAGGTTTGCATGTATGCGTGGATGGCAGGGCTGTATGGCAGGGGAGATGAGGCCAAGGACGTTCTGTTCAAAGAGTGTAAAGCTGAGGCTTACTGTGTGGTTTCCAATACAGGGGCAAAGAAAAGGATGTTAGTCTCTGTTCCCTTACAGAGGACAGGAAATCAATGACATCTACATCAGACCCAGTTAGCCTTGCCAAGCCAAGATGGTCATGACAACCCAAACCTACAGACAGTCACACAAATGAGCACACATGCCCCACAATATTTTAGTTTAGAAGCTAATTCAAAGAAACAAACAACTGAAATGAGACACTTTGGCCATATATTGTACAATCCAAATCCAAGTCTGTTCACAGGGGTGCAAACTTGTCACCTTTCGGCGAAATTCGCCGTTTTCACCTTGAAATAGGTCATTCACGTGAATCGTGTAGATCTGTAAAAAACAATATTTGAGGAGGGGGGGAGGGGGGGTCGTCGTCGGATCTGCGAGTCATCTGTGTCACGTCACCTGCAGCGTCTTTTCCCCCTGTTGGGGAATGGCAGGAATGGACCCGCCCTACTCTGTCTCTGATTGGCTTACCTTGGGGTCGAAGCCCGCACCGGTGCAGGCTGTCTCCTATTTTCTTTATGACCGCGAAAAGAACTAAAAATACTCTTGTCAGTTTTGATTGTACAGATAAGAATAAGGTATCATTTGAAACTGCAAAGGGTCTCCTTTTATTTCTGTATAGTCATAATAACAACGAAATAATGTGCTTTTCTAAAATTAATAAAATAAACAGGGTGCGTTCTCTGCCGGCTCTGTCACCTTTCTTCACAGACACTAAATAAAACAACCTGAATCTCCGCGAATACTCGCCTCAAATATATGAGAAATATATGTATAGAAAGCTTAAAATGTCTACTTTTAAATTAAGTAAGTTACGTCCAAAACAAATATTCTATGTTAAAGTAATCCGTATGAAACTGATGCGATGTCCAGTTTCCCCGTCTCAACTCATTATATCTAATACGGTCCCGCCCACGCGCTCGCGCCTTTCAGATTCAAACATCCACGTGAGGCGCGCGCGAATGTAAACGCCCACATCGCCTCCGCGTAAACAAACAAGTTCATCCCGGCTACTTTCTGTTTCTGGAAGAAGATCTGCTGAGAGAAATAACCCAGAATTTCAAAATGTGTGTGTGTTTGTTTGTTTGTTTTTTTCCTTCAGAGCACATAAACAATATACACTATGAAAATGCCTGGTTTTGTAATGTTTTTGTAAAGAATTCTCTTCTTCATTACTCCAGTCTTAGGCCTACTCCAAGTGTAACAATATACACTATACCATTCAAAAGCTTGTAGTCAGCATATAGAAATTAAAACTTTTTAGCACACAAGTAATGATAAAGACATTTATCATGTTATAAATGCTGTTCTTGCTGTTCTTCTGAACTTTCTATTCATCAAAGAAAAAAATAAATAAAACTTCTCAGCTCTTTTCAACAGAATAATAATAATAAATGTTTTTTGAGCAGCAAATCAGAATATTAGAATGATTTCTGAAGGATCATGTGACTGGAGTAATGATGCTAAAAAGTCAGCTTTGAAAGACAGCTTTGATTGTTCCTAATAAACTGTTTAGCTGCCCTCGCAAGTGAATCTCAAGTTATTTTGTGTGATTGCTAAATATATTCTAAATAAACTACAAACAAAAAATATATAAATTAATCAATGAAATGATTAATTTACTTAACGTGTTAAAATTGATTTACAGTACTTTTTTTGTTGTCTTCTAACTGTTTGGACTTGAATAAAGAAAGAAAACTTGCATTTAACCTTTTCACAGGCATTTTGTTTTCATAGTTAGACATATATCGGGATGTATCATTATATGATTGTCTAGCAATATATCGATTATCGCAGAATCGCTATATCGTGATGATATTGTATCGTGAGGTACCCTGCGATTCCCACCCATGTATGTATGTATATATATGGGGGGGGGAGTTTAGTTTGTCACCTTTTTCACCCCTGACGAGTTTGCACCCCTGGTTCAACCACAGCAGCTCTTAGAAGTTCATTTAAGGCCATCTGAGGCAAATGTCTAAAAGTTCCTGTTCCTTCCAAACCTTGACAAACTGTCACACTGACCCCATATCACACTATAATCAGAATAATATATCAATATAATTGATCATACAACTGCAACATTATGTACCCACGGGTAAAAGGAAGTTTGTCAGCTCAATAGTGTCAAAATCCTCTTTAGCTCAAGGGACCATTAGAGCTCTTGGAACAGAATCTAAAAGCTTCCCGAGAACCAATACAGCCACACAGAGAGGCATAAAGGATATAAATATAAGCATAATGAGAAAAGATTGTTAAAAATATGACTGCTGCAAAATGCACCTTCCATATTTCAGCACCCTGTAAATCTTTTGTAATGTCAGACCCATATTTGTGTTTTCATCTTTTGCTGAAGGGTCTTTTTTTCTCCACAAGTTTCTGTCATAGATATTGGGGTTATAAAACTCCATAGGCAAGATATTAGTCTCACAGGGGCTGTATTATAAGACCCTAGCTGCCTGTCTGCTTGGTAAGGGCATTTATAATCATGTTTGCAAACATATACAGTAAGCACAGGGAAGATTATGTTATGTTGATTTTATTAATGAAAACAGTAAGATTTGTGTATTTTATGCATGTAATACAGGGTTATGGTTATGTTGGGCTTGTTTAGAAAATATTATATTTTTGTGTTCAAAATTGTGTGTATGTGAGTGCAAGACCATCTGTACTCTGAAAGATGTAATCACTGTCTCGAATGAAGGGATCATGGGAGCACTAATCTTGGCATTGACAGAGAAGATTCTGAGACTCTTCAAACATAAGACCAAATTTGACCCTCCCTTTCTTGAACGAAAATTTTTAATCTCTCACAATATCTCTTTTTCTTTTGTCATCTTTTCTTTGCAAGTTTCTGACTGTGCATTTTCACTCCTAGTACCAGATGCATCAAGTGAAGCACAAAGGTTTCAACTGCAACATACAGTGGGATGTTTTTTTTTGATCCCCTGCTGATTTTGTACGTTTGCCCACTGACAAAGAAATGATCAGTCAATAATTTTAATGGTAGGTTTATTTTAACAGTGAGAGACAGAATAACAACAAAAAAATCCAGAAAAACACATTTTCCAAAAAGTTATAAATTGATTTGCATTTTATTGAGTACAGGAGTTCTCAACAAATTAGAATACTTCATAAGACCAATAAAAAAACATTTTTAGTGAATTGTTGGCCTTCTGGAAAGTATGTTAATTTACTGTATATGTACTCAATACTTGGTAGGGGCTCCTTTTGCTTTAATTACTGCCTCAATTCGGCGTGGCATGGAGGTGATCAGTTTGTGGCACTGCTGAGGTGGTATGGAAGCCCAGGTTTCTTTGACAGTGGCCTTCAGCTCATCTGCATTGTTGGGTCTGGTGTCTCTCATCTTCCTCTTGACAGTTCAGGTCAGGCAAGTTTGCTGGCCAATCAAGCACAGTAACACCATGGTCATTGAACCAGCTTTTGGTACCTTTGGCAGTGTGGGCAGGTGCCAAGTCCTGCTGGAAAATGAAATCAGCATCTCTATAAAGCTTGTCAGCAGAAGGAAGCATGAAGTGCTCTAAAATTTCCTGGTAGATGGCTGCGTTGACTGTGGACTTCAGAACACAAAGTGGACCAACACCAGCAGATGACATGGCAGCCCAAATCATCACTCACTGTGGAAACGTCACACTGGTCTTCAAGCAACATGGATTCTGTGCCTCTCCACTCTTCCTCCAGACTCTTGGACCTTGATTTCCAAATTAAATGCAAAATTTACTTTCATCTGAAAAGAGGACTTTAGAGCACTGAGCAACAGTCCAGTTCTTTTTCTCCACAGCCCAGGTAAGATGCTTCTGACGTTGTCTCTGGTTCAGAAGTGGCTTGGTAGCCCTTTTCCTGAAGACGTCTGAGCGTGGTGACTCTTGATGCACTGACTCCAGCTTCAGTCCACTCCTTGTGAAGCTCTCACAAGTGTTTGAATCAGCTTTGCTTGACTGTATTCTCAAGCTTGCAGTCATCCCTGTTGCTTGTGCACCTTTTCCTACCCAAATTCTTCCTTCCAGTCAACTTTGCATTTAATATACTTTGATACAGCACTCTGTAAACAGCCACACCTTTCAGTAATGACCCTCTGTGACTTACCCTCTTTGTGGAGGGCATCAATGTTCGTCTTCTGGATCATTGCCAAGTCAGCAGTCTTCTCCATTATTGTGTTTTCAAAGAGCAAGAGATACCCGGAATTTATACTGTAGGGATGGTCATTAATTGAAACTCAAATGTAAATATTCTAATATTTTGAGATACTGATTTTTGACTTTCATGAGCTGTAAGCTCTAATCATCAAAATTAAAACAAAAAAACCTTTTGAAATGTTTTACTTTACATGCAATGAATCTAAAATATATGAAAATTTGACTTTTTGAAATAACTTACAAGAAAAAATGAACTTTTTCACGACATTCATTTATTAGATGCACCTGTAAAATAAGTATTTGACTTCTTTGCAAAACATGACTTAGTACTTGGTGGCAAAACCCTTGTTGGCAATCACAGAGGTCAGATGTTTCTTGTAGTTCGCCACTAGGTTTGCACACATCTCAGGAGGGATTTTGTCCCACTCCTCTTTGCAGATCCTCACCAAGTCATTAAGGTTTCGAGGCTGATGTTTGGCAATTCAAACCTTCAGCTCCCTCCACAGATTTTCTATGGGATTAAGGTCTGGAGACTGCGTAGGCGACTCCAGGACCTTAATATGCTACTTCTTGAGCCACTCCTTTGTTGCCTTGGCCATGTGTTTTGGGTCATTGTCATGCTGGAATACCCATCCACAACCCATTTTCAGTGCCCTGGCCCTGACAGTACATGGCCCCGTCCATCGTCCCTTTGATGTGGTGCAGTTGTCCTGTCCCCTTAGCAGAAAAACACCCCCAAAGCATAATGTTTCCACCTCCATGTTTGACGGTGGGGATGGTGTTCTTGGGTTCATAGGCATCATTCCTCCTCCTCCAAACATGGCGAGTTGAGTTGATGCCAAAGAGCAGGATTTTGGTCTCATCTGAGCACAACAGTTTCACCCAGTTTTCCTCTGAATCATTGGCTAACTTCAGACGGGCCTGTACATGTGCCTTCTAGAGCAGGGGGACCTTGCGGGCGCTGCAGGATTTCAGTCCTTCACGGCGTAATGTTTTACCAATTGTTTTCTTGGTTACTATGGTCCCAGTTGCCTTGAGATCATTGACAAGATCCTCCCGTGTAGTTCTGGGCTGATTCCTCATCGTGCTCATGATCATTGAAACTCCACGAGGTGAGATCTTGCATGGAGCCCCAGTCCGAGGGAGATTGACAGTTATTTTGTGTTTCTTCCATTTGCGAATAATTGCACCAACTGTTGTCACCTTCTCACCAAGCTGCTTGGCGATGGTCTTATAGCCAATTCCAGCCTTGTGTAGGTCTACAATCTTGTCCCTGACATCCTTGGACAGCTCTTTGGTCTTGGCCATGGTGGAGAGTTTGGAATCTGATTGATTGATTGCTTCTGTGGACACGTTGTCTTTTATACAGGTAACAAACTGAGATTAGAAGCACTCCCTTTAAGAAATCTCAGCTTCTTACCAGTATAAAAGACACCAGGGAGCCAGAAATCTTGCTGATTGATAGGGGATCAAGTACTTATTTGACTCGTTAAAATGCAAAACAATTTATAACTTTTTTGAAATGTGTTTTAATGGATTTTTTTGTTGTTATTCTGTCTCTCACTGTTCAAATAAACCTACCATTAAAATTATAGACTGATCGTTTCTTTGTCAGTGGGCAAATGTACAAAATCAGCAGGGGATCAAATAAAAAAAAATTCCCCATGGTATATCATAATGCTTTAATATTATAAATTTTGATTAGAATTGTCATTATAAACTAACTTCTAATTCCTGATTTGAAACACTAAATGCTTGCATTATATTTGTGTTTGTACAATAACATTTCTGTGAAAACAGTTAAGTGACAGTGAATACAATTATCATGTTACTATATATATATATATATATATATATATATATATATATATATATATATTAGTGCTGTCAAACGCAAAAAAAACATTTTTTATGAATAATTTTCACAATATTAAACAAAATTTTAAAAAAAAGTTTATCACACTAGTGCGCTTTAATGTTTAATCAGGAAGTGTGCTTTTAAATGCTTTTATTTTGTACAAAATTGCAAAAAGTCACACTTTTCAAAAATGACCGGACTCCAAACAATTGCTTATAAATCTCTCATTATGCTATATTATCAGCAAATATTGGATTCAATCTTTTTGTCAACTTGTTTTCTTTCAGGACTGGTTTTGTGTTTCTATTTGCATCTGATTAATCGTAGGCCTCATTTAGTAGGCACCTCATTTTTTGAGTGAAAAAAGCATTTATTATGAACAATTTCCAAACACAAACCTCGAAAACAACACAAAAATGGGTCACTGAGCACAAAACCAAGCTTCTGCTATGGCCATTCCAGTCCTCTGACCTGAACCCTGTAGAAAATGAGTGAGGTGAACTGAAGAGAAGAAGCACCATCATGGAGCTGTGAATCTGAAGGATCTGGAGAGATTCTGGATGAAGGAATGTCTCTGATCTCTTGTCAGGTGTTCTCTAACCTCATCAGGCATTATAGGAGAAAATTTAGAGCTGTTAAACTGGCAAATGAAGGTTTCAAAAAGTATTGAATAAAAGGGTGCCGTTAACTGTGGCCAATGTGTATTAGAGAAAAAAATATATATATAATATATATATATATATATATATATATAGCCTGTCATAGTTTTTGGCTATAGATGCAAATTAATCATATGACATCCTGTTGGATTCGGGTTAGTTCATAAATAAAAGTTGTAAATTATGTTTTATTGTGCAAACAAAGCACTCGTGTCACTTAATAAAATTGAGGTTAAACCACTTTAGTCACATGGAGTACTTTAACGATGTCTTTCCTACCGTTCTGGGCTTTGAATGTATAAGTTGTGTTCCTGCATATGGAGGGAAAGCTCTCGGATTTCATCAAAAAGATCTCCATTTCTGTTCAGAAAAGGAACAAAGGTTTTTTTGGTGCTCAGTGCAAACTGGCTAAGTATGTATTAAAGGGATGGTTGACTGGTTTTTTTCTAGGCTTGATTGTGTTTATGGGGTGCAGTCTAGCATGTGTTCATGCTTGTTTTTTTTAAAAACGCATTATTTTTCACATAATTTACCTTTATTCCACACCTCTCTGTCCCTTCTCTGACAAACGCCTCGATTTATTTCCTGGTTTATGAAGCCCCTCCCTCGATGGGCTGAGATTGGTTAGCTGGCTCAGTGTGTTGTGATTGGCTAAACCGCCTCTAGAGCACATCTAAACGTCCCGCCCCTCTCCTCAGCGGCATGCGCTCCGGTTGAATTGTAAAAAGTGGCGTTGTCTATAATGCTTATCAATTTGAGCCCGATTGAGACCCAGAGGATATTAGTGAAGAGGATCGTGCAGAACCTGTGCAAGCACGGCTCTTAATGGTATGTTTGGTTGTTGTTGTCTCATACTTTTAAATAAGCTGCTATTTGTAAGTGCTACTGCTTCTGTTAGCTTTTAATATACGGTTTTATCCTGATTAAAGCTTTAATACAGCACAGCAACCGCACGCGTGTCCATTTATAATGCTTCTCATTGCTGTGTGAAAATAAGTGTATAATTGGAACAGTTTGTTGGAGCTTATCTGAGATCTGAATGAGAGAGAGAGAGAGAGAGAGAGATAGAGAGAGAGAGATGCAGAGCAGGGCGACACGAGTAACAGTATTAAGAACCGTTGCTTTAATGATTTTGAAACTTGAGAATCCATTAGAATCGTTAGAAGACAGAATCGCGATTCATATGAATAGATTGTTATGTGCACCCCTAGTTTTCTCTTCCTCTTCTCTAAAGCATTTCAGCATGGCCTCGCCCCCTTTGCTGCGTGTTCCCGGGGGCAGGGTTTATCTGGGTCTGTGACATATCAGACCCGGGAAGTAACTCGTTGTAGTCCCTTACCTGTCGTTTTTGTAGGCATTAAACTGCCAGAATTTTAAAAGACGATATCTCCGTTTGCATTGAACTTTCAGCGCCGCAACTCTGCAGATATTGTTTATGCTCAAACAGCAACATTACACACTAACTAATGTTAAAAAAGTGAAATCGCAATCAACAACCCCTTTAAAATACACTCAGATATTGCTCACTGAATGTTATTACAGGACAGAAGAAAAAGCTGCTCTAGAGCTTTAATTGCTAGCTGACAAGTGACGTTAGCTTGCTTGGCAAAAGTTACCTACTCTTTTTTTTTGCAGACAAACTGAATTTTTTAAAGTATTAAATTGAAATAAATATTATTGCCAGTGTCTAAACAGCATGTAACAAATCTCTTAAAAAATTATTTTGTGAATGACTCAGGGTGGTTTTGCTGGGTCATTATAGTGTAATTTTAATAAACCTCATCTGTCGACATGACGTCAGTGAATCCCACTGGCCATGCTCGCTCGCATTACTAAGTGTGTGCAAGAGCATGAGCAGCTCACTTAACGGCCACCGGTGTCACTAATAACAAGGGTTTTTGTATTGTACATAGAGCTCCTTAACAGCTAAATATCAACATTTTCAGGAGTTAATATTTATTCTTGACAGTGAAATAGCTTGAGCCATTTTCTTGAGTATGATTAGGTGGTATGACAATAGTTTCGCAGGACTACTTAATTTTTGACATGCTTATAAAGAAACGATAAAGGAGCGATAATGAGACATGAAAAAATAAAGTGCAGAAATGCTTGATGGTATTCAAGTAAACAGAAATTAGAAGAAATACTGATCAATATATTGGATATACAGGTACATCTAAAAAAAATTGAATATCGCGAAAAAGTTAATTTTTTCTTGTAACTTATTTCAAAAAGTGAAACTTTCATATATTTTAGATTCATTACATGTAAAGTAAAACATTTCAAAAGTTTTTTGTTTTAATTTTGAGGATTAGAGCTTACAGCTCATGAAAGTCAAAAATCAGTATCTCAAAATATTAGAATATTTACATTTGAGTTTCAATAAATGACCATCCCTACAGTATAAATTCCAGGTATCTCTTGTTCTTTGAAACCACAATAATGGGGAAGACTGCTGACTTGGCAATGATCCAGAAGACGAACATTGACACCCTCCACAAAGAGGGTAAGTCACAGAAGGTCATTACTGAAAGGTGTGGCTGTTTACAGAGTGCTGTATCAAAGCATATTAAATGCAAAGTTGACTGGAAGGAAGAAATTGGATAGGAAAAGGTGCACAAGCAACAGGGATGACCGCAAGCTTGAGAATACTGTTAAGCAAAGCTGATTCAAACACTTGGGAGAGCTTCACAAGGAGTGGACTGAAGCTGGAGTCAGTGCATCAAGAGTCACCACGCTCAGACATCTTCAGGAAAAGAAACAGAAACAACGTCAGAAGCATCTTACCTGGGCTAAAGAGAAAAAGAACTGGACTGTTGCTTAGTGGTCCAAAGTCCTCTTTTCAGATGAAAGTAAATTTTGCATTTCATTTGGAAATCAAGGTCCCAGAGTCTGGAGCAAGAGTGGAGAGGCACAGAATCCATGTTGCTTGAAGTCCAGTGTGAAGTTTCCGAAGTCAGTGATGATTTGGGCTGCCATGTCATCTGCTGGTGTTGGTCCACTGTGTTTTCTGAAGTCCACAGTCAAAGCAGCCATCTACCAGGAAATTTTAGAGCACTTCATGCTGCCTTCTGCTGACAAGCTTTATGGCTGATTTCATTTTCCAGCAGGACTTGGCTCCTGCCCACACTGCCAAAGGTACCAAAAGCTGGTTCAATGACCATGGTGTTACTGTGCTTGATTGGCCAGCAAACTCGCCTGCCCTGAACCCCATAGAGAATCTATGGGGTATTGTCAAGAGGAAGATGAGAGACACCAGACCCAACAATGCAGATGACCTGAAGGCCGCTATCAAAGCAACCTGGGCTTCCATTACACCTGAGCAGTGCCACAGGCTGATTGCCTCCATGCCACGCTGCATTGATGCAGTAATTCATGCAAAAGGAGGCCCAACCAAGTATTGAGTGCATAGAAATGAACATACTTTTCAGAAGCCTGACATTTCTGTTTAAAATATCCTTTTTTACTGATCTTATGTAATATTCTAATTTTCTGAGACACTGAATTTTGGGTTTTCATTATCTGTAAGCCATAATCATCAAAATTTCAAGAAATAAAAGCTTGAAATATTTCACTCTATGTGTAATGAATCTATATAATATATGGGTTTCACTTTCTGAAATGAGTGACAAAAAATCTAGACCTTTTTCATGATATTCTAATTTTTTTAGATGTACCTGTACATTTCTCACACCAGTATTTTGTATTTTAAAGGGGTCCTATTATACTTTTTCACTTTTTGAATTTTAGTCAGTGTGTAGTGTGTATGTTTGGGCATAAAACGATCTACAAAGTTACAAATCTCAAAGTCCACTCCAAAGGGAGATATTTCGTTTTAAAAAAATCCCTTTTCAAGAACTACAACGAACGGCTCGTTTGGACTACAAAGTTGTTTTCCTGTATTTGTGATATCACAAATTTTAAATCCTGCCTATGGAAATTTGAATGGGTGGGGAGCTAGAGGTCTGCACAGGCTTTAAACTGAAGCCCGAACCCGGCCCGTACCCGAGATCGTCTGACCCGACCCGACCCGACCCGACCCGACCCTAGCGGCAGAGTTAAATTTAGAGCCCGAACCCGAAGTCTTTTTTTTTTTTTTTTTTTTTTTTCACAACGAATAGCCAATTTAAAATAAATAAATAAGATGCTATATTTCATGATTGCATGCAAGGGCAGTAAAAAAAATACATGTAAAGAAACAGATTAATCAAGGCTCGGCCAGTTCACAAGGCAAAAGAAAAAACACTTACCAGTTATGAAAGTTTATGAACATCAGGTAACGTTACAGCGGTCACATAAATTCTGCCGAGTTTTTGAATGGTTGACAAGACGATAATTCTTCCACCGTGCAAATAATGGTAATTTTCGTCAGTTAAGGCTCGTTAGCATTCGGCCTGCTTTAAATCAGGCACAGAGATGTAGTGCGGTAAGATCGCATTTATTTGAATTAGCCAGAGAGAGAGAGATGGATGAACGTTGCGTGTGTGAACCTACGTCTGCGCGTCTCTCTCTACAAGCAATGAGGTTTAGTTACTTCAAAAATATTTTACCCCCTCATTGCAGAGAAATATAACGTTGCAAGCAGGGCCTGAAATTAACACCCGACCACGCGCCAAATGCGGGTGAATTTTGCAATTGGCGGGTAAAACTGTCAATCTACCTGCCACATTGGCGGGGTAGCCAATGAGAATTGAGTGATTCATTAGTTGTTGTTTTTTTGCGTCTGTTGTTTTTTTTTTTTTAGTCCGCCATTTCGTTGGATTTTAACTCAAAATGTGGCGGCACATTACTGGGGTAAAGAGGCCAGCTGAAACGAACAACCAACAAAAAGATGAGGATGAGTCAAAGAAAAGTAAAAGACGACGTTTTAATACGAAGTGGACAATTGGCGACAACGGCAAGGTTCGTGAGTGGCTGATTTATGACCGCTGTACAGACGAAATGTACTGCAGTGACTGCCGTATGTATGGCTCAGAGAAAGCGAAGGAAGGTGGAGGAAGAGGAGTGCATCTGCTCCTTTTTTGTGGACTCAGATTAGCAGCAGTCAGTATATATGACTATGACATATGACTATGTCTGTGACACAGCAAATCAATGAATAAAAAGATTAAAAAATATATAGTCTAAGAGTTATTACTTATAATGATTTCGTTAATAACTTGACAGCACTTAAATGTGTATTCTTACAAGTTAAAGAATAATGTTTGTGTGATTTCTATTTTTCACCTTTATGAGGCAAAAAAACAAACAAAAAAAAAAACTGGCTGGTAAAAAGTTACTGTGGCAGGTGGTCAAAAAAGTTAACTTCAGGCCCTGGTTGCGAGTAAGTAGCCTATCGAAGCTATTTTACTAATAAAAGTTTCCGTGCTGTGTGTTCGCTGCGCGATCTCTGATATCTCTGATAGCAACAAGCCCGAGCCCGACCCGAGCCCGAGGCTATTCATTAAACATTAACCCGAAACCCGAAAGTATTTCGGGACCCGTCGAGCTCGGGTCGGGTAGCAGACCTCTAGGTTGAGCACTGCACATTTCAAAATCAAAACCTGGTGCAGGTATTTTTATATCACTGTATTTCTGATGGAAACCAACTGTTTTCAGAAAATTGTGGATGTCATTTTCATTTCATCTTGCATGTAATGTCTGATAAAGCAGAGTTTGTGAGCGGAGCTCTGTTTTGTGTACAGTGTTACCGGGGAAACCTCGAGTTCTCCCGCTCCAACAGCGCCTCCTGCTGGCAGATAATTCATTTGCATATATATGCGGTCACAAATATTGTAAGTCTGTGGGACTATGGCATAAATAAATTCAACTGTATAACAGTTTCACTGCAATTCATGTTATAATGTTAGAATTAAAGAACAATAAACATAATACATATTACCATTGCACATATCTGTACATAATCAATGCAGTTATTTTTAAGCTGTTGTTGACATCCTATCTAAAACGTGATTTAGCCAAAAACAACAACAATAACATTACCACTTTAATATGTCTTGCAATATCCGTGCGTGCAAAGGTTCTGCGTGATCCTCTTGTTCAATATTCTCGAGGTCTGAATTGAGATGGCAATGTTGACGAACATGCTGTTTTGACAAGGGGCGGGGCAATACTGAAACACCGTCTAAGCTGTTCGCCAATCACAACGCACTGGGACAGCTAACCAATCACAACACATTTTGTTTCAGGCCTTCATCAAACCCAGAACTAATTGAGCCGTTTGTGCCAGGCTGGGGAGAAAGGTATGGTAATTATGTAAATTATGTGAAAAATAATGCGATTAATGCTCTCACCAAGCATAAGAGCATGTTCTAGTACACCCCCAAAACAAAATCAAGACTTTGTAAAAGAGCATAATAGGACCCCTTTAAATTAAATACATTTGATGAGCAAGTATTTGTAATTTGTAACTAAATACTTCTTGATGTAATTGTGCCCATCTCTGTTGGATATCATTATATAAATCTGATAGCATTTGTTTCAATCCATCTATTTTTTTCTACTACTGTCACTCCTCAAACAATTGATGGCGATGCCCCTTCACAGTATGTTAAGTCCACACTTATCCCTCTCTGTCAATCCCCAGAAACATGTTCAAGACCGACATTTACATTTAACATTTAAACCAAATCAATTCATTTGACCTACGGAGACCAAACAACTTGTGAAACATCCATCCCAAATCATCTTCTGTCAGTGTTGAGAACCTCACAGTATTTCAGTAGAGGGTATGTCAGAGCGAGCTCGACATCTGATATCACGAGTCCATTTGCGAGTCTTTTTCAATTATCCATCAAATATCCCTGACATTTCACATAATGAATGTAGGCTTTGAAATGTCATGCACATACTCAAACACGTACAGAAAATGCCAAAGAACCACACTGTGAATATTATATGACCAAGTAGTGGAGAAAACACACGGATCCAGAATTAACACTCACCAAGTGCCAAATGTAAGGAACAACGGGATAAACAAAATGCCATTGACTTATTCTGCGGAAATGGTGCCATTTGTTGTCCATTTAGCTATATTTGCATTTCTGAGAAAATGGTAAATAATCTGTTAAACTCTTTTATTCTTGCTTCCAGTGTTGGGCACGTTACTTTAAAAAAGTAATTAGTTATAGTTACTAGTTACTTCTCACAAATAGTAACTGAGTTAGTAACTGAGTTACATCATTATAAAAGTAACTAATTACCAGGGAAAGTAACTATTGCGTTACTTTTTAAAAAAATGTTAAAATGTCAAATAACTTGGATGCCCCAATATTAAATATGTTAAATGAATGAAATGGACACTAAATAGAATAAATTATTATTATAAAACATTGTACATTAATCAACACTATTTATCTACTGACACTTAGCATCAGTCAGTCAAGCATTATAATATGATATTATGATAATTTAGCATTATATGATGATAGAACTTTAGTAATTAGAATAACCAAGTATGAATTCATATTTGTCATGTTGACTGAACTTAGGACTGGTGGTGGTGCTTAAGATATTGTTTGTCATTTAGTGTTTCTATAAAAAAAGGGGAAAAAATTGATAAGATAACAAAACTACTACGAATTATACCACCAATAACAATATAAAACGCACTAAGGATTAAGGAGCTGCTGGGTTCATGAATATTAATCAGGTTGTCTGCGTTCGCTCGAATTGATTCGCTGAAATCAAAACAGGGATGATAATAGGTGAGCGCCGGCCAATGAGATTGCCGTTTGCGCATTAGCTCCGCCCACTAGCAGAGAACCCGGCAGTTCTTAAAAGCTGAAGAATTCCAAAGGAACTCCGTTATTTTGACACTAAAACACAACAAAGAATATCGTTTACATGTAGCGCGTCAATTCTGCATGTTATGAAAGACTCTCTTGCTCTGTATCTTTCTTTGCACTTTGCGCGTGCGTGCGTGCGTGCGTGTGTGTGCGTGCGTGCGTGCGTGCGTGTGTGTGTGTGTGTGTGTGTGTGTGTGTGAGAGAGAGACAAAGCTACCGAGTCGTGCGCTTACGGTACGTCAAATACAGCTACACTGTGCATCCATTCAGATGAACTGAAAAATAAAATGATAATAATATTATAATAAATTATAGTAACGCCGCATTTTATTGTCAGTAACGGTAACGGCTAACGGGGAAACAGTAATTAGTTTGATTACTCGTTACTGAAAACAATAGCCGTTAGTAACGCCGTTTATTTATAACGCCGTTATTCCCATCACTGCTTGCTTCATATTTGAGGGGAGTGGCTTTCTATGACAGTGTTGAATTATGATTTAGGTCTGGAATATTGACTATTGATTACTGACTAGTACGCAAAGTGGGAATGATAGTTTGAATCAAAGGTCTATTAAAGAAAAGATCAGGGTTCATTGCTGTAAAATAAATATTTATGATTTTTTCTTAAATTATCATGCACGTGGTCCGAAGTTGTCAATTCCCAGGCATCCACATTTGATACTTTTTGATTAAACCTTTCTTCTGTATTATCTATTAACAAACCCTTCCTGAATACCCCAAACGCCTTACCACAGCATTTAGCAAGACAGTAAGATGAGAAACCCAAATGAGACATTTCTAATTATTCTCACAACATTTCAATTATGAAAAGACTAGTCTAAATTATGAAGATTCACTCATTTAATCAAAACAATCACTGAGCAGCAGTTTATATTTCCTTCCTCACAACCTCCTAATTTATGACCAGCTGTAATGCAACTGTGACATGTGTCACTTCCTGCGTGATAAAATATGAGCATGACTACAGATGAAATTTATCATGGTGATTTCTAACGGGCCTCCTGACAGATTTAAATGTGACGAAATTCAGATGAGGAGGAAAAGCTATTTTTCACAAGGCTTGATTGGGTGAAGCGTTTACAATGATTGATCCCTGTGTGATTTAGAAACCAAAATACAGAGCTGAGAAGGCCGGCTACTGATTTCAGTAACACATCAAATACATCATTCATGGAAATAATAAATTGATGGCTGTACACATCACTTTACATACCAATTTACTAATCTAATATTAGCATACCCTTATGAAAAAGAATTTAGCTTAGTCCGTAAATAATATACTTTCAAACAATATTGTGAACTGAATATTCTGAATATACACTTAATTGCATGTTAATTGCACACTGCAGTTAAAATTATAATCAAGTACTTTACATATGCCTTATTATGTTAGTCAACACATCAAAAATTACAGTATAATTTCAGTGTGCTTATTTAACAGTGCATAAAGCATGACCAAAAACTATTAAACATTATGATTTACTGTAATATGTATTTTAAGGTAAACTTTTAATTTTGACATTATTACACAGTGCACTTTTTAAAAGTGTATTTATAAACATAACCATGAAAGTGAACTCTCTTTAAAGGGATAATTCACCCAAAACTATGGAAGTCAATGGCTACCAGCAACTGTTTGGTTACCAACATCATGTTCAACAGAAGAAAGAAACTTATACAGGTTTGGAATGACTTGAGGGTGAGTAAATGATGACAGAGTAAATGATGATGCATTTAGCAGACGCTTTTATCCAAAGCAACTTACACTGCATTCAAGTTACAGTTTTACATTTTATCAGCTCTTGCTTTCCCTGGGAATCGAACCCATGATCTTGGCGTTGCTAGCGCCATGCTCTACCATTTGAGCTACAGGAAAGCCTACAAATGTACAAGTGTGCTTTCAATACAATTAGGCGCACTTCTTTTACACCGTAGTCAGCCATTTATCCCTCGTTTCTTCTGTCTCAAACGTTTGGTCCACCATTTTGAGAAGATAATAATAATAATTATTATTATTATTATAATAATTCATTACATTTATATAGTGTTCCTGTGGCTCAGTGGTAGAGCATTGCGTTAGCAGCGCAAAAGGTTGTGGGTTCGATTCCCAGGGAACACACGTAGTGATAAAACATATATAGCCTGAATGCACTGTAAGTCGCTTTGGATAAAAGCGTCTGCTAAATGCATTTAAATGTAAAATGTAGTGCTTTTCTAGGAACTCCAAAGCACTTCACATTGTGAGGGGGATCTCCTCGTCCACCACCAGTGTGCAGCATCCACCTGGATGAAGCGACGGCAGCCATAGTGCGCCAGAACGCCCACCACACACCAGCTTACTGGTGGAGAGGAGACAGAATGATGAAGCCATTAGATATGGGGATGGTTAGGAGGCCATGATGGTCAGAGGACAATGGGCAAATTTGGCCAGGATGCAAGGTCACACCTCTACTCTTTTCGAATAACATCCTGGGATTTTTAATGACCACAGAGAGTCAGGACCTCGGTTTAACGTCTCATCCGAAGAACGTGCTTGTTGACAGTATAGTGTCCCCATCACTATACTGGGGTGCTAGGACCCACACAGACCACAGGGTGAGCACCCCCTGCTGGCCTCACTAGCACCTCTTTCAGCAGCAACATTGTGCAAGAGGTCTCCCATCCAGGTACTGACCAGGCTCGACCCTGCTTAGCTTCAGTGGGCAACCAGTCTTGGGCTACAGGGTGATACGGCTGCCGGCCAAAAAAAGCAGATAGCATGCAAATAAATACACCATGAATAACCCACATGCCATAACAAGTGTTCTACTGCTATTGCACCACGTACTGTCATTTTTACAGTGGTCGTGCCTGACTCTAGATTGTTTACACACAAATTCATGGCACTTGAGACATCCAATGACCGCAGAGGCTATGATAACTCATTCACAACAACCCCCTGAACATTCTGCTAAACTACAAGCACAGTTCCTGCTTTAGGCCCAATACTAATGATATATTTTGCAGTTCTAAAACACACTTTTCATCATCATTAAAGCCACCAGCGGGATATCACAGCATGATATATCAAAGCTTTTGGCACATCTGTCATGCAGAAAATATCTCAATGTTTTCACAAGGAACACACTGTTCATCATTTAATAATATGTTCCAGTTAATTAAACGTATCTATTGACTCATCACAAGGGCAAACACCGTCACACAGTTTTAAAATTAGCAATCAGAGCTTTAATGGATAAACAGGGCAACAAAAATGTGAGCTCTTCATGTTTATGTGTAGCAATGCTTTGGGATGTACAGACATTGGAAATCAGGCAAGAGAAGGCAGAGCCAGAGAAGAGAAGAGTAAGAGAGAAGAGAAGAGAAGAGAAGAGAAGAGAAGAGAAGAGCCAAGACCGTAATCTCTGATGAGATCTGAGTTGTCCTCAGTGGGTTTGCAGTTGATTGATGTGGTCAAGCATGGTCTAACAATGAGGGAGAGCTGGTTATGGACAGAAGAGTACAGCCACATTTGAGCAGGTACACTGATAGCATCCATCATCCGGACTTTCCGAAATGGGAATAGGTTTAAGAAATCTACTCTCACTAGAAAATTTGCATGTTTATCTGCATATCAATACAGTACTCAATGAGTACAGTAGTACAGTATTGCCTGTGGACTTTGTTTCTTCAGTAGGAACTGTAACAATACGTAAAGTATTTTTAACTATTTAGGAAATGTCAGTACCTACTTTGTATTTAATGGCAGTCAATGGTTCTCACTATTTGCTTTGCAGAGACTGAAAAAAAAACATACACAGACAAGGTGGTCGGGAACCTGTTCTGTCTCCTGAACAGGAAATTGAAACCCTGCGGCTCATGACGATACATTGAGGTCTAGAAAGACAACGCCAAACAATCGGTCTGTGCAAATACAAAGAAACTGAACAGTATTTATAGAAAACAATGACATGTTTCAAAATACCTCTGATCCGCCGCCTGTCGGCGCTCGTTCACACAACTGGCCAGCGCGTGATGCGTCTTCGCAGAAATCTTCTTGCTTTACGGCGGATCGCAGACTTATAAGGGTGCATTGAACCGCACCTATCTCAGAAAGAGTCAAATGGACCATTGCGATATACACTCTCTCAAAGCCGTGAGTACCATTGACTGATATTATATGACTGTATACAGTAAATTATACATATTTGCAACGGTATTGAGTTAATCATAATCTTCGATTGTGCTTCTAATGAAGAAACAATAGTGACCACTCCATGTCTATTTTGATATTGATGTGTGCAGAGAGTCCTTGGGGTAAGGTGGCTGCAGATAAACATCATTTTCATTGATTTGGGTGAACTATCCCTTTAAGTGGCAAGAGCAACAGGGCTTAAAGAAAGATAGATGGGTATCAGAAAGAAAAGGCTCAAACACGCTCATGCAGGGGTAGATGAAGAAATGTGCTTCAGAGAGGGAACTTCACCAGGGAAGCCTGGTGCAGCGTTAAAGGGTTAGTTCACCCAAAATGAAAATTCTGTCATTAATTACTCATCCTCATGTACCCGTTGGCCCCCAACACCCGTAAGACCTTCGTTCATCTTTGGAACATAAATTAAGATATTTTTGATGAATTCTGAGAGCTCTCTGACCCTACACATACACAGCAATGTCATTCCACCATGATCAAGGTGTAGATGGCCCACGTAGCAGCTCAGGTACGTTGTCATTTGGGACAACGTAAGTTTCCATGTGACAGGGCTGCTCTGGTTCGTAACCATGGATTTTACGAAGCTATGCCCACCCACGATTACTTTTTGTGCACAAATAAAAATTTGACTTTATCTCCCTCAACATATTTGTCTCCATTCACGTCAATCCTATTGAGGAATTTTTTTCTGCCGCCGTTTTGGAGATGGAAAGTGTATGACCGAAATCCACACAACGTACGTATACCTCTTCTGTGTCCAAGCTATGGAGCGCCACGCATGTGGAGATATAGCAGCTGATGCTTCGTTCATGGCTGGAATCAAAACGTAAACAATGCTAGGAAAACGATATTTCCCCACGCTGCTTGGCCAGAGAGCTGTCAGAATTCATCAAAAATATTTTAATTTGTGTTCTGAAGATGAACGGAGGTCTTATGGGTTTGGAACGACATGAGGGTGAGTAATTAATGACAGAATTTTCATTTTTGGGTGAACTATCGCTTTAAGAATGAAGAGGATTAGGGGGAGGAGTAGTCAAGGACAGCAGGTCCAGCTGTCCTTTAAGACCCTAATAACACAGATACAACCTGAAATGTAAATATAAAATGGTCCACACATGAGAAAAGTTGAATATAATATGATCATAAATCACAAGTACAGCAGCATTACAGAGAGACCATAGCTTTCGAAAAACACAATACAGAAAGTACCCAGAACACACTGCGCAACCGGCAACAACAACTGGCATCTTAAATAATTGATTTAAAAATTAAAGTCTTGTTTTGTGCTCTCTCTGTACTCAGTCTTTATAAGCTCCTTTACATCGCTGATTTGCACAACAATCGCAAAAACATCACTTAAAACCCACTCGATCGACATACACACACTTGAAGACGCATCTTGGAAGTTTGTGATCAACACTTGTCGCCTTTGACGAAGCAGCCAGCTAGCGACGATGTACGATGACTAACCGTAACCAAGTGGTGTCTCATTTCATAGGGGTATGTTTTCACTGCATTCGAGGGACAACAAGCGAAGGGGTAGGGGAAGGTGAAGGGGTAAGACAGAGAAATGGGATTCACCCAAAGTCACATCTCTTAAATCTCCTCAGCCTTTATAAGCTCCTTTATTTAATTTTCTGAGATTTCCCACATTCCTCAGTTCATTTTTAGACAATTTTTAGACATCAAGTTCATTTTTAGACATGACAAAATATTCATTTTACTGTTCTATGATTTCTGAATTAAAATTAAAATTTAAGGCTGAAAAGCCAAAGTCAGAATATCAGCATGTTACAACCCGCTTAGATAATCACCAACACCCACAATATATTTAAATAAGTCTAAATGTCTTAATAATTTTGTGATATTTGAAAAATAATTGTCCTACATACTGATGCCAGGGTAATCAGATCACCAATTTTCTAAAAAAAAATATCAGATAATTTTACTAGATGGCAAGTCAGGTTGTCAAACTGAGCAACCTCACTTCCATACTGTTGTTCATGGTGTAAGAAATAATTTTATTTCCACGCCCAGAGAACTTTTGAAAACAAGTTTGCAATCAAACACAAACTTCAGTTCTACAAAGGTAACTTGGATACAAACATGCTATCTAACTGCAGATTCTGCAAGTACACTTAATTACAAACTCTGTTCCAAACCCGTTTTGCACACTTTTACAGAATGGCCGAGTCTAAACTCAGATAGTTATAACCCAGATGCAAAGCATGATGGGTAATGGGTGGTGATACTTTTTATTTGATGCTTATACTGCTTCAAATTTCAGTGTTTATTTATCTTTAGTGTAAATAATTAATTTATTAAAAATAGTATAAAAATACTATAAAACATAGGTCCTCCTGGTTAAACGATTTCTGGTTCTAAATGATGCTCACCATCTCTAACTGAGCAGAAGGCTCTCTATTTAGACATGCTTTTTAAAGCACAGCACAACAATGAATGTGCAGCCAAAGAATTCGGAGAGCGAGAGAGGCAAAGAAAATATGTTTGTGGCACAGAATGCCTTTGCATATAATCTGAGGGATTAAACGTGCATGTCTTTTTCAGCCATATAGCTAGATGCTCAAATCTGCACAATGAGCTTTACAGAATATGTTCCCAGACTTGATGACCCCAGAGTTCTGCAGTCAGAATAACAGCTCTGAATATCATTGAATGTTATTATCATGACATGTATTTCTCCACTCCACACTGATAATCTGCACTGCTTCCAGAAAGGATGATAACATTACTGGTATTTTCAGGAAAAATGCATAATCCATTAAATTCTTGTTTCCAGTTTATTGGTATGTTTCTCATAAAGCATTAAAGCAGTGGTGAGGCATTCCTAAGTTCATAAGAGCAGAGCACCGAGCCAGCAATAGCAAGGGTGTTGGTTTGATTCCCAGGAAATGCATGAACTGCTAAAATGTAAACCTTGATTGCAATATAAATCGCTTTGCTTAAAAGTGTTTGCAAATACATGTCTTTTTTTCTGCTTACCGTTAAAATATTGAGAAGACAAAGTTCTCTGCATGAGACTTACCTGAGGGAGAAAGTATCCAGGTTGGCTGAGCTTCTCACATACACATAAAAGGAGGCAATATCAGTTTTCTTAAGTGGTTTTGAGGAGGTCTGGATGACCACAGCCTCTCTCAATCTGAGCACTGACACTGGCATGGCCCCTTGTTTGACCTGCAGGAGCCGAACGCTCCCAATCCTCTGCATGGGGGTCACAGGCATGTACTCAGTTTGAGGCTGACCAGCATTTCCATCACCCATATCCCACCTCTTGCCCTCCTCCCCGCTGGCTGTGCATGAGCCGTAGGCGCTGGGTCGGGCCTGATAATACAGCTCCACAGGATTCCCCTGGCTCGGTCCTTGTCTTTCCCGACTGGAACTGCCCTCAACTGGGCTGAACCAACTTGCAGGAAGGTCAACCTCTGCCATGCAGGTCCCATGTTCATTTCTGATGACACAGGAGCCCCGAACCTCCTGGGTTTGCCAGAAGGCATACACAGTCACGCAAGGCAGTTCATCTTTCGTTCCTTTCTCCTCTCCTCTGTCCCAGTCTCTCCCAGCCAAGTAGAACAGGACTCGCACTTTGGGAGAAGACGAGTAGACCCATCGGGTCAGGACAAAGGACTGAACTTTCCAGTTGAGGGTGAAAACCTTTGGTGAGGGCTGGAATAACTGCACCGTCTGCACTAAATCCAGGGGAATCTCCCGTTTGGTAGAGAGTGGGCCATAGCTGGCATTGATAACTGGGAGACGTCCCGCTTGGAGCACGACAAACGGCTGCGTGTGGCTCTGCATGCTGGAATTTCGCATTATGTCCTGTCCAGCCTCTTTTAATAGAAAGTAGTCAGCATCCCATAACTGGTAAGTTACAGGAAGGAACAATGGATAAGGGGTGGAGGATTTGGTGGCATCAGAGATCTCCTGACTGTCCAGCTCTGCAGGAGAAATAAGACACAAATGAAAAAAGAGAGAAATAAGGTGTAATGTTGTCTTCATGGCATACAATGGGTCTGCATAATCCTGTGCACCACCAAAATGTTTCTTTGTTTTGGATGTTGCTTACATCCATACAACAATGGGAACCCCCAATCTCGGAAGCTAAGCAACGTTTGGCCTTGTAAGTACTTGGATGGGAAGCTGCCTTAAATAACAGGTGTTGAAAGTCCCTGCCTTGGCCTGAGATGCTGGGATAGGCTCCAAACAAGCAGGTTGGAGAATGGATGGATGGATGGGTGTTTTGGGTGTTGGTGATGGCTATGATTTTTCACATTTGGTTATATTTATTAATGATGAAAAACATTGCCGTATTAAATTAATACTACTTTCAATTGTATGACTTTTGTTCTATCACATAAACTGGCCCCAAAAAGTATTTTTATACTTTATGACACTTAAATCACACTTAGAAATGTGTGTCATTATAACATGTCTGGCATGAAAATTTTAAATCTCTCAATTTAAATCTCCTAGCATGACAAAGTCAAACAACATTGGCACTCTGCCTACACCATTGATTGTTCTGGGTGAAATTTAGCAATCTTCTTATTCTTAGCAATCTTCTAAGCATTTGACTAAAAAATATATTCATTTTTCAACTATTTTTTATTGTAATGTTATTTACACAGCTGAGCTCATTCGGTAAAATATAAACAATTTACTATAAATTATTTTAATGTATCCTTAATGTGACTTTATACAGTATACGAAATTCGTTTAGTCATATAGCACTCAAAACATCATTAAAAAAAACATCTTATCATTTATCTCAAAAAAGATATGGTAAAAATATCAAATAAAATGTACTGTATGAAGACCAGATGGTATAATGAGGATTGTCAAAGGCAGTATTGTCTATAATATTTCAATAACACATAAGTGGCAGACAAGCACTATCAAATGTTTGTTATTTCATATGTATGAAATAAAGATAGCATTAACAATGTCCTGGTCTCATGCCACATATGGAAATATAAAATTTTATTAGGATCAAAATCAAAAACCCAAATGTAAATTTGATATATTGCATCCAATGCTGCCTACTTTAAACCACCCCATCTTCAACCACTTTCATCTTATGGGCAAAATATCAATTCAATATTCTAGCAGATTCATCAAAAACTCCAACAGACTGGTAAACTCAAAAGCTGAGGTCCAACATTAAGTGTATTGTGTGCCAGTAAAATAAAATAATAATAACAATAACAAGGATGAGCTCAAAAGAGAGGGCATAAAATTCCTGGAAGTAATTTTAAAATAAAGCAGATTGAGTGGTAGGGTCATGTAGTCATTACAGTGAAAGGCCATGACTTAAACTAATCTCAAACTGAACTCATGGCACATGACAACCCTAAACTCACATTTACAGCAGAAGCAGCACATGCAAAGGAAAAAAAGATTATTCTGAATAAGATCTTTCTGTGCTTTGCACAGTTGTGGGAAAAAAAGTTAAAGTGAGCCCTTTGAATTCACCTGGAGTTGTTGCATGAATTGGTCAACAATAGTATATGATATTCAAGTTACAATATAAACAACTCATTTAAACATTCACAGTGCAGAAAAAGTATGTGACTACGTTCTTCTGTGAAACACACACACACACACACACACACAAAAAAACATTTTGAAGAATGTTTTTGAGTAAGGTGCCCAAAACAACACTGAAACTCATATGGAACAACTGAGACGTTTTTTTATGTCCCACATAAGAAAGAAAGTCATACAGGTTTAAAATTACATTAGGGTGAGTAATTTTTCTCTTTGATGTTAAGCCCTTTAATTGAAAATCAGATCAATTTTCATGATCAGTACTAGCTATGTCAATTTTGCCAATACACTGGCTCCAACAATCGATAGGGAATTTAAGGATGGAAAGTTCACTGTACGATCAAACAGAAGGAAGTTCAATGGTGTTGGACAGAAATCGCACTTGAGAAAACCTTAACTACGTGATGCCAAGACAAAACGCTCTATTGCAGTGGCATCAGTCAGCAGCCAGCGGCATGACAGGATGTGCAAATGCCACTTCAAAACGCCAGCTTCCAGTTCACCCGAATGACAGTTTTTAGTTTTTAGTCTAGAGCAGACAAAGGCTAGTGGCACACCTGGATGCAGTGACACCAAACACCAAATGACAATGGACATCAAGTGATTATGATCATTTGATAAAAGGAGGCAGAGAGCGCGTGTAAGGAAAATAACAGATGTCATCAACAACACACGGATGATCATTCCTTTCAGATGTGAAGAAAAGGAGCTGATCAACATTTCATATCCTGTCACGGCCACAAAGCCACATCTGCTGACTTGATCTGTGCCTTTCGTGAAAAAGGACTGGAGGCACTGGCTGCAGCAAGAAGAACAGAAAGTCACAGCCCAAATAAACTTTCAAACTTCGCAGCAAAGCCAAAGAAGTCAATGTCCATGGCATTCAAAGCAAAAAAGGTCTACGGCGCGTGAGGAGCTGTGAGTGCAGTTGTGCGGAACCTATACTTTGTTCAGGACTTAGAGTAAGACAGGAAGGTTGGAAGTGTTTGGCCATGAATTGGGACAAGTTGCCCAGCCTCCCTGTTTTGAGCCAGATCCATCCCTTGACCAAAGTTATGCAATGCGTAAAGGAAACAAGGCAGACTACCTTGCTGCAATCAAGACAGCCCTTGGTATAGCTCATGGGGGGAAGTGGACAAACTACCGCCGTCTGACAAGCCTGTTGTAATGGTAGTAGATGCCATGGCATTCATTCAACGTTACCAACATCTTGGGAGCAGCACCTTCCATGAACTGCAAAGAAGAGTACCTGAGGCAGCTCCTTGGAATCCTCCCAGACAAGTGTGACTGCATCCACTTTGTTGGTGATCGATATGATGTCTCCCCTGCTGAAAGTCTGAAAGGTGAGGAACGAGAGAAGACGTGATGAAGACCTGCCCCAGCAAAATGAACGGAGTACAAGCCACATGATACTCTCCCTATACCTGAATGGTATAAAGGCTTCATTCACATGATCCACTGAATAACAGCTAATCTGTTGAACTACATGGGGGAAGCATGGGCAGCTCAGAACAAGTCACTTCCTGCAGGATGCACACTTATTCTTGGAGGAATCTTTTGTGATCCTGGTCGCACTGTCCTCTTGTCAGTGGATTGTCAGGTTGAGCTTCCAGAACTTTCCTGTGAGAAACATGAGGAGGCAGATACCAGAATGTTTGCTCACATTGCATACTCTGTACAAATTCTACACCACAAACGGTGCTGTAGTGGTAGCAACTGACACAGATGTGATCATGATGATGCATGTACTACATCACACACATGGATGGGCTGCAGAAGCTGTGGGTGAAGACGATGGATATCTTTCTACCAATGAATCATGCCATCACAGAGGTTCTGGCGGGGAAGTATGATGTTGCAGCTTCAGATCTTACATCCCTTCTCCTCAGCACCTACATACTTACCGGATGTGACACAGTGAGCTATCTGTACAGAAGAGGATAAAAAGGTGGGCCTACACAACTGCTATTAAACACCTGACAGACCTTCTGCCGCTGTGCAGGTACGGTGACCCTGAGGAAAGCCTGGATGTTCAGGAAGAGGTTATAACAGCAGCACGGCAATACATGGTGTCACTCTATGACAGGAGTGACTTTGGTGGTACTCTAGATGCACTGCGAGTCCATCTCTTTGTGAGCATCAAAGGAGACATGCGTTGCCTTCCACCAACTGAAGATGCCTTCCAATTACACCTTCGCCGAGCCCTGCATCAGTTGGCTGTGTGTAAGCGGGCACACATTGGTTCAGCCAAACCTACCCAGCTGCCACTAAATTTGGGAGACAACTTGTACAATGGCAAATTGGTGGCAACCATGATGCTGAAAGAGGCAAAACCTTCTGAATTCAAACACAGCCAATACTGCCGCTGCAAGAAAAGCATGTGTGCCCGAGGATGCTCCTGTGCAAGAGCCAATGTGAAGTGTGGCATTGCATGTCTCTGCACTGGGGACCCCAACAGATGTTCAAGGATTGATACTTGCGCTTGAAGACAGGGACACGTAAGCAGGCCGGTGTGTGTGTGTATGCGTCTCCTCAGGTGGTGAGGGTGAAGGCTGTCCCCAGAGCAGAAATATATGCATGTGCCACCCACCTCACAGGGATTACACCTAGGCTAATGAAAGTTTTTGCTTTGCTTTAAATTATTTCGTTCCGTTAAAGTTAGTAATTAAAGCTTGTCTATCTGAGATATATTTATCATAACTGTGAAGCCAGTCATTCCAGTTGCTTCGGTTCATTAGATTGAAGCGCTCTTGTGTCAAGACCATGATCCATTGGGGAACAGGGTTATGTGCGAACGCGCGCATTAAAAAGAGCCTAGGCCCATGCATGCAGTTTAATAACTTTGATAACTTTAATTCTTACAACCATGTAAATATCCAGCATGTCTTTCGGAATTTTGAGAGTAGCAAACTAAAATTCTATTGAGGTTCTGAGCCTGCTGATCAAACTATTAGTGAAATCATCACAATCCATTGATTTTGGTTGGATTTTTATGATTTTTCTGTGGAATGAGTATACTGTTTGGTGAAAAGAATGACAAATATTCACTGATGTATAACTTGGGGAATAGTTATTGCCAGTGAATATAATATGAAATATATTGGAAAAAAGTGAGAAAACGCCTATATTTTTTGCATTAAATAATGCAAAATAATGTAGAAATGTTTTTAAGAGTTATTTATTCACAACAGTGGATACAGTTGCCCACAGAAAAAAGCAGGTGTTCTGTGTACCTGGCAGCATTTATTGACAGCCTACCAAACCCTGTTCCCGCGCCCCTGAGGCATTTGAGGAAAAAAATAATTTTTAGGCATTTTTTATAAAAAATAAAGGGTGATCATACATGCCTAAATATGGCCACAATTTTTTTTCGCAATGGTCCAGCAAGCAGACCCTCCAATTATTGGTTCTTAGAGTCAAAGTTTTAACAGAAAAAACACAAATCAAAACGTGAATTGCAGACCATGTCAGGTTCAACCCATTTTATTGAGCTTTTGAGACTTGACATGAAGGCTCCCCGACATCACTGCAACTCCGAAATTTCAGAGTTTATTTATCTTTAGTGTAATTAATTAATTTAATAAAAATAGTATAAAAATATCTATAAAACATAGGATCCTGTCTTTTATCTTGGTTAAACGGTCCAGATTTCTGGTTCTAAATGATGCTCACCATCTCTAGTTTTGACTGAGCAAAGGCTCTCTACATTTAGACATGCTTTTTAAAGCACAGCACAATATGAACTTCAGCCGAAAGACTTAGTTCTGTGTGAAATTATAGAGCGACACGAAGGTAAGAGCATGTGTTTGTGGCACAGAATGCCTTTGCATATAATTGAGGGATTAAACGTGCATGTCTTTTTCAGCCATATAGCTAGATGCTCAAATCATGCACAATGACTTTACAGAATATGTTCCCAGACTGTCATGACCCCAGAGTGTCTGCAGTCAGAATAACGAGCTGTGAATATTACTTGAATGCTTATTCTGATCACTTATATTTGGCACTTGTATTGTTTGCACTCCACACTGATAAATTCTGCACTGCTTGACATTGAAAGGATGATAACATTACTGTGTATTTTCGAGGAAAAAATGCATATCCATTAAATTTCTTGATTCCAGTTTATTGGACAGTGTTCTGCTTGCATATTTTAAGCATATTAAAGCAGTGGTGAGGCATTCCTAAGTTCATAAGAGCAGAGCACTGAGCCAGCAATAGCAAGGTTTGCCCCGATTTGATCCCATGAGAAATTTATGAACTGCTAAAATTACACCTTGATTGCAACATAAGTCGCTTTGCTATAAATATAGTGTTTGCAAATCATGTCATTATTTCTGCTTACCATTAAAATATTGAGAAAAAAGTTGGCTCTTATCAACCTTGATTTACATACCTGAGGGAGAAATATCACATTGGCTGAGCTTTGACAGTACACATAAAGTTTTGAGGCAATATCAGTTTTTTAAGTGAGTTTTGAGGAGGTCTGGATCGACCACAGCCTCTCTCAATCTGAGCAACACTGACTGTTACCCACTGGAAACATTTTAATGTGAGTATTATGACACAAGCCCCTGAGGTACAAAGCTTTGTTAATGACCTGCAGGAGCCGAACGCTCCCAATCCTCTGCATGGGGCAAATGTTACATCGCGACCATGCTCAGTTTGAGGATTCTGACCGAGCGCATACATTTCCATCACCCAATATCCCGGCTCTTGCCCTCCTCCCCGCTGGCTGTGCATGAGCCGTAGGCGCTGGGTCGGGCCTGATAATACAGCTCCACAGGATTCCCCTGGCTCGGCCCTTGTCTTTTCCCGACTGGAACTGCCCTCAACTGGGCTGAACCAACTTGCAGGAAGGTCAACCTCTGCCATGCAGGTCCCATGTTCATTTCTGATGACACAGGAGCCCCGAACTTCCTGGGTTTGCCAGAAGGCGTACACAGTCACGCAAGGCAGCTAGCATCTTTCGTTCCTTTCTCCTCTCCTCTGTCCCAGTCTCTCCCAGCCAAGTAGAACAGGACTCATAGCACCCCCATTTGGGAAAAAAAAAAAAAAAAATCCTAACAGAAGACGAGTAGACCCAACGGGTCAGGACAAAGGACTGGACTTTCCAGTTGAGGGTGAAAACCTTTGGTGAGGGCTGGAAATAAAATAATAATTGCACCGTCTGCACTAAATCCAGGGGAATCTCCCGTTTGGTAGAGAGTGGGCCATAGCTGGCATTGATAACTGGGAGACGTCCCGCTTGGAGCACGACAAACGAGCTGCGTGTGGCTCTGCAGTTGCTGGAATTTCGCATGATGTCCTGTCCAGCCTCTTTTAATAGAAAGTAGTCAGCATCAAGCCATGGGGTTAACTGGTAAGTTACAGGAAGGAACAACGGATAAGGGGTGGAGGATTTGGTGGCATCAGAGATCTCCTGCACCTGTCCAGCTCTGCAGGAGAAATAAGACACACCCGAATGAAAAAAGAGAGAAACTAAGGTGTAATGTTGTCTTCATGGCATACAATGGGTCTGCATAATCCTGTGCACCACCAAAATGTTTCTTTGTTTTTTTGTTTTGGATGTTGCTTACATCCATACAACAATGGGAACCCCCAATCTCGGAAGCTAAGCAATGTTTGGCCTGGTAAGTACTTGGATGGGAAGCTGCCTTAAATAACAGGTGTTGAAAGTCCCTGCCTTGGCCTGAGATGCTGGGATAGGCTCCAAACAAGCAGGTTGGAGAATGGATGGATGGATGGGTGTTTTGGGTGTTGGCCTGATGGCTATGGATTTTTCTAGTCAACTTTCGCACGTTTATATTTATTAATGATGAAAAACATTGCCGTATTAAATTAATACTACTTTGGCAATTTAGGCGTATGACTTTTCGTTCTCAGACGCATCACATAAACTGGCCCCAAAAAGTATTTTTATACTTTATGACACTTAAATCACACTTAGAAATGTGTGTCATTATAACATGTCTGGCATGAAAATTTTAATTATTTATTAATCTCTCAATTTAAAAGTGCTTTCTCAGGCTAGCCATGACAAAGTCAAACAACATTGGCACTCTGCCTTTACACCATTAGATTGTTCTGGGTGAAATTTAGCAATCTTCTTAATTCTTAGCAATCTTACATAATCTTCTAAGCATTTGACTAAAAAATATATTCATTTTTCAACTATTTTTTTATTGTAATGTTATTTAAACAGCTGAGCTCATCTGCAGTAAAATATAAACAATTTACTATAAATGTATTTTTAATGTATCCTTAATGTGACTTTATACAGTATACGAAATTTGTTTAGTCATATAGCACTCAAAACATTAATTGAGAAAAAAACATCTTATCATTTATCTCAAAAAAGATATGGTTAAAATATCAAATAAAATGTACTGTATGAAGACCAGATGGTATAATGAGGATTGTCAAAGGCAGTATTGTCTATAATATTTCAATAACACATAAGTGGCAGACAAGCACTATCAAATGTTTGTTATTTCATATGTATGAAATAAAGATAGCATAATAACAATGTCCTGGTCTCATGCCACATATGGAAATATAATTTTTTTTTAGGATCAAAATCAAAAACCCAAATGTAAATTTGATATATTGCATCCAATGCTGCCTACTTTAAACCACCCTGCCCTCTTATGGCGCCGCAAAATATCAATTCAATATTCTAGCAGATTCAAAAACTCCAACAGACTGGTAAACGTGTGGGGGGGCAAAATGAGGTCCAACATTAAGTGATTTCGTGGCCATGTAAAATAAAATAATAATAATTCAAGGTTACTATGACTCAAAAAATTGTTCGCGCATAAAATTTAAGTAATTTAAATAAAGCAGATGTGGTTTTCTAGGGAACAAATTAATGAAACAGGACAGCTGCCACTTAAATTAATATGTCGTAGGAACGAATTAACAAGTTGTATGACATGAATAGACTGTCCTAAACTCGCATTTGCAGAAGCAGCCCTGTCAAAGCGAAGTGCCCGATATGCAATAGATTATTCTGAAATGGATAACATCCTGCCTGGTTGATATTGTGATTTAAATTATTCTCTTTCAGTGCTTTGCACAGTTGTGGGAAAAAAGTTAAAGTGAGCCCTTTGAATTCACCTGGAGTTGTTGCACGAATTGGTCAAAAATAGTATATGATATTCAAGTTACAATATAAACAACTCATTTAAACATTCACAGTGCAGAAAAAGTATGTACGTTCTTCTGTGAAACACACACACACACACACACACACACAAAAAAACATTTTGAAGAATGTTTTTGAGTAAGGTGCCCAAAACAACACTGAAACTCATATGGAACAACTGAGACATTTTTTAATGTCCCACATAAGAAAGAAAGTCGATACAGGCTTTTATCGAAATTACAATAGGGTGAGTAATTTTTCTCTTTGATGTTAAGCCCTTTAATTGAAAATCAGATCGTCGATTAATCGTTGACATCCCTATGATCAGTACTGTAAATCCCACAGCCCACAACATTTGAATTCAGATCAACACCTGCTTCAAAGGAAAAAAAAGAAATATCACCCACAATACTATTTGTGTAATCGAGGCTCCAGAAACACTTACATACACAAACATTCTTTCTTTGCCACAAACATTTTTTTTTTAATTTCTTTATCAATTTCACACTCATATAGGAAATACTACTACTTGAGAAATAGCTGAGTAAAATCTGGTTTTGTGCATAAATGTTTAAATACTTCCTTTATCTGTAAAGAAATGTCGAAATATCTAAGCAGATGATGTGTATTTTATTTGTTAGAGAAATTATGTGTCTTTGTGGTGAGTGGTTTGCCTCTGATGTTTTACATTTGTGTGACATTCTGTAATTTTGTAAAGTTGGCTTGGAGTGCAGAGTTCATGTAAGGGTCTCTGTGATAGCCATCAGCAGGACCAGATGCATTAGCATTAGCAGTTGTTCAGGTCAAGAGGTCAGCATCCATTCTATTTACCCTCCATTTCAGCAGATCACATAGATAACATCTGGCTGGATTCAGCGCTAAACCCGTAGGTATGATGGGCTAATAAGCCTGCTAGCCACACTCTGGGGAAAACAGTGTTAAGGATGCATGCTAAACACTGAGATAAATGCTAAGTTATGTTTAATATGCATTTAGATACTGATATGCTCAGTATGCTTACTGTGCATGTTTAATATATATATATATATATATGCATGACTACACATACGAAAAAAATATTGCTCAGTGGTTGCTTTTCCTAAGCTCAGGAGACTTAGATGAGATTCTCATATATCTCTCATTTTAGTATCAACAGCATTTCAGATTGTTTCTCCTAAAATTCCTTAGGAGAAATAGAAGTAGACACAAATGAGACATGATAATTTTTTGAGAAAACTAAGAATGTGGTGGAAGAAACATAGAATATCTCTTTATTGTCTTGCTGCAATCTCTATCAAGACTCCATTATAGGAATATTTCATTGCTCGGTTTTTGCTCTTTCTAACCTCAGGGGACTTAGTAGTGATTCTCATGTATTTCTCATTTTAGTCTCAACTCAATCCAAAGTGACAATGTGAGAGAAACGTGTGAGAAACATGGGAGATCTCTTTATTGTCTTGCTGTAATCTCTTGCAAGACTCCATTATAAAATGTTTTACTGCTCAGAGGTTGCTTTTTTATTGCAATGTGGTTTTTCAACTTTAATGGTCAGACTCAGGACAGTAGAAGTAGAGACAGGAAACAATTGGACAGGTGAGAATTAAACAGGAGCAGGAAAGTACCTTTAGCTGGGATTCAAACCCATGCTGTCTGAGGTGCAGTTGTGGCTTCATGTTGATGTGCTACCCACAAGGCTATGGCTCTGACAGAGGTTACTCTATGCTCAGGATACTAAGGGGTGATTCTCTTATATGTCTCATTGAGATATCAGCTTTGTCTTAAGATGTCTTCAGTTTCATTTTAGGAGAAACGTTAAACTTTTACTAATATTGTAAATACTAATATCATTTAATCATTTAAATATCATTAAACATTTCAGATATCAAGGGTTACTAGTTTACATTTTTTTTTAATTATCTTCAATTTCCAACAAACACACTAGAAAGGACTTACAAGTGCAAGATGTTTGAGCAACACCTTTTTTAAACAAATATAAGACTAGTGTACCAGTGCTTATTATTTATTTATTTATTTTGGCTTTGTTTAGCATTAAAATTTTGTCTTGCACAGCCCATTTTTGCATGTATGTAAATTTAGGTTATGGTTTCCTTTTTTAATCATTGTGCAATAAAACACTGTGTCTACATAAAACAACTTCAAATATGACAAGGAATGTATTGTCTTTGATTGAAATGGTGAGGATAAATGATATTGAAGCTAACCAGAGGGGAGAAAAACAAAATAAAAAAGAGATCTCTTTAACATTTCAAATATTTCTCCTAGATAGAAATGAGGTTATTTTAAGATTGAATGGAAACTTTTACTTGAGTCTCCTGCTTCTCAAACTTGTCTCCTGAGACAAAAACTCTAACACTCTCACAATGATCTTCTTTAAAGCTTTAGAAGAGATCTCAGCAACATCACACACTGTGCTCAGATATTTCTCTACACTAAAGACTCGAGAGCTCTCACATTTGTCTCTTCTAAATTTCAGAAGTGATCTCAATAACAATGCCTAAATATGAACTCAAATATTTCTACCATATTTCTACCGTATTAATAATACCATATTTCTACCGTATTAATCAAGACTGAGTCATAAGACATTTATGTGCCTTTCAGCAAAGAAAGCTCCAGGGTTACATTTCTGTAAATCAGTTTTGATTAAGGCATCGGGTACATTACTATTTCCAATTAAATTATGTGCCTAAGTACATAAACATTGTTCTTTAAAAATCACATTATCCTTATTTCTGCATAATTTCTCTCTCAATATAGCCTTTAACTCTAAATGTATGTTTCCCCTCCCCCTTAATTTAGTGTCTTTCAAGTACTTGACTTGATGCACACTTTGTAAAGTTGTTGATATCTCTTCTAAAACTTTACAGGAGACAAATATAAGACCCCCAGATTATTTAACTAAAGATAAAAAATCTAAGCACAGTGTGTGATGTTGCTGAGATCTCTAATCTAAATTTATGAGAGATCCAGAGTCTTTAGCTAAGGAGAAATATCTGAGCACAGTGTGTGATGTTGCTGAGATCTCTTTTAAAGCTTTAAAGGAGACCATTGTGAGAGTGTTAGAGTTTTTGTCTCAGGAGACAAGTTTGAGAAGCAGGAGACGCCAAGCAAAAATCTCCATTCAATCTTAAAGTACTCATTTCTGTCTAGGAGAAATATTTGAGATGTTAAAGAGATTTCACTTTTGATTTTTCTTTCCTATGGGTACGGCAGGACCAGGGGCGGATTTACCCATTAGGCAAAGGTAGGCGACCGCCTTGGGCCCCCAAAAGCCAAGGGCCCCCTAAAAAGCTTTTCATATACCAGATGCGCATTAAGCGCGGCCGCGGACACGCGAACGGTTGCTGTTTACTGTGTTTATTGCCACGACAACCGTCTGCGTGTCCGAGTTGAACGTGCTTCTTGTGTATCCTGCTTGTAGCAAATATAAATATAATGCACTGAAGTGACTGCCGCGCGAGCGCGAGGTCTCTCTCTTTCCCAGCGCGCGCACACCCCCCCCCCTCTCTCTCTCTCTCTCTCTCTCTCTCTCTCTCTCTCTCTCTGCGTCTGCTCTGTTCTGAAAGGAGCAGCGCTTTCAGTTAAACACAGATATATTGCTTCTCTAATTTTCATGCAAGTATAGCCGAAATCACAGCACAGCTATTGTCTTTATCTTATGTGTAGCCTTTTTGATTTTATCAGAAGACGGCACGATTATAAATCAGGATTTCTGTGCAGATTAACATCTGGAAGGGAGAGCTGGTTATGTAGCTTATGGATCGCGTTTCAGTCACTATTTCATATTATTCCGTTGTCTGACAACAGAAACAGTCAAATATACCAATGAAAATTTATTGAGAATTTAGCTGCATCAAAATACAGTATGTGGCACAGAGGGAAACAAATGTAATAATAAATAATAAATGTACATTTTGCATGTTCAGAAGAAGTGAGCTGCCCTGTCTTGCGAAAATGTCAGTAAATTGCTCAGTACAAAGAAAGAGAAGTAATAGGAAACTGGTATTTCTATGTTCTTTTTTTCATGTGTCTAATGACATGAACAAGTTCTTTGAAAAACATCTATGACCTTTGAAACATGTCTCTCTCATGCTCTATGTTGACTATGGTTTCACTAATAATAAACATATATTGCATAAAGCATCCATATTTATCCATGCCCATGTTGATTAGAGTATTAAAAACTTATTAAAAGTATTAATTTAAGGTACATTTAGAACAGATAAAAATGTGCAATTAAGTTGTGATTATTCGCAAGTTAACTCATGACAATCATGCGATTAAATATTTTAATCGATTGACAGCCCTAAGTTACAATGACTAAAATTAAATGTAGGCTTAAGCTGGTAACTCATCAGTGGACTTTCCTCATCAATATAGGCTATATTTTTCACACTTATTTTTCATATGAATGAACCTCTGAAGGGAACCGATTCTCTTCAGAAAAGTTTCGATGCATTTTCTTTTTACCTGATAAAGTATAATTTATGAGCTGTGCTTTGTTTACAGCCGTTACCGGGGAAACCGCTATATTTCTGAAGTTCCAAAAACACCTCCTACTGGCAGAGAATGAATGTGCATTTCAATAATCCAGTCTGCTGTTTTTGTTCAGATTGTTTTGTTCGAAAATCCACCCACATAAACCCGTTTTAAATAATATAATAATTTATACTTCTGACTCATCCCTTTTCTTAAAAAAAATGGTAAGGTTCAATTGTGAGGTTTATCGTTTTATATATATATATATATTTTTTTTTTTTTTTTTTTTTTTTTTTTTTGTTAAAACTTGTATCTCAATGGTAAATCAATTGCTATTTCATGGTCTACAACATGAAAGAATAAAAGTGTCTGCTAAATGAATAAATGTAAATGTAAATGAAAGAATCCCATTATAACATGTACATGAAAAATGTAGAAACATTGGACTCAACTATGGGGCACCTTTGTGCAGCAGCAAGCATCACGACAAAAAAGGAACCTCAAGGTTGATCTAGGTAAATGTGTGCAAATGTATAGGGCCCCATTTCTATATTTGCCTGGGGCCCCCAATACACTAAATCCGCCCCTGGGCAGGACAAAAGGTTGTCACTGCCATATGGAGAGGTCAAGCAGATATAAATAATACTATTTTGATTTAAAACATCAGAGACAAACCACTTAAAAATGTACATTCATGCATTATCTGTCAATCCACCTTAAATCATTCTGCTGACTGTATCCGTTCCGCAAATTGGTTTTAACAGCAAAAGTGGCCTTATTGATGTTCTGTACTAAATCAGGGCTTCTGAGCTGGTTTTGCTTCAGGAGCCACAGTTTACATCTAAAATCAACTGGTGACTCAAGACAATACTAAAATTGCAGCAAAAAATGTCCTTAAAATGTTCTTGACATATATGATTATTATTGTTTATTATATTTAAGTCAATAATTAAAAACAACAACTATACACGATTATGGTTAGTAGTATTTTATTATTTGCATTTAGTCTCACTGTACTAGATGTTTACTGGCGGTTTGGACCAACCTGAAATGTGAAAATATTTCTTTAAAAAAAGGAGAAACTCTTGAGTGGTTTTGAAACCATTGGAAAAAAATCACTACGCTGTGAGAATACAGTAAATAGATTCAGAGGACTACAAACAGTTTAGCTGACAGCACAGATGTGCATCCCCTTGAGACACACCAACAGTTGCCTCTCTTCTTCCAAATACCTCAGATTTCTTTGAATAAAACTGGAAATGACACACTTTCTTGCTATGACACTTTAACACCCCCATTCTCACCTTATGATTAAAAAAATAAGAAAAAAACAATTCACATTTTTTAATTATCACTTTGACACAATCAGTTACTTTATGGTAAATAAATACTATTTCAAATTTACATTTTGCAAGCCATTTAGAGATAATCTATGAGTTTCCAATACATCATTTTTTATCTGTGTTTATCAAACATGGTAAAGCAGGCAAATTAAGCAACTGCAATCCATTGCAATGAGATTCAGTGCATCAGTTACAGTACGATTTATGCTTCAGGATGAACAAGCACAGATGACAGAGCAGAGGCCATTCTCACTGACCAATTGGGGACTTGATGCTGGATAAATTTCATATTGATGACATAAATTTAATATTATGACAGCTGTTAGTATATAGCAGATCCTTTCTGTGATTATACTACATTATTATATTGTCAACAAGCAAGCTTGCTCACTACCTTGTAAGTCTGCACTAACCTTTATAAATACATCCTTAATGCCAAATGTCACCACATTAAATCCTAAGCAGGTGATTTAAGGTCATCCTACTGACAAAGACTTGAAATGGAGCTCCGATGGTGTCGAAGAAATCTCATAAAGATCGTTAACAATATTTCAATAGACAATATTAAAATTTATTTAAAACATATGACTGCAAATGTCCATATGGCACATATAAAGTAATCTGATATCAGTCTAACCTGTTACATCCTAAAGAAATATGCCTCAAAATATGTTATTTTCATTGAGTTGTGCTTGGGCAACTATGAACATTTAGTGAGGCATCATACTGGGTCTATACTGAATGCAATCAAAGCTTTTGATATATATTCCTCAATTCTCTCTTTTCCACCATCAATATTCATCATGCACATTTTGACTGCTTGAACTTTTAAAACAAACATATAATATTCTGCACTGAATGCATTTAAGTGAATCTGTTGCATTGCACAACACTACTGATGAGCTGAACAAACAGTACTCATGTAATTGCTTTTGCTTTATATATAGTATATATAAAATCTTGCTTTATAATTTACATATACAGTATATCTTTTTGTGTGCAAAAACACTTAAACTTAAAATACCAAGATAGAGGACACACACAACACAGATGTCTCAGCCCCTATGGATGAGTGAAGCTGTAGAAACACTGTTTCTGGGACAGGATGAGCACTAATCCTATCCAGACTATGCCTTGAGAAACAAGCACTCTGTGCAAAAAATACTCAGAAGACATTGAAACAAATGAGAGAAATGGGAAACTAAAGAATGAGAAGTGAGCAAAGACCTTTGAAGAATGGTCGGGAATAGTTTTATCTAATAATGCCAATAAAACTTCCAATAGAACCTTCCAATAGACAAATCAGTTTTATAGGGATTTAATCTTCATCATGCCTTTATCCAGGATGCTAAAGTCTTGAAAGCAAAGTAGTTTCTGCAGATAAACACCTTACAGATATAGTATATAACTTCATGTTTGTCAGAAAGATTGCCACATTATACATTCCCATATATAAAATTGACCAGTTGCACCAATTGAGTCACTTTCCTCAGATGATTTGCTTTAACACTAAATGAGTTACTATCAGCATATCAATAACAATGCATTATGAGAACTGTCAAGTTCAGTTGTTTTTTGCATGCAAATTTATATTGGACATGAGTAACATCTTAAGTAAAAGTACTGCTTTTCCTTTGGATATGAAGTATCTTGCCCACGGCACCAAGTGAGCCACAAATGACTTCTCTCAAAAATGGTGTATGATGAATTATTACCATAAATTTTAAGTAAGGGAAAAAGTTTTTTATTACGATAAATTAATTAATTATCAGTTCAACCAATTATGTAGGCTATGAATTATGACATTGTTCTACAATTTTAATAGCTGGATACTGTTTAGTGTACTAAGAGGGTTTAAAACACATTTGAGGTGTTTAGGCCACAATTCAGACATTTGATGTGTTTAAACCCATCACATTTTTATGGTAGGTTAGTTTTATGAACGATTACAGTGTGTCAAACCAATAAAATAAGCTTCAAAAAAGGTGTACTGTGTCTCTAATTCAAATAAATAATATATATAAAGTATATTATAAAATTCGTGTTAGGTTTTCTGGTCATTAACATGATTAGATAAATAGCCTGTCTAAAGACTGCATCTTAAGTCTAACATTTACTCTATTTAAAGATGTTTTAAATCTTTCTGCACAGTCATTTGTCAGGTATTACAAACCTCTTACCTTGGTCCTAAATGCACTATTATACTATACACAATGCCAAAACCAAAAACCAAAACATAATGATTTAGCTATCATTTAGACTTTAAGAAATCCACATACCTTGTGTGACAGCCGTGAATATCGTTGCCAAGAATATCTGCAAAATCCGCCATAGGTGAGAATAGACGCTCATTTTGGCCACAGGGGTCGTCTATGATATGTCCCATTAACGTTTCTGACGTTTCTGAACCCTAAACAGCAGAGAAGCAGCGCATTTGGTCCGTCAGCATCATGATGCTGTTTTACCTGTGGAGTCTTCACCTGTGCACGCGCTCCTCTGTGTTTCAACTGGAACAGCGGCAAGTGAGCCAAAACGACATGTTAAGAAAAGTACCGCCTCAACTGGATATCTTAGCGAGACTTAGAACCCATTTTGTTGATCTTCTCTAAATTAACGCACAGCTTTCCATTATAATCCAACCAAAGAAAGGTAATCAGTTTTCTCTTTTTGATAACTGTCGCTGACTTCATATGCCCTGTTGTGGTCTCGTCCATGCAGAAAGTGTCCTGGCAGTGTGAAACACCACAATCATGTGTCCACCCGTCACCCATCTCGAGCTCTGGATCCTCAGCAGCTCAGAGCACGAGCGACAGGATTTACAGTGAATTAAACACGAGACAGGCGATGAGAGTCATGCGATTAAATGCTCAACGCAGTGCGTATACTACCAAAAAGAGATTAAATATTTCTTGTGTTATTCATATTATGTTACATAGCAAATTTGTAGTGTAACTGTGAAATCGCACACGTACAAAAAAACACCAGAAAGTTTCACTTAAATCAGTAAATCTGTCATCGAGTGAGAGAATCTTGGTTGTGGAATAATAGTGACCTCTCGTGGTCATGTTTCAAACTACATTTTTGCGCTGGTTTCTTTTATCAGTAGTCATGTGTTTTACTCAATTTCAGTTTGCATTTCTTTTGTTTGTAGATAAGGACAGTGAGACATATGGAGAGGATTAATATATTAATGTTCTAATATCAAGAGAAAGCAATCTAGCATTTGCATATCTCAATGAAACGGTTTGTTTCCAATTACTTTATCAACAGAAACCGGTAAATTAATTAACCATAATTCAATATGTGATTCCAGAAGATTCAAAACTATGTTCTTCATTAAAAATATTACTAATGGAGAAAAATGTGATTTCAGTCTATATCTTGATTGTAGCCCTTGGTATTTTTTTTTAGATGTCCCACCTGTGTGTCCCTCCCAAAAGTCTACATATATGAAATCTACACCACTGGACTGTATTAATGAGAGTTTGAAAGCACTTTATTTACTGCAGAATGAGGAAGTTGTTTAGTTTCCTGTTGTTATGTCTGTGTGGTACTTTTGAAGTATAGTAGGCCTATGTGGATTCCTGTCACAAAGTTCTGGAAACTTCGAAAGATTTGATTAACTTGTTCAACTATTATAAAGAAGACCAGAGATTTTTCCAGAGACAAAAAGAACAAAATTTTCCAGAGACCAGAGACCAAAATTTCACTGTCACTATCTAATTCAGCACAGTAACTACCATTCTGTGAATATTTTGGAGCATTCATGTGATGAAGCAAAAATAGCCTTACACAGCATATAAACTAATTGGTATTTGCTTAATTAAGTTACATAAATAATGAAGCAGGACTGTGTTATTTTTTTATGCAAATTGTCATTATAAACACTGGACATTTATACTGTATAGGGTCAATACAATTCAGAAAAAAAAATCATATCACTAGTCATATAAATAATTATAGTGTCATGGTGCAATAGCGCTCTTCTAGTGTCATTAAGTTGTTTTACTTACAATCTCAGATCATCAGAACTGGTAATAAGGAACACATTAAGCAATGACGTAGGTGAGATGGATGTAGTAAGAGTTAAGACCGATAAGTAAGAATTTATTTTCAATATCCCAAAAAACAGGATTTTGTTAACTTTATGTAGTCAGTGCTTAGCACTGAATTGAAGATTATTCTTTATTTTGTACATGAATATACCATGTGTATTTGTGTATTTATAACAGGTTTATATAGCTGTGTCTATGCACCCCGTGCATGCTTGAGCTGTATTGTCAATTTGCATGTTATTGCAAATAAACTCTGCTCTTAAATCCAATTGTATAATCTGATGATCAACCAACCTCACATGAATTGTAATGCATACTTTGTGATAAACATGAAATGGCTTAATTAAAAGAGTCAAAACACAATAATTAAATCACAGTCAGTTAACAGAATATTGCAGTATACATTGTTGATGTAACACTTACATGACAAATAAAAATCACACCACATGCTCTTCATGTGTTGATGACTCCATTGTTATAGACCAGCAGGTCCCAAACTGGGGTGCGCAGACATATTCTGGGCACGCATCTCTTCAAATATGAAGGTCTTCATATATCTACATACATATTCATACCGTCATTTACATGTCAGAGAAACTTTTGAGTGTTCTGGGAAGTTTTTAACAAATTTTATCAAAACTTTAGTTGAATTATTTATTTTTTTAAATCAAAACTTCCCCACAGTTCCACCAAAACTTCCTCATGGTTACAAGCTTTAGGGCTCCTGTAAAAGAACCTGTTTGTATGTTTACAACAAGCATGTTAAACACAGAGATCCATTACTGTCATAAATACAGCCAAATGTACCAGCAGAATCAGAATCAGAAAGAGAGATTAGAATCATGCAGGGTATATGTGCATATAGGCCAAGGCAGATAGGAACCCGCATCCTGCTTTGACATTATTTGCTTCATTGCCTGAATGGCTCAAAGGTCACTCAGTTGCCTAAGCAGCCTCATAATGTCACCTTAAAATTCAAAATATTTATTCACTATAATTTACATTGTGCAGTGGGTTGTGCAACGCTAATTGTTTAATTATATTTATTAGGTACCTTGCTCAATAGACAATATTTGACTATTACTGATACTCTTGTGTTTGATCTGGATGGCGTGTTACTTTACAGAGATTATGTAGCCTATTTATCAGATGCAAATAACTGGTAATAAATAAAGTACCAAATTGTTTGGTACTTTCCTGATACGCTACAGTGAAGATCTGTAAATGGCTCTTTGCAGCACTTGTTGTTTTGGGCCCATTAAAAAAAAAACACTATATTTTACAGATTTCTGAAATGAACAATCTGCATCCCACCACTGTGGTTGTTTAACTTTAAATATAGACTTTTTAATTAGAAATCTACCTGCTTCATGTAAACAGTCTGTCAACATCTTGTAAACATTATTTGTAGATCTTTCTTACCTGTTACAAATGATCTGAAGCTGTATACAAGGCATTTACAACACTTTCTGCATCCCCTAATCTAGTGTAAACTACTCATCAGTTGTAAATGTTTTACAAACCTTCCGGATACAGGTTGTTTGTGTGTGTATATATATTTACGCACACACAACTGGAAACCATAAGGTTTGTAAAATATTTACAAGTGATGAGTAGTTTACACTAGATTAGGAGATGCAGAAAGCTTTGTAAATGATTTATAATGTTCATTGAGAGAATAGTACAATGTTGACATTTCAATGATTTATAAGTGATTAATAATATATTAACTAACTATTAACCATTAAGGATCTGACTGTTTGATTATTTCATGATGCTATTTTTTTAAAGATGACTTATGACAGATTTGTAAATCATTAGCATATTTAATCATTTGTGAATGTATAGTCATGTTTTGTAAATGATTAGTTCATCATCATCATCTAATCACTTGTAAGCGATTTATAACTTAACCTACAAAACATAGATAAAAATATTAACATATCACTTATTAACCATCTATGAACGCATAGCCATGTTTTGTAAATGATTAGTTCATCATTAACTAATTACTTGTAAATGACTTGTGAATGAATTAACAAAACATACACAAATTGTTAGCATATCACTTATTAATTGCTTATGAATTGTAGCATTTGGACCAATCAGACACACAATTTTGCATTTGATTAACAAATCAATTAGTTATTAGTTTAACAAATAGTCACAGACCCCTCACCCAATACACATACTGGGTGCTAGTATGTCTGTCAATGACTCCAGGCCCCCGGTTCCATGGCAACTGATCTGATAACACTAGTTTTATTGCTCAAAGGAATGCGGTTAGAGCAACACTCACTTCATATCCCTTAGGAAAGAGACATTATGCCATAAAAATGGACTCTTCTCTAATTAGTTCATAGAAAAACCTTTCTTTGAATGAACACACATATCTTCATGTCATTGTGTATATAATTACTGTTCTTGTATATGTTCTTGTGTATTGTATACTGTTTTATGCATGCTTACGATAGATCACTAGTTAAGACCACCTCACTCATACCATGTTTGGTTTCTATCAATTCGTCTTCGGATTATCTAATTGAGAGTGAATATTACATGTTGATACCTATGCAACATATTAGTGTCCTAAGTATCTTTAGGAGTTTGTGCATTAACCCCAGGCGAATTACCTATTCAAATTACCATGCTCAGAGACAAAGAGTCGTAAAACCTTCCCTCCAAAATTTTAGGACTCCATTGGCCTTTTGACACCCCAGAAGTGTGACCTCTATAGCAGATAAAGCTCTCACATCAGTGACGCCCCTCTAGTCTGCAAATCTTTTAGATTCTGAGAAAAGGAGGATGTGAGCTAGAACTCTTCTGGACCCTTAAGTTTTTGTGCCAGGCCTTGCGGCCTTGACTTTCCATTCAACCAAGGATCCTCGGATCTCAGCAGATCTCTTTCTTAGCTCTTTTTCCCTTTCTACCTGGGAAGAAACTCCCAATTACCACCGAGCCAGAATAACATCTTTTGGAGTTCATCACCCTTCAAACCCGGAAGAACTCCAACACCACCAAACCTTCAAACCATCAGAAATTTCATCCGAGACTGCATTCTAAACGAAATTTAACGATTTAACTAAACGAAACAGAGATTTAGTATAAGTTATAGACCCCGTTATAAACGGTGCTGATGGTATTAATCAGGTGGTAACTGATTCTTTCCATAACTGCATTCTCTGGTTTCTCTAATGGCTTCATTCATCCACTTTGCCTTTTCCCCATGTATGAGTGATTGTATGTTTGCTTGTTTGTTTGTTAGACTAGTTTATGTTAGTGTTTAGTTAATAAAACTCTTGTGCACAAATTACATGAGTTTCTGATTCTGCCTTTCATATTAATGTCCCTTTACAATTTCTGATCCTTACTACATGCTCTAATGTATTAATACTTAGGAAAGTATTTTCTGTGGCCACGAAAATATCCTTTCTTAGAGTTGATATGAATTTACACTGAATGTTCGCTGGACAAACAGATTAGTTGATGGCAATTTATTTCTGCTACAGTTATTACTGTCAGCCGATATAAATAATTGTAATTAATCATAATTAATTGTAATTATTTATATACAATTCCCTTTTAAGCTAATTTGCTACAGAATGTTTTGTAAATGATTAGGTCATCATTAACTAATCACTTATAAATTACTTACAACTGAACGTTATTATAAAGTGTTACCCTAAGGGAGAAAAATGTGATTTCAGTCTATATCTTGATTGTAGCCTTTGGTAGTTTTTTTTAGATGTCCCACCTGTGTGTCCCTCCCAAAAGTCTACATGAAATCTACACCACTGGACTGTATTACTGAGAGTTTGAAAACACTTTATTTACTGCAGAATGAGGAAGAGTATGTCAAATATAATATGTCAAATTATGCCTATACCACAAACGCAGTTATGTCAATATGTCAGTATGACAGTAGGTGAGTGTCTCATTTTACCCCAGTAGAACATGGGTTTATTGAAGCTGGCATGCTCATCCATACAGGAGATCTTCTCCAAATTTGGGGCTGTACTCCAGCTCAGAGTGAATCTGGTAGTACCAGTCCTCATCAGCCATCTCCATAGTGGAGGTCACATCTGAGGTCATCTCTTTACCATCTCTCAGCCAGGACACATTTATGTGTGGAGGATAAAATTCATATGCGCTGCACATCAACACAGCTGGATGTCTGCCGCCAGCCCGCGTCACTGAACTGAGCTTAACCTTTGGTGCAACTGAATCAAGAAGAGCAACATCCTAAATACAGTTTCATATTGTGTGTGTGTGTGTGTGTGTGTGTGGTTGAGGCATATATGTTATGGGGACAAAATGATAAAAATGCATTGATACGAATATCTTAATGATATAATAGATATGTAAATATTTTACGTTTTTTAGCTAAAAATACATAGCGATTTGTACGTTTTAAACGTTGAAATATGTCTAAATTGTATGTTTTAGCATCAATAAAAATGTACAAAAATTTACGTTTTGTGCTTATAAATGTTACATATTAATACCTACGTATAAACAATGAGACCAGGCTGGAATATTTTATTGCTCAGTGGTTGCTCTTTCTAACCTCAGGAGACTTAGTTGTGATTCTCATGTATTTCTCATTTTAGTCTCAACAGTGTTTCAGATGTTTCTCCTAAAATTCCTTAGGAGAAATAGAAGTAGACACAAATGAGACATGAGAAAAGTCTGAAAGAAACGTGAGAGAAACGTGTGAGAAACATGGGAGATCTCTTTATTGTCTTGCTGTAATCTCTTGCAAGACTCCATTATAAAAATGTTTTACTGCTCAGAGGTTGCTTTTTTATTGCAATGGGGTTTTTCACCTTTACAGTTTTTTTCAATTGCTAACAAGCATTGTTCAACACTGAAACCACATTTTCAAAACTGTTCACACATTCAGCGAGACAGAAGTCTATGTGGACCAAACTGTGAATCATTTTTCATTGCTTTCAGACAAAATGCATGCAATGACCACATTTTTCAAAATCCTCAAACACTTTTGTCATTCATACTCCACAACCTGCAAAACACTGTACATTTTCTGCACATTTTTCAAATGCTAACAAACTGCTTTCAAAACTGATAAAAGCATATTCAAATCAAAACGATGGCAACTGTCCATTTCTGCAGGAATTATATTGAAATATAAAATCTTAGCAGAATATTTATTATGAAATTGAATAATAATTATTCCAAACACAACTAAATGTAATTTCAGCTGAAAGCCAAGCCAAATGTCCTATTTTTAGTCGTCGTCTTCTTCTTCTTCTTCTTTCTTTCTTTCTTTCTTTTTTGGTTATCTTTTGATAAATGGATGGCTTTGGAATGATTTGGTTTGGAATCATGGATCAGGGAAGACACATTGGTGGGGGGGAAAAGAGTGGCAGAGAGAGGGAGGACTAGAACCCTCACAGTACTGAACATCCATCCATTTATTCCATCCATTTTCCATAGCGCTTGTCCTATGTAGAGTCATGAGGCTGGAGCCTTTCCTGGGTCATAGGCAGGAAACCCCCCTGGACAGATGGCCAGTCCATTACACACATTCATATTCACACTCACTACAGTCTCCAGTTCACCTGTCCTGTATGTCTCTGGATTGTGGGAGAAACCCAGAGGAAACCAACATCAACATGGAGAGAACATACAAACTCAACACTCAAAGGTCTTCTGGGACTCCAATACTGCACATACAGCACCACATTATACTAGACTGATGATTTTTTTTTATTATTATTATTATTGCTTCAGATTTTTTTTTTATTATATATATTATATATATTTTTTCTTAACTTTTTGTATTTTTTCTTAACTTTTTGTATTTTTGTATTTGTATTTCTATGCATTTTTATTTTTCACAAGTAAATTTTGTAAATGTTGATGGGTTTTGATTTTGATATATAAAGAAATCGGGTGGAAATGCTGCTTTTCACATTAATTATTTGTGCTGTAATACAGTTAGTAAAATGAAAAGCTGTTATTCTTATCCAATAATGAAATATGTGACAAATCATTCAAACTTCAAAGATAAAAGTTCATAGATTATGTAATGATCCCTATTTTTGGTGTTTTTTAGATCAGTGTGTTATGAATGAAATGTATGTTTTCTGATTTGTTCCCAGTGTTATGATGAAACAAGCTTATTTTGAGACCTATATGAAGTGTTTTGTTGGTCTGGGGGAGTTTTGGAGGTGAGATCAACTGTTTGGTCAAGATTTGTGTTAGTAATGCAGACTGTATGAACAGTTTTGAAAATGTGGTTTCAGTATTGAACAATGCTTGTTAGCAATTGAAAAAAAAAACTGTAATGGTCAGGACAGTAGGAGTAGATACAGGAAACAACTGGAGAGGTGAGAATTGAACAGGAGCAGGAAAGTACCTTTAGCTGGGATTTGAACCCATGCTATCTGAAGTGCAGTTGTGCCTTCATTTTGATGTGCTGCCCACAAGGCTATGGCTCTGACAGAGGTTACTCTACGCTCAGGATACTAAGGGGTGATTCTCTTATATGTCTCACTGAGATATCAGCTTTGTCTTACAGTTTTTTTTTCAATTGCTAACATCCCTTTGTCCAATCTGTAGTCACATTTTCAAAACTCTAAACACAATTAGCACAACATCCATCTGTTGTGACCATACATTAACACAATTTGTGTTGTTTTCACACAATATGCAGTCAATTAGCATGTTTCTAAAATGCTTACATTTTCTTTTCATACAAGCTTACCCAAAATCAAAATCATGGATCTTTTTAGTCATATTTACAAATGCTTAAACACAGCATGTCAGAATTGAAGACCTATGTTCCAAACCTTAAATAAAACTTCTAATTCTGCTACAACAGCAGCTCAAAAGTATTGAAAGAATCTCTCTATATAAAGTATTGTAACAACTGATAAGCTCTTTTAAGTAACAGATCACTGAAATATTTAGAAATAGCTGATTTCAGTCTCAGTTGAAGGAATAGTCAGGTGTTGAAACTCTTTCCATTACATCAATTGGATTTGTGGATGCAGAACAACACAAAGAATCAGAAGGAGAAGAAAAAATGCCAGGGAGAGGAATATTTGTAGAAGGTAGAGGAGTAGTTGGATCAGAAAAAGGGAGAAGAGGTGGGGAGAGGAGTGAGAATGTGTGTAGGACTGTGCAGTTTTTATGTTTGTTTGCTTGTATGTTTGTTTTTTCCCCTTACACATGTGGAGCCTGAAAGCTTATTTCTGCCATGGAATATAAAGGGCAATGGGTAATTGTGACTTTATCTCAGAATTCTGACTTTTTTTCTCGCAGTTGTCAATTTACAGTATCTCACAATTCTGATAAAGTCTAAATTGCAAGATGTAAACTCATAATTCCAATATAGAAGTCTGAATTGTGAGATAAAAAGGTCACAATTACTGTTTTTACTTTTTTATTCTGTGACGGAAACAAGCTTGCATACATATATATACTATAGTAACCAAAGGCCATGTATGTTGGAATTTTTGTTGATCACTGGCATCAGCTACCATGGGGCACCATCCACATCCAACACTCACCCACTGGAAAGCAGTTTCGGTCAAGGTTCCAATTGAATTTCTGCATAGGGGACCCTATTTTTTCTATTGTACATTCTATAAAGTAATGACTCATTCAGTTTTAGATAGTATGTTGACAAGAATGAACACAATGTAAAAATGTAAAATGGTTTTCAGAAGGTAAACTGAAGGCTAAACTACAAAAAACTATGGGTTTTTATATTGTCTATTATATGCAGGTAGAACTGAGACATGACAAGTAATGCAGTTTTTGTAATGCCATTAATTGTTATCATTTTGACAGTCTGTGCACTATGATTGACTGTATGTTCCTATTGGATAGAAAACCAGTGCCAATGTTTTGACCGAATGACTCTATTTTGAATCGGGTTTGCTGTGTTTTGATAGAGTTAGTTTATGAAGAAAAAGGTATTCAGCATTTTGAAATGTAGAGTTTTTATTTATTTAACAAAATGTGGTTTTGGCCAGAAAATTAACTATTTGGCTAACTGTGTGATGTAGGTGTGTTGCTGTGTTAAGAGTTTAGAAAAAGTACTTTGAGTATTGGTAAACACTTGTTAGCAATTGAAAAAAAACTGTAAGATGTCTTCAGTTTCATTTTAGGAGAAACGTTAAACTTTTACTAATATTGTAAATACTAATATCATTTAATCATTTAAATAGCATTAAACATTTCAGATATCAAGGGTTACTAGTTTAAATGTTTAAATTTATATTTAATGTCCAGCATTGAATATACACCACATTTTCCAAACACACTAGAAAGGACTTATAAGTAGGGTTGGGTATCGTTTTTTTTTTTTTCGATACCGGTGCCAAATCGATACTTTTAAAACGGTGCCGGTGCCTAAACGGTGCCTGAACCGATACTTGTTATATATATACATACATACATACATACATACATACACACACACACACACACACACACACACACACACACACACTGTATATGGAACTAATGAAGCTCCAAGAAATCCCCAATATGGACAAAGGCATTGCTATTCCTGTAACTGAGTAAACAGAAGATATAAACGTTTTGAATGATAAAACAAATACATTAAACCCTCGACTACGACAATATATAGCTTGTCTGTGTTATTCAAGCCATCTCTGGTATTTCATAATAATTAAATATATTTAAAATCCATTGCTAATCAATGCATTAGTAGCCTATGGAACATATTTTCTGCCTCATTCTGTGACAAGAAGCTATCAGATCACAAAAGGAAGCATTTAACTGGTGTTGTGGACTAAAAAGGTTATAATGTTCTATTTTGTTGGTTTAAACGGGTTTAAAAACGTGAATACAAGAGAATTTTAGCTTTAGGCATTTTAAGCTAGGGCTGGGCAGTATATAGAGTTTGTACGATATATCGATATATTCTTTATAATCGATACGTTATTATGAAGCAATACAGTTAATATTGATATGCAGTAGTTTGATACGAGCGCATCTGATCAAATATCTAGGGAGGACACAGACTGAACTGCGGAGAAAGTGCATAATACAATTTGTTCTAAACATGTGACAAGCTTTATATGAAGGGCTATAAGAAAAACTCGTAAGATACAGTAGCCTATAGTTTATATTTTCAGTTTAAAGCGGCTCGCGCCTTCACAGATGCTCTGACAGAAAGGCTGCGTGTGCCGCTGACAGAGATGCTTCTCGCGCTGTTTAATGTGTTTGCCGTTTTCCGTAATGCATAACTTACAATTCACAGGTATATTCGCCATCTGTAATGGAAATATTTCCATTTTGCTGTCAGAAGTGCGTGAGCTTTTGCTTTGCGATTCTCTGCTAAACTTCACAGACTTCATTCAGAACGAGCGCCGCCGTGCGCGTGCGCGCCAAACAGACGGCGCGCAATGAAATAAGAGCACAATAACTCTGACTAAAATATACATTTTGCTGAAATATTTGTAGTTGTAGCCTGTGATGCTTCTTACGTGCGTTTTGGAGAAACAAAGGACAAATATTTTAATCGATCGCTCAGGCATGGCACCGAAATGAGGCACCGAAATCTGCGTTCTTGATTCGGTTCTAGTACATACCGGTTACATAGGTACCGGTGCCATAATGGTACCGGGTTTCGGTACCCAACCCTACTTATAAGTGCAAGATGTTGAGTATTAGAGCAATACCTTTTTTTAAACAAATGTAACACTAGTGTACCAGCATTTTGTTGTTGTTGTTGTTTGTTTGTTTGTTTGTTTGTTTTTTTGCTTTGTTTAGCAATAAAATTGTGTCTTGTACACCCCATTTTTGCATGTATGCAAATATAGGTTATGGTTCCCTCTGTTAAATCAGTAAACCACTGTCTACATCAAATAACTTCAAATATGACAAGGCATGTATTGTCTTTGATTGAAATGGTGAGGATAAATTACAGTGAAGCTAACCAGAGGGAAAGGTAAAAAATTAATAAAAAAGAGATCTCTTTAACATTTCAAATATTTCTCCTAGACATAAATGAGGTTACTTTAAGATTGAATGGAAACTTTTGCTTGTGTCTCCTGCTACTCAAACCTGTCTCTTGAGACAAAAACTCTAACACTCTCACAATGATCTTCTGTAAAGCTTTAAAGGAGATCTCAACAACATCACACACTGTGCTCAGATTTTTCTCTTTACCTAAAGACTCTAGATCTCTCACATTTGTCTCCTCTAAAGTTTAGAAGAGATCTCAACAACATCACACGCTGTGCTCAGATTTCTCTCTACACTAAAGCAGGGTGTCCGCGGGGTCTTAAAAAGTCTTAAAAAGTCTTAAATTTAGTTGTATCAAATTTAAGGCCTTAAAAAGTCTTAAATTGTACAAGAAAGTCTTAATTATGATTTCAAGAGGTCTTAAATTTGGAGACGGAAAGACCAGAATTGCGATATGGCTGAATGTGACGATTAAACTTCAAAAGGCTATGATTTCATTAAATAAACATGAGCGCTGCAGTTTAAAGTCCGGTGCTGCGCTGCTTCAGTTCTGTCTTTGCCGGGAAAACTGTTATATTTCAGCCAAGCGCGACACCTGCTGGCAGAGATCAGTTAACAGGTTAAACTAGTGCGCGTACGAGTTTCACTGCACGATTCAGTCTATTAAAATACATTTAGAATGATCACATAATTTAAGATATGGGGGCAGAAAATGTATAGCCTATATTTACGGTATATCATTTCATATACAGTTAATAATAACTCGAAGAGTGCCATCTTTTCTCCAAAAGTCAGCATGATTACAAGTGTGATTTTGATTTTATGCAACAGTTCAATAAACAATAAGTTAATATTAAGAGACTTACGTTTTAGACACCATATTTCCTGCTTTTGCTCCATTTCTCCAACAAAAATAATTCCAAACACAGTCACAGCACAGTTTTGCGTCTCTGAGCAACATGACAGTGATTCGTTCCTGAATGAATCAACCGTTTAAATGATTCGGTTCAGTCGCAATGACTCACTTATTAACAGTGACTCGCTGTCACCTATTGGCCGTTTTAATTTCACATTTAAAGTATCTTCATTTTTTAAAAATAATTTCAAACATCAGTTTTCACCGTTTTATGTTTCAAATATCAAAACATTATTTATGCATTTGTAACTGCAGGTTAGCATTCTGTGTCCTTCCGAGCTGCATTAAACAGTGTGTAAATACATCTAAATGCCACTTCATATGCATTGCAAAGATACATTTTGTTGATACTGATTTCATCTGCTTGGTAACAGCCCAAATGCAAGAATTTGACTCAAAAGATGATGCACACTTTTAGTAAAAAATGGCTTAAAGGTAAACATGGCCATAAAACTTGTTGAAAATTTTTTTTTCTATCACTGCTGTGAACTGACCACACAGAATATGAAGAATATCAAAAAAATTCAGGAGTCAGCTGTCCACGGTAATCTTTTAGATATCAGCACAATAACTCAATAACACTCAGCAAAATATCGTCTAACTATCGTTATCGATAAAATCCCAGAAAATATCAAGATATATTGTTTTGTCAATTTCACACACCCCTAATTCATGTCATTTAATTTATATAATAATTTATTGATAATAACTGCTAAAATCAATATAATTAATACTTTTGACTTATCCATTTTCTTAAAAGTGGTTTAAAGGCTGAAATGTAAAGTTTATGTTTTATAAAACTTATAGTTTTTGTGAAAACTTGTATATGAATTGTAAATTATGCTTTTGACAGTCATTTTACAGTTTAATATGGTACTATAGACATTGCCCCGACCCACTCATATGGTATTAATTTTATTTGTGGAGGTCTTAAAAAAGGTCTTAAAAAGTCTTAAATTTGAGCTTAAAAATCCTGCAGAAACCCCGTAAAGGCTCGAGAGCTCTCACATTTGTCTCATAGAAATTTCAGAAGTGATCTCAATAACTTTACCAAGTGTGCACCAAGTCAAATGCCTCAATATGAGCTCAAACATTTCTGCCATATAATATGTATTAATAATCAAAGTAGTCAATTAATAATCAAGACTGAGTCACAAGCATGTGCCTTTCAGCAAAGAAAGCTCCAGGGTTACATTTTCTGTAAATCAGTTTTGATTAAGACATCGGGTACATTACTATTTCCATCAACAAATTATAAGTACATAAACATTGTCCTATAAAAAAGTAACATTATCTTTATTTCTGCATAATTTCTCTCTCAATATAGCCTTTAACTCTGAATTTATGATTTTTCCCCATTTATTTAGTGCCTTTCAAGTACATGACTGTTGAGATCTCTTCTAAAGCTTTACAGGAGACAAATCTAAGCAAGTGTGTGATGTTGTTAAGATGTCTTCTAAATCTTTAAAGAAGACAAATGTGAGACCACCAGTGTCTCTAGCTAAGGGGAAATATCTGAGCATAGTGTGTGGTGTTGTTGAGATCTCTTTTAAAGCTTTAAAGGAGACCATTGTGAGATTGTTAGAGTTTTTGTCTCAGGAGACAAGTTTGAGAAGCAGGAGACGCAAGCAAAAATCTCCACTCGATCTTAAAGTACTCATTTCTGTCAAGGAGAAATATTTGAGATGTTAAAGAGATCTCACTTTTGATTTTTCTTTCCTATGGGAATACATCCACATTTATAGTTATTTAGTTATTTAATTGATTTAATCAATTTATATTATTTATTTAATCCACAATCCATTATACAGGTGGACTCTTGTCACAGTGTGATATTTACACAGGTATACAGAGATTGTGTCACATGTGTATTCCCGTTGAGTTCATGTCTGCCCTTATTTGGTTTTGTTCCGGGTTCTATTAGTTCATTATTAATTAAGTCTTCTCACCTGTGTTCATCTTGTTTGCTCCTCATTAGTTTGTCTTTATAAGCCTTATGTATCTTGAGTTCCAGTGTCCTGTCTTATATTGTAACCTCTGAAGACATTCTCTGTCGTTGTTCTTTATTATTAAAAAGTATGTTTTGTTATATCCCGGCTTCCTGACTTCCTTGAGGAGACGTACCGTTACAGATTGATTGTGGATTAAATATATAAAAGTTCCCAAATGTTAGATGTGGTCTGTGCTAGTGTTCAGGTGTGAGCATGTGGTTTTCAAACCAAAAACACCTTGTTCAAAGTATCAAAGTCATCCTTTTTTAAATACTCCTTTTTCAAGTAAAAAATAACCAATTTATTTAAATTTACCACAGCAATATTTTACAGCATTTATTAATCTTAACTAATGTGATTGAGATAGAAGCCTTTTGTATTTACAACCTCTAGGTGACAGTATTATATCAACAGTAAATACACAGTAATGTTCTGAAATATTAATAACCACAGGATGGCAGTCTAAACCCTCTGATGGCCATCCATCTGGGGGATTTTCCTGTCTTTTGCCTGAAGGGTTGGAATAGGCTCCTCTGTGACCTCTTATAGGACAAGTGGTTAGGAAAATGAATCAATAGAATATGGCATAGATGGTATTTTATTTAAAGGTTTTCTATGTGAAGTATTTGCATTACAACATTGTAAAATCTCAGAATAAACCATTCTGTTCTATGGTGCAACTGTTCATCAAAACACTGAAATTATCGTTGAGATTACAGTATTATGGATTTATAGGGGATATTTGATCAGATTGGCAAATAATTAGGCCTATTGTCTAAATGATGCTTGAGGGTTTCTGCAAAAGAACTTGTATGTTATCTCTACAATCACGTTAAACTAGTTTTGGAAAGTCCCCAGAGCTCCATGACTGTCATAAACACAGCCAAACCTGCACCAAGTATTTAGGTTTGTGATACTTCATAGTAACATGATTATGAGAAAGTGCATTAATCATGCGAATGTTACTGTCATTTTTATCAAAGTATATCTCATTTTGCTGTTCATAATTGTTAATGTTTGATGGTCTTAATGCAAATAACCAACCAAACAAGCAAATATATCAATTTTAATTTAATTTTATTTTATTTTATTTTTACTTATATATAGGCTATATATATATATATCCATCTTGGGTCATGTGTCTCAGGTTTGGCTCACTCATCCGAAAGTAAAAACACTGACATTTCCCACAGAATGCTGACAATAAACTCACTCTATGGTTCCGTATCAGTGGCTTGGCATTTCACAAACAAACCACAACCATTGATTAGTTATGCTTTTGCTGAACCAACTTCCAAAACCATCCAATTGCAAGAGAGACATATTGAGTCTCTAGGGAAATTGAAATCTAAACATGATTTTGTTACATGTAAATATTATCATATTAAAACAGAAGCACTTTTTCCCTGATTGTAAATAGTCAAATTACTCATTGCAAATGTAAAGTTTAAATAGTAAGGAAAATATTTTATGTTTAAAATAAAGTAAGGAGGGAAAGATTTACATGTCCCCTTTTGGTACCATTAGTCACATGAAAAGTACTAAGGTTCTGTAAAATAATATGGCTTTGAGGGCAAACTAACAAAATTAATATGAATCTTTCAGTTTCATTGGTAGCATTAGTCACATGAAACTTCAGCCACAAATCATTTTGGAGAAGTTTCCTCTACCACTGATCTACCAATGAGAGGAGGAAAGATTTACATGTCACCAGTTTCTAGGTTGACTGAAGTTGGTAAAGACTGGAAGCCCCTTATAAAGACTGCTTTCTTTCAAATGGCCTTCATGAAAGATGAGGTGTCGTTGTATCTAATAATGGCTACACATAAATATCAATGTATCTATAAATAGTGCAGATATGTGCCAATTCAAATAAGTTAGAAAACAACCCTATACATTACATGAGTAAATCAATCGCATTGGCTAATGAATTGTTAAATTTCACTTCCCTGTAATTGAGTAATAGTTTAAGAATACATTTTGCACAGACATATTTAAAATATATCTGTGTTAATTTATTGTAGTCAAAATAGTCAAAATGTAATATTTCTCCATTAAAATGGTTTGGAATCATCGATTACTTCTGATGTTCTGCACAAGAGGCAGTCCATATATATCAAATGGATGCATTATGCAAAAAAAAAAAAAGGAGTAAAGGCTCATAAAGGTTGTCAAATCACAATTATTTCACCAGAGTGTGGGGGGGGGATGCTGTTTAGGGGTGAGTCAAGAAAATATATTAATATAATTAATATACCTGTAAACAGACCTCAAAATCGAAAACCAAAAATGCATTCAATGCTGCATGAAAATTCCTCAGTTCATTAAACCATCAGCAGCAGCTATATTACAAAAACACAAACTGGTTTGGAGAAGTACATCAAGTAACCAATGAGTAAGAAATTTTAGCATGTCTACGTAAAATGAAGTTGGTCATTCAGAAGAACTGAACTAAACAAAAAAAATTATTGAATAAGTAAGTTTATGTATTTAATAAGTATAAGTATTTTTTCAAGCAAACTACAAATTGTTTAAGTTAAGCTTTAACGACATTAAAAGAATGGAAGAAGGCGTGGAGTGCAACATTTGAATTGAACACTCGCCACTTCATTCTGCATTTCTGCATAGGATCATGGTTGATTCATGGACTGGTCATATATCTGGTAATGATTCATTGTATTTACTGTGAATTTGCTATGGGGCCCGCTCAAATCACAATCAAGCTGTCGCTATTGCAGCTTGACCAAGTATGGAAAATGTCCTGCGTTTTCATGTTATTAGATTTTTAACAAAAATTAAATTTGTACCAAGGGGGTGTTTTGCCCCACAGGTGGAGTAAAATGCCCCCCAGTCTGACAAAGCAATTTGATTTATATATTTACAGCAAAATCAGAGTAAAGGCAACTTTAGCTTAAAATTAAAAAGAATATAAACAATAATTATGAATTATAAAATTATAATAGCCTATTTGAAAAAAAATATTGTTAGCTGATACTAACTGGCTAGCTAACTAGCTGATGCTAACTTGAGGTACTTTTTAAATTAAAAATGTTTGAAAAAAAAATTCTGTCATTCTGAAAATATAATGATATTTTTCTTAAATAACACATACTCCTACAGGCCTTACTGTTCTCATATCATATAGAACTGTGATGTTCTACAAAACAACAAGCTTTAAAACACTTTTTTCTTACTGATGAATATTAGATAATTTACTGTGAAATCTGTTTTCTCTCCGGTACTGTTACATGTCAGTTTCTGTTTAGTTCCCGTTTGCCCTTATTTGGTATTTCCTGTCCTTGTTTCGTGTAATTAGTTCATTATCGTTAAGTCATATCACCTGTGTCTGATTAATCATCTTGTTTAGCTCATTCGTTTGTCCCTTTACAAGTCTTCAGTTCCCCCCTTGTCTTTGTCTGAGTTTAATGTTGTTAAATGGTTTATGTGGCTGAAGCTATATTAAAAATACTCCTTTCGTCTACTCCATTGTCGTGCGCCTTTTCTACAGCACCAACCGTAACAGGTTCATTACCAGTGTAAGCTTCATGGTGAATAATTCTACATCATTCATCTTGATTCTATCTAGTGGTTATTTGAGGGGGGGTATCCGGGGGGTATCCCCTAGTCCAAGTACATTGTCTCTTTTGCAATGTAAAATGTGTGTGGCAATACATTAGTGTAATTGCAACTTTGCTTCTTGTATTTGTTACTTTCAGGGATATATGAATGGAAGGACATCATTATTTTGATAAGCATGTGGTGAAACCAGATCTAGCTAGTTAAAAGGTAGATTAAACCAGTTTGGAAAAGTTCCCAGTCACACAAACAGCCAAATCAAATTCATCTTTTAGATAGCCTTCATATTTGAAAAGAAACAAACATAACTGGGTCTTTTAAAATAATGAAAATAATGTTGCTGATAATATTCATTTATATTAACCTTCAAAACATACTAAAATGTACATAAAACGTATTGTAACCTAATAACATAAAGCTACAGTTGTTAAACACACAGTGCTATTGTTGTGGTGTGATCTGGTGAGACCAAACCTAGAGTGGAATTTAAACAAGTCCCCAAATCTCCATGTCAGTCAAATACAGCCAAACTTGCATTTAAATATTAGGATGTGATATTTCCTCTTTCCGAGAAAGAATATAGCGAACATGCCAAGGCTTAAACCAAAGTTGCCTAATCGTGTGAAAGTAACTCTCATTTTGGTTTGTCTTGTTTTCATTATATTTAACTGTTCTAAAGTTTGTTACAGCAGAGCGAATAGTGTTGTTGTAGCAAAATGTAATATATGTAATTCTCTCTGTTATCTTTGGTATCAAGAACACTCAAAAATGAATTCTGTAGCGAAGCTTTTAGGGCTAGTTTGGATTGCAGTGAACCAGGTGTGTCAGAACACCACAGAGGAAAGTATTTATTTCAACATAATTATTATCACCAGTAAGCAGATATCAACATCAGAGGGAGGAGTCTTTGCATGCATCTCAACAAGTAGTATAGGTTTGAGGACTGCAGTTTTAGAGTCAAGGAGGCGATGGATCACAGAAGCGGAGGGGCCGCCTGGGCCTGGGTCCAGGTTACTTTTGAGGTCTATTACAAATATCCAACAAGTCCTCCAACCCATACGACCATACGGGTCGTTTGTCACTAACCTCAAATATGACCCATAGGTGCGTTCCTTAAATTAGCCCCCCTAACGGCAACATGCTACAGAATGCTACAGAAACCTTCGCCTAAATGTTTCTTTTATATGCTTGCTATTTGCGTTTTAAACTCTCCCAGCTATTCAAAGTGTTTTATTGTTAAAAAGATATGGATTTTAGATAACGTCAAGACATGTACAGGTAGGGTTTCCACCCGTCTCGTAAATTAGTGATTGTCCCGTATTTATGAATGAAATTATGTCTTGTTTCAAATCGATACTGGACAATGTTTGTCCCATTATTTCAACCTTTTTGACGTTCAGATCATTCAAGCGGACCCCACCAGCATTATTAGTTTTCATTTGTTCATTAGTTTTAATGTGGTATTTGTAGTTAACCACATCACTTGCCGTGCCTTTAATACTTTTTTGTAATGTAATAGTAATTCAATATTTTTGTCTTGTAGGTTCTTCAGATCACATATATCTTCATCTCCTACAACAACCGTTAGTGTCCAACAGCTCTTTATAAAGCCATTTCTCACAAAAGCCCACTTTGTCTTTCTCTGTCTCTCTCAGCTTTTCCTTGCCTATTTTTCTGAACTGTAATTCATAATTCATTCACACATTTTTTTGCTCTCTTTCTTCCTTTCTCTTGTTTATAATATTTTCAAAACTCAGAATCAAATTTTGATCAGTTATGTCAGAAAGCTGCTAGTATTAACAGAGAACTTGAACTCAAAGCTCCTAATGCTGAACTTGAAGAAGTTGCCAGGGAGGCTGAAGTCCTTCAAAGGGTCACCCCTTCACAGGTAATGTTGAAGACATTTAGTTATAACTGATTTGCTTTAATGAATTTATCCTTATTCTATGGTAATAACCTTCCTTATAGTCCTTCCTCTCAAATATTTTGGTCATAGTCTCAACATTTAAAACTACAACATTATCTTTTTTCTTTGTTTCAGCTGAAAAGGAAGACCAAAGGAAGGCCTGTCAAACTCTTGTCAAATCTGTCTTGTCTGTGGAGATGGGTGAATTTGGCCATCTTGTGCAATTACGGAGACCAAAAGCTGCAAAGCCATTTGCAAAAAATCTGCAAAGCTGCAAACATTTCCAATGGTACGTCTGTATTGGTCTTAACCCCTTGATTGAATTTACATTTTGCACCCGTATTTGATGTTTCTTAAACTTTGGTTTACATACCCCACGGCCCATCAGTAAGAACCATCGACAAAGTGTCATGTCGAAGTAGTAATAATTCATAGAATTTCAGTAAATTCATATGATAATGTACAAGCATACTCATACAAAGTTCTAGGACTTTTACTCCTACTGCTGTCATTGACCATTGCCTCAACTCTCATGCAGATTGTGCCCATTGCAAGTAGTCGAAGTGTTTGTATCATAAAGTTTATATTAAGTCCATTGTATTCTTTATTAACTTTTACAAATTGGCGCAGTCTCTTCCCGTTCCAACAGGACATGCAATCTGCCCATCAGAGTCTGCCTTTCTTTGCATGTTGATTTTTATTGAACACATTTGTCTAAAAGGCAAGAGTCTGGAAATGCTAGCTTAACATTTCATGTGACGCATCAGATCTTCAATTAATTTGTCCAAATCAGATCACTTAAAGCTGTTCACACCAAGAACTATAATGAGAACTTTTTTGGCAGGCAGTCAGTGTATGTTCTAATCTAGACATTATGCTTCAGCAACTAGTAAATGAACATCAAATAAAAAAATTAAAATTAAAGTTCAATCTTCACTCAGTCTTCACTCTAGTTTCATACTGTATGTAAGGACAAACGTTTTCTTTCATTGTCTAAATTTAGAAAACTCTCCAGCTTTTCCAAAAGAACATTATTATTGTGTTGTCTGTATTAATCAGTACTGGCCAAGGTTTAGATTTTTCTCAGACAAGCTTTTGTTTTGAAAAGGCATGCTTGTTTGTAACTTGACATCAAATAAACACAGTTTTATGGTTACTGATGATGTTCACTTGTTTCCAGTTTCTCATTATCTCATTATGTATTTATGGCCATGTTCTCTCTGTGAGTTCTCCGTTCTTGTCCTTATATTTTGTTGGTTTGCATTCCAGTTTTTGTTGTCCTGTGCTTATGATTTTGTAAATAAAACCACTTGCACCTATCCTTGCCTCATCTCTCCTTGTTGTGAACCACACTGACAGTGCGTTACTTGTGTGATATGGCTCTCAAACAGATGGGCAAGTGCTTCACACTTAGCACAGGGGTTATCAAAGAAAATCTGTTTCTGAGTCTATGGCAGCTCAGATATTATGAAGAACACTGAATAACATCAGCCTCTATGGGCTGGATTGAATGGATTGAAAAGCCTTGCTTGTTCTTCAGCACAAAACTGAAAGATTAGACTTTGCTAAAGGACATGAAAAGAAGCCTGATGAATACTGGGAGCACATTCTTTGATCAGATGAGACAAAAATAGACCAAGACCAAGATGTTTGGCGTGAATCTTGCCCGGACTACTACAGTGAATGCATAGTCCCAACAGTGAAGTACAGAGGTGGGAGTGTGACGATATGGTTCTGCATGAGAGCAAAAGGTGTTGGGGAGATGACATAGATGGCACCATGAATGCCTATTGATATACCAAAATACTGGCTGACAAGGTGACTCCCAGTCTCCAGAAGCTTGGTAGAAGAGGGATTTTTTCAGTATGAAAATGATTCAAAACACACTGCCAAAAAAAATCTTGTTTAATTTCTAAACAAGAAAATAGTAAAACAACATGGCCTGGCCAAGTATGATTCTGGACTTGAACCCAACAGAACACCTTTAAGGTATTTTAAAGAGAATGGATATCAACACAACACCTCCAGCAAAGAGCAACTGAAAAATAATACTCGGTTACACTTTATTTTGATAGTCCACTTTAGACATGCAGATTAGACTTTTCTAGGTTTTAGCTACAGGGCCTTCAGATTTGAGAGCATCACATAGCAGTTTGGAGACATTTCCCCTTAGAAGAATCACTTCCACAATCAACCAATGAGAGTAAGGAAACATTATTAGATCATCAGTTTCTAGAAAGATTAACATTTGTTGGTTTGAAATTTACAAAAGCCATATTTAAAAAAAAAAATAAAACATTTTTTAAAAAGGATATGGGAAGAGCATATATATGGGAAAATGGTGATACTGACGTAAAAAAACAAAACAAAACAAAAAAAAAACATCAGTGCTGCATTGACATTGATTTGCAAATTAGAAGAGATATATATAGTATATTATTTTTAAGCAAATCACTGAAAACAATCGGTATACAGTATCTTCTCATTGTTCAAAGTTGCTTAACTTAGCAAAGTTGGTTGCTTAATCAGTCCCTCTCTTGAATCTTTTAAGACTAGAGAAACATCTTAATTTCACAATATTTAAAGTCCTTCATGATATTAATATAAGTTCTTTTCAGAGGTTATTTTTTTTAAAAATATTGTTTTTGAAACTGTCAGGACTAAGGCAAAGCTTTCCTTCAGCTGTGAACTGTTGAGATTTGGCATTAAGCAAACAATACCAGAACCATAAACTGGTTGGACAAGTACTTCCTGCTCCTGAACCACTTGGCCAAACCAGCTAATTACTAAATATATTTTTTATTACATGATTAATAAAATAATTACATTATTATTCTCTGAGAGTGAAATCTAAGTATTATAATAATAATATTTTACTGATTACAAAGTTGCTCACAAATTGGTAATTTAAATGCTAATAACATTAAAATATAAACATCTTTAGTGTGCAATTAACTTACCTTAACCAGATGTTACCACAGTAAATAATCACATTTCATCCTCTCTGCATTTTAAAGGTCCTTGGGGATTTAATATATTCATTATATCTTCAAAACATCATTCAGTTTTATAATGAAGACAGTCCTGAATAAGAATCAAGGTTTACTTTTTCAAAGGAGACATTTGTTTAACATAATATATGTTTGGAATTAAATTAATTTCACTATATAAACTTTTGTGGCACAAATACATCTGGTGAAGATTAATTTGTTGCAACCTGCATTGATTATTATGATGTTGTTTTTTGTGGAAGCACCGAGAATGTGACAAATGATTAAAATACATGAACATTAAAGTAAATGAAACTCATTGGCAGTCCATGAATTTATAAAGCTCTTTCTGTAATATCCTATTTACTTCAGGGTCTGTCTGTGTATGATCCTTCATGTGACCTCAAGGAGCTCTGTAAATAAAGTTTATTATTTTGTTTCACTTTGCAGCCATACAACTCATATAATCAGATATTATTTACAATAGGTATTTTCTCAATAATGTATTTGATTAAATATCAAATTTTATTTGATTAAATATCGAATTTACATTGTTCAGATCATTTATTAAGTGTGGAAGCACCGTTGGCAGCGATAACAGCCTGAAGCCTTTTTTGATGACCTAAGATTGGTACACCTACAGTAGTTTTGAGGATCTTTTCCTCTCAGCAGTCTTTTATCCTCATAAGCTCTGTCAGGTTGAATGAGTAGTGTTGCTATACCACAATTTCCATGTCTGTCCAAAAATCTTCTATGGGGCTCAGGTTCTATGAATATTAACAGAGTCATACTGAAGCCACTCCAGAGTTACCTAGCTGGATGCTTTTGGTCATTGTCATGTTGGAAGGTGAACTTTAGTGCAAACCATGACATCCAGAGCACTCTTGAACATATTTTACTCAAGTATCTACCTGGTTGGAGCTGTGGCACTGAGGGTTGCTCCAGACACAGTCCTGCTTCCAGTTCTGTCTACTATTTCTCTCCCTACACTTATGAGTCATTTCTTCACTGTCCTAAGCAATAAATCCAAATATAAATTAACAAAAAATCTCCCTGTATTTTGACCCGCTCAAATTTCTCTCAATTCACATAAACCTCCCATCCGTGAAAAACATCCCCATGCTGCCATGTACTGATATGCTTTATCTAAGGGATGGTACTATCGCTTTTACTTCATAAGCTTAGTTTGGTAGGATGGCTAGATCTTCAAACATCTCAGTGGGTCTGAACATCTTCCTTTTAAGAATACTGGGACTCTCAAGCACACAATTTTTTTTTAAATCCTTCCCAAGATCTGTGCTTTGACAATCTTTTCTTACAGGTTTACAGTAAGTTCCTGTGACCTCATTGCTTGGCTTTAACTCTGACGTTATGTGCAGCACACTGTCACCTGTGAGACCTTTCATGGATATATGTGGGCTGTTCCTTATGTCTAAATTACTTAATTTACCACTGGTTAAGTTCAGTTGTAGAAAACAGAAAATACTGTGAAAACATATTCATTATGGAACATCATGGGTATATTGTGAGGTTAAATGAGTTTAAAAAAAGTTTAACAATAATTCGTTTTTTTAAGAAATATTTATTAAGGGCTAAAATGTACAGGTTCAATAATTTCCACATGATAATGCATCAAAGTAACATCAAGGTAGTATTAGTAGGATAATTTAAAGGAAGAATCACACCTGAAATTAAATGCACAATTAACAACAAAAAACAATATGGGCGCTAAAGTTCCATGAATAAATGTTTACACGTCATAGGCATTTATCTATGCAAAAGAAACTTAAATCATTCAACATTTTATACAACTAAAGCTTAAGCATATTTTTTTCATATATATTTACTTAAAAAGAAAGGAAATGTCAAAATCTGTTTTGCGAATGCAACCTCTCTGACTCTGAAGCTTTGGTTGGTTTCATAAAATTAATAACTTCTATGGAAACATGGATTGAAAAGCTTTATAACATCACCGTTCACTTTGCTTGATCAGCTCTAGAGAGTTCAAGCTAAATCATTACTACACATATTCTATAAAAAAATACACATGTATTATTTTATCGCTGATATTAGATAGAGATGATCAAATACAAGTCATGTGTGTGTTTGATGCTGTTTGTTTTTCATTTTCATTATTACTTTAATTATTAAAGTGAAACACAAGTGAAAATTTCAGTATAAGGAGACTGTATGTGAAAGTTGTGTCATAAAGATTCCATCAGTGATCCAAACAGGTCCTGTTCCAGTCAGCATCAGGTAACATCAGACTGACTGTAGTCAGTTTGGTACCAGGATCCTCCCTGACAAAGTAAAAATAACAATTTATTGACAAGTTAATGAATATACATTCATGTACAGGTGCATCTCAATAAATTAGAATGTCGTGAAAAAGTTAATTTTTTCTTGTAAGTTACTTCAAAAAGTGAAACTTTCATATATTTTAGATTCATTGCATGTAAAGTAAAACATTTCAAAATATTTTTTGTTTTAATTTTGATGATTAGAGCGTACAGCTCATGAAAGTCAAAAATCAGTATCTCAAAATATTAGAATATTTACATTTGAGTTTCAATAAATGACCATCCCTACAGTATAAATTCCAGGTATCTCTTGTTCTTTGAAACCACAATAATGGAGAAGACTGCTGACTTGGCAATGATCCAGAAGACGAACATTGGTGCCCTCCACAAAGAGGGTAAGTCACAGAGGGTCATTACTGAAAGATGTGGCTGTTTACAGAGTGCTGTATCAAAGCATATTAAATGCAAAGTTGACTGGAAGGAATAATTTGGGTAGGAAAAGGTGCACAAGCAACAGGACAGCAAGCTTGAGAATACTGTCAAGCAAAGCTGATTCAAACACTTGTGAGAGCTTCACAAGGAGTGGACTGAAGCTGGAGTCAGTGCATCAAGAGTCACCACGCTCAGACGTCTTCAGCAAAAGTGCTACCAAGCCACTTCTGAACCAGAGACCACGTCAGAAGCGTCTTACCTGGGCTGTGGAGGAAGAGTGGAGAGGCACAGAATCCATGTTGCTTGAAGTCCAGTGTGAAGTTTCCACAGTCAGTGATGATTTGGGCTGCCATGTCATCTGCTGGTGTTGGTACACTGTGTTTTCTGAAGTCCACAGTCAACACAGCCATCTACCAGGAAATTTTAGAGCACTTCATGCTTCCTTCTGCTGACAAGCTTTATGGAGATGCTGATTTAATTTTCCAGCAGGACTTGGCACCTGCCCACACTGTCAAAAGCTGGTTCAATGACCATGGTGTTACTGTGCTTGATTGGCCAGCAAACTCGCCTGACCTGAACCCCTTAGAGAATCTATGGGGTATTGTCAAGAGGAAGATGAGAGACACCAGACCCAACAATGCAGATGACCTGAAGGCCGCTTTCAAAGCAACCTGGGCTTCCATACTACCTCAGCAGTGCCACAAACTGATCACCTCCATGCCACGCCGAATTGAGGCAGTAATTAAAGCAAAAGGAGCCCCTACCAAGTATTGAGTACATATACAGTAAATGAACATACTTTCCAGAAGGCCAACAATTCACTAAAAATGTTTTTTTTATTGGTCTTATGAAGTATTCTAATTTGTTGAGATTGTGAATTGGTGGGTTTTTGTTAAATGTGAGCCTAAATCATCACAATTAAAAGAACCAAAGACTTAAACTACTTCAGTCTGTGTGCATTGAATTTATTTAATACACAAGTTTCACAATTTGAGTTGAATTACTGAAATAAATGAACTTTTCCACGACATTCTAATTCACTTAGATGCACCTGTATATGGGAAGGGAAGTGGTGTGTGGCCAAGTATGGTGACCCATACTCGGAATTTGTCCTCTGCATTTAACCCATCCAAGTGCACACTCACAGCAGTGAACACACACCCGGAGCAGTGGGCAGCCATATTGCGGCGCCCGGGGAGCAGTTGGGGGATCGGTGCCTTGCTCAAGGGTCTCACCTCAGTCGTGGTATTGAAGGTGGAGAGAGCACTTGTTATTCACTCCCCCCACCGACAATCCCTGCCGGACCTGGGAATCGAACCTGCAACCTTTGGGTTACAAGTCCAACTCTCTAACCATTAGGCCACGGCTGCCCCTATATGGATAAGTATCAGCCTGATTTGCTCTCATCTAAACTGACCTGATGATTTCTTCTTGTAGTAAATGAGTCCAGCAGCTGCTATGATGATTCCCAGCACCAAACCAGATGCCCCGATGGGGATTTTATTCCTCTCAGGTTCAGGGAGAGAAGGATCTGTGGGGTAAAGAAATCATGCTCTGATAGTGAATGATTGTAAACATAAATACACAATATCAATATTTACAATATTTGTTTAGCTGTGCAAGTGTAATAACAAAATAGTTTCCATATTTTCTATTTGACCCCATAAATATGCCTTCATAAAGGTAAGACTGTAAGGTAAATGTTTGTCTTACCCCAGTCTGTGATGATGGGTGTAGTTGAGCTGGCGTGCTCCACCACACAGGAGATCTTCTCTCCAGATTTGGGGGTGTACTCCAGGTGAGCAGGGGCGATTCTAGGATTTAAGTGGGATGACATAAAAAGAGCACTGCACAAGTGCCTGGACAACTCATCTCTCTTTTTATAAATAAAAACCACTGCACAGATAATACTTGTTCTCAACTTCTTTCATTGCCCAAACAGACGGTGTGTGTGTGTCTAGTGAACTTTTTGTAAAAATTGCTCATGTTCTGTTGCTGCAGATAGATGGCTGCTGGTGTGGTCCTCACTGGCCCTCTCTGGCCAGCTCTGACCTGTGCTGCCAGGTTAAGGGCTGATCATTTGCTGGCCTACTTGCCTACTGCATCTACCTGTCTTTGACATGGTTTCTTTTTGAAGAAACCTTGAATGTATTGCTGATGTGCCTTACTTTGTCCCCTTTTCATTTTTTTTTTTACCCAAAATTCTGTCTAAAAATAAATTAATTAATAAACTCTAACTTAATCATCAATATTACACAAATAGTATATTTAATAGCAATATTATAATCTTATTAAAGACAAAATAATTTAATGTGAAGCTGTTCTTGGACATAGCAAACAAAAATAAAAAAATATAAGACTGCAAGCAAAACGTTTGTTTATTCAATACAAACAGGTGTTTACCAGTGTTGGGCACGTTACTTTAAAAAAGTAATTAGTTATAGTTACTAGTTACTTCTCACAAATAGTAACTGAGTTAGTAACTGAGTTACATAATTATAAAAGTAACTAATTACCAGGGAAAGTAACTATTGCGTTACTTTTTTTAAAAAAAAATGCAAATGTCAAATAACTTGGATGCCCCAATATTAAATATGTTAAATGAATGAAATGGACACAAAATAGAATAAATTATTATTATAAAACATTGTACATTAATCGACACTATTTATATACTGACACTTAGCATCAGTTAGTCAAGCATTATAATATGATATTATGATAATTTAGCATTATATGATGATATAACTTTAGTAATTAGAATAACCAAGTATGAATTCATATTTGTCACGTTGACTGAACTTAGGACTGGTGGTGGTGCTTAAGATATTGTTTGTCATTTAGTGTTTCTATAAAAAAGGGGAAAAAATTGATAAGATAACAAAACTACTACGAATTATACCACTAATAACAATATAAAACGCACTAAGGATAAAGGAGCTGCTGGGTTCATGAATATTAATCACGTTGTATGGGTTCGCTCGAATTGATTCGCTGAAATCAAAACAGGGATGATAATAGGTGAGCGCCGGCCAATGAGATTGTCGTTTGCGCATTAGCTCCGCCCACTACCGGAGATCCCGGCAGTTCTTAAAAGCTGAAGAATTCCAAAGGAACTCCGTTATTTTGACAGGAAAATACAACAAAGAATATAGCTTACATGTAGCGTGTCAATTCTGCATGTTATGAAAGACTCTCTCGCTCTGTATCTTTCTTTGCGTGTGTGTTTGAGAGAGAGACAAAGCTACGGCGAGTCCTGCGCTTCACACTAGAGTTTATGGTATGTCAAATACAGCTACACTGCTCATCCATTCAGATGAACTGAAGAATAAAATGATAATAATATTATAATGAATTATAGTAACGCCGCATTTTATTGTCAGTAACGGTAATGGCGTTGTAACGGGGGAAACAGTAATTAGTTTGATTACTCGTTACTGAAAACAATAACGCCGTTAGTAACGCCGTTTATTTATAACGCCATTATTCCCATCACTGGTGTTTACTATTCTACATCTTAAAATTCCAAGCGTCAGAATGCTAACATTATTAAAACCCCACATTTTAGCGTTTACCACGTTACTGCAGACTAGTTGGGGAAAGTGATTGTGCCTTTAAACTTTGAAACAACAGGAAGAAACGTAACAAAGATTTCTATTTAAATCTATTTAAATAGATTTCTATTTCTATTTAAATATTTAAGCAGTGCTGATGCACCGCGGCAGCACAAACTCTAAGGAGCTTTGAACATACATTTTCATCTTTTCAACAGCATATTTTAAAACCCCACAGTTTAGCATTTACCATGTTACTACAGACTAGTTGGAAAAGTGATTGTGCCTTTAATCTTTGAAACAACAGGAAGAAATATAACATGATTTCAATTTAAGCAGTGCTGGTGCACCGCGGCAACACAAATAAGCACAAACTCTAAGGAGCTTTCAACATACATTTTCAGCTTTTAAACAGGCCTATAATTATAATTTAATATTTAGCCTACAATGAACAGAGATGTGGTCTGCAGCCTGCAAAATCGCGCTTCTCCTTTTTGAGCTGTGAAATTGACAGCACTCTAATCCAATGGCATCGTATTCGGGAACTGATTGGCAGCGAACCAGACAGGTGTGTTCTACTCATAGGTTCTACTTCAAGAGGCGCTACGCTGCTGATTAATGTATGACATCAGCGGCAGTGCATGAGATTTTAAATGCACCCAGACTGCTCCCGCAACGCAGATGTTATACTATGATCAGTCTGCGCTGTTGGGGGGGCACCAGGGGGGCCAAGCATTTTTAAGGGGGGCCGGTGCCACCCCGTGCCCCCCCCCTCTAGACACGCCCCTGACCCTGTGAGGGCCCCTGATGTTATGTCATGCCCAGAAGAAGCCTCAGCTTCCGAGCTTAGCCCAGGAGGGCTTCCTGTTCCTGTGGGCTGTCCTGTCCCTGTCCTGTTCCTGTCTGTTTAGCCCGGTGGGAAATACGAAAAAAATATGAATTTTCAGAGAATCTTTTGGTGGTACAAACTACAAATCAGCCACTGTGCAGAAAAAGTGCACAGCAATCAAGGGGTGACACTCTAAAATATCAAGAGCGCGCGCACACACACACACACACAGAAATTAACTGATAAGACTGCAACAGAGCAAATTTTGAGAATGTGAAATAAAATGAATAAATGGAAAAAAAACAAAAAAAACAAGAGTCTCTCTCTCTCACACAAAACGTGCAAACTTCCAGTATGCAAGAGACACTGAATTACTATCGGTTGCATGTGCAGCAATGTGTAAAATAATTACAGTTTGTATGTAAGTAGTTAGAATTATATTTATTTATGGTTATTCAGACCCCCCCCCCCCTTTTTTTTCTTCAAATTAAAAAAGTAGTCTTTTAGAATATCTATACATATATATCTAAATGTAAAACCTAATAAAATGAAGAAATTAGGTCTAAAAAACAATTGGAATCCAAAAGCCTCTGTATATATGTATATAGGGAGCTATACAGGAGGTTACATGACATTGCACAAGTTTTTATTTTTTTAATGCCACCAGATGGTACAATTCTCACTTCAAAAAAAAAAAAATAAGGATTTTAAAGGGGACCTATTATGCAAAAATCACTTTTATAAGGTGTTTGAACACAGTTGTGTGGCTGCAGTGTATGAAAACCACCAGCCTATAATGTTAAAAATCCACCAACTCATTTTTTTATAAAACCATTAAATCATAAACAGTCTCTCCAAACCAGCTGTTTCAGATTCTCCCTCTGTGCACATCACTGAGGGGAAAAAGTCCCGCCCATTTGTGACACTCTCTGCCCTATTAGCATAAACACAGCCCTGAGTGAGAAGCTGCGGTCCGCCATTACTGGAGTTATATACAATGTCAGCGCCAAAGAGGCTTTACAAGTGTTGTGTTTTAGGATGCACTAATGAAAACAGGAGTCGCCATAATCTCCTCCCATCTGAGCCGAGGACACTGGTAAAATGTCATTTTTGAAGGAAATATCCCGGAAAAAATCGGTAAGGTCCCCTAAATTTTTAGGAATTAATACCAAAGCTTCTTGCGCAAACGTCAGCTCCAGACAAAGTAAGCGCGTTTGTTTTCCAAATTGCCCTTCTGAAAGATCTTCTTGGCACTCTGTAAGGCTAATTGCTAAAGCTATCATTGTCTCTTGTGTGTTTTCACTGATGCTGCCTTCAAGTTCTGCCAGAATGATCATGAATAGGAATGTGGTGGTTAAAAGTTGCATATGAAAGCAATGTGAGTCTATCGCTTTAAGTTGTTGAGCTCATAATCAGAAGTGGGACTTATAAAGTTTGTGATAGCATGAGACCATCTATGTTGTTATTTTTATCCCGCCGTGCTTCCTGTCTATGTAATTCATAAACGCGAATTTATTATGCACAGTATAATCAGATGACTGACTTTGAAACCAAGTGTTTTATGTAAAGATAACAGGCTTGTATTAATAGTGGAATGTTTATTTGCAAAGGCTTGCACTGCTAATGCCAGCTGGAGCTCTTGAAGCTCCACCCTCTTCTCTGGGAGCAACAGCTCACTCGCATTTAAAGCAACATACTCAAAACAGCGATATTTTACAATATTACTATTTTCTCTGTATTCTTAAATGCAGACTTAGTGAGCAGAAGAGATTTTTATTTGTTTGTTTGTTTTTTTCAAAAACATTGTAATGTTTCTAAATTTTTGACAGGTACTGTATAACATTGTTACCTAGTGCTTATATTGCTTAAATACCATTAATTGGATGCATGGCCAAAGATGCTGGGATAGGTTTCAGCCCCCATGACCCTATAGAGGATAAGTGGTTTGGAGAGTGAATAGATGGATGGATGAACTTCCAAAATTCTTTGACTTGCTTTGATTTTGTTTCTATTCTTACTGCTGTTCAGCTCAAATATACCTTTCCATTATCTTTGTTTGTCATTTTGCATCATTATACCTGTGCTAAACCTATGAAAATTAAGAAACTAATGAAAGTGTCTTTTTTTTTTGTTGTTACAGGATCCTATGTACCCAGCCTCAATCATTCATCAAAAGGAACTCTTTGACCCACCAGTGGCAGTTTCCATGGGATGAAAAAGGACATACTAGTGGATGATGGGGGGTACTGACATTAACCTGCTGTATTCACTGTATTACACACTAGGGATGGGCATTTTTGTAAATTTTTCATTTTAAGAACTGGTGGTTTTGATTTTGTCTGGATGGCATGCTGTCCTAACACTCAGAGCTCAGGTACCACCCAAAATGCTGTCATAACCAATCAGAAAAAGAGAAATATATAAAGTCAGGTGATCATCGAGTACTCAGTCTTGACAGCGATGATTGATCATGAAACAATGATTGCAGTGACTTTCTCTGAGCACTCTAGTACTTCTGCACTTCCCTATTAAACACATATACACAGTATTGAGGTATGATGTATACTGTAAATGCAATAAACATTTTAATCATACATCTTGTCAAGTCTTGTTACTTCTGGATTTTCTTTTTTTATTATTATTATTATTATTATTTTATGAACAATCCGATTAAAGAAAATTTATAGTATGATACATGTAAGGATATTGATCTGGAAGAAATGGGGCCATAAAGAACCTAATTATCAGTGGTTCTTTGAAGAACCTTTAAAAAGGGTTCTTTGTAGTACCAGGAAAGGTGCTTTATGGCACCAAGAAAAACACTGGTTCTTTAAAGAACCTTTCACAAAATGGTTCTTCAGGGAACCAAAAATGGTTCCTCTATGGCATCACCGCGAAACCCCCTTTTTGGTTCTTCCTGGCACCTTTTTTTTTAAAGAGTGTTCTTGCTAATGAGTGGTTTGCATCTTCTGGTGTAGCCTCTGTACTTTTGTTCATGAAGTCTTCTGCGAACAGTAGATTGTGATACCTTCACTCCTGCCCTCTGGAGGTTGTTGCTGATGTCACTAACAGTTGTTTTAGGGTCTTTCTCTACAGCTGTCACAATGTTTCTGTCGTCAACTGCTGATGTTTTCCTTGATCTACCCGTTCGATGTCTGTTACTTAGTACACCAGTGGTTTCTTTCTTCCTCAGGAGAGTCCAAATGGTTGTACTTGCTATTGCAATGGTTTGATTGATTTTTCATCTTCTCTCAGCTTCACAATTGCTCGTTTTTCACCCCTATACACCTCTCTGGTTTTCATGTTGGTTACACGTCTAACTAACTATAAATGCAGTCTGTACGGATCTGAAACTGAGCGCAGACATTCAGTGCTATTTATTGTTTGAATATTCAATTAATAGGACACACCAGGGCAACAAATCACACCTCAGTCACATGTTCCAATACTTTTGCTCACATGAAAAATGGGTGGGTTCAAACAAAAGGTGATATCTTCTAAGTTGTTTATCAGATCCAGATTTGAAAACCTGGAAATAAAAGCTGAAATGCTGATCTCTCATTTCATATTCATCTTTTGATGTCAAACCCAAATGTTTTGAGTCTACAGCAAAAATAAAGTAATTGGCCTTACTGTTCCAATACTTTTGGAGGGGAGTGTAAATCAAAAATTTGGTTTTAAATAAAGTTGAGTTACAAGTTTGTTAAAATTGCAAACTAATTAACATATATTGTGTGGAAGTTGCCCTTTTATTTATTGTCATGAATTGTTGTTACTAATTATTAATGATCCCCTCTATAAACAGTTCATAGTACCTAACATATCGATGTTATACAATATTGTTCATTAAAAAATGTAAAATTTAGTAGTACATTTTCATGCCTTACCTATTTCTGGTGGTGGGCTCTTGAAAACTTTTGCAAAAATACTACATCACTTTTGCATCCTGTCATTTTAATAACACTCTTTTTAGAATGACTAGGAAATTAGATGATCTGCAAAATCAGGCAATGTTACTACTCCTCTCTTCTGATTGAAGTCAGCATGCCACATCTCCTCTCCATCAAGTTCATGCATATCCTCTCCATCTGTCTCAGAGCATCCATGGATTCCAAGATATTCACGTACAACTGAAATACAATGAGCATAATAAAATCAGTTTATATTTACATACATGGAATGTATGGATAATCCAATTATTCCACTTTGTCAGTTTTTGTCCTTAATATAATCTTGAGTGAATGAATGAATGAATGAATGAATGAATGATGCATTTATATAGCGCTTTTAGCTGTACACTCAAAGCGCTTTACAATCATGAGGGGGGGGTCTCTCCTCAACCACCACCAGTGTGCAGCATCCACTTGGATGATGCAACGGCAGCCACAGGACAACGGCGCCAGTACGCTCACCACACACCAGCTACAGGTGGAGAGGAGAGAGAGTCATAGAGCCAATCAAGTGGATGGGGATTATTGGGAGGCCATGATTGACAAGGGCCAGTGGAGGGAATTTGGCCAGGACACCGGGGTTACACCCCTACTCTTTACGAGAAGTGCCATGGTATTTCTAAGAGAGTCAAGACCTCGGTTTAACGTCTCATCCGAAAGACAGTGCTTTTTACAGTATAGTGTCCCCGTCACTAATCCAGGGCATTAGGACCCACACAGACCACAGGGTGAGCACCCCCTGCTGGCCTCACTAACACCTCTTCCCAACAGCAACCTAGTTTTTCCCAGGAGGTCTCCCGTCCAGGTATACTGACCAGGCTCAAAGTGTAGGACTAATTTCTTATGAATCTCATCACAAGCCTCCTAATTCCAAAACATCACTGTATTTACATTAGCATTATTTTTTGGATCTTTATGAAATTGATTTAAATAGTTTGTGTTTGCTTGTTTGTTTGTTTGTTTAGTTTTGTTGTGTTTTGTTTTGTTTTTGGATATATTGTCTAGTCCACCCTGGTGCTTGAGTTTGTAACTGAGCCAAAAGACTTGTGAAAGGCCTTTTGGTTGAATCAGGTTTTTATTCCTTTCCTTTATATATAAAGCAGCTGCGCTTATCCACCTTATTCTTCCCATAAGAGCGGTCACCACGGCCATCTGTAATTTTTATGGGACTGGCTTCCCATGTCATTGGTGTCCAGCTATTTTTAGATATACAAAAAAGCTAATTTCGCTGCTTGATATTTTAGATTGGTGTGTCTTACCTTATTATTTTAATGTATCATCTTAATCATGAAAACACTGGTTTGTAGTGCAAACAGTTTTACTGTTTACTGCACGTTGTTATTCTTCTCGTTATTTCCCTATAGCGGCTAATGAACCAGAAGTCTTGCCCATAGGCTTACTTCCACATTGAAGAAATAGAAAATGGCATCAAAACTTTTCTGAAGATGGTAAGTTCCCCTCAGGGATACATTCATATAAACCACCACCCCCAATTCAATACATTTTTCTTCCAATATTTTGTGCATCGCAAAGAGTGAGCTTGATCTGCCTTGTTTTCTCCTCTTTGCGTCTGTCTTAGCATCTCCGGCCTCTGTTATCATCCTGTTTGTGGACTTCTTAAAATTTCCACACAAATTACATTTTGGGATGCAGTTTGTGGTCAATTCCGGAATAGAGATCAGCGAAAATAAAAGTAAAAAATTTTTTTTTTCTGATTTATAGCCAGTCGACCGGTTTATCTCTAGAATCCGTAACTTTCCCACACTAACATTTCTTATCTTACATTTTAAAGGGTGATCTAAAACAAGTATCATGCATTGCTATTGAATTAACTGATTGATAAAAGTAAGATCATCATTCCATTGTGTTTTGCTGATTAAGTTTTAGTACCAAGAGTTTTGAAAATTACTTGTTAATTAGTACCAAAGTGATTAAAATTAATAAACCAAATTCTGGTTATATGAAACAATTATCTTTTTTCAAACAATGGTTGTGTGAAAGCAAACATTTTAAACCCTAATAAAAAATACAAGTTTTGAATGAATGACTAACAGGATTACAGGTGATCAGTTTAAAGTTTTGCCATTTTGCCAATTATGAAAATAGTATCTAATTAAAACTTTAACTTACTTTCAGCATCAGTTGAGAGAACAATAAAGTAAGAATTGTTATGTACAGCTCCATCTTGATTGATGAGAGTCGAGCAAACAGAAATACTTAACAGACATGAAAAAGCAAGTATTAGCTTTTGTATCATCCACTCAGTTTGACACAGTGACGTTGCTGTATCTATAGGAATAAAATGTTTTCCTCCTTCACCTGTCATGCAGCTCACTAATCTTATCTAATGTTTTGATTCCTTCAGTCTGCAAGTGTAAATACAAAAGTGCAGTAACAAACTGCCTTTTTAATGGCAAAAAAGGAGCAGAGTAGACTAATTTGAACACTACTAACTTAGCTTTGCTCTTTACACTGACAGTAATGAAAAAAAATGTTTAAATCTTTCTCACTAATAAGTTACTTTAACAAATTATAATGATGCAGTATAACAAAGTGCTATTGCTTTTGTTTTTATTTTCATTATTATTATTTATTTATTTAGCATTCGTGCAAACTGGGCAATAATGAAACACAGCAAGAATGTCTATTTGGCTCAGATAAACTTATAGGCTACTACACGGTATGCATTTGAGTGTTTACCATTTACATAGTGTACAGCATTTTCTAGTTTTTTACTAATCAAAGGAGCTGCTGTTACTGTGGCACAAACCAAAATTATATTATTTAAATGTTTGAACTAAACTCTCCCATTCTACGACTGCAAGCCCCCAGATATCAACTAAAAAAACGGCGGGCCCTGCAACTGTCATGGTGCACACACACGAGGGAGGAACAGGAACACGCAGATGAGGATATAAACTCAAATAATAGTATTTAATAAAGACATCAAGGCAGGACAAGACACTGAGAGACAGGATACACTGGGAGTAACGAGTAGACCAGACGAAATCAAACTGAACAGGCATGAACTAATATACACAGGTTAATTACAGATAACGAGACAAACACAGCTGGACAAGAGTTAACTCATAATGACATCAGACAGGAAACAAACCAAATATGGACACAAGAGGCGGGAACACATGACGCACACAACAGAACCCTGACATAACTCCCCCCTCCCGGAAGTGTCCCACGCCGTAACAGTTCCACCAGGGAGGGGGGGGTGGGCGCTCTGGAGGCCCCTCAGGACAAACACGGACAGGAACACAGGACGGGGACCTCCAGAGCGGAACAGACAACGGAAGCCATGGCGGAGCTGGGAGCTCTGGAGGCCATGGCGGAACTGGGAGCTCTGGAGGCCAAGGCAGGTCATCTTCGGGGCCTTGGCCTCGGTCCCCTCGGCCCGGCCCCCACAGCCAGAACCCTTTCTACCCCACCAAAAAAAATTTCCCTGGGGTATTTAGGGGGTATTAAGAGCCCTCCGGGCTAAACAGACAGGACAAGACAGGGACAGGACAACCCACAGGAACAGGAAGCCCTCCTGGGCTAAGCTCGGAAGCTGAGGCTTCCTCTGGGCATGACGAGGAGTCAGGGGCCCTTACAGGGTCCCTCAGCAACCGCTTCCATCTCAGCGACAAGGGGGCAGGCGGCTGGGAATGGCCTCCGTGGCCACTAAAAGAGCCGCCTGCCCCAGACGAGTCTCCATGGACCTAACAAGACAAGGTAAGTTAAAATGTTCCTGTGGGCACAACAAGACAGACACACGGCACTCCTGGCCTTGACATGTGGACTTGATCCACGGGGCTAGGGATAGCGGCGGCCGGCGGGCATGAGTCAGCGCCAATCCGGCGGGCTTGAGTCAGCGCCGATCCGGCGGGCTTGAGTCAGCGGCGGGCCGGTGGCGTGATCTCCCGCGAACGGCGCACCTGGGGGAGAGGCAACCCGGGAACTAGGCAACCCGCCGGCGGGCTTGGGAGAGCCACCGCCGGCGGCGGATATCTCCCACGATCGGCGGGCATGAGGGCTCGCGGCCAGAGGACTCGCGGCGGTGATCCCGCCGAACTCCCACACCGACTTGCAGTGGGCTATGGCGGGATGACGAGCGGTGACTTCCTTGCCGCGGAACAAACAGAACAAGTACAAAACAAAAGACTTTTGAAAATGAAAAACAAAACGGGGTGAATGGGAGCCGCTTACGGTTTGGTCTGGTCTTCTGTCACGGTACACACACGAGGGAGGAACAGGAACACGCAGACGAGGATATAAACTCAAATAATAGTATTTAATAAAGACATCAAGGCAGGCCAAGACAAGGCTGAGAGACAGGATACACCGGGAGTAACGAGTAGACCAGACGAAATCAAACTGAACAGGCATGAACTAATATACACAGGTTAATTACAGATAACGAGACAAACACAGCTGGACAAGAGTTAACTCATAATGACATCAGACGAGGACAGGAAACAAACCAAATATGGACACAAGAGGCGGGAACACATGACACACACAACAGAACCCTGACAGCAACCATCAAATATACTTTGGGCCCCTCCTCCAATGAGAGCTCTCTGGCTGCTGCCAGGATGCCAACTCCAGCACCCTCCTCCAACTGTTGTAGGTGAACAAAAAATTTACTGATATCAGCTCTCAGTGATATTTCAGGTTCCCTTTATGATAGCAACAACATTCACAAATATTTACAGAGCAAGCGGGAACCCAGGGTGCCTGTGGCTTTCTCTATTTCTGCTTTATTATGTAATAGAAAATCTAAGGCCCTCACAAGCCATATGGCAAACCCATCTAATCTGCTGCCTATTTTATATCAAACTAAGCTTGCCGTGGGGACAAGTATTGCTGTCAAGTTAGCATTTTTAAATATCTGCTTCTGTATAGAAATAAATCACTTCTGGTCAATGACTTAATAACCACAAACAACCTGGATTTTATGTTTCTAAATGAAACGTGGCTAGAAGACAGCTGCAGTGCAACGGTCCTCAATGAAACAGCCCCTCCTAACTTTACTTTTCTGAGTGTATGCGGCGGTGGTGTAGCTGCTCGATTTAAAAATGTCTATCAATGCAAGCAAGTGTCATTGAGTGATTACTTGTCTTTTGAATTTCTGGGTATTGTGCTGAAATGTCTAGGGGCAGGAAGGAGGGTAACAAAATTTGTGAGAAGAGAGTGTAATAGTGCTCTACACATTTTATTTATCATTATTTACAGGCCTCCAAAATACTCTCCAGCATTTGTCAAGGACTTTACAGAACTGTTATCAATGATTTCCTCAGAGTTTGACTGTTTTTCTATTGCTGGGTATTTTAATATTCACATAGATAATGCAGATATCAATACTGCTTAATCAATAATCAATGCATACTCTCCTACAAATTAATCTAGATCTCTCTGACAGAAAGAGATGCATCAATAAGAACACCAGTGTGCTATTAATGAAGGATGCTTCTATAAAACTAAGCATATCAGCAGACTCCGTTGATTTTCTTCTTGTTTACTAAAATTAAAATTCAAGAATGTTATTGGTGATATTACTCCTGTAAAAGTCTGGAAGAAGAGTGGCAGACAAAAACCTTGGAGAAACTCAACAGCAGAAATCCACTGTTGAACCAAATCAGCATATTACAGTCTCAAAAATATTGCAAGAATTAGATGCTTTGTTTCTAATTCTTAAAAAAAAAAAGCCTTGATCACTGGATTTAATCCATACCAGGTCCCAAAACATTTCTACAAGTCCACAACTATAAATACAGATTTTTATTTATTTATATTAGTTATTTAATTGATTTAATCCATTTATATTATTTATTTAATCCACAATCCGTTTCTGTATATGGGTGGACTCTTGTCAAAGACTGATATATAAACATACAGGTATACAGAGATTGATTGTGGATTAAATATTTTAAAGTTTACAAATGCTAGATTTCAAACCAAAAACACCTTGTTGAAAAGTCAAAATCACCCTTTTTAAATATGTGTTAGAACTGCTCCTTTATCAAGTAAAAAGAAAATATTTTTTACAGCATTTATTAATCTTGATTAATGTGTTTGAGACAGAATACTGTAATCTGTATTTACAACCTCTAGGTGACAGTATTACATCAACAGTAAATATCACAGTAATTAAAAATGAACAGGAAGTAATCTATAGTTTCTGAAATATTAATAACCACAGGATGGCAGGCTAATCCCTGCGATGGCCATCCAACCAGGGCATTTTCCTGCCTTTGGCCTGAAATGTTTGAATAGGCTTCAGCATCTCTGTGACCTTTTAGAGGACAAGTGGTTAGGAAAATGAATCAATGGAAGATGGCAATATTGTAGTTTGTCTCAAAGTAATTGTTTTTTGTTTGTTTGTTTTGGAAATAGATATTATTCGATTTAAAGGATTTCTATGTGAAATATTTACATTGTAACATTGTATCTCAGAATAAAACATTCTGTTCTATGGCACAACTGTTCATCAAAACACTGAAATTATTAGTGAGATTATGAATCTATAGGGGATTTTTTGATCAGATTGGCAAATCATTAGGCCTATTGTCAACTGCTTGAGGGTTCCTGCATAAGAACTTGTTTCAGTATGTTATCTCTACTATCATGTTAAACTAGTTTTGGAAAGTCCCCAGAGATCCATGACTGTCATAAACACAGCCAAGCCTGCACCAAGTTAGGTTTGTGATACTTCCTCATATACAATAGTCACATGATTATAAGAAAGTGTATTAATCATGTGAAAGTTACTGTCATTTTTATCAAGATATAACTCGTTTTGCTATTCATAATTGTTTAAAGCCCAGTATTTTATCATTTGACAGTCAACAATCGCATTGAACACCTACATTTACCATTTTTGATGGTCTTAATGCAAACAAACAAATAAATCTAATTTTAATTTCATTTGATTTTTTTTATTCTAACTTATATATAGGCTATATATATATATATATATATACATACATACATACATTTTGAGTCTTATGTACCTGGTTTGGCTCACTCATCAGAAAGTAAACACACTGACATTTCCCACAGAATGTTGACAATAAATATGTGGTTCAGTTTCAGAGGCTTGGCATTTCACAAACAAACCACAGCCTTTGACCAGTTCTGACATGCCTTTCCTGAACCACTTTCCAAAATCATCCAATTGCAAGAGAGACATCTTGTTACATACGGAGTCTCTAGGGAAACTGAAATCTAAACAGTATTCAGTTACATCTAAATATTGTCATTTTAAAAACAGAAGCACTTTTTCACTGATTACTCATAGAAAATTTGAAGTTTAAGTAGTAAAGAAAATATTTTATTTTTGAAATAAGGTAAATTTACTTGGATCATTTGAGATGATACTTGGATCAACCATATGAACTTCAACCTTACAGGTCTGCAAATATGCTGACAGGGAGATGTCACTTTCCCGCCACCAGGAGGCGATCCGGTTTTTATAGGGGCGAAAGGTCCATGTGCGTTGGTATCTGGCTGATGACCCTGAGGTGAGTCAGGCAGCAATGCCTTAGCAAAGACCTGTGTGTGTAATATTTCATATGTGGAATTATTAAAAGTAATAAGAAACCATAGTTCTGATAAATAAATTGACTATGAGGGCAAACTAACAAAATTAATATGCATCTTTCAGTTTCACTTTCATTGGTAGCATTAGTCACATGAAACTTAAGCTACAAACCAGTTTGGGGAAGTTTCCTCTGCCACTGATCTACCAATGAGAGGAGGAAAGATTTACATGTCACCTGTTCCCAGGTTGATTGAAATTGTCTTTGACTCCTTTCTTTCAAAGGGCCTTAAGAGATGAAGTGCAATTGTGTCTAGTGTGGGTTACACAAAAATATCTAATGATATTTATAATATAGTCACATGTTTATAAGAAACTGTATTAAACATGTGAAATTTACTGTCATATTTACAAAGATATGCTTTATTCTGCTATTCATACATACATGCATACACTGTAAAAAGATTATTGTCAAATTAACTATCTTACTGGCACCAATCATCCATTAGTTGCTGTATTTTGCACCACAGTAAAATTACTGTAAATCAGCGTACAGTAGTTTTAAGAGTACTGTAAAAACAAAGTACTGCATTATACTGTTATTTTTTATTTTGTTTATTTTGTTTTAGCCTATATTCAATAACACATTTATTCGCTTTATTCAGGCTTAATCTTTTACATTTCATAGCTGAATTTCAATAAAATACACAGAATTACCAGCATATTAACCATATTTCATCAATGAACAAAATACGATTATAGTCTACTAGTACAATCACAATAGCACATTTTGCAAGTGAAAAATAAATGGTGGAAGTATAAAAATTAAGTTTGAAGTGTTAAAGTACTTAATTAGTGACAGTATAGCATATCATCTCAAAATGATTAAAAAGGTCTTCTTTATCGCAACGACTCTTCCCGTCTGTCTCGCGATGGTCCGGAGTCTGGCCGCTCTGCCAGCGCCACTGTCCTGACATTTTTTCCTACCCGTCAGATTGTCCTACCAGGGCTTACATGCGCACATCAATATTGCATCCTTTTTCTCATGCTGAACAACAATAATTACTGTATTTTCATTACTGTAAGGGGTAGGTTTAGGGTTGGGATAGGTATAGAGTAGACGTTAATAAAACAATTTAAAAGGTAGAAAAATGTATTTGTTTTTGGCCGTAGCTGTATCCCTTTTAGCCACAACTGCGAAAAACACATAATTACTGTATTTGCATTACTGTAATGGTAGGTTTAAGGTTGGGGTAGGTGAAATTTTACAAGTAGCATTTTTCGTTGTCGAATTGCACTACCTACTGTTTTAATGGGAGGTAGCAAAATCTGACAGGGTAGCACAAATCGACAGAACACCACTGCGGGAGAGAAATGCTGGTCAGCACGGCTTAACAGGGAAATGAGCACCCGCTCCGATGTTCTTACAGACATTTATTAACTCAAACATATTTATACCTTGCAAATGGCATTGGTATAAAACAAATAAGGTGAATGCACGTGTTTTAAAGATGACCTACCAATTTAAAATACTCGTACAGCTTTTCGTCTTCAAGAGTCTCCGCCGGTCTTCCAGCGCCACTGCGGGATGAAAATACTAGCACAGCTTTACTGGGAAAGTGAACAAGTTACATTAAAATAATATGTACAAGATGACGAAGAAAAGTGTATACATGTGTTTTAACGTATACCTACCAATTTAACGTACTCTTCACGACGAGTCTCCTTGCCAGTCTGCCAGTGGCGCTGTGGGAGTAAAAGGACAGTAACACAGCTTGACTCGGAAACTGAGCACTCGCTCAGATATTCTCTCAAATACTCTTTAGCTTGCAAGTAACATCAGAATAAAATATATAAAGTGATTAAAAAGTCGAAAATTAAAGTTAACCTACCATAGCCTACTCTCTTGTTGGGTTTCATCTGTCACAGAGCTGTTGCGCAAGGCGTGTGATTGTTTTTCGCGGTCATTTGGTAGGCTGCTACTGTATTTAGATTTACAGTAAGCTAATATTTTTCCAGAATTGATTGAAAGTCTACAGTAATAATACTGTGAAAACAAAATTCACAGTAACAGCCTATACTTGTATATAGGGAACTGTTGAGAAAAGTGATTTACTGTGAAAACAACAAAAAATATTTACAGTGTACATATATGTTACATACATACATAAATCTTTTTAAACCGGATTATGTTTTTTTTAAAACATTAACTTATAGGTTATATATTTAATACTCCATCTATCATATGGTCTTGTGTATCTGGTTTGGCTCACTCATCAGAAAGTAAACACACTGACATTTCCCACAGAATGCTGACAATAAACTCAATCTATTGTTCAGTTTCAGAGGCTTGGCATTTCACAAACAAAACCACAGCCATCAGGCTTGTTCGAGATGCATGTGTGCTGAGCAGACCGATGGGCGTATGACATTAAAGTGCCGCGAGAGCAACTGGAGAGCAGACGACTCTTTATGCTTTTGAATTGCTCTCGCGGTACTTTGATGTCATACGCCCATCGGTCTGCTCAGCGCCGATGCATCTCGATCTCGAACAAACCTAGTTGACTAGTTATGACATGTCTTTTTTGAGCCACCTTCGAAAACCATCCAATTGCAAGAGAGACATCTTGTTACATCTCGAGTCTCTAGGGAAACTGAAATCTAAACATTATTCATTTACATCTAAATATTGTCATTTTAAAAACAGAAGCACTTTTTCCTTGATCACAGTCAAGTTACTCATCGCAAACGTACATTTTAAAAGGTAAAGATAATATTATATGTTTAAAATAAGGTAAGGAGTTAAAGATTTACATGTCAACAGTTGGTACTATTAGTCACATGAAAAGTATAAGGTTCTGTAAAATAAAATGCCTTTGAATCTTGCAATTTTGGTTTTGATTGGTAGCATTAGTCACATGAAACTTCAGCCACAAACCAGTTTGGGGAAGTTTCCTCTGCCACTGATCTACCAATGAGAGGAGGAAAGATTTATATGTCACCTGTTTCTAGGTTGATTGAAATTGTCTTTGACTGCTTTCTTTCAAAGGACCTTATTAAAAGATGAAGTATAATTATGTCTAATGTGGGTTACACAAAAATAGATTTCCTTAAAAATAGTCACATTTATAAGAAACTGTATTAATCATGTGAAAGTTACTGTCATATTTACAAAGATATACCTTATTCTGCTATTCATACATACATGCATACATTCATAAGTTGGTGAAGGCTGGAATCCCTTTTAAAAACTGCTTTCTTTCAAAGGGCCTTCATAATAGATGAAGTATCATTGTATCTAGTGTAGGCTACACAAAAATAGTATAGATTTGTGCCAATTCAAATAAGTTACAACCCAACAAACATGAGTAAATTAGTCACATGTGCAACTACATTTCATGCTAGGTGACTAAATAATGATTATCAATAGCCATTGGCTAACAAATTGTTAAATTTCACTTGCCTGAATTGAGTAATAGTTTAAGAATTAAAAAAAAAACACTACATTTGAGCACTACATTTGAATTGAACACTTGCCACTTCATCAGGAGCATCTTTCGGATTCTGCATTTCTGCATAAAATCATGGTTGATTTATATACTGGTATGGCACATATATGGTAATGATTCATTGTATTTATACTGATAAACGAACAACACTTGATGGTGTGACAGTGACTGCTGGCTCAGTGTGAAAAAAAACAACAAAGGCCATCGCTTATTGTGATCCCTCATTAATTTTGGCCCATTTTTATCACTCATTGTGCAGATTTTTTGTCTTATAATAGTCCCAGTACATTGTCTCTTTTGCAATGTAAAGTGTGTGTGTGACAATATACGGGTGCATCTCAATAAATTAGAATGTCGTGGAAAAGTTCATTTATTTCAGTAATTCAACTCAAATTGTGAAACTCGTGTATTAAATAAATTCAATGCACACAGACTGAAGTAGTTTAAGTCTTTGGTTCTTTTAATTGTGATGATTTAGGCTCACATTTAACAAAAACCCATGACATGCCAATCAGCTAATCAACTCAAAACACCTGCAAAGGTATCCTGAGCCTTCAAAATGGTCTCTCAGTTTGGTTCACTAGGCTACACAATCATGGGGAAGACTGCTGATCTGACCGTTGTCCAGAAGACAATCATTGACACCCTTCACAAGGAGGGTAAGCCACAAACATTCATTGCCAAAGAAGCTGGCTGTTCACAGAGTGCTGTATCCAAGCATGTTAACAGAAAGTTGAGTGGAAGGAAAAAGTGTGGAAGAAAAAGATGCACAACCAACCGAGAGAACCGCAGCCTTATGAGGATTGTCAAGCAAAATCGATTCAAGAATTTGGGTGAACTTCACAAGGAATGGACTGAGGCTGGGGTCAAGGCATCAAGAGCCACCACACACAGAGGTCCCTGCTAAAAAAAAAAACAATAGAAGCCCAGTAGAAACCATCACAGAAATTCCAATGGTTTCCATTAAAATACCATTATGAACCATTAGCTTTTTCAAGTAAAACCATTACAAAATTCATTTTTGTAGTGTGTTTTGGGCATTATCCCAATAGGATTTAACATCCCACCAATAGAATCCATCACATACCAGTAGACACCATTATAGTTTCCATTAAAACCAATACAATTCCCATTATAACCATTAAATCCATTACATTTTCTATTGTGTTTTGGGCAGGGTTCTATTGCTTTTTTCAGCAGGGGTGTCAAGGAATTTGGCTACAGTTGTCGTATTCCTCTTGTTAAGCCACTCCTGAACCACAGACAACGTCAGAGGCGTCTTACCTGGGCTAAGGAGAAGAAGAACTGGAATGTTGCCCAGTGGTCCAAAGTCCTCTTTACATTTACATTTATGCATTTAGCAGACGCTTTTATCCAAAGCGACTTACAGTGCATTCAGGCTATACATGTTTTTATCACTATGTGTGTTCCCTGGGAATCGAACCCACAACCTTTTGCGCTGCTAACGCAATGCTCTACCACTGAGCCACAGGAGCACAGATGAGAGCAAGTTTTGTATTTCATTTGGAAACCAAGGTCCTAGAGTCTGGAGGAAGGGTGGAGAAGCTCATAGCCCAAGTTGCATGAAGTCCAGTGTTAAGTTTCCACAGTCTGTGATGATTTGGGGTGCAATGTCATCTGCTGGTGTTGGTCCATTGTGTTTTTTTGAAAACCAACGTCACTGCACCCGTTTACCAAGAAATTTTGGAGCACTTCATGCTTCCTTCCGCTGACCAGCTTTTTAAAGATGCTGATTTCATTTTCCAGCAGGATTTGGCACCTGCCCACACTGCCAAAAGCACCAAAAGTTGGTTAAATGACCATGGTGTTGGTGTGCTTGACTGGCCTGCAAACTCACCAGACCTGAACCCCATAGAGAATCTATGGTGTATTGTCAAGAGGAAAATGAGAAACAAGAGACCAAAAAATGCAGATGAGCTGAAGGCCACTGTCAAAGAAACCTGGGCTTCCATACCACTTCAGCAGTGCCACAAACTGATCACCTCCATGCCACGCCGAATTGAGGCAGTAATTAAAGCAAAAGGAGCCCCTACCAAGTATTGAGTACATATACAGTAAATGATCATACTTTCCAGAAGGCCAACAATTTACTAAAAATGTTTTTTTTTATTGGTCTTATGAAGTATTCTAATTTGTTGAGATAGTGAATTGGTGGATTTTTGTTAAATGTGAGCCTAAATCATCACAATTAAAAGAACCAAAGACTTAAACTACTTCAGTCTGTGTGCATTGAATTTATTTAATACACGAGTTTCACAATTTGAGTTGAATTACTTAAATAAATGAACTTTTCCACGACATTCTAATTTATTGAGATGCACCTGTATTATAATAATTGCAACTTTGTTTCCTGTATTTGTGACTTTCAGGGATATATAAATGGAAACACTTCACTATTTTGAGGATAAGCATTGTGAAACCAGATCTAGCTAGTGTGGCGGGAGGAGCAAACGACAGACACATGTTGTGGCGTCAGGCCTCGGAGAGGCTTTTATTAAACAGAAAAAATAAAACAAAGTGTTTAAAGGGGTTGAAGTGTCCAAAATAAACAGGGGATCTGGTGTCCTCGTCGTGCTGCGAGGTTTGTGAAGGATGGGCAGTGTTCAAGAAGGAAGGGTCCAGGTAAGGGGCGGAGTCCGGCAGCCGCACGCGCTCCTCTCTGAGGTCCGGTGGCTTCTCCAGCGGGTCCGGCAGCTCGCGCCTTCGGCGGCACCCGTTCCCTCAACGCTCCCTTCCTGGACCCACGAGCACACCAGTGTGCATGCACAGGGAAGAGACCGATCTCCAGAGGAGAGGCGCACTCGGCATATAACAGCGGCGGTGATGAGGCTCCATTCACTTCAGGTGTGTGCCTCATCACACGCCGCCAGACCTGGCTGTTTCAGCGCCCCTCCTCTCTCACACACCCACTCCCGTCGGGAGCCTGGTGAAGGGCGGCGATTAAGGGACGGGGAGATGCTGATAATTAGGGGGGAGGCAGCCGATTCGTCACACTAGTTAATAGGTAGGTTAAACCAGTTTGGAAAAGTCCCAGAGTCACACAAACAGCCAAATCAAAGTCATGTGTTAGATAGCCTTCATATTTAAAAAGTAACCAACATCATTAGGCCTTTTAAAATAAAGAAAATAATGTTGCTGATAACATGTATTAATGTTAAACTATTCAAAACACGCTAACATTTACATAAAACTTTAACATAATGCTACAGTTGTTAATCACACAGCGCTATTGTCTTGGTGTGGCCTGGTGAGACCAAGCCTAGAGTGGAAGTTAAACCAGCATGTAAAGTCCCTAAATCTCCATGGCAGTCAAATGCAGCCGAACTTAAATATTTGGATCTGTGATATTTCCTCTTTCCTCAAAGAATATAGCGAATAAGGATTAAACCAAAGTTCCCTTATCGTGTGAAACTAACTCTCATTTTGGTTTGCCTTGGTTTCATTATACTTAACTGTTCTAAACATTGTTATAGCAGAACGAATAGTATTGTTGCATCAAAATGTAAGAAATTCAAATATATTTTCTCTGTTATCTTTGGTATCAAGTACACTCGTAAAATAAATGTATTACCCTTAATTTAATTAAAGAAGGTTTTGACACATTTTAATTTAGTTCATTCAAAATAAATCTGTTTAGTTGGGTCAACACAAGTCAGGTGCGAGTGGATATAAGGGGGGGGGGACCATAGCGGCACCCCTGATTATACAAAATATAATAAAGAAATCAGTTAAGACTGGTGTCAATATGGTGCCCTCAGCCTATAAGCACGGGCAACACTTCTGCATAAAAATATTACAGAAACTTCTCTAAATGTCCAACATAACTGAACATTTAACACTAACGTGTATTTCCTTTTATTTTTTATTTTTTTATTAAATAACTCTTAATAAATTTCCTCTCCTAATGCAGTCCCTTGCAAAGCATGCTTGGAACTACAGATCCACTGGCCTGTTCATTGTGAACAAAAATTATTCTTGTAGTTTTAACACAAATGAATTAAGTAAACTTCACTTTTAAAGATATTAGACTGAAAATTAAGTTATTACAAAATGTTCAAAAATCATATTACTTGATCAAGAGGGGAAAAGTCATTTTTTTGTCATGAGTTTGGTCATCAAAATCTCAATAAAAAAGAAGAAGAAGAAGAAGAAGAAGTAAAGCCTCCAACCAGATGTTATACAAGAAAATACCAACACAAATTGAAAACAAAATGTTAACACACCAGTCAGAACCACAGCTGAATTTATGTTGAATCCAAACAATTCAGAAAGTGTTGAAATTAACATATCCCCTGAATTACTTTGTAGAGTAAAGAAGGTGGAGGAAGGCCAGGGAAAACATTTGTCTCTGAGATCTATTATGCTATTGCAGTTGAACATGTCCTTTTCTATGGAAAGCTGGAAGGTATATTGCAGAAATCCATATATGCAGGAAAAACTTACCCAGTGAAGGAGACTTGTGAAAAGCTTTAAGTCTTAAACTAAAGTTCATAAAGCACAAAGGCTTCAACCAACCTGACCAGAACTACAGTAATGCTTTATGTAGAAGATGAGATTATTTTACCTCAATCAGATTAGAGAAAAGAAGTGATTGAGGATAAATGCCACCTTCACTACATGTAAATCATTAATTTTTTCATCTAAAGTTCATGCTCGGTGACTAAATAATGTCTGTCATTGGCCATTGGTTAATAAATTGTTAAATTGCACTTGCCTGTGATTGGTTAATATAGAGCAGATATTTATTTTGTGTCCTTTGACTGCTTTCATCACAAGTCCGGCAGTCTTTCAGACCTTAGCACATTTTTTATCATTATTAGAAGTATCAGTGTTGCTATTATTATTTTATTAGTAGTATTTTTGTGCCTCCTGATTCTTAAATATTTAGTTCATGCTTTCAATATCACAAATGACTGTATATTTGCAAGTAAAGTAAAAATGCGCTATTCTATTGCCAATTGGCAAAAAAAAAAAGTTCACTCAACTTACATTTTTTAGTTATCTTTTTGCTTTGACTCAGTTAAGTTTTATTCACTTAATATTCTAAGTACTTTCAACTTAAAAGGTTTAGTTAACATACTAAAATAGTTGACCCAACTATTTATTTCAAGTAACCTGGACTTGAAAAGTTAAGTTGAACTAGGTCAACTTACATTTTTAAGTAACCTGGACTTGCAAAGTTTAGTTGACATGCGTTAACTTATATTTTCAAGTTATCTGTACTACAATTTAAATTCATTGAACTTAATGTGGCATTTTTTCTAAACTTGCAATAGCACATTCAACCAAATAAATAACACATTTTGTTCCATATAAATTACTTTATTGTCCCTTGCAAATGAACAAATGTTAAGGACAAACTCTTAAAACATGTTAAAAATCATACAGAGATTCCAGAAATCTGTCTAAATGTAATTTCAGTTACCTAGTGTTTAAAACTATTAACACATTGAAAGTGGATTACCATGAAAAAAAGGTCATGCCACTGATGCATGAAAACTAAAAACATGCAGAAACTACTTTTAACTGTAAAACACGCAACAGCTAGCACATTTCTTATTAGAAATACACAACACGATTCTAAATGTTTGTAAATGCAAAATAAGAAACAAATTATATAGAAAATAAATTCAAATAAATAAAATGTAAATGCAAATACATAAAATGACATAGCAATTGCATAATGTTTAAAGGTTAAATTTTACTTTAAACAAATGCACAGAAAGTAATTTTTTCCCAGTATATTCTTTTTTTGACTCTCAAAGTGACGTAGCCACTGACTTAAAGGGATAGTTCACCCAAAAATGAAATTTCTGTCCTTAATTACTCACCCTCATGTCATTCCAAACCCGTAAGACCTTCATGAATGCAAGTGAATGGAGGCGGGCGGTGACACAGAAGAGTTGTTGAATAAAGTCATTATTTTTGTTTTCTTTGCGCATAAAAATTCTCATAGCTTCATAAAATTACAGTTGAACCACTGATGTCACATGGACCATTTTAACTATGTCCTTACAACATTTTTCTGGGCCTTGATCGTGGTAGTACACTTGCTGTCTATGCAGGGTCCGAAAGCTCTCGGATTTCATCAAAAATATCTTAATTTGTGCTCTTTATGTCTTACGGGTTTGGAACAACATGAGGACGAGTAATTAATGACAGAATGTTCATTTTTGGGTTAACTATCCCTTTAAGTGTAATGAATCACTAAGAATTTCAGCTAAAAATCTTGTACTGAAGAAGAAGAAAAATCACCTACATCTTGCAAATTTTCATTTTTGAGTGAAATTTCTTTAACACAGTTTTGGCTTTGTTTGTAGTACTGTGAATGTACTGTGTATCGTGAGATAAGTACCTTGTATCATATCATATAATGACATTTACATTTAATCATTTAGTAGATGCTTTTATCCAAAATGACTTCCAAATGAGGACAATAGAAGCAATCAAACCAACAAAAGTGCAACAATATGTAAGTCCCAGATAGTCAAATGCAGTACACAATGTGTTACAACCCCAGATTACCAAGATTTCTTCTTCTATTACCAGGACCACATCGCTGCAGATTGATGGTGCTCACTCTGGTCACCCACAACTGTAATCCCAACAGTCATGTCCTTGATAGTCTTGCGTAGCCAGAGCTTCAGACTGATAGCTGAAGGTCTGGAATCTATGACAGCTTTTATTGGCCAAGGCCCGCCCATGAGGCCGTTTGACCGACATGTCAAACAACCAATCACAGTTCGTTTCCTTCAGCGTCACGTCTCGGTGCGTGGAAATGTCACCACAATAACAGACCGGTGTATAAAACTCTCGGACGTATTTTAAAGATTATATACCGCGAACATTAAATATTTCACATACTTTTGAAAATCCAGTGTGTAGTTGATCCTGATAAGCGCTCGTCATCACAGTTGTAAACACGGCGGCTTTCTTCTTTCATGAGGGGGCTTGACGTCACAGCATTTTTGTTTCCAGGCAGAACGTTAAAGTACGCAACACACACGTCTCACGGAAATCCTGTATAATTCAACCAATCCGATGACGACTTCGACACTCCTGAAGTGTTTACATTTTTGTGTTCCATATGAATCAGACGTTCAGCCAGCGGTCCGTAGGCATGACGTCTTGAGGCTGAGACTATGTCCTTGATGAATTCCTCTTCAGAACCTGTGTGCTTTAATAAAAACAAAGGGAAGCATTAAAATGTGCCTTACAGTCTTAAAGCTTACAGACTCCAATATGTGCACTTATAAAGTAAATATATTTACTTACAACTTTGTCCAAGCTCTACAATGTGAAAGTCATTTCCATTTTGTCTGCATAGTTCTTTGATTGAAACAACTGCAAAAGGACTTGCTGCGATCCATCCACAAGATTGTTGAATTATGCGCTGATCTTCAGTCATTCCAGAATATCATAAACATGAAAAACACAGAAACATGTTAACAACACTGCAAAATAATAAATAAAATAAAATCTTGTCAGAGAAAGTCAAATGTCATGACAAGTTTACGTTTCAATTACAAAGCCCTACTTTACAATCCATACAAGGCTTTTAAATTACTTAACACATGAACAAAAAAGCTAATTTAAAACATTTGTGTCCATCCTTATTGCAGAGCTGTTTATACAAGCTATTATTATAAGCTATATGATAGGGCTGCACGATATTGGAAAAAACTAACATTGCGATATTTTGTTTTTCTGCAATATATATTGCGATATGAAGAAAAAAAAACAGATGATTTTAATATCTCTGTTTGGAAAAAAAAAACAATGATTGGGGTGATTTTATAGGTGAGTAAATCAGCATAGAAAATAAACAAATTACAACCATAGCATCTGCGTGGCTCTTACCTTGTCTACACCTGACGCACGCGACGCCACAAAATACTGTAGAACCCATAATCAGTGATGCTGTCTGTCTACACTGGATGCATGCGCGGCGCGACAAATTCCCGCTCTAATCCCGGTCTAACTGATGCCTCGCTCTATTTATGACGTACTGACACAAGTTCAAATGATTTGTAACAGTAGCTGTCGCGTCCAGTGTAGACAGACTTTGGGGCCATAGGCCGTTCACATGTCGTGGCTAAAAGTGCGTGGAAAACGCTAGCCGCGCTGCTTTCTCCTTCTTTCCAAAGCGCTCTGGAGCTTGCGCGTTCGTGGCTTCTGCCGTTGCTAAGCAACCGTGATCAGCGCGCTCCTCGACAACGCGGAAGTTTCAGCAAAGGATAAATGGATTTCCAGCACTGAAATCTTGCAGTAGCTCTGCTACTAAATTGATTTAAAAATGGATATCTCTGTACAGCTGTCACGTCTGGTGTAGATGCAGTGTCTGTCTGTGAGCAAAGAAAACAATCAGTATACATATAACGAAAAGTATAGGCCTACTAAACATCGCACATCATGCGATGTGACTATTGCGGATGCGCACATCGCGATATCGATGCTGAAACGATATATCGTGCAGCCCTACTATATGATAAGCTATTATTACTGTTATTCAAAAGCCTACAGTTTTGAACGTACACTACCAGTCAAAAGTTTTTGAACAGTAAGATTTTTAATGTTTTCTAAAGAATTCTCTTCTGCTCGCCAAGCCTGCATTCATTTGATCCAAAATACAGCAAAAGCAGTAATATTGTAAAATATTTTTTTCTATTTAAAATAACTGCTTTCTATTTGAATATATTTTAAAATGTAATTTATTACTGTCATTTCAAAGCTGAATTTTTAGCATCATTACTTCAGTCTTCAGTGTCACATTATCCTTCAGAAATCATTCTAATTATCTGATTTGCTACTCAAAAAAAAATAAAAAAGTAATAATAAACAATAATAATAATAATAATAATATATATATATATATATATATATATATATATATATATATATATATATATATATATATATATGAGATTTTTTTTTATTAATGTTGAAAACAGCAGAGTAGAATTGTCTTCAGGTTTCTTTGATTTAATAGAAAGTTCAGAAGAACAGCATTTATCTGAAATAGAAATCTTTTGTAACATTTTAAATGTATTTTTCATCAATGTTGATCAAATTAAAGCATCCTTGCTAAATAGAAGTAACCTATTAATTTCTATAATTTCGTTCCCTATATATATAAAACTTATACTGACTAAAAGCTTTTGAATGGTATAGTGTATAATGTTACAAAAGCTTTTTATTTCAGATAAATGCTGATCTTTGGATCTTTCTATTCATCAAAGAATCCTGAACAAAAATGTACTCAACTGTTTTAAATATTGATAATAATAACAATAATAAATGTTTCTTGAACAGCAAATCAGAATATTAGAATGATTTCTGAAGAATCATGTGACTGGAGTAAAAAAAAATCAGCTACAGGTGCTACATTTTATTCTTTCCTACATTAAAGCACTTGAATACGACAAGTTCGTAATCACAACTTCATAAGTGGGAAAGAGGAAGTTTCCGATAGCACATGAAGGCAGCATAAATCCATACGTTACAGTTGTCCGTTGAGCTCCATCTCGTGCTCTGTTTGAACGGTCTCTAACGCAGCGCTGGGCTCAAATAATACATATCAAACTGTATTTTTATTGTTCTCCGGATAAGTTCAGCTCAGTACCGCATGGGAGAATATTTATTGTAATATTTATGTGGAAAATACAGTGGAACTGCGTGTATTTCGAGGATTCATAGTGCCGCGAAAATAACACTGACATACATATAACTAGGAAATACGGCGCTTTAAACCACACTTGTACTCTTCTTAGACAACATACGTAATTGTACACATATTAAATCAATAAATACAAATATTTACTTACCAAATTTGTTGATCGAGAAAGTTTCCCAACTTTGTGGAGAAGCTCATCAAGATGGCTGACAAACGTCTTCTGTCTGCTGCGGTCTTCACGAGATCTCGCGATAAGTGACGTTGAGAACGTGACAGCGTTATTGAATTGATTCAACACATTTTTTTAAGTTGCGGGGACAAATACTCTAGTTCAGTCAACTTACAAACTAGTTGAGACAGTGAAAACTTAAAATGTTAAGTTGGATGAACAAATTCAGAAGCTGCAAGTTGTGTCAACTTAAAAAAATTAATTCAAACAACTAAAATGCGAGATCATAATGTGTGCATAGAGGGTTGAATTGTGACTATATTTTTTATACAAAATGTTTTTAAATAATTTTAGTTTTTCACTGTATCTGGTTGAATACTTTAGAAATATGTTTTACAGTGTTTAGTTTTTTAAATGTCTCAAAATTCATTGAGTATTAACTGTACACTATACACACAGAAAAATACATTTGATGCTGTGCACATTCATCCACACAAACATTTATTTTTGACTGAAGATATATTTGATAGTACTGTTACAATACTTGCATACTCACTATACTGTAATGTAGTGTTGTCAAAAGACCCGGTACTTCGGTACCAAGTCGGTACTAAAAAGATGAAAACGTCACGGTACCATGTGTCTTTAAGTCCCGGTGGTACCGAGTACCCGGTCGACCCGGTTCTTGCTGCGCGATCTGAAAGCTGCAGATGCGCTAGCTTCATAACAGCACAGAGAAGTGCGACATCAAAAGGGAGGAAATGCATCAAACTAATAAAACACTTTAAAGACCGACACCCGGATCACATGAAAGAGTTCAAGCAGGTACGTTTCTATTTAATATTTAATATTTAGATATTCTGTTATGAATATTATTCCATATTTGAATTTGAATGTCGGATTAAAATAAACTGCCGTTATAGCGGAGTTAATCCTTAGCATAAACGCGGCTAACGCTAATATAATGAGCATTAGCATTAAGTTTCTTTATTAACTACTTAATGCGCCTATATCTTTTATTAGGGTAAAAACAACAGGAGGACATGATGGTATTTACTATTGTTACACACCAGAGGCTTTTGAATGAATTGTGAATCTAAAATATGCGTGTTGGAGAATGTACAAACAGTTAACAGTGTTTATGTCATATCAGTCCGTCAGAAAAAAGACAGTTCTGGCCTTTTTTTTTTTTTTTGCTAGTTAGTTGCTAGTTGTTATTATTGGCTGGATAACTAGCAGTTTTAAAAGCCCTTTAAAATTAAATATGTACACAGTTTGTATTAAATGAGTACAGTCAAATGTTATCTCCTGTATAGACTTTACAATGACTTCATGTTATTATCTAACATCAACTTACAGTGAGTGAACAATATATTTTTACAACATTAATTAATGTTTGTGAATGTTATTTAATACAAACACATGATCATTGTTCATTGTGCATTAAATAATTTTAACAGATTGAACTTTGATTGATTGATTTTATGTATTTGTAAATTTTGAAATTAACCCTACGAAGAATAATTGCAATATATAACTATTGTTTATGTGATAGGTCAGTCATGTTATCTAAAAAATGGAATCTTATTGTAAAGTGTTTTTAATACAGTTTCCTTATTTGATATGCACTTGTCTTAAAATATATAATCTTATCTAAATTTATTATAAAAGCTGAGGTTTGTTATTTACTGAAATGTTATATTTTAGCTGGAGTCAATGATCTAATGTTGTATTTGGTCAGACTCAGTCCACTGCTTTACTAATATTATATTTTCCTTTTACAGCTGCAGGAAGATCATGAAGCACCAGCAAACTCTAAAACACACAGTTTACAGTTGTTTTTCAGCAGCAGCAGAAATATGACAAAAACTTTTGGGTGGAACTTGTTTACTTTTTTTCATACTTTTATTAATTGTGGAAAAACTTGAAATAATTTTAAATAAGCATAAAAAATGGCATTGGTTTTTGTGCAGTTTATTTTTGTTTAACATTATTAATAAAAATGTGTTTTTTAATTAGCATATTTTTGTGTTTTGCTTTGGTACCGAAATTGGTACCGAGAACCGTGGATTTTCACTGGTATTGGTACCGAATACTGAAATTTTGGTACCGTGACAACCCTACTGTAATGCATGTAGATTACAGTAGTATTACTGGTTACACTTTATTTTGATGATCCCCTTTAGGCATTCTGTTGACCATAAGTAACTTTGTAACTATTTGTCAACTAACTCTCATTAGAGTATTAGTAGATTGTTATAGGTTAGGGTCAGTAGAGAAAGTTTACATGTACTTGCAAAGTTAATTATAGTCAGTAGAATGTCTTTTGGGGGACCATCAATATAGTGTTAGCAGATATTAAAAATTTTCTTGATTGATAACACTATAATTGATTCAGTTTCAGAAAAAAATGCCCTTATTTTGCACAGGTTTACAGTTTTTTCTGAATGCTTAAACCCTAACTGTGATTCTTATAGCACAATTTCTAAAACTATTAATACTTATAGCAAAACCACTCACTGAGTTTGCAAAACTAAAAGCACAAACACTGCTCCCCACGGCCACTGATCCCCACGGCCATCAGGCTCCTGAACTCAAAGTCAGCCTCTTAAAAACATCATCTGACTTACTTCAATCACTAATCACACACTCATTATTAATCTCTACCTCATAACTACCTCATAACTGTCAGTGTCATTTGCTCATTTGCACACTTGCACACTTGCACACAACACGTTCTGTATCTTGTAAATCGTATCTTATTTTTATATTTATTTTATTTTTTGTGATTGGCTGCTTCATGTCAACCATGTATAACCTGTTGCACATTCCCCTCTGTACAGTCATGCTCATATTAATATTTAATTCTACAGCTTACTGTCATGCACATTCTTTTACATTTTATATTTTATTCTTTATATCTTATTTTTCATTCATCTTATCTTATGTTTACTTCCCTTGTGTTGTTTTTTCAATATTTGCACTGTCCATGGAGCGGACCCGACTCTCATTTCACTGCTGGTTATACAGTCTCTGTATAGTCGTGTATGTGACAAATAAAACTTGAAACTTGAAAACTTGAAACTTGCTTTGCACTCAGTTTGCAATTTTGTAACACACACTTTGCAAAACTGTAGGTACAATCCACTGCACAGCACTCTTTTTGCGGAACTGTAAACACAACTCACTGCTTTACACTCAATTTCCAAATGATCAACACACTCCTAGCAAAACTATACACATTTATGGCTATTATTTACACTATTTTGCCAACTGTCTGGCACACTGTCACATGTGAAAACAGTTTTAGATAATTAGTTCACTTTGCAATTGTGTGGAGTACAATGGAGGGAGCAGGAAGAGTGAGAAGAGTGAGAATTAGAGGAGGCCGAGGAAGAGGACGTGGAGGTGAAGAAGTAGGAGGAAGAGGACGACAAGGACAAGGAGGTGAAGTTAGAGGAAGAGGACAAGGAGGAGCAAGAGGAGGACAAGGAGGGGGAAGAGGAAGGGTAAGAAGAGTAAGAAATAGAATTACTGATGACATCAGAGCTATAGTGGACCATGTAATCAACCATGGAATGACCCTGAGGGAAGCTGGCCAACGGGTTCAGCCTAACTTGAGCCGCTACACTGTAGCAAGCATCATAAGGACATTTCGAAATGAGAATCGGTTAGAAGATTTGTAGCACTGCCATATTCTAATGAGAAACACAACAATACCATAGATGTAAAAATACTGAAATTGTTACTTTACAGAATTGCTAGACGACCAGATGCTGGGGGCAGAGGACGAATGTTCACTGCAGAACAAGAACCCATATAGTCAATATGGTGATTGCAAATAATTCCATAAGGCTACGCGAAATTCAGCAGCGCATAATTGAGGATGACACCACCTTCCAAAACATACACTGTAGGGCTTTTCACACTGCGCTTAACCCCGGGTTATCGTCGTTCTAAACACCGCTTTTAACCCCGGGTAAAGACACGTTTCACACCTGTAATTTGAAAGCGGTGTTAGCACCGCATTTTACCCGGGGTTATGAAACCCTGCTCCGGAGCAGGGTTAGCACCGCATTTGTGGTGTTATCCCCGCATTGCGGTGCTAAGTTTGTTCAGTGTGAAACTGAGCGGTGTTTGCTTGTTGCTGCTGGACGCTTGGCAACAGACAGCCAATCAGAAATGAGCAGCGAGGCTCATGTCACTTCAGGAAATGCGCGTCGTGTAAACTGCAGCCGGTGAGGAGAAATATCAAAAGACGGAAAGCTTGTGAACTGTAGTGAATAGGAGACGGTATTAATCTTACGCTACTGTACAAGTAAACACTAACGTTAGTCTCTCCACACTTAAAAGAAATTCAAAGAAATATTCACATACTTTGCTCCTTGTTTTCTTTCTTTTGTACTTTTGTCTTTGTTTTCTTGGCTTTATGCGTCTCATGAGGCCGTTCACATGTTGCGCCTAAAAACGCGTTTAAAACGCTAAGCGTGCCGTTTTCTCCTTCTTTCCAAAGCTCTCTGTAGCTTGCGCTCCCGTGGCGTCTGCCGTTGCTAAGCAACCATGACCTGCGCTCTTCATGAAGACGCAGAAGTTTCAGCAAAGGATAAATGATTTCCAGCACTAAATCGCTTGCAGTATCTCTGCTACTAAATTTATTTAAAAATGGCTATTCCTGCCGGTACAGCTATGATCAGCTGTTCCTCAATCTTGGCTGATCTAAAGACAAAAGAGGCGACCTTGTTTTTAATAACTGGCAAGACGCGGGAAAAGCCGTGTTAACAGATTGCCTGCTGTTCGTCCAATCAGTGACAGTGACACCGCAAATATGCAAATAAGAACGTTAACCCGGGGTTTAGGAATGTACAGTGTGAAACGTCTGGTAATGAATACCCAGGGTTAACAGTTAACCCCAGGTATCATTCCAGAATATCATAAACATGAAAAACACAGAAACATGTTAACAACACTGCAAAATAATAAATAAAATAAAATCTTGTCAGAGAAAGTCAAATGTCATGACAAGTTTACGTTTCAATTACAAAGCCCTACTTTACAATCCATACAAGGCTTTTAAATTACTTAACACATGAACAAAAAAGCTAATTTAAAACATTTGTGTCCATCCTTATTGCAGAGCTGTTTATACAAGCTATTATTATAAGCTATATGATAGGGCTGCACGATATTGGAAAAAACTAACATTGCGATATTTTGTTTTTCTGCAATATATATTGCGATATGAAGAAAAAAAAACAGATGATTTTAATATCTCTGTTTGGAAAAAAAAAACAATGATTGGGGTGATTTTATAGGTGAGTAAATCAGCATAGAAAATAAACAAATTACAACCATAGCATCTGCGTGGCTCTTACCTTGTCTACACCTGACGCACGCGACGCCACAAAATACTGTAGAACCCATAATCAGTGATGCTGTCTGTCTACACTGGATGCATGCGCGGCGCGACAAATTCCCGCTCTAATCCCGGTCTAACTGATGCCTCGCTCTATTTATGACGTACTGACACAAGTTCAAATGATTTGTAACAGTAGCTGTCGCGTCCAGTGTAGACAGACTTTGGGGCCATAGGCCGTTCACATGTCGTGGCTAAAAGTGCGTGGAAAACGCTAGCCGCGCTGCTTTCTCCTTCTTTCCAAAGCGCTCTGGAGCTTGCGCGTTCGTGGCTTCTGCCGTTGCTAAGCAACCGTGATCAGCGCGCTCCTCGACAACGCGGAAGTTTCAGCAAAGGATAAATGGATTTCCAGCACTGAAATCTTGCAGTAGCTCTGCTACTAAATTGATTTAAAAATGGATATCTCTGTACAGCTGTCACGTCTGGTGTAGATGCAGTGTCTGTCTGTGAGCAAAGAAAACAATCAGTATACATATAACGAAAAGTATAGGCCTACTAAACATCGCACATCATGCGATGTGACTATTGCGGATGCGCACATCGCGATATCGATGCTGAAACGATATATCGTGCAGCCCTACTATATGATAAGCTATTATTACTGTTATTCAAAAGCCTACAGTTTTGAACGTACACTACCAGTCAAAAGTTTTTGAACAGTAAGATTTTTAATGTTTTCTAAAGAATTCTCTTCTGCTCGCCAAGCCTGCATTCATTTGATCCAAAATACAGCAAAAGCAGTAATATTGTAAAATATTTTTTCTATTTAAAATAACTGCTTTCTATTTGAATATATTTTAAAATGTAATTTATTACTGTCATTTCAAAGCTGAATTTTTAGCATCATTACTTCAGTCTTCAGTGTCACATTATCCTTCAGAAATCATTCTAATTATCTGATTTGCTACTCAAAAAAAAATAAAAAAGTAATAATAAACAATAATAATAATAATAATAATATATATATATATATATATATATATATATATATATATATATATATATATATATATATATATATGAGATTTTTTTTTTATTAATGTTGAAAACAGCAGAGTAGAATTGTCTTCAGGTTTCTTTGATTTAATAGAAAGTTCAGAAGAACAGCATTTATCTGAAATAGAAATCTTTTGTAACATTTTAAATGTATTTTTCATCAATGTTGATCAAATTAAAGCATCCTTGCTAAATAGAAGTAACCTATTAATTTCTATAATTTCGTTCCCTATATATATAAAACTTATACTGACTAAAAGCTTTTGAATGGTATAGTGTATAATGTTACAAAAGCTTTTTATTTCAGATAAATGCTGATCTTTGGATCTTTCTATTCATCAAAGAATCCTGAACAAAAATGTACTCAACTGTTTTAAATATTGATAATAATAACAATAATAAATGTTTCTTGAACAGCAAATCAGAATATTAGAATGATTTCTGAAGAATCATGTGACTGGAGTAAAAAAAAATCAGCTACAGGTGCTACATTTTATTCTTTCCTACATTAAAGCACTTGAATACGACAAGTTCGTAATCACAACTTCATAAGTGGGAAAGAGGAAGTTTCCGATAGCACATGAAGGCAGCATAAATCCATACGTTACAGTTGTCCGTTGAGCTCCATCTCGTGCTCTGTTTGAACGGTCTCTAACGCAGCGCTGGGCTCAAATAATACATATCAAACTGTATTTTTATTGTTCTCCGGATAAGTTCAGCTCAGTACCGCATGGGAGAATATTTATTGTAATATTTATGTGGAAAATACAGTGGAACTGCGTGTATTTCGAGGATTCATAGTGCCGCGAAAATAACACTGACATACATATAACTAGGAAATACGGCGCTTTAAACCACACTTGTACTCTTCTTAGACAACATACGTAATTGTACACATATTAAATCAATAAATACAAATATTTACTTACCAAATTTGTTGATCGAGAAAGTTTCCCAACTTTGTGGAGAAGCTCATCAAGATGGCTGACAAACGTCTTCTGTCTGCTGCGGTCTTCACGAGATCTCGCGATAAGTGACGTTGAGAACGTGACAGCGTTATTGAATTGATTCAACACATTTTTTTAAGTTGCGGGGACAAATACTCTAGTTCAGTCAACTTACAAACTAGTTGAGACAGTGAAAACTTAAAATGTTAAGTTGGATGAACAAATTCAGAAGCTGCAAGTTGTGTCAACTTAAAAAAATTAATTCAAACAACTAAAATGCGAGATCATAATGTGTGCATAGAGGGTTGAATTGTGACTATATTTTTTATACAAAATGTTTTTAAATAATTTTAGTTTTTCACTGTATCTGGTTGAATACTTTAGAAATATGTTTTACAGTGTTTAGTTTTTTAAATGTCTCAAAATTCATTGAGTATTAACTGTACACTATACACACAGAAAAATACATTTGATGCTGTGCACATTCATCCACACAAACATTTATTTTTGACTGAAGATATATTTGATAGTACTGTTACAATACTTGCATACTCACTATACTGTAATGTAGTGTTGTCAAAAGACCCGGTACTTCGGTACCAAGTCGGTACTAAAAAGATGAAAACGTCACGGTACCATGTGTCTTTAAGTCCCGGTGGTACCGAGTACCCGGTCGACCCGGTTCTTGCTGCGCGATCTGAAAGCTGCAGATGCGCTAGCTTCATAACAGCACAGAGAAGTGCGACATCAAAAGGGAGGAAATGCATCAAACTAATAAAACACTTTAAAGACCGACACCCGGATCACATGAAAGAGTTCAAGCAGGTACGTTTCTATTTAATATTTAATATTTAGATATTCTGTTATGAATATTATTCCATATTTGAATTTGAATGTCGGATTAAAATAAACTGCCGTTATAGCGGAGTTAATCCTTAGCATAAACGCGGCTAACGCTAATATAATGAGCATTAGCATTAAGTTTCTTTATTAACTACTTAATGCGCCTATATCTTTTATTAGGGTAAAAACAACAGGAGGACATGATGGTATTTACTATTGTTACACACCAGAGGCTTTTGAATGAATTGTGAATCTAAAATATGCGTGTTGGAGAATGTACAAACAGTTAACAGTGTTTATGTCATATCAGTCCGTCAGAAAAAAGACAGTTCTGGCCTTTTTTTTTTTTTTTGCTAGTTAGTTGCTAGTTGTTATTATTGGCTGGATAACTAGCAGTTTTAAAAGCCCTTTAAAATTAAATATGTACACAGTTTGTATTAAATGAGTACAGTCAAATGTTATCTCCTGTATAGACTTTACAATGACTTCATGTTATTATCTAACATCAACTTACAGTGAGTGAACAATATATTTTTACAACATTAATTAATGTTTGTGAATGTTATTTAATACAAACACATGATCATTGTTCATTGTGCATTAAATAATTTTAACAGATTGAACTTTGATTGATTGATTTTATGTATTTGTAAATTTTGAAATTAACCCTACGAAGAATAATTGCAATATATAACTATTGTTTATGTGATAGGTCAGTCATGTTATCTAAAAAATGGAATCTTATTGTAAAGTGTTTTTAATACAGTTTCCTTATTTGATATGCACTTGTCTTAAAATATATAATCTTATCTAAATTTATTATAAAAGCTGAGGTTTGTTATTTACTGAAATGTTATATTTTAGCTGGAGTCAATGATCTAATGTTGTATTTGGTCAGACTCAGTCCACTGCTTTACTAATATTATATTTTCCTTTTACAGCTGCAGGAAGATCATGAAGCACCAGCAAACTCTAAAACACACAGTTTACAGTTGTTTTTCAGCAGCAGCAGAAATATGACAAAAACTTTTGGGTGGAACTTGTTTACTTTTTTTCATACTTTTATTAATTGTGGAAAAACTTGAAATAATTTTAAATAAGCATAAAAAATGGCATTGGTTTTTGTGCAGTTTATTTTTGTTTAACATTATTAATAAAAATGTGTTTTTTAATTAGCATATTTTTGTGTTTTGCTTTGGTACCGAAATTGGTACCGAGAACCGTGGATTTTCACTGGTATTGGTACCGAATACTGAAATTTTGGTACCGTGACAACCCTACTGTAATGCATGTAGATTACAGTAGTATTACTGGTTACACTTTATTTTGATGATCCCCTTTAGGCATTCTGTTGACCATAAGTAACTTTGTAACTATTTGTCAACTAACTCTCATTAGAGTATTAGTAGATTGTTATAGGTTAGGGTCAGTAGAGAAAGTTTACATGTACTTGCAAAGTTAATTATAGTCAGTAGAATGTCTTTTGGGGGACCATCAATATAGTGTTAGCAGATATTAAAAATTTTCTTGATTGATAACACTATAATTGATTCAGTTTCAGAAAAAAATGCCCTTATTTTGCACAGGTTTACAGTTTTTTCTGAATGCTTAAACCCTAACTGTGATTCTTATAGCACAATTTCTAAAACTATTAATACTTATAGCAAAACCACTCACTGAGTTTGCAAAACTAAAAGCACAAACACTGCTCCCCACGGCCACTGATCCCCACGGCCATCAGGCTCCTGAACTCAAAGTCAGCCTCTTAAAAACATCATCTGACTTACTTCAATCACTAATCACACACTCATTATTAATCTCTACCTCATAACTACCTCATAACTGTCAGTGTCATTTGCTCATTTGCACACTTGCACACTTGCACACAACACGTTCTGTATCTTGTAAATCGTATCTTATTTTTATATTTATTTTATTTTTTGTGATTGGCTGCTTCATGTCAACCATGTATAACCTGTTGCACATTCCCCTCTGTACAGTCATGCTCATATTAATATTTAATTCTACAGCTTACTGTCATGCACATTCTTTTACATTTTATATTTTATTCTTTATATCTTATTTTTCATTCATCTTATCTTATGTTTACTTCCCTTGTGTTGTTTTTTCAATATTTGCACTGTCCATGGAGCGGACCCGACTCTCATTTCACTGCTGGTTATACAGTCTCTGTATAGTCGTGTATGTGACAAATAAAACTTGAAACTTGAAAACTTGAAACTTGCTTTGCACTCAGTTTGCAATTTTGTAACACACACTTTGCAAAACTGTAGGTACAATCCACTGCACAGCACTCTTTTTGCGGAACTGTAAACACAACTCACTGCTTTACACTCAATTTCCAAATGATCAACACACTCCTAGCAAAACTATACACATTTATGGCTATTATTTACACTATTTTGCCAACTGTCTGGCACACTGTCACATGTGAAAACAGTTTTAGATAATTAGTTCACTTTGCAATCGTGTGGAGTACAATGGAGGGAGCAGGAAGAGTGAGAAGATGAGAATTAGAGGAGCCGAGGAAGAGGACGTGGAGGTGAAGAAGTAGGAGGAAGAGGACGACAAGGACAAGGAGGTGAAGTTAGAGGAAGAGACAAGAGGAGCAAGAGGAGGAAAGGAGGGGGAGAGGAAGGGTAAGAAGAGTAAGAATAGAATTACTGATGACATCAGAGCTATAGTGGACCATGTAATCAACCATGGAATGACCCTGAGGGAAGCTGGCCAACGGTTCAGCCTAACTTGAGCCGCTACACTGTAGCAAGCACATAAAGAGACATTTCGAAATGAGAATCGGTTAGAAGATTTGTAGCACTGCCATATTCTAATGAGAAACACAACAATACCATAGATGTAAAAATACTGAAATTGTTACTTTACAGAATTGCTAGACGACCAGATGCTGGGGGCAGAGGACGAATGTTCACTGCAGAACAAGAACCCATATAGTCAATATGGTGATTGCAAATAATTCCATAAGGCTACGCGAAATTCAGCAGCGCATAATTGAGGATGACACCACCTTCCAAAACATACACTGTAGGGCTTTTCACACTGCGCTTAACCCCGGGTTATCGTCGTTCTAAACACCGCTTTTAACCCCGGTAAAGACACGTTTCACACCTGTAATTGAAAGCGGTTTAGCACCGCATTTTACCGGGTTATGAACCCTGCTCCGGAGCAGGGTTAGCACCGCATTTGGGTGTTATCCCCGCATTGCGGTGCTAAGTTTGTTCAGTGTGAAACTGAGCGTGTTTGCTTGTTGCTGCTGGACGCTTGGCAACAGACAGCCAATCAGAAATGAGCAGCGAGGCTCATGTCACTTCAGGAAATGCGCGTCGTGTAAACTGCAGCCGTGAGGAGAAATATCAAAAAGACGGAAAGCTTGTGAACTGTAGTGAATAGGAGACGGTATTAATCTTACGCTACTGTACAAGTAAACACTAACGTTAGTCTCTCCACACTTAAAGAAATTCAAAGAAATATTCACATACTTTGCTCCTTGTTTTCTTTCTTTTGTACTTTTGTCTTTGTTTTCTTGGCTTTATGCGTCTCATGAGGCCGTTCACATGTTGCGCCTAAAACGCGTTTAAAACGCTAAGCGTGCCGTTTTCTCCTTCTTTCCAAAGCTCTCTGTAGCTTGCGCTCCCGTGCGTCTGCCGTTGCTAAGCAACCATGACCTGCGCTCTTCATGAAGACGCAGAAGTTTCAGCAAAGGATAAATGATTCCAGCACTAAATCGCTTGCAGTATCTCTGCTACTAAATTTATTTAAAAATGCTATTCCTGCCGGTACAGCTATGATCAGCTGTTCCTCAATCTTGGCTGATCTAAAGACAAAAGAGGCGACCTTGTTTTTTAATAACTGCAAGACGCGGAAAAGCCGTGTTAACAGATTGCCTGCTGTTCGTCCAATCAGTGACAGTGACACCGCAAATATGCAAATAAGAACGTTAACCCGGGGTTTAGGAATGTACAGTGTGAAACGTCTGGTAATGAATACCCAGGGTTAACAGTTTACCCCAGTATAGTATGAGCAGTGTGAAACGTGATTACAGATAACCCAGGATTCCGTTTATCCGGGGTTTAGGATGACCAGGGTTAACAATTTCAAGTGTGAAAAGCTCTACTAGGGCTTTTCACACTGCGCTTAACCCCGGGTTATCGTCGTTCTAAACACCGCTTTTAACCCCGGGTAAAACACATTTCACACCTGTAATTTGAAAGCGGTGTTAGCACCGCATTTACCCGGGGTTATGAAACCCTGCTCCGGAGCAGGTTAGCACCGCATTTTGGTGTTAACCCTGCATTGCGGTGCTAAATTTGTTCAGTGTGAAACAGAGCGTGTTTGCTTGTTGCTGCTGGACGCTTGGCAACAGACAGCCAATCAGAAACTGAGCAGCGAGGCTGATGTCACGTCATAACAGGAAACGCACGTCGTGTAAACTGCAGCCGTGAGGAGAAATATCAAAAGACGGAAAGCGTGTGAACTGGAGACGGTTTTATTCTTACGCTACTGTACACATTAGTATCTCCACACTTAAAAGAAATAAAAAACAATATTCACATACTTTGCTCCGTGTTTTCTTTCTTTTGTACTTTTGTCTTTGTTTTCTTGCCTTTGTGCGTCTCATGAGGCCGTTCACACATGTCGCGCCTAAATGCTTTAAAACGCTAAGCGCGCCATTTTCTCCTTCTTTCCAAAGCGCTCTAGCTTGCGCTCCCGTGGCGTCTGCCGTTGCTAAGCAACCATGACTTGCTCTCTTCAAAGACGCAGAAGTTTCAGCAAAGGATAAATGGATTTCCAGCACTAAATCACTTGCAGTAGCTCTGCTACTAAATTTATTTAAAAATGGCTATCCCTGCCTGTACAGCTATGATCAGCTGTTCCTCAATCTTTGCTGATCTAAAGACATAAGAGGCGAAGTTGTTTTTAATAACTGGCAAGATGGGGGAAAAGCCGTGTAAACAGGGTGTAAACAGGTTGCCTGCTGTTCGTCCAATCAGTGACAGTGACACCGCAAATATGCAAATAAGAACGTTAACCGGGTTTTAGGGATGTACTGTGTGAAACGTCTGTTAATGAATACCCACGGTTAAACAGTTAATCCCAGTATAGTATGAGCATGTGAAACGTGATTACAGATAACCCAGATTCCTTTATCCGGGGTTTAGGATGACCCAGGGTTAACAATTTCAAGTGTAAAAAGCCCTAATGTGAGCATTTCTGTATTAGGTCGTGTACTTGCCCGCAACAGAATCCGAATGAAACAAATCTACAGAGTACCTTTTGAAAGAAACAGTGAACGTGTAAAATAGCTGCGATATGACTATGGTGCAGGTAAGCTATAGTATCATTGGTACTGAATCTGGAAGTGCATACTGTATTAGTGCGCTGTGCATGGCCTGCTGTGCTAATTTGTTTTGTCTTGTCTAGAGAGTGATGGAGCTAGAGGCAGATGTCATGGTCATGAGCAGTTTTTTGTGGATGAGGCTGGTTTTAACCTCACTAAGACAAGACGTGACAGGAACGTGGCAGAACATTATTGGACACCGTGCCATAATCAATGTCCCAGGACAACGTGGTGGTAACATAACTATGTGTGCAGCTATAAGTCAAAATGGTGTTGTTCACCATCATGCAACCCTGGCCCATATAACACTGCACACATTATTACATTCCTGGACACCTTACATGACATGCTCACTCTAATGTTCAGAGACCAGAGCAGACAATACGTCATCATATGGGACAATGTTAGTTTCCATAGGGCTGCTTTGGTCGCAACTGGTTTACAGATCACCCACTCTTCACTGTACTCAACCTCCCCCCATACTCTCCATTCTTGAATCCAATTGAAGAGTTCTTCTCTGCCTGGCGCTGGAAGGTCTATGACCGTCATCCCCCAACACATAGCCCTTTTACAGGCAATGGAGGAGGCATGTGGGGATATTGACCAGGCATCATGTCAGGCCTACGAGCCATTCCAGAAGATATTTTTTCCCGGTGCCTTGGACTAGAGGACATTGCATGTGATGTAGACGAAATTTTGTGGCCGGACCCAGAGAGACGACATGATGTAGACTGATTTCTTTTTTTTCCTCAGTGAAATTACTATTTTGTTTTGACTTGAAAAAACACTTGTGTTTGTTTTGATGTGTGTAAATAAACACCAGTACTTGAAGTTTGGATCCCTCTATGTTTACAGAACTATGACAAAAGTATGACCTCAAACTGACATAGCCTACCTTGTGCACAGAGAAAGCAAAAGCCAGATGTGTTTTTTAATCATACCATCAGTGTAGTTGGTGCATTGTGTGCTTATTATGTGTGGCTTGTGTGTGTTTGATGTTGTGTTAGTAAATACCATTTTACGAAGGTTTGAAGAGTTAAGCAAGGTTTATTAGCTTTTGCAAGAAACTACAATGTTTTGCTGATTTGGTAAGGGTTTTCTTATTTGTGTGTAGAGTTTTGCAAAAATAGCCAATAGTTACAAAAAATGCTTAAGCCATCAGAAAAAAACTGTAATCATGTTTCATTCAGTGTCATACTGTGTAGACAAACATACAGTTTTTCACCATTGCTAAGACACTAAACCCAATTCTCTGAACCAAATTCTCGATGGCCTAAACCCAGTTGTAGAATAAATCACTCATTCTGCAAAACCTTCAGTTCAGGCAATTAGACACCATTTGCAAATCTCATGACTACAACTTGTCATTGTTGATATAGTTTACACCAACCTAGGTACAAATTTTTATGAGACCAGGTTGGTTTACACACAACAACTCAGAATCTGCATAAGAACAAATTGATAGAACAAAAGATTTCATGAGAAAGCTATTTACTTTTAAAGGGGGATGATGCAACCCTGGAAGATGTCATGTTATGCCCGATAACAACTATGGTTCCGGTACTGTGTTGTGGACCGGACAGTTCAGCAGGTCGTTCCCGTGGCATTAATAGTATAACAAATTATATTCCTCATGAGAAGAAAGTGAATGACTGTCCAAATTATAATGTGTTCCTTAGATTCAATAAATGCTTGTGTCTGGATATATCTGCAGAACACTGCCAGAGCTGTACATATGGAGTAAGAAAGTCAATCTATTTTACAGATTAATATGTTATATATGTGTAGACATGCGTTTTTGTTTTACATGTATTAAAGTTTCAGAGGTTTAATTTTTGTGTGTTGGACTTCCTCAATGCGACAAGGTAAATTTATCCAAGATACTTCATTAAAAAACTACTTGTAATGGTTTTGTAATGTAGCCAGTACTCAGTGTTTTAAGGTCATTTTGTTATTATTGGTGAGGATGTTTCCTACATTATGAAAGAATAAGTAAATTTTCAGACATACAGGTGCATCTCAATAAATTAGAATGTCGTGGAAACGTTCATTTATTTCAGTAATTCAACTCAAATTGTGAAACTCGTGTATTAAATAAATTCAATGCACACAGACTGAAGTAGTTTAAGTCTTTGGTTCTTTTAAATTGTGATGATTTAGGCTCACATTTAACAAAAACCCACCAATTCACTATCTCAACAAATTAGAATACTTCATAAGTACAGGTGCTGGTCATATAATAAGAATATCATCAAAAAGTTGATTTATTTCACTAATTCCATTCAAAAAGTGAAACTTGTATAATGTATACATTCATTCCACACAGACTGATATATTTCAAGTGTTTATTTCTTTTAATTTTGATGATTATAACTGACAACTAATGAAAACCCCCAATTCAGTATCTCAGAAAATTAGAATATTACTTAAGACCAATACAAAGAAAGGATTTTTAGAAATCTTGGCCAACTGAAAAGTATGAACATGAAAAGTATGAGCATGTACAGCACTCAATACTTAGTCGGGGCTCCTTTTGCCTGAATTACTGCAGCAATGCGGCGTGGCATGGAGTCGATCAGTCTGTGCACTGCTCAGGTGTTATGAGAGCCCAGGTTGCTCTGATAGTGGCCTTCAGCTCTTCTGCATTGTTGGGTCTGGCATATCGCATCTTTCCTCTTCCAATACCCCATAGATTTCTATGGGGTTAAGGTCAGGCGAGTTTGCTGGCCAATTAAGAACAGGGATACCATGGTCCTTAAACCAGACTGGTAGCTTTGGCACTGTGTGCAGGTGCCAAGTCCTGTTGGAAAATGAAATCTGCATCTCCATAAAGTTGGTCAGCAGCAGGAAGCATGAAGTGCTCTAAAACTTCCTGGTATACGGCGTGTTGACCTTGGACCTCAGAAAACACAGTGGACCAACACCAGCAGATGACATGGCAACCAAACCATCCACTGACTGTGGAAACCTTTACAACAGGACCTCAAGCAACGTGGATTCTGTGCCTCTCCTCTCTTCCTCCAGACTCTGGGACCCTGATTTCCAAAGGAAATGCAAAATTACTTTCATCAGAGAACATTACTTTGGACCACTCAGCAGCAGTCCAGTCCTTTTTGTCTTTAGCCCAGGCGAGACGCTTCTGACGCTGTCTGTTGTTCAAGAGTGGCTTGACATGGACCCTGAAACCCATGTCTTGCATACGTCTGTGCGTATGTTCTTGAAGCACTGACTCCAGCTGCAGTCCACTCTTTGTGAATCTCCCCACATTTTTGAATGGGTTTTGTTTCACAATCCTCTCCAGGTGCGGTTATCCCAATTGCTTGTACACTTTTTTCTACCACATCTTTTCCTTCCCTCGCCTCCTATTAATGTGCTTGGACACAGAGCTCTGTGAACAGCCAGCCTTTTTTGCAATGACCTTTTGTGTCTTCCCTCCTTGTGCAAGGTGTCAATGTCGTCTTTTGGACAACTGTCAAGTCAGCATCTTCCCATGATTGTGTAGCCTACAGAACTAGACTGAGAGACCATTTAAAGGCCTTTGCAGGTGTTTTGAGTTAATTAGCTGATTAGAGTGTGCACAGGTGTCTTCAATATTGAACCTTTTCACAATATTCTAATTTTCTGAGATACTGAATTTGGGTTTTCATTAGTTGTCAGTTATAATCATCAAAATTAAAGGAAATAAACACTTGAAATATATCAGTCTGTGTGGAATGAATGTATACATTATACAAGTTTCACTTTTTAATAATTAGTGAAATAAATCAACTTTTTGATGATATTCTAATTATATGACCAGCACCTGTATATATGAACAACCACAATTGAATTAACAATTTTAACAACCAATAAAAAAAAAACATTTTTAGTGAATTGTTGGCCTTCTGGAAAGTATGTTCATTTACTGTATATGTACTCAATACTTGGTAGGGCTCCTTTTGGCTTTAATTACTGCCTCAATTCGGCATGACATGGAGGTGATCAGTTTGTGGCACTGCTGAGGTGGTATGGAAGCCCAGTTTTCTTTGACAGTGGCCTTCAGTGGGGCAGTCGTGGCCTAATGGATAGAGAGTTGGACTTGTAACCCAAGGTTGTGGTTCGAATCTCAGGTCCGCAGGGATTGTAGGTGGGGGAGTGAATAAGCACTCTCTCCATCTTCAATACCACAACTGAGGTGAGACCCTTGAGCAAGCACCAACCCCCAACTGCTCCCTGGTGCCGCAGCATTGGCTGCCCGCTGCTCCAGGTGTATGTTCACTACTGTGTGTGTGCACTTGGATGGTTTAAATTAGAGCACAAATTCCAAGTATGGGTCACCATACTTGGCCACACACCACTCCCTTCAGCTCATCTCTTGTTTCTCATTTTCCTCTTGACAATACCCCATAGATTCTCTATGGGTTCAGGTCTGTGAGTTTGCTGGCCAGCCAAGCACACCACACCATGGTCATTTAACCAACTTTGGTGCTTTTGGCACTGTGGGCAGGTGCCCAATCCTGATGGAAATGAAATCAGCATCTTTAAAAAGCTGGTCAGCAGAAGGAAGCATGAAGTGCTCCAAAATTTCTTGGTAAACGGTAGGGCTGTATACTCGAGTCCGTCTCGGAAAATGGGTAATGTAATTTATTAGTTCAACTAGAACGGGCATTGCCATTGGTCGCCTGGTAAATGCACAGCTGTGTGCCTGTGTCATATGCCTGGCTCTGAGTATGCGCGCTGCACGGAGGCATAAATCATTTTTATTTTGGCCACAGATACAATGTCGGAAACCTGAAGAACTACTACCTGATGTATGTCTGATATTTCATGTTTGCATCAGGGTGACAGGCTGAAAACTACTGTTCTCTGTTTTACAGAGCCTTATAGTTAATAATAGCACTCTAGGTGTTATACCTTCAGTCATTTTGAATTTGAATTACTTGAAAAAAAATTAAGTATTTTTCTTGTATTATTTCTGAACATATAACATGCATAAGAAAAGTTTGTACAAAATGTAGTTGTAGTTCATGCATCTTTTCTGCAAGATATTTAGCGATTTGTTTAACATTTAAATCATGATGACAACTTCATGTGTGGTGCACTTAGAATAGAGTTTTCTTTAACTAGAGGGTTAATAAAGAAAAAGTAGCTTGAATCATGTTGTAGTTATAATTTCAAGTTGACTAGTTAAAATCGTACAAAATCGAGAATTGGTCAAATTTCTGAGACAATCAAGAATTATTTTTTTTTGCCATATCGCCCAGCAATAGAAACAAAAAAAAAACCCTTCCAATTTTTAATTTCTTTAATTTTTCAATCTTTAATTGTCTGTTCTCTATAACTGAACTAAATGAACACCTAACACTGTCTATATCCCCATCCCCGGGGATGTATATATTTATATAGCACCTATATTATATGGCCTAAGGCAAAGAGCAAACAAATGCATGCACGGCCACACACAGACACACAGACCTGAAGGTGTTTATATGTTATACAGCCTTGCTTGGGAGGGTTATATTGTACTATGGTTTCTTTAGGACAGGGGTCTTGAAACTTGGTCCTGGAGGGCTGGTGTCCTGCAGAGTTTTAGCTCCAACCCTTATCAAACACACCTGAAATAGCTAATCTAAGCATACTAGAAACTTTCAGGCAGGTGTTTTGAGGCAAGTTGGAGCTAAACTCTGCAGGACACTGGCCTTCTAGGACTGAGTTTGGACAACCCTGCTTGAGAACAATAAACAAGTTCAAGAATGGGAACATGTAGATTTTTTTACACTTATGTTGCTTGTTATTTGTAATATTTTCCATTGGCAGCACAGAATGTGATTGTTTATACTATAATAAAAATGCTGAAAAATGTGAATGTTGCACTTCAGCTTATGTGACTTTAGTGAAATTGCTAAACCTAAAGTAAATAAAATACCCTATTTGATCCTACAGTGTTGCTGCACATGCTTTTAGATCATTACAGATAATAATGCAGAATGATTATCTTAGAATAGAAGATATGCTGTCTCTTGTATCACATAAATTATAGTTAAGTATGTGGTTTTAAAAGATTCTTTTTTCTTTCTCTGTTTTGACTGTCTCATTTGGACTTGGACTCGAACCTCTTTGGACTCGGTCTTGACTCGGACTCGATAGTCCTGGTCTTGGACTCGACAAAGGTGGACTTGACTCAGCCCTAGTAAAACGGGTGCAGTGACGTTGGTTTTTCAAAAAAACACAATGGACCAACACCAGCAGAACATTGCACCCCAAATCATCACAGACTGTGGAAACTTAACACTGGACTTCATGCAACTTGGGCTATGAGCTCCTCCACCCTTCCTCCAGACTCTAGGACCTGGTTTCCAAAAGAAATACAAAACTTGCTCTCATCTGAAAAGAGGACTTTGACCACTGGGCAACAGTCAGTTCTTCTCTCCTTAGCCCAGGTAACGCCCTCTGACGTTGTCTGTGTTCAGGAGTGGCTTAACAAGAGGAATAAACAAATGTAGCCAAATTCCTTGACACGTCTGTGTGCTCTTGATGCCTTGACCCAGCCTCATCCTTCTTGTGAAGTTCACCCAAAACTTGAATCGATTTTGCTTGACAATCCTCATAAGGCTGCGGTTCTCTCGGTTGGTTGTGCATCTTTTTCTCCACACTTTTCCTTCCACTCAACTTTCTGTTAAACATGCTTGGATACAGCACTCTGTGAACAGCCAGCTTCTTTGCAATGAATGTTTGTGGCTTACCCTCCTTATGAAGGGTGTCAATGACTACATTTACATGGACATCATGTCTTTAATTCGATTTGTGTTTACTTCGATTACGACTTTAGCCGATTAAGGTAATCAAAAATCTCTGTTTACAGAAGACTCTTAATCAGAGTATTGTCTTAATCGATTAAAATCGGATTATTGATGTCCATGTAAACGTAGTCAATGATTGTCTTCTGGACAACTGTCAGATCAGCAGTCTTCCCCGTGATTGAAACCAAACTGAGAGACCATTTTGAATGCTCAGAAACTTTTGCAGGTGTTTTGAGTTGATTAGCTGATTGGCATGTCACCATATTCTAATTTGTTGAGATGGTGAATTGGTGGGTTTTTAATGTGAGCCTAAATCATCACAATTAAAAGAACCAAAGACTTAAACTACTTCAGTCTGTGTGCATTGAATTATTTAATAGACGAGTTTCACAATTTGAGTTGAATTACTGAAATAAATGAACTTTTCCACGACATTCTAATTTATTGAGATGCACCTGTAAATCAAGCGTTTTACTGCATTTTTGAAGAATATGAACATGCTTGTTTCTGAGTAATTGACTAATGCATTGAAAGGGATGTGTTCAAAATAATAGCAGTGTGGAGTTTGATTAGAGAATTCATTCATTCTGTGAAAAAAAAATGTGTCAATAATTGTCCTTTATTAAGGAGGATGGGAAGCAATGTTTCACACATTGTTATAGGCGCAGATGACACAGTTTTACTCAGCTGTCTATTGATCCTTCAGCTCTTCTATAACTGTATGGTTTGGGTCAGCCAGCAAATCAGATATAAGAAAACTGCAACGGATTGTTAGGACAGCAGAAAGAATATTGGTGTGCACCTCCCAACCTTCACGACTTTACAACTCCAGAGCGAAGAAACGGGCAGTAACATCATCACAACCCCTCTCACCCTGGACACGACCTTTTTGCACTTCTCCCTTCAGGCAGACGCTACAGATCTCTGTGCACTAGAACATCTAGCATAAAAACAGTTTTTTCCCGCATGCTATCTGCAGCTTAAACAGCTAACGCAGGAATTATTCATGTGTCTGTAACTCAAGTTAAAACATACACTTGGCCATACATAAATTAAATAACGAAAACTGCACAAATAAAGGAAAGAAAATATGGAGTTCCAGGGCTCAGATGTTTACAGTTAGGATCCCCAACCAAAAAACTCCCTTAACAAACAAAACCCAGCCCTTACATTACTGGGACCGTACCATTAACAAATGACAAAGGGGTCACCCACACACAAATACATTCAAATGACTTAACACCTAAATTACATTAATTCACATCGCATTCAGAACAAAATAATTAAACAAAATAAAATTAATAACAACCAAATTCATATTCACTTATAACAAATCATGTAAATAAAGAACAATAAATAATCCCTGCTCGTTGTTACACCTCCATTCACCAGCGTGCACTCCAGTGAAATAGAAAATAATCATGAGCTACCTGCCTCCTTAGCGCGCATAGAGAAGACAACATAACTAGGCTACCTAACTTAGAGCATCAATATTTAGACAAATAAACAAAACATACAAAAATAAATACAAATTTACAAAGGAGGATAAAAGCAGGGGGGGGGGACACCTCAAACCAATACATAAATAAACAATCAACTTATCAAAACAAACATTTAATCAAATACATTATGTGTGGCCTCGGTCATCACATAGAGTTAATAATGCACAAATCTGTACATAAATCTTCTGTTCCAGATTCATACACATTGTTATTAGTTATTGTAAAGTCTTACTATATTTAATGTTTTCTGTTCTCATGTCAGAATTGTATGAAGTGTATACATGTATGTACCAAGAGCACCTTAAAAAAACACAACAAATTCCTTGTATATTCTGATCAATATATGTCGTTCAATTGCAATGTAAAGTGGGCCGTTCCAAACACTGATTGGAGGAACAACATCATTTGATTAAAAAGTAATTGGAGAGGGAAAACGATAAAGTGCAGCAAATTATAGGATGCTCAGCTAAAATGATCTCTAATGCTTTAAAATGGCAACAAAAAACAGAACCAAGCAGAAAAATGAGCAACTACTGAGAGAACTAACCAGTGCTGAAACACGGGGTTTCATGACTCTTTAAAACGGATCGAAGAGTAGAAAGATCCAGCCAATCATCACCTCCAGAAAGATCAAAGATGATCTAAAAATTACCTGGCAAGTACTGTTACAGTGAGAAGACATTTGATCGAAGCTAAGCTATCAGCAAGAAGCCCTCGTAATGCACCATTGTTGAAAAAACAGCATGCAGAATCGGTTTAAAATTTGCCAAGAAATGCATCAGTTGGCTCAAAGAGAGATGGCGTAACATTCTGTGGACTGATGAGAGTAAAATTTGATATATTTGGACTAGTCTTCATCGACAGTATGTCAGGTGACACCCAGGTACTTAATTTAAGCCTCAGTACACTATAAGACAGTGAAGCACGGTGTGCAGAAATCATGATTTTGGGATGTTTATATACTACGGTGTTGGGCCTATTTATCATATACCAAGTATCATGGATCAGTTTGAATACATCAAAATACTTGAAGAGATTATGTTGCCCTAAATGCCGAAGATAAATACCCCTGAAATGGGTGTTTCAAACAAGACAACGACCACAAACACACCAGTAAGCAAGCAACATATTTTTCAGACAAAAAGGACTGAGGTAATGGAATGGCAGCTCAATCCCCTGACCTCAAACCAATTGAAAACTTGTAAGGTGTCATTAAAAATGCAGTTTTTGAAGCAAAACCAAAAAATGTACAGAACTGTAGAACGTAGTTTAATTGATCCTGCTGAAATACCTGTTTCTAGGTGCCAGAAGTTTGGTTGACTCACTGCAATGCAGATGTACAGCAGTTACCAAAAACAATGATTAAGCAACAAAATATTAGTTTAGTAAATTAAACTGAAGTTTAAACAAATGTATTGGTTTATAACAGTTTGAGTTTGAAGATATTTTTTTTGAACAGATTAATATCCTTTTCTTTGCTTCCTGTAAAAAATAAAATGACACAGACTTGATAAAAATCTCTTAATACTTTAATTAGAATTCAGTGTGTAATGTTTCCACTATTTTTGAAATATGGAAATAAAAGCTATTAAAAATATTTGCAATTTATTCATTTCATTAAGGCACTGCTATTTATTTGAACACAACTGTACATGTTAGAAAAGGGCAACTGTGTAAGGAGTTTGGTAAAAGTATACTGATACTGAGAAATGCATGTAAGCAATTAAAAAAACTGTACAACAGTTTTGTAAAAAATATTAATTTAGTGCTTAAAAGAACATGCAGCACAGAACCAAGAAATTGTTCAGATGGTGTTTCTGAAGAACAAACGTTGAGGATATTTTGATGTCATTAAATCATGCAGAAGGATCATTGTCAGAATAAATGATAAGTAAGAAAAATCTGAAATTGTTGATGGTCTTATTTATGCAGTAATAAGATTTTTAAATATTTTTTCTATCAAACATATTACATATAAGACTGCACAAATTCACCTCTAATATAATTTTTTACAATAAAGAAGAGTAAAATAGTCTTCAAAAAAGGTCTCAGAGTACCCTTCTCAGACCCAGAGCCTGATAGAGACCATTATTATTAACAATACAGACTTACAAGATTCTGTTCTAATATTATGAACCTCTTTTATTCTATGAATTAAGTACTGGTAATGATAATTTACATGCTTCTATATAACTCTATAATTTACAGTTCATTATATCATCATTGCAATTTAATAAAAAGCTACAAATCCAACACATTTATTAGATTTGTTGTTATTGTTTTCAATTTTAAAATGGTTTTAATTGTTAAAAGTAAAACATAAATGATAAGTGAGTTTGTCCATCAGTGAGTCAATTCCAGTCAGTCGTACCTGCAATTTGTGTGATTTATAATTATGTGACTCAGATTGACAATGCAGTGTTTATTTATTTATTATTTGTTAGTTTGTTTGTTTGAGTTTCCAAAGTGTTATTAAAAACTCACCAGCATATTGTACCAGGATCCTCCCTATCAAAATAATAAATGGTTAAGAAAGAACTTGAATTTAAACATTCTGTAGAAACATAGATGATTATCAGTTTGATTTGCTCTCATCTAAACAGAACCTGATGATTTCTTCTTGTAGTAAAATGAGTCCAGCAGCTGCGATGATGATTCCCAGCACCAGACCAGAGGCTCCGATAGCAATTTTATTCCTCTCAGACTCAGGAAGAGATGGATCTGTGAGTACAGAAACCATTTTTATTTAAATATATTACAGTTAATATTGGTTTAGCATATGTTAATGAAATTACACGAGCTCTACATATTTTTATTCAATCACAATTAATTTGTCAAAATGTATTGTCATCATTTACATGAGATGAATCTTTCCTCTTACCCCAGTCTACGATGATGGTTTAGTTAAGCCAGCGTGATCTACCATACAGGAGATCTTCTCTCCAGATTTGGGGGTAAACTCCAGCTCAGAGTGGATCTGGTAGTACCAGTCTCCGTTAGGCATCTCCTCAGTTGAGGTCACATCAGACTTCACAGGTTTATCGTCTTTCATCCAGGTCACTTGGATCCGTTGGGTAGAAGTCATATGCGCTGCACATCAGCACAGCTGGATGACTGCCACCGGCCGGCGTCACTGAACTGAGCTTAACCGTCGGTGCAACTGAATCAATAAAAATAACATTCTAAGCAAATTCTACATATACATATTGCGATCCAAGGTATATTATAATATTCCATAAATATACAGTGGTGCACATTATGCAGGTGCGCGTGCGTGTCCAAAATCAAAAATGCACCGTGTAAATAAGTTAAGAGAGCTCATTTGTGTACTGACATGGTTGACAGCTCTGTCATTATTGAGAAGTGGGACAAAAAAGAGGTGAAAAATAAAAAAAATAAAACCTTGTACTCAGACAAATGAAACTATATTTATGTATCTTATATGTACGAAGCTACTGAGCTATGCTTTGATACAACCTTTTTTTAACAAAATGTGCTTTCTACCTTGGACTGTGTTAATATAATTTCAACTTTATCTTTAACAGCATTCAAGATGTTTTTTAACTTTTCAAACACATTCTTATATTAGCAGACAGATTACACTTTCACATGTGACCAACAATTCCACAACAAAAATAAAATATATAATGAAATATTATCAAAATATTCCTCTGACGGTGGTGATGAAAACCTGAATCTGTAGTCTTTTTAACTATTAAATACATTGAATCAGTCATAACTGTATTAAAACCAACACAACAAACAGTAAGTATGTATTGTTTATAAAGCTTTTATTCAAGAGTCACATTTAAGTATTTTTGATATATATTAGAACTCAAAATCTGACGGTGTCGACAAATTTGGCATTTCTTTCACAAACAAATAGAGTTCATGAAGTAGCCATTTGTTTTTGTTTTTTTCTGTTGATGCTAGATGCTAATGGAACCTGCTTCAGGAGAATAAAATGATCTAAATATTTCAAATAATTTTGAAGATGGTGTTGACAAATCATGGTTGTGACACAGGAAATATAACATATTTAAAATATTCTAAAACTAAAAAACTGACCAGAGCCTGTCTTACAGATGTACTCTGGTGAGGGGTCCTTTAGAGTGACAGCTGCCCTGATATTCCCTGATTTTATTACATTTTAATGAATGTCTGACGTGATTGACAAAAAGTGGACACAACTTTGAAACCTTATGAAACATGCATGTGTCACTGAAAAACACCTTGCTTTGATAAGATATTATTAAGAGTTACTTTGATAAAACATGGTCTTTTTCATCTTTAAAAAACATTTTTTCCATGTTATAGCATATTAATTATTGAACCCTGTGGATCTGTGGATGTTTAGATGTAATACAGAGAAGAATACAATAGATCATAGATTTCACATAAATTAAATTGAAGGGGATACTTGTGTTAAATACATCTTTAGTATTAAAAATCTCCATACATATACAGTTAAAAATATTTTTATTTTTTTTAAACCTGATAACAGTTACAATTGCTGGACATGTTTTGCCCTATGTCTCAAGAATGACTGAGCTGTAATGCACAAAGATCGACAAACTGTAATACTGAAAAGATTTATATTAAACTGAAAGCATAAATCTAAGCTATCTGCTGCCGTTTTCAAAGCACAATGCAAAACTGTAACATTTCATTCACTGACGCTCTTCACTGGGCAGCCTTTAACCCGGAAGCGCATTTATTTACTTCCGGCAACCCGCCACAATAAAAGCTTGCTGATTTTAAGTTTGAAAATGATGAAAATTCATATCTTACAAAAGTAAATATTATAATTTTAGTTTTAAATTTACTATAAAATAATCGTATTTTTTTTAATACTCCAATTTATTTAAAAAAATATAATTGTATTATCACACTTTATATTTTTGTTTATTAGTTTATTATTTTAAAAACTAAAAAAAATAAGTGAAATAATATTATTATCACTATTATTAATTTATCTTTTATAGTTTTTTATATTTTTAATGGGTCATGCTACGTGCAGTTTTAGGACCAAAACAAATCTCCAGGTGCTATAAGGAACCCCAGGCTGAAAAACGTATGTGCACGGTTGCACCCCTCTAAATATAATTTTTGTTATATGTTTGGGAGTGTTTTTCTAAAATTACTAAAGGCAAACAAAAATTAAAACATTTTTTTTCCTGTGACGTATAGACTTGGTCGTGTGTCACGTCATAGCTGTGTGTGACGGAGTCGGCGCGGGGAAAACGATCTTTTCCCTCAAAATACAGGTTTTCAAATGATTATAAAATTTGCATAATGTCTGTAAAGTCATGTAATTGCTCTTGACATGAGTCTTATGTATGAAGGAGAGATCGTGTGTCAGTCCCTGTTTTAT